>JANFCV010000076.1:1349855-2024782 GCA_024500475.1 Phthorimaea operculella | reverse complement strand
AGCGCATTGACCTTTCAAAGCTATAAAATTTAAAAAGACAAACAGCCAATTTGATATGCGTAACGGTCGAAATCATCGTAATGTTATGAGAATGTAGAGACTCAGTACGCCATAGATCACAAACTTTGACGAAAAGCTTGTTGATTATATTTAGCAATCAACCAACAGTATTGGCTTAAAATACTTAAAACTCAGTTAAAAATACACTCTTTGATGCTTGGAACACAGCCATATCATCTGAGAAGAACGCGCGTCGCCAAAACCACTACCTTTCACGCCACCCTCGCTCTCTTGTTCATATGTCACATACCGCATCACTCAAAAGTGTCGCCGTGTTTTCTTTTTAAAATGTCTGCAAGTCGGTGGTGAAAGCGGGGTTGCAGGGGCGGGGGGGTGCCGGGGGAAGTGCCCCCATGTCTAGACTGGGTCGGTAGTTTTCCGGGATTCAGCGGATTGCCTGCAGTCTGCTCACCCACTCATTGCAGTGTAACCTCCTATAAGTAGGTATGGTATGTACGGAAGCCGTCTACGACCACGTTCTGTTGAACGCAGTTTTTGTATTTCGCTTTTTGAAAGGAGTAAAGCTTTGGATCAAAGGAGAAGTTTGACGTTATGGAAATGCTACTCGTATATATGAGGAGATATAAAAACCAGCTCGTTTCTCAAATTGCAATCTTTTCGCAGTCACTAGACAAACATCGTTGGCGGATCGTTACACCAATTTTCCCCATGCACATTGGTAACCCCCTTGCACAGTGGTGTAGAGAATAGACGGAACTATAGGTAGGCGGTGCGTGTATCGGAATGTAATGGCAATGGCAGTCAGTGGGGAAGGGAAGCTTCGGCCACGGGATCAAAAGATGCGTGCACAATAGTGGGATTGGATTGCGCGAAACAGAGTCAGGGTTATGTTGTGGGTGCAGGGAAGCGGTAGATTCTACAGGTGAACATAGTATCTAAGTATAAAATAGTTCATATTGTACAAAGTTGATCATCTAGGTAAACAGTTATACTTACGTATGAAGGATTGAAATGCTTACCTACTTGTTTTCCTTGTGGGGATCCGATGAGCCCTTTTGACGAAATATTGTCCTAGAGTGGAAACCTGTAAACAAATTATTGGGAAATGCTTTCTTTCGTCTGTTGTCTATTGCGAAAAAAAAATATCACTGGCAACTCTTTTCATATTTTTCATTTTACCTGCAATAGCCTACGCCTAGCCCAGCCTAGCCCGGACTTCGACCAACTATCCGATTTCTGTAAATACAACACGTGATTTCTTGAAAATCCTCCAGTAACGGTTACTAGTTGTTGCTACTGGACACCATCCGGTTCGATTCCCGGATGCGCAGGAGTCACTTGCAAACATGTCATTGATATGATGCCACCAATAGGCGAGCCTATCGTTATAACAATAGACCATATCGCTCTAATTCACCTTTGTAATGATGATCTATTATCTAGTAACTGAAAACCATCAGTGCCACACTGAAAGTACTACTATAGTCTGCTACTCGCTGCAGTCTGGGTCATAAAACGTGGTGTTTTAAATACTACCCTGGCTTATAGCAAATTAATTTCAAAACACATCTCATCTGAAAGCATCGCTGCTATGGTATTACTAATTATATAATTAACTAATTATTTATTACGACCGTTAGGCGAGGGTAGAATTTATTACTCCACGTATTATAACCCCGACTGCAGCGAGTCGCAGACTATAGTATACACGAGTATAATAAGGCTACCTTTACAAGCGCAGGGGTAGCTACCTACACTTACCATACCTACTTTTTATGGGTAAAACCACGGAGCAGGAAATGTTTTAGTAGGAACCCTACGCTACTAACGACCTGAATGAAGCCATGATAAACTCGTTACAATACACAAACACGTAAAATACGAGTAGTACTTACTTTGTTGAAAATTTTCAAATCTACGAGCAAAATATATTGAACTTTTCTGTGCTTCAGCGCACGTCAAGTCTAATTACGACAAGTTTTTCATGGCTTTTCCCCGATCAACATACCTCTGATCTTAGGGACACACGCACGTACCATAGTCAAATCTGCGGAGTCGAAAATTCTTGAATGGTTTATAAAATGGAAAGTCTAAGGCAAGTTGCAGTTTTTTATTTCGTATTACCTATATCGATTTTCAGTCTATACACAATGAGCAAATTTCAAAGTATTTGCAACAAAATGAGAAATTCAATGACTCAATTTTGAAGGTTTACTTTATTTTCTTATAATCCCTTTTAGTTTATCCCTAATAAGTATATTTTACGTAGATGAGTTTGTTTCAAAGCCAGCGCTAAGTCAGCTCTGCTGAGAAATAAAGGCGAAGGATCAGCGAGGGCTTAGAGCTCGCTTTATGAGGTTTCGCGTTCTCTAGCTCTGCTACTTACGTCTATCCTATTGTCCTGGCTCTGAGCGGGATTTTCACTGCAACTTTAGTCTAGACTTTTTCGTACATACCTAGCTGCCTATAGTATATTGAAATGTGCACATTTGCTCATGATTTCAGTATGCTCTAATAGCTACTTCAAAACTTACACAATCGCAAATCATTTTGTACAGTTTATTATATCTCAGTAAATTAACGTAGGTCGACACTTGGTCGTCACGCATCGAACTAACTTTGTGTTCCTTTCAAAAATTCTAGGTACCATATCAGAATTAACCACAGCTTGACTGACAGAATACTGTCTTTAAATAGTAGATCTAATTGCGTTTCATAATAACAGTGTTCTGGAGGCAGCTGAAGCGATGTGGATATTTTTAGTAGCGGGGGTGAGGCATGGATCGGGGCGCGGGGTGCGGCAGTAGCGGGCGGGCGGGGGGTGGCGGGGGGCGCCGGTGACGCGGAAGCGTAGGGCGGGCGGAGGGCGTTGACCGTGAACGCGGGCGGCATCGATCCGGCTCCGGCCATACCCTCGCGCAACGGGAAAGTGTGCGTCGAGCTGGCCGTGATCTCCACCGCTATCACGGTCGCCGGCGACGCTGCTTCCAATACCATTAAGACAACCAATTTGATATGAGACGTAATTAAATCAATCAGTAATCTTATCCGTTATTAGATGCTCGAAGTATCTACCGAACTACTGCATGTATATTTCTAAAAACCGTAAGGGACACTGGTAGATAATGCTATTGGCATTAAGTCTGCCCTTGTACACATTTTTGTGCACAAAGTTAAACAAATAAATAAAAATAAACTACTTGTTAAGTACTAGTGCCACGCCAGCACATCATACCTATTAAAAGGATCAACTTTAGCTGTTTTTTTAGTATTTGGATGAAAAACTTTGGCCCCTCACGACGATCACTGACGATAGTACTATAATATATATTTTTTCCACTTATCACATTTATTGTAATTTTTAGTCATATGATAGGTACATGAAAGTACTTTGAGGATTACCAAATTTTTTTTTTACCCGATTGCCTAAAAAGCGATTGTTAATTCAAATTGAATACCTAAGTACTGGATAAACAAGGGTCGAGAAAAAGCAATTTGAATTATAACGTAATAGAAACTATCAGAACATAACCTCCTTTTCTCACGAAAATTTTATTTAACATAGCTCTACATTTTTGCTACAACGCTGCTTCAAATGCACATTATTTAAACAGATTTTAAAAACTACGGAAGTAAGTATAACAAAATGCAAAACAACAAGTAGAAAACAAAATACTCCAACGTATTCTTCATATTATCTTATTTAATTTTACAAAGGAATTTCCTCTTGAGATAAAAGGGGAAACAAAATGTATTTTTTTAAAGGGCCCTCAAGAAAGGAGGGCAATACGGTAACCTTAGGGCAGGCTCTGCAAGAGGGTGGAACCCTTCAGTAGATGCGTCGCGTGTGCTTGAAATATTCAATATGTTATATTGTTTTTCCTACTTCCAATTTTACTTCTGAGCAAAGGCATTCCTTATAAGGTACATGTAATAAATTAGATTAACCGCGCGATTTAATAATAAAAAATATAAGTATTTTTGCACAGATTTTTTTCAGTATTTTTTACTGCATCCTTTATCGATACTAAACCGCATTTAATTAATTAACTCCCTGTATTGGTAAGTATAGTCAAATATTAATTCCGACTCTGAAATCAGTCTCTTTGATTCGAAAAATAAAACATTAAAAGTGTTTGAAACATGAGCGGACAAGAGCACCTTGAAAGTGTACAGAGAGTCAAGTATAGATACGAATGAATACCACAAAAATTATGAATCAGATATAAATAACACAAGAGTAATAGATCATACCGTGGAAACGCCAGTGCCACATTTGCTGCGGATGGAAAATCATCAATCTGTCCGACTAAATCCTATAGAATAGATCGGTTCGCAAAACGGAAACTAGGAAAATATTGACTTCTTATCATGTGGGTTATCGAGATAACGTAATATAATGTTCTCCCAATTATTCTCATACTTTTAGTTTCGTAATTCGGTACTTTTTTGGCTTGGAATAATTTAATACTGCTGAGTTGCGATTGAAATTCACGTCTTTTTCCGTAATTATGTTAGGGACAACAAAGCAAGAATTCCTTTGATACCATTATTGATCGGAACTGCAACCCAGTGAAACCCGCCTGCGTCTTGGACCGAATTCCGTTCCCCTAGTGAAATATTAAGGCGAGCGAGACGCCTTGGATCCCTCTTCACCCTCTTTCTAATAAGGGAATAAAAGTTAGTAGGGTGTCTTGGTCACAAGGGTACGCGGCGCATAGCTAAAGCTATGGAATAACTGCAGCAGACGAGGGTAGGTAGAATAACTGTATATGTTGCATTATACCTATGGCTGTATATGCTCCAGACACGTACTATGGAGGGATCCCCTTCGGCGTGTTATAAATAAATTCGTGTTGATTAATGTCTGTCACAGTTATTAAATTTGATTTAATTAAACTAATGAAGATTGCATAGTTATCCATTTTTGATAATTTATTATGCATATTATTACTACTTTTAATACAAATTAATAAAACAGAAAAAGCATAAAGTGTTCCATTATACCTACCTTTACAACTCAAGCATGTATGTATCTAATAAATAAGTGTGTTGTCTCGAAGGTCCTATTATAGTTTTAATCAGCAATACCTATACTAAAAACATACCTATGTCGAAGTCAATATGTCAAAATCTGCTTTCTACATAATAGCTCGTGTGTTTACAAACGAAAAGCCGTTTGCATATTTCCATCTGACGTATGTATACCGTCGACATTATGTGTACCGCCAAAAAAACGGCCTTTTGCCGTATGGCATAATGCCCGGCAATATGTACGAACTAGTACTGAATTCCGCCACGGTGGCGCTGTAATCGTAAAATAATAAATATGGCGTACAGTAAAGTAGTAACAGTGCAGGAGGTGTAAACGGAAATCTTGTAAATAAAATTACTATGTTACCAGTGACAATAAGAGATTAAGGAGAAGTTTAGTTCAGAACTTTTAAAAAGTACCTATTATGGAACTACTAAGGGATTGGTTAGAACCCCGTGGACGAACCAGAAATTTTTCGAGGTTAAAAAAAGTGGTAGAACGTCCATGGCCACGGATATTCGGCGGACTAGGGACGAGTATTAGGTACTGGTGCTCTCGCTACGTCGTAATGAACATTGCTGTGCAGGATTACTTAATTACAAAAAAGTACAATTATTGTATTCCGACAGTAGGTACGCACTTTGGAGGACTACTTCGATATACTAAATGAAATTGACGAAAGTTGCGGGCACGGTGGACAGGATTTTTTTTGTATCTATTGTATCAATTGAAGGATCGATTTATGATTATAAGAAAAGCGATGGACTTGTTTGTGTCGCTTTGTCCTTTATGCGAATTAAAAATGAAAATCGCTAAGAAGTGCGTCGTCACTAAACCAATCATATCATCAGATTTGGATCAACGGTTAAGGATGGGTTAATTATTCGAGTTAATAAGCTGAAGCGGCAAAGAGCAGGGCCACATTGCTCGAAGGACTGATAATCGGTGGAGCAGGGGAATTCTCGAGTGGAGATCACGTACCGGGAGGCGCAGCGTAGGATGGCCCACCGCGAGATGGACAGACGATCTGGTCAAGTCCGCGGGGAAAAGCTGGATGCAGGCCGCTTCTAATCGGACAAAGTGGAAATATTTAGGAAGCCCTATGTTCAGCAGTATAAGTCCTGATATGATGATCATGATGGTGATGCATTATTCTCACACAGCCCTGTTTTCCTTAAGAACTTTTATTTAACAAAGATATCAGATCACTCATCAACACAACTTAAATCATGATGTAAAAAAGTAAGGTTTAACTTACATAGATATTTACAATCATAGCACTTTAACGAGCTATGATTGTAAATATATCTATCAAACCGTCTAAATGTGACCGTCGAAGATACCTGAAGATACTCAAGTAAATAATATGTAAATGAATAAATATCGTTGTTTTTTTTCTTAATCATGGTCACCCTAATATGATCACCACGTTGACGTTTAAGCAACGTTCATTTCAAAGTCATATTGCCGGATGTCGTGCCGACAATTTGTATACTGCTTTTCGTCTGTATACGAACGGGTCATTATGTAAGCGTCAGAATCTTACATATTGACTTCGACACCTATATTAAAAAGTATACTTATAAATGAGGAAGGATGTTAAATTGGACAAGTTGATTAGGTATGGTATCGTCCTGAACAATTTTCATATTGGTCATGCTGAAAACAGGAAAGTCTTCAACTGCTGACTGACATTGTATGAAAAGCCGTTTTTTTTTGCTCGCTGGTCTTATAGCGAAAATTTTATTAGTTTTATGGTACGATTCCCTAAACAATGCACATTTCCTCCGAAACCCGCTGTATATTATTGTATCTTTTTACTCTTTCTCTCATTAAATTAAGCAGGTTTAATATTAGTAGCAATATTATAGAGACAGTTTTAACGATACGGTCATCTTTGCGTGCACTATTCGCGTATTCTTAATCTTGTCATCTTGCTTAATTGTTTGTGTGGAATGCAAAAGAAGGAATGTAGTTTTCTTTTTGTTTTCACATGGCCGCTAAAGATTTCGTAATTATCGGTATTACTAAAATAAGTATGTAAGGAGGTAATCTTGTGTGTTAAAATAAATTAGGGTTTATTATCTGGTGGTGGTGATACCTTCCACCTACAATTGCATTCCCAAAGAGGGTTGATGTAAGGCATAGGCGGCCGGTTGTAGAACATTGCCAAATCTTATTGTTACATGAATTTTCATTCTAACAAAACATGTTGCGCCGACAACCCGAACTGATTTGGGATCAAGGCATGAAGATGATGTTGTAAGTAAGTAGGTAAATTGTTCAAAAATGATTCATGCCCATCCCTTGTTCTGTGATTTGCGAAGTATTTGTTCAATAGCCAGTAGAAATCATGAACAAAACGGACAAAATAACTGTCTACGTAACACAACCGTAATCTGTCGTTTCCCTATTTTATGAGCCACAAAAGTCGCAACCCTAAAGCTTTAATAGACAAGGAGATGGGTAGTGATAAGGCGGGCGGGGCGGGCGGGGTGCGTCGCGCGGGGGGCGGGGGGCGGTTGAATGTCGGGCAAGGGCGGCGGCGTGAGTCACGGCCGCAGCAGCGATCAATACTGCACTAGGAAATGCGTGTCGGGTGCGCCGGGTGCCGCCGGGAGCCCCCGGGAGCCGCGCCGTCGTGTCCTGCACTCCCGAACACTCCCGACCACTCCCGCCCCGGGCAGCCAATGCACACGCAGACACCACGGCAAACAGTTCAGTTTTAGGTATTGGCAATAGAGAAACCACCAGTCGGTCTCAAAGCAGTATCCAGTATGATTTGATTCTGAGACAATTTTAATCCACGAAATATGACGTTCGTGGCAACCAGCTTAGGGGTCTTAGTTAAAGTCAGTAAGCGTCATAATCGTCGCTTGTTCTGAGTAAGCCATATGTTTAGGCGCCCCGCGCGCAGTTACCCTAATTTGTGGCATGGATACGAACTAGAAACAATAAAGTAATTAATTTTAATACAGAAGATTACAATACAAAGAAAAGTCGCAGGTTGTAGGTAAATCTACCATCAGAACTATATTTTCAAGATTTCTAAAAGCGCAAAACAAGAGAAAGAAAATTAAAATAATAAATCAGGAGGGCGCAAATAATATTTTTCCATCAGAAAACCCCTTTGAGAAAACTGAAAGTAAGATTAAAGGTACTTCTGTACCATTGTTACCAGATATTCGTAAAATGGGCCATTACTTTGTCCTAGACACATTATCATTCACTTTGCGTTTTCTCAGAAAGCGCCCAATTTTCTAACCATTAAGGGAATCTACCCGTAGCTAGTTCGCAGATTTTGGCTGGACCTCTGCCAGTTGGCTGCCACACTATTCAACATAATGTACATATCATAACTGTGCGAAACATTGCCAGATATCAAATTTATTTCAAGAAGGGACTCTCGAACACTATGAGTCAACAGAAAATAACAAAATGTTTTGGGTAAAATATAAGTTATAGGCAAAAGAGTGGAGGCCTTTGCCCAGCAGTGGGACACTTTAGGCTAAGATAATAATAAAATAATATGTAAGTTATAACGTTTTGTGCCGGCCCCTTTTGTTAGTTTGTTTACTTGTCATAATACATGTAATAAAACAGACAATAATACTACCACACCGCCCACGTAATAGAAGAAGGATCAGGTGCTACGTTGTAAAACACCTCAAAACAGAAAAATATACAAGCTGAAAAAGGGCGTAGCTACTAAAATTATACTCGTATCACGTGATTATAAGACCATATTACAACCTAAATGTTATTCATGTTATCTTTAAATAAAATATAAATAGAAACACATCTACTTGATCTTAACCAAAACAGACATGTCTTATTTGACATGACATAAACACGCTAAAACAAATGACAAGCAAAAGCCAGACCGGTAGCTAATTGATTAAGGGGAACGCAGAACGCAGAAGGTCACCTCTGCTTTTTACGTACCGGCGATCTCAATTAGTCAATAACAAAATAAGGTCAGATAGACAAACTTTATCCATTTTCCACCATCTTCCTTTGTGCTTCTTATATTGATGATAACGATAACATTGATAACGTCAATGTTACGTCAGGTGATACAGGTTGAGTATCTTTTGTCTGTAATACGCGATTCAAGATAAGTCTTAACATCGTTTTAGCACCAGTGCCATGTTAACATCAATTGAATAATGTTAGTCCTGATCTTGACTTTTATTTCACTTGTTTATTTTTATAACGATAACCGTTTTGACATTATTAAAACTTATTACACTTAATGCACTTTAAATGCTGCTCGTTTGATTTGTTTTGTATTATCTTAGCATGATAATGAGATACATAACACACATAACATAAGAATGAGAGTATCGTGCGATATAGTTGTCTAGCGTGTCGCTTGGCAATTTGTTTCAAATATGATACCTACCTACTTATTTATTACTGTTTGTTTCTAAGAAAATCGTTCTCCCACTTTCGTGTGGCCAGAGAATCACCCGCTATTATATGCTTGCGCGTGTTTTGTGGCATTGAGCGCTAATATTAATAGGTGAACTTGACATTGAGAGCGGAGGCTCGTCATCGCAACGAGATTTGCGGTCTCTATCTCGCCTCGCCAACCTGCATAAACCAGACAAAGACAGATAGCGTAATCTTTCGTGTTCGCGACCGTTTGTAGGTCAGTCGTGTTTGTTCCGGACGATAGTCGGAAAGTCAGCTGGAGGTTACATTACGTAGCTGACAGTTGTTATTTACGTTCGGAGTCAGAATAATTTGAGCATCGCCAAAATTCGCGATAGCTCCAAGTTCATTACCAAGTTCCGCCTTCAGAGTGACCTTTCAAGTCCTGAATGTCCTTCGCTAAACTTGATAACATGTTAACATTATTCCTGCTAATAAATAGGTATCTAATAAGTTTCGTATGATAAGTTCTTTATAAAACTCAACTGATATGTTTATTTAAATACTTGCTCTTGCAACTACAAAAATGAATGGAAGATGAGAGTTTTCTTTATCCAAAGTTCTTAAAATAACTTCCGTATTCGTGATATCGTGGCTTAGCGATTTGCAAAATAATAACTTCGTCTTGTTAACATCAGATTTAAAAAAAGCGTCATCTAACAGAATTTTCACGTAGTTTTTAACCGCTCGGCCCGTGAAGCCTCTTGCCTCTTTCTAGTACTGGAAAAGTCCGCTAGGTGGCGCCGCACAGTGATGGTGCGTCGAAGCCTACAGCTTTACGGCATTTCACCTAGATGGCGCTAATAGTAGCCGAATGTTTTCTTGGTTAGAGTTAGGTGAATAGAGCTTCTAGGTATAGACTAGCGCAAGGATTATCTAGTTTAGTTAGGTATCTTATTAAAAATATATCATAGTGTACTGAAAATTATTTCAGTTTGACTTCTTCATATGGCATTAATTTCAAAGCTATTCTCTAGATTAAAGGATTATCTGTTTCAGGTAATTTTTCATATGGCATTGGGCGAAAATTTTCTTATAGGTAAAAGCTATGGCAGTTGAAGAGAGACGTTCAGTCATACTATATCTTTTCTTATTTCAGTTGTTTATTATTGAAATTAGGTATCGATTTAATTCACTGCTATCGTGCGTAGTACGGGATATCGAATAGATCTACGAACAACTATAATTGATTGAAAAGGTAACAAGGATCTCAAAAAGGATACAACGCAAACAGCGATAAAATCATGTAGGCCATGAAATCAGTGCAAGACAATAACAAAATAATGCTTCGACTACGTCAGCGGTTGCGTGTCCCGCCGCGCATTTTACAACTTTATTTTACTGTCGATAAGTTTCTCCTCTCGAACGTTTTACAAGCAGATTGCACTTTCTCGCAAGCAAGTGTAATTTGGCACTCACAAGTGTGACGGCGTGTGCGTCACGCGGTCGTCGCTCCCCTTCTATGAAACAAATGACAGCCTCTGAGTCAGTTTTGAGATTGTTTTTAATCAAAGAATTCTTCACTGTGTATAAATCTACTGTAAACAAAACACTTCGGTACCTATTTTTGTTTGGCCCTGTTAAAAGTATCTGAAATACGGAAATACCTACTAGTAGGTACGATTTCAGTTATGTTTACACTATGAGGTATTGTCTATTTAATTGATGCTTAAATCAAAACCCTGCCATACTTTTTTTATTGAAAAACTACATTACATTTGAAGGTGATGGTATTTTTCGGGAAAATTCCACTTTACTTTCGCTACTCGATAACAGATGGCGCTAGCTGTAGCAGAAAATTTAGTTGCACTTGTCTACTTTGAATGGAGCACAACTCAAGTGTTTAAAGATAAAGTTATAAATGTATTATTTAGTGTAATAAATATTGTTATTATTAAATTGTTATAAAAGCTAGCGTAATCAAGTATGCATCTACCACATTGTCTGACAGGCAGATAGAACGTGTGCTTATGTGAATGTTGTGTGGTTGACGAATCCTATCTAAGATTTTTGTGATTATTGTAATAACATCTGGAAAAAATCAATTCAACCTAAATATAAGGAAAAGTTTAAAAATAAGTGGCATTAAAATAATCTGGGACCTTGGCGCGTATCGGAATGACAGCTGTACAATAAAGTGTGGAGTAAAACAGTCGGAGAAGGGCGATATCGTAACTACGATAGCGGAGCGCAAGGCGGCAAAGCGCAACCTTGCAGAGTTTGTTGCTCCGGCCCGGCAGGGCGGGCGCGGGGCCTGCGCGGGGCGCGGGGCGGCGGCGGGGGGACAACCTCCAGTGACACGGTCTAACTGCACGGCATGACACAGCTCATGTTTAACAGCTAGGCAACCTAGGTTTTATGCGTTGCCATTTTTGTGACATGCTCGCTATAAAAATCTAACTCTACGAAAAGATAGCCTGGAATCATAAAAATCGTAGGATCGGGTGGTTTCAGATATCGGTGCCTGGAATTGATCGATCTTTGTGACAAGACCGCTTTACAAGTAGACGGTTTATCTGGCGAGCACAGTTTCGGGGCCTTATACTTTAATTTTGACGTTATAAACATACCTAGATTTTACCTTTAAATATTAGAAAAATAATTATGAATAAAAATGCAAGACGATGTTTTAGCTTCACAAAACGTTCGCGTTGATGTCTTTTGTATGAATTTTTTAGGTTTCACGCTACACTTTCTATCAATGATCATTGGTCATCACTAAAGTACCTCGCCTAACGTATTGCAAAAATAAATGCATACTAGTTTTTGCTCATAATTGTATGAATAACTAAGATAAGCAGTATTTATTGATCATATATGGTCTGCTGATAATACCTGCTTATATCTATTCTTTAGAAAGTTATTGAGCGTAGTAATTGTTTTTATGGCATATAAATATGACAAAACTGACTAACTAAATAGTTTAAAAGCAACAAAACTGTTATTGATTCTTTTAGAAACCTGTCGCGAGGTTTGAAATTCCACACCTGTCTGTTGCTACACAATTTTCTTTGGATTAATGTCGTAACGTGTACCTTCTGAAAAATCTGTAGAAATATCAGTTTCTGATACCGTTTTTCATACACTGTGGCATCACTTATATGAAATGATTCTGTCTGCATAATAAAATATAACCAACGTATTTATGGGTATAGTATTCACACTATTTAAACCCAATAAAATTATTTATTCATGGAACAAGTTTAATCATCAACTATGAGGTTATGTGTAGAATTATAGTTGACTCGTGACCGTGTTTTTCCTACATCTATCCTTTTTTACAGTTATTTTATTTTCATTTTCCAATTAATTTAATTCATTGATACTGAACCTTGGAAAGTATACTCTATCTACCTACAGTAGATGTGTGATTTTATGGCAGTATTAAAACAGCTCATATCGAATTGCAACAGTAATTAGAATTCAATGGGTTGGCAACAGCGCACAACACTTTTGTTCAGCGATGCAAATAAGCTCATCAACATGCAAATTCCCAGATAAACGGCTATCAGTTCGAAAACATAACGATATAATTGGCCAACTATCATACAGAACTATCGGCCGTTCTTGATGAAGTTTATTGTCCCAATTATAGGTTGTTCGCTTGTGCGTATGCGCATGCGAGCTGCATTTTCCCTTTTGTTACCCAACGCCTAACGGTAATCGCGTATATCAGGAATATTATACAATATACAATGTTGTACCGTACTTATCTATGAACCTAGATTATTCAGATAGCATCAAGGATTTGGTGTCGTATCGATGCAACAGGGTATATGCGTTGCGGTAAACAAAAGATTACCATGATATCACTTGTTATGCTTGTTGTTTCTATGTGGGACATCGAGTCGGTAATTACCCGATACAACCTGGTGTTTTGTTCAGAAACCGCCTTGTACTCTACTAGTTGTCCTTTAAGTTTATAACCACCGCCTTCTAAAGTGATGCAGATGATGATAACAGTAACCGGGAACAAGCATGCCCTACAAAGCCCAGAACTTCATTCTTACAGACAAACAAGTGGTTCACCCGCAAAGATTTTTCATTATACATTTGTCGCCAACACAAAAAGCGCTTGCTTTGCTTGCTTTACCTAGGCACTAGGCTAGACTGCCGGCGCTCGCCCACCCGCTGCATATTGCAGGGCGTCCTAGTTTTGAAACAAACAGTATATCTTGCCCAACGACATTATTCCATGGACCCTCGGAGCTGTTTACTTACGTACTCCAGTCCTCTGACGCCAAAGCGACCTATTAAACAAATACACGAGAATAATTCATAAGCTTAGCGATATAGCGATGTGGTGGTTTGTCTCGGCGTTTTATACAATAAGCACAGTATCTTTGGTCGTCAAAGATAACCCAAATAAACACCATTGGGATAATAATAGTAGTTGTGGATTTATCTATAAAATATCACTTTGTTTATTCGATATTGATATCAATTTCAGCAAATCTAGTGCACTAAAATTGCATGCACTGAAATAACTTATCTAATCTCTTCTAAAATACTTACATATCGGTAAGTAGGACTGAATTTTCTTATTGAAAAGAAAATCCAAAGCATAAAAAGTTAATTGAGAGTGAGCGGACAATATTTTTTTTTTCCAATTTTGTGAAGGACGTGCCTACCGACACCAATGTCCATCGACCTACATTCTCGTTATCCTACAAAGCTTTTGGGCTTACTGAGGAAATAAATATTACATTTTCAAGGGTTGGATTTGGTTAATAAGGTTTGGGGTGGTGTTGTTGGTTTTCAGCAAACATTATAACCCGTGGATATACTTAGCCTCTATTTGCACGTTAGTCAGCTAGAAATAGATGCTCAGTAACTGTCCACCGACACATACCCTGAACAATTAAGTCAAGGTGCAGTTCTTTGACGTAAAGGTCTTCGTAATCTTTACTACAAGAAATGAAATAGGTATGTTTGCTCTGAAGAGCCCCATTAAGGTGAAACAAACCGTTATGAAATGAGGTTGCTTTGTGGTTTTCAGGGCTGCTAGAGCCATTTGCTGGACTGTTGCTGCAGCCAGCCGAATATCGAGAGGGCGATAATTGTGAAGGTCGTGGCGCAGCTGGATCCAGCGTCATACGCCCAACTGCTCCATGTGATATCAATAGCTAGGTGGCTCGTGACGATATACCGTCCAACCGCGGTGCATGCTAAAACCGATGTAGCGAGTTGTGGATAAGGTGCAGTTTAGCGTGTAGCGGCGCGCGGTCGGTGGCCTTACCTCGTTAGAGTTCATGCACCCGCGCGAAACTAGGGCACGTACCGCGTGCGCCCTCCTCCCCGCCCGCCCCGCCGCCGCCCCGCCGCCCTCTCCGGCCCGTTACCTACCACTAGCTTTTCATTGAAATGTTTCCATTGCTTCTGAAATGTAATCTCATCTATTCAATGCAAAAACAATCTCCACTTGTCGCAATAATGTGCATCACTGCGAAATACGAATTCAGAAATAATAAGAGTTCGAAAGCTTTTGGTATTAGAATACTCGATGAATTGTAGAGCTTAGCGTCAGAATTTTTGTTCATTTTGCCACAGTTTGTAGATTGCAGTCAGTAGTATATTTGGAATCGAAGTGGGTTAATGATTTTGTATGTCATGGCACGGATTAACAAACCGTGGACCGATCTTTAGAGACTCTTGCCACAGGACAGATAGATAGAAATAAATACAGCTACATGTAGTAGAGAAGGGAAATGCTGTCACCATGACGCGGTGAGTGAACCAGTATTGCGCCGCGGCAGTTGCGCAAGAGCAGCGCGAGAAAGTGCGAGTAAAAGTTGACGCAACTCGCGTCACACTCGCGCCGCGCCACGCACACAGCCGCGCCGTGTGTACACAGCCTTACATGTCACTCGACGTATTCCGATGATGCTACATTACGACCAAACGTGTTATACAACGACACATTGTTACAAAGATGTTACTGTATTATTAGAGCACACGAAGGATACGTTTCCATCGCTGTTATTGAGATAAATGATGGCTTAATGAGCTTTCAGCCCGCGCTGCCCTGCACACAGCTGGTGGCCATTCATTCCCACCTCACTCTGACAAATTGCTTATAAATTACGATCATTTTTCTCAATATCGTTAACTGCAATTATTAAACGCTGACGTAAAAATGTTTCAGTTATTTACTGGTTACTTTAGTTCAGCAGCGGGCCGCGGTTAATGCCCCGATTGTAATGTGAAAGTCTGAAGGCTAAATGTAATCGTAAGCCCTTGACTTTTCATACCACCTAGTTACGTTAAAGCCTGTACAAACACTTAAACCTACACTGCAGTAAACAACATGCATTATTCTAATTAAACACGTCGCTGGAGGTTATTCACTTGTTTCTTTATTATGTATTCCACGAATAAAGAGAGATGTTAGGTAACGCTTTCTAATTTACTACTGACTTCTATTTACCAAGAGAAACTCAATGATAAATAGTCCCAATTCACATTGAAATATTTGTATCATACAAGAGTAAAGTTGTAATTATTAAAATTCATCGAGCATTCTACAAAAGATTCTATCCTGGTCACAAGGCACCAACAACAAATAATTTCAGAAATTATCCGTTATAGTGGGTATATTGTTTTATATTCTCCTGGCCTACTCTTACAAATGAAGACCTAATTTCGTGTAATTTGAAAATGTTCTGGAGTTAGTAATTTTCATGGTGGGTAGTGAGGGGAGTGGGGGGTTCAGGGGAGTTGTGGCGACAGAAATAGGGCGCTGGGGACGGAGCAAGGCTGCCCCGGTTGGCGTCCGTCGACCCGCCGCCGCGCGCCGCGCACCGCGCACCGCTTGCGCGTGTGTGCGCTACGTATACGCTACGGTGACGTAGTACGTTATACGTGATGCCATAGGGATGCATCCCAGCTATTTTTACTCTATCCGACGGCGCTGAGTCAATATGTGTATTTTTACGTTACGATTATTCATGTAGGTTGAGTAGCTAGCTATCTTTGGGTGTAGTTAGATAAAACGGCCTTAAAATAAACACAAAATTGACAAAAATTAATTATTTTGTTGTTAAAATTCATTTCATGATAAGATAATTAAGAAACTGAGTGGATAACTTTAAATGCTTGAACAATACTTTGGTGTTGCTATAAAGTAGATTTTACCGACTATTTGATCTGTTTGTTGCTAGCCAACTTATACGGCTATCTGTAAATCTAATTTGGCTTTTAATCATTAATTGACGATGCTACCTATTTCAGGGATTTAATAACAACAATTAATGATTCGAAAATATTAAAATTGACATACCTAAATTCCCAAAAAGCCTGTAATTTTTTACTCAGTGGTTTTATTAAAAATACACATAATATTTTACAATATCAAAAATTAATTATAAAAACATATCTAAAATTCTGAACGCCATCTAGTTTACAGTAGTGGTACTATGAGTATGCAGAGGTAAGAGGCGCCTAGCATAGAGTCGCTCGTCGCTCGCTAGCTGTCCGCCGCGCGCCGCCCGCGCCCGCGCCTTGCCCGCGCCTCGCCCGCTCTCCCTGCGATAAGGGCACGAGTTCGTTGCCCCGATACTGCCTGACCTCAAAAACGAGGACACTGCGAAATTAGGACGATGACAACGTAACGACACGAGCGCCGCAACACCGCAAACGACTTTCAACCCAACTAGCACCAACACATAATCCATTATCCTCTGCAGCTCGCCGCTGAACTACATATATTTGATCAATTAGGCAAATACGCTGACTCGGAGCAGGCAGCTAGCTTGAAGTGTTTCACTCTTTGATAATAATTGGTTTCGGTATATTCTAGGAATTTTGATGACGATTGTCGCCGACCTGTTCCACATTAACAAATATTTTTGCTACTCTATCTACCTACTACAATATTTCATTCACTTTTAAATGCAGTCATAACAATTTATTGCTGAATCAGATGTGTCAGCTTTGTATTCAGCATTTTGTATCTAGGACGTTATGTTTCATTGAGAAATAAAATATGATTATTTGCATTAAGTTAATGTTGTAAGAATGCATATAGTACTTCAATCACAGAATTTCAGATTGTTTCTTCTAAAATTCCACGACAGTAGTATTCGCAGGTACTAATATTGCAATTCTTAAAAATACTAAGGATAATGTTATTAGGAAGGCACCTGTAGCATAGTAACAATGAAACTGAAATATCTAATGATAATTTTCTTTGTTTTCAGGTAAGTGTACACTCCAGTTTATCGGTCAATACTTTCGCCATATCTATGAAAGTTTCCTGAAACTGTAAGTATTTTAAAATTGTCGGTTCGAAGAGTTTGCCCACTTTATGTGGATCTGTTAAAACACATAAAACATGTTGGGTACACCCAACAATGTCACGAAAGTGGTAAGTATGTAAATAGAGGTAGAAAAAAATGAAATTTTTATGAATATAACCTATTTACTCTGATTGTTCACCGAGTTTAAAAAAATCTCGCTTTTAAAAATATTTCGTATGTTCCTTTTTGTAAGCTGTTCAGTGTCGTAGCAAGGTTCACCCCTTGAAACTTTGCCAGTATTTTACACCCTGTGTACCTATGAGCTGTTAAAACGAGTTAGCTGTAAAAATTGGAAACAGACACTGAGACTAAAAATGATGTTAATACAAGGTAAGTGCATTTATACTTTTATGTGAGTTTCGGTGTTAAAACGATTTTCTTAGATGTTAGGTCCCCTAGGCATAATATAGCAATAAAACCAAAAGTGGCCTCTATGACTATGAGTTATAATCGAGTTAGACTACGCAGTGCAACGAGGTGGGTAGTGGGTAGTGGCACTCGGGCAGTGTGCAGTGTGCATGCGCCGGCGGGCTATATGGGCCGCGGTCGACGAACCTAAACCGGGTCACGGATAGGGCTGCCACCGCCGTCACCGCTGCCGAAGCTGCTATGGCCGCCGCCACCGCTGATCCGATTTCCAACATTTTCCTCCTATTTCGTAATTTCCCGCAACGGTGCGGCCGAGTTAGAGTAAAAATAGCTCTACATTTAAGCCAACTAGGTGTTATTTGATTTCTGTAATAACTAGGTATGCCTGCTGGCATCCTGCCTACATAGTTTCTGCTAAATAAGCGGTTACTGGACAAAACAAATCTGTCGGAAACATTTGTGTTAAATGAAACATAGAGAATGTTAACACGTTTTACATTTTCTGTAATTCGAACTTCTAACAGTAAAATTTATGATTTATACAAAGTCCTGAATATTGAATACTTTACATCAGCCCTACAGTCTGCACTAACCACCCTTCAGGGTGTGTAGTATATAAATGATACTCATCTATCTTGCCCCAACTTTACGCCGTATGTATCGGACAAGTTGCAATTGTTTCACATAAAAAATACATGGATTCTTTGCAAAATATATGAGGAAACAAAGCTAAAATGATTTTAAATCTATCGTGATAATGAATGAATACATAGTATAAAATAAAGTCGCTTTTTTAGTTTCTCTGTCTGTCTTTCTGTATGTCGTGGAATTCGCCAACTCCTCCCAAACCACGCAACGGATTTTAATGTAGTTTTTTTGTAATAGATAGAGTGATTTGAGAGAAAAGTTTATATGTATCTTGTAGTATAACACATACCAGCGGGAAAATGAGTTGCAGCGGTAATTTGCGGCGCACAATTTACTAGTCTGTCAGAAGTTTTATTTTTGGGCGCAGTAAAAAAAGTAGATGTAATATCAGTTATAGAAAATAAAATAAAGATTTTGCAATAAAGTAAAAGCTTGAAAACCATCATGCTTAAATTCCTAAATTCGTCAAAATTACGAAATATATTGCTTTAATATGAACAAAGCTATATAAAATTTACGACGGCTGGGCGCTTTAATACAATTTTTATGAAGACGATGGGTAGGTATGATGTATGTATGACGAGCACAAGGTCTGTACGATAATGGGTACGTAGCTCTATCCAATTGTCTTATCCCATGGCCTACATACGACACGAGCGGCCCGATGGAAAATGGGGTCTCCCATTAAAGATCACATTTCCCATTTTATCAACATAAAAGATCTTTTAATATGCTTCACTTAGGTTATTATGATGACAGAAATAGGACAAAGGATTTTGTCTGTAACGTTTTGCCTGCCCTTTTCATGAAAACGTCACATTTTCTTTGTTAGTTTAGTACTACGATACTCTAAAGTTTCATACCCGGTGAGATTATAACAAGGATTATAACAAACGTTATATGATAAAGGTTCATATTTTTTTTAAATCCCTTTTCTTTCTTTTTGTACTTAACTTAGTTCACTTTCATGCCTAAGAAATATATTTTAGGTATAACTTTTTAGACCGAGTAGAGAAAGATTTTCCATGATTTAATTTAGTAAATAAAAAAAATGCTTGACTATGAACAAATACTACTTAATATACCTTTCAGCAACTTAGTTTTTACAATATTTGACATAAATCCACAAATTGATTACACGTTTTTGATATTGCGTGCAATCGTGTCATATCGTATCATAATTCGAGTTTTAATTAGCCGCAGACTCATAAGTGTAGCGTAATCTGGAACAATGGTGCAACTGGGGTGTCATCATTGTCCTCGTTGAGAAGCAGTTCTGCGGCGGCCACGTCATGCCGGCGTGGGTGTTGTTTTCCCCATGGCTGGTTGCTGGCGAGCTCGGCGCGGGCGGGGCGCGGTGCGGGCGGCGGGGGAGGCGGCGCTCGGCTGTCGCAAGCGCGGGTGCATGGCCGGCCGTCGGCACCGCGCCGACCCTGACTGACTTATCTTACGAACGTGCGCCGCGCGCAAATTCGCATTCTAATGCTGGCGAATTTATCCAATATTATTTATCTACCTACTGTTGCGCCCGTACCATCATTGGATTTTCTTGTCGTACGATTATTGAAAAAACTCGGGTCATCGAATCAAATCTAGTTTATACTATCTGGTACCTATTAGAAATTTAATTTTAATCCATTGACCTCCTACATTTTTATATGATAATTAAGACACAATGTATTTTGTCCAAGTAAAGGAAAATAATGAAATACAGGCAATGAGGCAAATAGTGCGTCAACATATATCGTGTAATGCAGATAGTAATAGAATGTGTTAGGATAATAGCAGAAAACTTTTCGTATTTTCCTAATTGTCGTAGAACACAAGTCGAATATTTTATTGCACTGGACAAACCCACAAAAGGTTGAGCGCTATTTCCATAAGATCTTGTATAATTAACGATATAATTAAAGAAGATCTCGCCTGGGATTTCGTAGCGCCAAGACGCAGGTGCAGGCATTGGATAGAGAGAGGCTGCCAGGCTGGTGAAGCTGGCAGGTACTCGTAGCAGAAGTCTACGAGAACAGGCGCCGCTGAAAATAGAACTAAGATCCCCGAGACAGTATTTAGTTCTATTTTGTTAAGACTTAGTATAGATGACGAGATACTCAAAGAATATCTGCTCTGGCAAATCTGATCTGACGCTAAGTCAATTCGCAAGCGTTGACTACTGGAGCTACCAGATACCCGTAGCAAAAGTCTACGAGCTCATGCGCTGTTGAAACCCATAGTAGGATCATAAAGCTTTAATTCCCTAGAACGTCATATAGTCAACAAGCTAATTAGAGAAGGTCTCGCCGGGCATTTCGTATCGCTAAGGCGCAGGCGTCGGCTACAGACTGCCTGCAGCTGGCTACGGGACCGGCCAGGTTCTATCGTAACAAAAGTCTACGAGGACGGGCCCCATCGAAATTGAAAGTAAAATCGCGCGGTCCCTATATACGCAACTTTGCTAAGGAGTTGTCAAGTGATTTTTTTCTTTATGATATTTATCTGATACCTACTTAACTAATTAAATTACAAATGAGATTTTACTAAAACGGTATTGCATACCATTTTAACCTGGACTGAATGACACACCTACGTTATCTCCATTGTTTCGCCTTGTTATTCTAACGCGGCCTCAGTCTCATAATCTACCAAGGAGGTAAACAGTCGTATACGTAGGCATTTATAGGTTTAGGACTTAATAGTTCTGAGTAGTACCTGCTGAGCTAATGGCTTGTATATCTCACCTTGATGTAATGAGTTACAGGCTATAGGTATTTGTGTGGTAAGAGGCGAGCTGCCTAGGATCTGTGCGGCAGGGAGCGGCCGCGGCCGACTCGGACTTTGTAATGCGTTCGGCCTAGTCAGCGTTCGTTGCCCCGCGAGCGCCCGAGGTCGCGCGCGAGGCTTGACGCTCGACGCTCGAAGTTTGAGCCGCGCTGCTCGTGCCCGATTGCCACCGACGGCCCGCGGAAAATCCCGACTTATGATTTGGCGCGAAAGCTGAAACTCGTTTCTGAAAATCTGAAAATTTGCGCTCGTTTACACAAAACCTAGGAAGAACCATAGATAGGAAAATCATGATCACACCCATAGCAACCTCTAAAATATGCTGTATTGGGGCGCTAATGGACATAAAACTACGCAAAGAATCACGCACAAATAAACCAGACCCGATACCAATATATAGAAAAATCAACCTTCTTCGGTTTCAAAACATAGCTTATCTTGTTGATGTTAACGATGACTATAGTGGACTTAAGAGATTTTTCAACCAGTTATAATTAAGTTATGATTAATTTATTTTACTATATTTGAGTATGATTTTACCTACCTCCTAATTAAGCTTAGTGACAATAACTGAGTAAGTGGCTAAGAGTAGTAAATTCCCCTCGACTATTATTATTATTTATGCATTTCAGTTAGTTAGTCATGCACATTGATTATGTAACTGTTTCTGCTGCAGTTGTTTTTTTCTTAATGTATCTGATATCCTTGGTTGTGTGTCAGTTGCATTAATTGCTTGCAAAATGATCAAGCATTCATATGAACGTTATCAAGTTTGCACGTGAATAACATGAAGATTCGCAGTTTTCCTTTTGAAAAGCAAAAGTGATATTACATAAGAAAGCAGGCTGGTGACACTTTAACCCAGTGCTGCGTAGCATCACGGCGGCTGGTCGACGCACCCGGCGCGTTCATTAGTATGGAGACAGCGCGCACCACTCAGCACTTTCACTCTCGCCAATAACAAGTCTTACGCAAGCCTCCGCTCTCTACCGGCCCGGCCACTATCTCCGCCGAGCATAGCGCTCCCGCTCCCGCCGGCCACATCACACCAGCCTGCTAGTCACACACCTAGCTACCAGCACTAGACTACCTAGCAGCATCACCGGCTGAAAACGACACTTGCATCACTACAGCGCTGCAACCCCGCGAGACAACGCAAGACGCATCCTCGCTAATGACAGCCTCGACAGAAATGAAAGTGAAGTGTTTCGGTTAGTTTATAGTGGGTCAGCGGAGTAGGGCACCGGGGGTCGACGCCCGCGCAGCCTCGTCAGGTGAAAGTGGCCCTCCTCGCCCCTCCCTCCCCCCCCTGCAGCAAGGCGCGTCGACTTACCGCCGCACGCGCTGCTTTTTGCAACTTGGCCATGGAACCTATTACGATAACTGTGAAACAACGCTCCAGCAGCAAATGTAAATGCATAGCCTTTATTTGTACTCAATCACTCGACATACCTACCAACATGCCGTAAAATCGTGTTCATATTGTTTACAAATGCATTATTATCAAGGAGGTAAATGAAAATCTTTGTGTGCAGAAAAATAAACGGCTCTATCCTGCATTTTATGATGAGTGATATGAATCATATTGGCTGAAGTATTTTAATTTGTATAATATACATCTTCCAGATACAGCTTCTAGAAGACATCAACTACTACTGCTGAGTAACTGAGTAATGTCGTTGAATCACGTAGTACACATTATCGTCACATAACTTACAAAAGATTAGACGCTGTTCTTAGAACGCATTTTCCTCCAATTGACATCACACATGAAACAGTGCAGATAGTGACGTGTCCGTAACAAACGCATCAGCACAAAAAGAATAGCAGCTTGCATAACCAGCAGACGGTACTGGTAGCTTGATTGAATAGACCCTACCTTACGTAAATGTATCGTACTTGCTTACGTACATAACAGTCTGCTTACATAAGTTTTAAGGATGTTCTGTGTCAAGTTGACACACTAACGAATGTCTGCCTGAAATCAGCTTAATTTGCTTTTGTAACCGTTATTTGTGTAGATCCACTCCACCTTAAAATATACCTTAAAGTATCCTGAAATAAGGTGAAGTAGTTATTTAAATAATGGATCTAGACAAATATATGCAGTAGCAATTTAGTTAATTGACATTAGAACCGAAATAAGTACATAAAGATTCCTAACATCAAATCAAAAGCGTTGTTTCAAAGCTACGAATTAATTTTTGATCAAACTAAAATTTTAAAGTGTGTTATGTATGACTAATAAATAAGTAATATTTAAAACTGATCATGATTATAGAAGCGCAAAATACAATCACGAACCAGAATAGATTTCATTTTATTGTTAAAGCGGTATTGAGTAGCAAATATTGAGACAAGAACGCGGCTGGTTGCAAATTGTGAGCGCAAGCAAGCTCGCTGGATCCCATTCCAAATTAGCACAAGGTTCTCTCGCATTATCTATAAACATAAACAACTTGTAGAAGTGGGACTAGGAATGGCTGGTTAGCGCAATGACGTCAGACAACTTCACAGCAGGACAGGTTGTAGGGTATATCTATCTACCTATTTATGCAAGGGGTTTTATTTTACTTAGTCAATATTTCAGCTGACACGGATGCGGAATACTGAAGATGGAAAGTACAGGTTGTTTCGCCTTCATTCCGAAACATCATGTAAACATACGACAACCTTTTAGTACCTATAGAGTTTTTAGTTTGTGAGTTCAGGAACTCTGACTTACTTCAACGGCAAAATTTGTAAGTAATTAAGTAGGTATCTAATACTTAACTAAAATAAAATTATCAAAAAAAGTTTAAATAAATCATATCCACCAAATGATCCACACGAAACGATGACTATGCCGACGTATCATCCCTAGTTCCAACTCCATAGGCAAACAGATACCTACATCTGAGCAATTGTAATTCAGATGAGTGAAGGTTTAATAAAGTGATCCGAGGCTGAAGGCGCGCTGGTTGCGACAGTGAACAAAGAAAGCGAGTCGCCGGCCTTGTGGAGTTCGTCGACCGAGTTGAGCAGGTCGCAAGACCCGCAAGGTTTCGCCAGCCTGCCAGCTCGCCTGCCAGCGCAGCCCGCCACCAGGCCACCAGGATATTGCCAATTCAGCGATCAAGGCTGTAGGGTACAGAGCCTCTTACTTTTTGTTGCAAGGAAGGCGGTCACGCGTTATCTACATCTTGAGACAATAGTGCGAGTGTGGTGCCCTCGTGGTGTCGGTTATCGGCGTAAAATTTGCTAAGTATCTAAGCAGATAATTATCGACAAAACGTCGTGATTACAGCGTCTTTTGTAACTTATCTTTAAAATACAAAAGAGACATCTGAAGAAAAAAAACTGTAGGTACTCGGTAAAGAAATAGAACGATCTAAACAAAATGCACATAAATCTTCTTACACATTCAGCAGTAGGTATCTACTTACTTACATATATTTTTTCATGCAACGTGATTTACTAAGGAACGTCGACCATGAATGTTTACTGTTTGCAATAAATCTTATCGTTTCATGCATACGTATACATCAGTGGCCTTCTCGATCGGCCGGCTTATAAATAGTCATACGTTATATACCTTATGAAAAAGCCATGAAACCGAACGGTCAACCATGAAACCGAATGGTCGTAAAATTAGTACTAAAATAAACTCTTCACTATACTTTATGGCTAAGTGCCATTGAGATAAAAAACAAAGAGCGTAGCGGTTGAGCGAGCCGGCGAGGCAGCATGGCCCGGTTACATTTTGACATAGTTACAGAGCCTACATATTGCGAGGGTACGAAGTATTGTGCCCGAAACCTAGATAGATCCCAGCACGACACGGTTAGCTTTATCCACCACACGGACTGGGCGTTTTCGAAATTTACCTACTTTCCCAGCGAATCTAATCAATTTGCATGCTGAAGGGTTATTACGAAAATGTAGAGCAGTGGTATCAAAAGTTGACACAAGTAAGCACCGAAGGAATTCTATCAAATCACAATACTATTCAAGTACCTACTTATACTATTCAATTTTAAATGGGATAAAAAAATGTTCCGGCCACAGACGAGTGACCTCATCATCCCGGTCCTCTGACATGAGTGACTTCTCTTCTTTATGGTTTCGAATTTCAATTTTAAATGGCACAAAAAAATGTTCCGGCCACAGACGAATGACCTCATCATCCCGCTTCTCTGACATGCATGAGTGACTTCTCTTCTTTATGGTTTCGACTTTTCCGACACAACTAGAAACATCCTACCCATGCGGCATGCGTACAATATTATTAATATATTTGCGTGATTTTGGAATATTTTTTAAGTTTTTAAACTGCTCTACTGTTTTCGTTGTCTTGTCAGTCAAACTGCTTGTCAAATTACTTTTATACAAGTACGTAGATTACGTTATCTTCATTGAATTAAAGGTTTATGAATGAACAGGAATGTGTTAATAGAACTAAACGTAATTAAAATACAATCGAAAGCAATTGCATCAGCTTTTCGGTCGTTATTCTCAATACTTTAGGGTTGATGTTACAGAATAAATGTAGACAGGGTTGCCAGAAGTTTTTTACAGAACTATCCTGAAATTAGCATAGTTCTGTTAACTTAAATAATACCTAATAACAAAGTTCAAATAATTTGGCAAACATGGAAATAAAGATTTAAATATTTGTAAATTAATATTTAAACCCACGTTAAATTGACCTCTTTCATTTAAAAGCCATTACCAATGGAATGGCCTAGCTATCTGACTCAAAACCTTCATAAAGTATTTAAATAGCCAAGGATTTGACATTTTAGAAGCGAACTACAGTAGTGCAATAAATCAGTTTTACGGATACTCGAGTTTACGACTAGGACTGGTGTTTCACCTTAAGAATATCATGAATTGAAGTAGTACTACTTATATCCTATCATCACGTTTTGTTACTTCCAGGGTTTTAAATAGTAATAAACAATGTTCATATCGTAACCTAGTTATATCAGATAATATTTTTTCATTCCTTGCAGATCGAAATCATTGTTCATTCAAATCTTCAGCACATTCAATACCTCATTTTTCTAATTTAATTACTTTTAAGTTTGTTTTATAAACCTCGCTTATATCCTACGTATTTTGATTCATTTATTTGTTTTTCATACTGCAAGTTCACGAATAGGACAAAATAATACATTCGATTAAAACAGTACATTTTCCTATTTAACAGTCGTAGAGATAGCGCGGCCCTGTATGGTAATTACGGTCCCGTTATGTGGACAAAAGCGAGTGTGTGTACTGTATGTGTTTCAGTTTTTCGTGTCATTTCCTGTAGATAAGCACATGCATATGCATCGGCGCGGTCCGGAAGAAAATGCCCGATTTGCATTGAATGCGGCCCTCCGGCGACCTGTTTACCTGCGCGTCGTTGGGAAACTCCGACTTGCACCTTCCTTTACTACTTTAGTAAATGAATGAACATTCATCGCAAATAGAAAAGGATTTCGTTGACATGAAGAAGAAATATTTACATATGAAATAAGTCAATATTTTTGGCATCGCGGCAGGTAACGCAGCGTACCTATGGCAGGAAGCTATTTTACATGCAGCCTAATAAAATTCAACTAAGTACTAGAAAATCTGTATGTAATCATTCATAATTACGCAGCTATTTAATGAAATTCGTGGTAGTTTCTCCGAAAAACTTACTTTCATTTAATATATTAATAAACAAAATCATGCACAACTTTGTAACTAAATCAACATTGTGACGAATTCGTTCTACTATGTACTTTTTTACGACTACTGCTTGAACGTCATGGTGTCCTCTGCTTTACGACTTCCTTTTAAGCGAGTGCGTCGTAAACCTTGCCACTTTGAATAAGGTGATTTTGAAATTGTACTAGATCTCTTTAGTTTAAGTTTTTACCCTAGCAACCTCTACAAAAATTACTAATCATTACTTGACATTCAACTACGGTTTAATTTTCAACGTGGTTGAAAAATTGTGGTTAGAATTTGCTGTATGACAGTTTTTTTATACATATAACTTTGGTTATTATATTACCTTTAACTTCAATCAAATAAGTTTTAAATATACCTAGTTCAATCATAATCAAAGTACATACTCAATAATATGTAGTATTCTTAAGGCGCTATGATTTTGCACGTGTAAATCGTTACGTCATTAATTAAACTTTATAATAACGCATCCGCTTTTGTTAACCTATTACCTTAATTGATTTATAATTATCATCACCCCGGCCAATGACCCCCAATTATTGTTTATTTATGACATAGTAACATCAAATCCTAATGACGAAAAATACATAAGTGAATGCGTATTCGATGCACGCGATTGGATAATTTGATGCCTTCACATTATGCTTCTTTTGATCTAGTTTAACAAAATTGAGGATTGTCGAAGATATTAGACTGGACGACATAAGTATCTCAGCTAATAATCTTAAATTGAGTTCAAATGTTAATCAAATATAAAGTTTCAAAAGGTTCCTTTGAAATTTAAGGTATGGTGCGAATGTCGAGCAAAAACTGCATATTCTTTGTACGCACTTGATAGAGCTACAGATTGATTAATAAAAGAAAGCATTCTGTAGCACTCTTTAGATCTCTTTTTCCGTAGACTAAAATTGAAATCATAAGAAAGTGGGTCTCAGAGATGATGTTTAGTTGAGCCGTCATCAGTAGCAGTGCGATCACAATGCAATTAGAAAGCGAATTGAACAAGTGTGCCAGCGGCGACAGCGGCGGCGCCGGCGCAGCGCGCTGCTAGCTGAAGAAGAAAGCGCGCGGGGGAAAGTCGTATCGAGGGGGGTAGGGGGAGCGGCGCCGCCGAGGTGGGGGCTGCGCATACGCAAGCAAAAGTAGTACACTTTCGATCTCAACTCGCGTCGGTGAGAGTTGCACGAAAATGAAAGTGGTGTGCCATTATGGTCCACTTTCCACGATAGGGTCAAGAACCTGTGCAAGCGCCTTGTTCAGTTTAATTACCACCGGAACTTGCTTCTCAAGTTATGCTAAGCAGCGCGTCGTTTCCATTCAAATGCTTGATTCAAGTTATGCATTAGATAAATAAATATGTTCAGAAGTATAAATAGATTCGTAACATTTATTGAACAATTATGCAGATAACACTTTCGCTTTTGCTAATGAATGAAGATTGCGATAAAAGATGCCTTCTTTTAATACGATGATTATGAAGATTAGTATAGAAGACAACAATATCTCGTCTCTTTGTTCACAGACGTAGCCTAAATGTATTTTTTAAATTCATTAATTTCTCCAAGATCTTTTATATAAATCTTCCTGAATAATAAATAGACCCAATCTACCTACTCCTCCTTAAATCCTCCCCGTAGGCAATTTGCTGTTTTTTCTTGTAGCATTTTTTACTACTCGTACTGCTTATTTGCGATTCAGCAGTAAACTTTCCGCTTCTTTTGCTATGTATTTCAATACTACAGCTCTGCATTTCAAATCAACCCCTTCATCCAGCTCTCTAGATCTCGGCACAATTTCAGAATACTGCTTTATTCAGGACCGTATTAAAAAGGAGTGGAATTTCAAACAATGTGGGAGTAGGTCGGTGCTTGGTACCAGCACAGCACACGGGCCGGATGTGGGCCGAGGGTTGGGGGTGCCTTGCGGGGTCGACGACCGCTGCTGACGTCATCGCTCCCGGTTCCAGCTAACCCGAACTCTGACCTCGTGGACTGATGCATATTAATGTATAACACGTTCCAATATAGGTAGCTGTAGGTAGACAGAAATACAGCGCGAATGCTGCACGTTTACGTAACACTCTGTATCTTTAAAGGGGTGAAGTTAGGGAGTTTATTTAGGACAATAGGGTGAAAGATAAGGATCGCAGACCTTTCTCGACTGTGTCTTCTGCCCGGGCTTTCACAATGAGGCCGTCTAAGTTAATCTTCTTTTGATATGTCAGTGGAAAGGAAAGTTTTGAGGTCAGCTTCCAAGCACTTTTATCTAGAAAATAATAAAGATAGTCCAGTCACTATTAGATACCTACTTATCGAGATATCTATACATCACAGCTTAAATTTATATTGAGACTTTTGAGCTGTGAACAGACAATAAGTAATTCCTAAATCAGAGAACGAAAGTGAATGGCGAATACTGCACCGACACTAGCTACTACTCTTAATTACTTCATAGTAAATAGATCTGCATTCTGATTATCACTGAAGAGAAAGATTCTTTGTCATTTCTTATCTCATGGATCTTGAAAAGATCTTTACATTTGCGGATGCGGTAAAGGGCTTACGGCATCACTGGTGTTTTTGCCATACCGGGAATGTATTCGCTGAGTGGTACTTGCACTACAAGTCTTACAACGTACGCAGCCTTAAGCTTAGACTGTTACCATTGTCAATTTTGTGAGGTTATTTTATTTTTCATTATTATTATGTAAAACAAGCCGAGTCAAGATCTGTTTAACAATAAACCTTAACGAAAGTGACTTTATGTAGCCATAAACTCGTGTCAGTTAATTGCTCTGATGTGGTTCTCTGGAGGCACATCCTATTTTAAACTCGTCAATGTCAAAAAATAATAGCTATTGGCACGACAATAGGCGAGCGTAATATTCTTTACTGATTGACTGCAATAGAACTGCAGTCCGACTGCAAAATTGTTGGTCACTTACATACAATGCAGTTCATAAAATTTGACACTGTTCACTGACCGACTGTAAGTAGTCCAGATTGGCTCCGGCCGACATGCAGAGAGTGGAGTCTTTTCAGGAGTCGGAGTGCAGTTGAACTAAAATTAAGAGCTACAATGTGCAGAATTATCTATCAATTTAGTTACATGAACGTCGCTAAAACAGTATCTGCCAGGATGACATGCGCGCTTCGTCAACCTTTTAAAACCAACTATCTCGCGCGTTGTTTTATACGCTCTGCACATTCTCGCTCTATATTGGTGAAATTACGCGCACATTAACTAACGAAATATATCGAGAGCGGTATACTAAACGGTATACCTGGCAGCTTATATACCGCCCGTTTGTAAAGAACAAAACTTGTAGATCTGTGAAGCTGTGTTTACGGCAACGCTCCCGTGTCCGTCGCCTTGGCCTGAATAACGCGCGACGACTTCAACTCTGCCGCCCGTCTGTACAGAGCTCGATAGTGTATGGAGCTGAGAAGCTGATGTTTACGGCAACGCTCCCGTGTCGTCGCCTTGGCCTGAATAACGCGCGAAGACTTCAACTCTGCCGCCCGTCTGTACAGAGCTCGATAGTGTATGGAGCTGTGAAGCTGTATGTTTACGGCAACGCTCCCTTGCCGTCGCCTTGGCCTGAATAACGCGCGACGACTTCAACTCTGCCGCCCGTCTGTACAGAGCTCGATAGTGTATGGAGCTGTGAAGCTGTATGTTTACGGCAACGCTCCCGTGCCGTCGCCTTGGCCTGAATAACGCGCGACGACTTCAATTCTGCCGCCCGTCTGTACAGAGCTCGATAGTGTATGGAGCTGTGAAGCTGTATGTTTACGGCAACGCTCCCGTGCCGTCGCCTTGGCCTGAATAACGCGCGACGACTTCAACTCTGCCGCCCGTCTGTACAGAGCTCGATAGTGTATGGAGCTGTGAAGCTGTATGTTTACGGCAACGCTCCCGTGCCGTCGCCTTGGCCTGAATAACGCGCGACGACTTCAATTCTGCCGCCCGTCTGTACAAAGCTCGATAGTGTATGGAGCTGTGAAGCTGTATGTTTACGGCAACGCTCCCGTGCCGTCGCCTTGGCCTGAATAACGCGCGACGACTTCAACTCTGCCGCCCGTCTGTACAGAGCTCGATAGTGTATGGAGCTGTGAAGCTGTATGTTTACGGCAACGCTCCCGTGTCGTCGCCTTGGCCTGAATAACGCGCGACGACTTCAATTCTGCCGCCCGTCTGTACAGAGCTCGATAGTGTATGGAGCTGTGAAGCTGTATGTTTACGGCAACGCTCCCGTGTCGTCGCCTTGGCCTGAATAACGCGCGACGACTTCAATTCTGCCGCCCGTCTGTACAGAGCTCGATAGTGTATGGAGCTGTGAAGCTGTATGTTTACGGCAACGCTCCCGTGTCGTCGCCTTGGCCTGAATAACGCGCGACGACTTCAATTCTGCCGCCCGTCTGTACAGAGCTCGATAGTGTATGGAGCTGTGAAGCTGTATGTTTACGGCAACGCTCCCGTGCCGTCGCCTTGGCCTGAATAACGCGCGACGACTTCAACTCTGCCGCCCGTCTGTACAGAGCTCGATAGTGTATGGAGCTGTGAAGCTGTATGTTTACGGCAACGCTCCCGTGTCGTCGCCTTGGCCTGAATAACGCGCGACGACTTCAACTCTGCCGCCCGTCTGTACAGAGCTCGATAGTGTATGGAGCTGTGAAGCTGTATGTTTACGGCAACGCTCCCGTGCCGTCGCCTTGGCCTGAATAACGCGCGACGACTTCAACTGATTCGCCAATTCTAGATTTAGGTTTTCAGAGCACTAGGTTGCTGCTCGCTTCCGATCTTTTTAACCGGCGATTAGACAATTGACCACAATTACGAAGAATGAGATGAAATGGCCGTGTCAGTTTTGAATTTTTGTTTGCGTCCTATTTTTTTTTATTTCCGATCAATAATGGCTGAATAATAAACAAGGTATTTCCCCGATTATGTGCTACGCGCAATAATAAAACTAATGTTATACTCGTAATTATTACGTGTCTATTTTTTCTTTCTAATCTTTTAATTCTAACTAAAACGGCAGTATTACTGTACTGAGTCCTATCTGCCTAATACTTCCTACAAATTATAAAAGATTTTGTAAATATTGAAAGACAGAATGAATGCTACCCTACAATACTGGTAAGACTAGCACCTATTATATTGAGATGTAGGCACGCGAAGCGACAGCTCTAAACAATGAAGTTTAAGAGACAAAATTATTAAAACTCGACTTGGCACTCTAATATCGATAAACATGGTGTTTCATGTTGATTATATCGTTAATTTAAGTGGAATTGACTCAATAATGCATATCTATTGTCTGTTTGTGCCAGAAACATTGGGACATAGCATTTTGTGTTCAGCTTAATAGATTTGTCCCTGTTAAGTATTTAGGATGTTATATAATATTATCTATTAAGTTATAACATAATCATTTAAACTATGGTCCCATCCAATTAACTTTTTTGAAACTAAGTAGCTGTTACTATAAAACATAGGTTTACCTAAGAAAAGTTACTAAGCACGTGCAATGAAAATAATAAAAAAACTTTAACAAAGCAGCTCGACTTATCCCATAGTGAGGGAAGCTAAGGTATCCAAGGATACGTAGAGGGAAGTTCGTTTGGGGCGGGCGGTTCGTAGCGCTACGACGGCGGCGTAGAGGTTGCGGCGTAGCGGCCGCGCGCCATTCGCGCCGACGACGCCGCCGGTCGCACGCGCTCCCCACGCGGCTCATGCGCCTCCCGTACCCGCCGTCGCCGCGAACCAGCAACAGCATGACTGTGACTGAATGCCGCCAGCAGGACCCCGAGGACCCGCCGCAGCCACCGCCCAGCGACTCCGAAGTCCTTCTGGGACGAGTCCTTGCAGGTGAGTCGATCAGCTGATCGTCAATGGACGCTGCCACACGCTACGTCCTTTGTTTACGGTGCGGTTACGGTCATCCAACTTTCATGAATAGTGTCAACTCAACAGTTTTCACGCTATTGTGCCGAATGTTAATGAATTGATGATTTTTGCAGACGACATGTGTTTTGAATTTTCTCGGTCATGTCATGTTTTTGGTCAGCACTTCACGTTCATTAATAAGTTACCTACAAGTTTATTAGCCATGTCAACTTATTTTCATAATATTTTATTATTCATGAAAATATGTTCAAAAATTTGTTTTTACTTTCGTCGCTGCGATCGCTAGGGCGTCCGCGGGGCAGTGGCGGCGCGGGAGGGGGGGGCACGCGGATCTGGGTCAAGCGGAGTTCGTTGCCCTCGGCCTTCCCGGCTATATTCGCCGTCGCTAATCGCCGCCCCCTCCCGCGCGCCGCCGCCGCCCCGCGCTCGCCCCACGCACAGAGTCGCATCGAGTGCGCTATGATATTTAATTGAATATTAATTGTATAATTAATTAAGTCACTCTTCTTCAAGATTTGCCTTTGAGAGACGACATTATTTTGGTAAAGTTAAAGTCTCGGTTTTATGACTTTACAAGTAGATACAAATAGTTTTAATTAATGCTATAAAGTATTTTTAATACTAAATTCAATATCCAGTAAGTATTGTTAGTTATTAATTTTATTACTGTTGGATTTATGTTCTATAATTGCAAACGTCTCGGTTTATTTCGTGAATAACGTAAACAATGATGACAGGCGACACAAGTGTTGCTATAATAAAATAATAATGTTCGGTAGGAGTGGTACTGTATTTCCTCGTATGATGGGCCAACGCATTCTATTTCATTTCATTGCTTTGTTAACTGACAAAGATACCACTATCGAGTTGTCCAGGCAACGTTGGTCCGAGTATGGTTCGAAATACAGTACCAGACTAATATGCGGCGGTGTAGTGAATTTAATAATTGTCAAAGTTTAAAAATGTAACGGTACCGTCTGACATTCGGTATTAGGAGTTCGGTGAATAAAGTCGTGCCATATAGTGTAAATTACTCTTGGCCTTTTTATTATTAACATTTCAGAAGTGTTTTTCGATTTTCCACGTGCAATTTTTAGCTCAAGCCACTTTAAATGAAATGAAGCCAGCGTGAGTTTTGCGGCAGTGAAGCGGAATGAGGAAAGAGGCGCCTTTTTCTTTCGTGTGGAACAACAAGTCGTCCAACTACCTTATAACGCGCCTGCACCAACCAGAAGGAATGGTGGAGTCGTGTGATGATAAATGATGGATGGCGATCGGATTGATTGAACGGCAACATCGTGGAACATCGTGGACTGTTCGCGGTGAAATGGTGCTATGTGCAATTATTACAATAGCTCCCATATCATGGTGTGTAGACCGTGATTCAGTAAGGTACGTTTGCAAGTTTTACGCAGTGTTTTTACTAGTTATGTACCTACCCTCCTTGTGCTTACATATTTGGTAAAAGATTAATTCAGTTTGGTATATATGTAGGGTATGTATTTGAAAAATAGCAGTTACGTTTATTTTTAAAAAGAAAATCTCGCCTATGTCGTTTACATATCACGCCTGCATCCTTTGCGGGGTTGACAGAGCGTTCCTATGACAGATGTTGAGGGTAGTTTCAAAAATTGTATATCCCTATTGTGTTCATTGCCTAAAAATGGAATACAAAATGAATCCTTTAATCGTTTCTTACGGCACTCGCCTTAAAAAACATATATTTTGTGATGCTATTCTAAACCGACATCACACTATGGTGGTAGGTACTGTCACAATACTAATACTTTCTTTTTGTTGTTTTCTCGGAACCCGTGACAAAATATATGGATACAATGAGGTGCTGATGGGCTGCTTTCGACTGGAGAAAATAACGGCAGTCGCATATTCCTGTATAGACAGCATTAGAGCTTTGCAACTGAAACATTTTATCATAAAAAAACATCTCCCGGAACTATTTATATAACAGGTACGTAAACCAGTACTGATATGATAAGAAAATTTGGTACATTTATTAGTTAAATACTAATTATTTTTATATCAAGAACTTTCTGCACCGTCATCTCAAGTGCACGAAACCGCATAAGGTATATGATTATTTACGTATCAATCAATCAGTTAATGTCAATTTTGTTCTTATTCTGGCTAAGGTTCTTTAAACCACATCTGTAAAAGGTAACACAAAAAAAAAATACGTGTGTTCTTCATATCAATTATTTACTAATGTTATTCTTTTTCACATGTTGCGACATTGGTTGGAGGCATTGGGGAAGCTATATGGCAAAGAGAAGTGATGAAATCTCGCACGAGCAACGTTCAGCTATGAAAAGTAAATAGAAGAAAGAAACTCATCGAAGAAAATATCGTTGATATTGCTATTGGTGGAGACTAGCTGGTGGCCTGATCTATTTCTGTAGGGTCGTGGGCTACAGTGGATCGCTTTATTTCCAACTAGCCTTCCGCCCGCAGTTTCACTCGCGGTATTTATCTGTTTGGTCTAATAAAAATGTTTTAGATAGGTGCATTGCATTTAAAATACAAAATTTCGTAACAGATTGCATAAAAAAATCACGAACTGGAAGTGGATTTCGACTACTCGACAACAGGTGGCGCCACTGCTTTAGGGATTATAAAAGCCCTTACCTATATCTTTAAAAATACGCCCTTTAAGTTAAAACGGGAACTTTCTTGTTCGAGGGGAGATAAAGGGCTATTGCACAGTATAAGTCCCTTTATCGTACCGGGAATCCTTTTTAAGTTTTATCGGCACATACATTTTATCAACTTAGTTTTATTATATATAATGATTATCATTTCTTAGCAATGGATGAACGTAGAAAGTTTAAAGTATGTGGATCTTGTACTAAATATTTTTTTCATACTTGATATTTCGATTATTTTTTGTGTTTATTTCAAAAGTCAGAAGTGAGCCGTTGTGTACTAGGGTACAATGGCTCGGTCTGATTTATACAGTACCTAGATCATTGCGGATAAATATAGAGAGTAATAAATTAAATGAACACAATTAATAGTTAGCCAAATAAGTCAAAAAAATTACATTCCAGTATCAATTGTATCAAGATTAAAGAAAATATAACAAGTAGTAATGAAAATTACAACATCATTTTTATTTACTTGAATAATGTACTTTTGAACATTTTAACTTGATCCATTGTGTGCGTTTGGGTTATGCGCCACTGTAGCAACCGATGCCAATTTGTAATTATAATAATGATTTATTGATTTCACGTAAATCACTTTTGGATAAGACATATGGTGTTAATTTAAAAATATCACCAAATCGAAAATGTTCATATTGATGAAGTAAGAACATAAGAAATTACACAAAGTTTAATTTTAATATTTATTTAGTTATGCGCTAGAGGCGCAAATTTTACTGTTTCATTTATATTTTGTGTGCCAAGCTTTTCTAATGACCGATGAAAACATATAAAATGCTCGTTCCTTAAACACAAAATCTTACTAAGCCTGTGTTCCCCAGTATTAAAGTAAAGTATAAAGTAAACAGTCAAAAGAAAAATAAGAATAATGATAATATATTAGTAATGATTTACAAGATGTGTTTTAGAAAGTCATATTCTAATCAATTTAATTAATATTATAATAACAATAAAATAAGATAACAAAAAAAAAATCCTTTAAATAAATAGTATTACTTTTTTTTTAATTAAGCAAGTAAGCAAGTAAGCAAGTAAACAAGTAAACAAGTAAACAATTAAACAAGTAAACAAGTAAACAAGTAAACAAATAAACAAGTAAACAAGTAAACAAGTAAACAAGTAAACAAGTAGACAAGTAGACAAGTAGACACGTAGACAAATAATCAAGTAAACAAGTAAACAAGTAATCAAGTAATCAAGTAAACAAGTAAACAAGTAAACAAGTAAACAAGTAAACAAGTAAACAAGTAAACAAGTAAACAAGTAAACAAGTAAACAAGTAAACAAGTAATCAAGTAAACAAGTAAACAAGTAAACAAGTAAACAAGTATACAAGTTAACAAGTAATCAAATAATCAAATAAACAAGTAAACAAGTATACAAGTAAACAAGTATACAAGTATACAAGTAAACAAGTAAACAAGTTAATTGTAATATTATGCTTATCTCCGCTTATCTCCAATCAAATTACACTTCCCTAGGTCTGCTGGAGGACATTTCATTAGAAATAAGCAGTACCTGTTGTACCATTTTTCAAATGAAATTATGTATAAATTTTATTGTGTACAATAAATTGGTAAATAAATAAACAAGTTAACAATTAAACAAGTAAACTGGTAAACAAGTAAGTAAAGGAATTAAGCAAGCAAGCAATGAGCGAGTAAGCAAGCAAGTAAAAAAGTAAAAAAAAAAATAACAAGTAAACAAGTAGAAAAGTTGAGAATTAGACAAGCAGACAAGTAGACATGTAGACAAGAACACAAGCAGACAAGAACACAAGCAGACAGAATAGTAGACACGTAGACAAGCAAACTAGTAGGCCAGTTAACCAGTTAAACACTTAACCAGTAAACCAGTAGACCAGTATACCATTTAACCAGATGAAAAGGCTGGTCCACAATTGTGTCTTGTTAGCCGTAATATGTTGAAACTCTTAGTATTTTAAGACATCGTTTTGTTGGAATTATCTGTAGGAGGTTAGTTAATCAGAGATGAGATGAGACTACTGATTGAGCGTAAATAAACGCTTATTTTGTGTATGTAACATCTGTTCCAGTCTAATGTTATATGTCTTAGATACTTAGTTTTATCATTGAAGCCGATGTTCATTTTTGCTAAACAATAATAATATTCTTTAGTTGTTTGACGTCGAAACTATTGAAGATTACAATAGATTCAAATTGATTATTAAAGTTAACGATTTAAAAGGAAATAAGAATTAAGGTAAAGTAAACCATGAATGTGCAAAGATAAAAAATGGTTTTAATAACGAGCTTTGTTTTAAAAAAAAACATGCGTTGCGGTTAGTGTGATTAATCAGATATTAAAGCTTATGTACCGAGCGAGCTTCGGAGTTACTAAAAGCTTATGTGTCGAGCGAGCTTCTCGGGAGTTTCTAAAGCTTATGTACCGAGCAAGCTTTCGGAGTTTCTAAAGCTTATGTACCGAGCAAGCTTCTCGGAGTTTCTAAAGCTTATGTGTCGAGCGAGTTTCTCGGGAGTTTCTAAAAGCTTATGTACCGAGCAAGCTTCTCGGGAGTTTCTAAAAGCTTATGTGTCGAGCGAGTTCTCGGAAGTTTCTAAAAGCTTATGTACCGAGCGAGTTTCTCGGGAGTTTCTAAAAGCTTTTGTACCGAGCGAGCTTCTCGGGAGTTTCTAAAATATTATGTACCGAGCGAGATTCTCGGAAGTTTCTAAAAGATTATATGTACCGAGCTAGTTTCTCGGAAGTTTCTAAAAGATTATGTAACGAGAGAGATTCATTGAAGTTTATGAGAAAGATTTTCGGATATGTCTAATATTGGCCAATAGAAAAGTGTTGTAAAAAAAAAAAAGCTAAGCGAGCTTCATTATTACAGTGTTTTTTTTTTGTGGTGGGTCAAGATTTATAAATTTCTAAGAGGTTTCTATATTATTATTTTCAAAATCGAATTTCCATTGTATATTTTTGAAAGCCAGTTCCTTCAAAGTAACAAGACATGTACCTAGTTTTTAAAATTTTGAAATTTTTGGTAATCATACGTTTATTTTTTTTTCTTTAAACAATATTAAACATTGTGTTGAAATATAACTATGAAACGAAATACTACAAGATTTAAGATAAATTGAAAGTTAAATCAACTAAACAAAAACAAAAATGAATCAAAATAATCTCGAGTAAATTAAAATGAATAATATCAATAAATTAGATAATAAAATCTATGGACGTCAAATATTTAAATAATTGATCATTAATGAATAGACCTAAACCAACATATTTTTTTCGTGTAACAACAAAGTATGTACCTAGTACTGTTTATTAAATTTGAGGTCTTGGTTAATAATACGAAGCCTAAATACAAGATTGCTAATAAAATACGGTGAAACTACGAGTCAAATCAAGTAAAAAAAAAAAAAGGTTCTTATTATTACGAGGACGCAATGTGTAGTCAGGAATAGCCGAGTATGTGAGTAATTTAGCTGAAAATTACTGAAAAATTAATATTATTTTTAGAAAAAAACAAATCCTTTTGAATATTGATATTTTAAGATTAAAAATAAGTATTTTTGTGTGTAAGTTTGTTTAAAATACTTTAGACATTGAGATTGTTTAAAATGTTACGATTTGTAGAAAATATTTTTGAGAATAATATTATTGTAAATATTTTAAATAATGGATCGTTTGTGTGTTAGTTTATTTGAAATACTTTAGACATTGAGATTGTTCAAAATGTTACGATTTGTAGAAAATATATTTGAGAAAAATATTATTGTAAATATTTTAAATAATGGGTCGTTTGTGTGTTAGTTTATTTGAAATACTATAGACATTGAGATTGTTCAAAATGTTACGATTTGTAGAATATATATTTGAGAAAAATATTATTGTAAATATTTTAAATAATGGGTCGTTTGTGTGTTAGTTTATTTGAAATACTTTAGACATTGAGATTGTTCAAAATGTTACGATTTGTAGAAAATATTTTTGAGAATAATATGATTGTAAATATTTTAAATATGGGTCGTCAAAAACGGTTGTTAAAACTTATTGTTAAATTATTGTAAGACAAATAATGTTTGTGATATTCTTTCATTACGAGGACGTAATTAAGATTCAGGATTGGCCGAGTGTTAGTTATTAATTTTATTACTGTTGGATTTATGTTCTATAATTGCAAACGTCTCGGTTTATTTCGTGAATAACGTAAACAATGATGACAGGCGACACAAGTGTTGCTATAATAAAATAATAATGTTCGGTAGGAGTGGTACTGTATTTCCTCGTATGATGGGCCAACGCATTCTATTTCATTTCATTGCTTTGTTAACTGACAAAGATACCACTATCGAGTTGTCCAGGCAACGTTGGTCCGAGTATGGTTCGAAATACAGTACCAGACTAATATGCGGCGGTGTAGTGAATTTAATAATTGTCAAAGTTTAAAAATGTAACGGTACCGTCTGACATTCGGTATTAGGAGTTCGGTGAATAAAGTCGTGCCATATAGTGTAAATTACTCTTGGCCTTTTTATTATTAACAGTATTCTAAGAAATGCACTTTCTTTGTTCACATAGAGTCAGAAATCAGAGCCTAAATTCTCTGCAAAAGATATGCAATTTCATGCAACATATAAAACTGGGTAACATTAGTCAATCGGTAGCGATTGCATGATTCGCGAAAAGCAGCAAGTGAGTCTCTGCACTCGACATCATGGTCGAGTCTCGTTTCGCAAGTAGAGCCCATCGCTGAATGCCATTTATTTTGGAGGCCGCGCGCGCACTCGGAGGGCCCGCGGTCATCGGCCCCAAGCGCTATCTAGGTCGCCTCAGAATAACCTAGCGCCGATACTCTAATAATAATCCGCGCGAGCCTTGGAACCTACAACCGTCCCACTCTCACTCACGTCAACTCCATGCAAACCGGCTGCGATATCATTCCTTTCGCAATTCGTACTAGGCACGGAGCTACTAACTAGATTCACTTGTCTCTTTTTCTCGTAGCAACAAATCTCAGCAGTCAGAGCAAGTTAGCACGAAGTTTCTAGACTTCGAATGTTGCTATAGCACTTAGAAGTTTACATAACACCTGACTTACATTCTGTCTGTAACTTTGCCATTTGGTCCAAAAAGATTTCTGAAACTGTGCCAAATCTATCCAGTACAGTTCAGTCAGAGGAAGTTGCTTTGTCTATAAAGCAGAGGGAAGGGGTATATAAAAAAAGAAAACATATTTTAATTATAATTAATTAGCCTATTGTTTCCCTACTCCTACTGTTGGACAAAGAACTCTCCTACCTTCCTCCAGTTACAAAAAAAACTTATGCAAAAATGTCATTAAACTAAAATGCATACCTAGTAAAAATTGTTCAAATCAGTATTGTGCTTTAAATATTTTCCAATCCAATTTTATTAGTCCTACCTACCCAATCAACCACCACTAGAAAAAAACAAAACGTAAAAATCAAAACACCAACAAGTCTAACATAAAAAGAAAAATAAATTCATAATAAATATCTTATTCGAAAAACAACGTAACAATATGTTGGTTGTATGACGTGTGTCGCGGCGATGCGCGGGCGGGCGCGGGGAGCGGAGCGGGGCAAGGGGGGAGGGGGCGCACTCAGTATTGCGATCAAGGCCCCGAGTTCGTTCACCCGCCGAGCAACTGGGTCATGCCGCCCGCCCCACCTAACGCCCTATAGCACAAATAACCGTACCCAACAAGCACTAAATTCGTCCCTGGAACGTAATGTGTTACAATTTGCTAAATTTCAGATTTTAGAATTTTCAATGTATTATTATATTCTTTGATGTAGATAATAGGCGAGGCACCTTGTTGAACGTGTGTCTATAACCGCGTGAAATATAATATAGAATAGGTAGAGTCGGTGTGTTATCGATACAGCAAGTTATGATAGAAACCCCATGTCTATGAGACCGATGTAAAGTGCGACTGGATTATAGGTAAATGTAGAACCCGCGATTACAAGATTTCTTAAAATACATACTATTTAAATAATTCTTTTTTTACTTTTGTTTCATGTGATAAACACAAAAAACCGCGTGCGTGCAGACTAAAAAAGTAACTAATGTAGGAATGATAATTAAATTTCAACTATTCCGCAGTGAACGTAACATTTTACGAGGTGAAAACTCTAGCGATTGCGTTACGGTACGTCTGTTTGTCAGCAATCCAATTTGAAGTTAAATAATGGTCGTAAAACGGTCGTCGGCTCTAGCGAAAGTAAGAAAAAGTTGCAAGTCTTATGTGCAGAGTACTGAGGGTTGTGCGGGGGAGGGAGGCGGAGGAGGGGGGGGGGGTAGAGGCTGCGGGTCAACGGCCGCGCCGCCCTGACCCCAATCCGCGCGCTCGCGTCAACGCGGCCCGCGCGCGTCCAGGACACTCAGCGGAAAATACCCATTGATTGTTTCGACATAACTACACCATTTTGAAAGATAACCTATTTCTGAAATATATTCACATACTTACCTACTCCGTGAGCTTTTTCTAGCATAAGCAGCTCGGTCAAATTTGACGGAGTTTTGTTGATTTCTGGACTCTACATTTCAGTAAATATAATATTCTTCGACACTTGTTCAAGTGATGACCATTAGGTCAACTAACATAATAACTTAAAAAAGCACAATATATGACATAATTTTATTGTGTGTCACTTGATGTATAGGTAGGTAGGTAAGTAGGCACAATCATGATCTGTGCGTTCTGCATTTGGTGTGTTATTTCCCTCTTAACCTGCTGACCCGGTGCTGTCCGTTCCTTTAGCGCCTACATTTCTTTCTTCGCTCCGCACAACGCCTTCATTACCTCATTTTTTATACGCGCCGCTTTTGAAACACATTTTGACTGTTTTAGGAGATTTATCGTGCCAGTGTGTCAAGTGAAGAGTTATTAAAATATTTAGATTACACGGTTAGCCGGACTCTTCTAGATAACTCAATGATTCACATTTCCCGTTTCTATTTTTCGCGTATGTTTTAAAATAGTTTTTTTGCGTGTATAGGTAGTTAATTAGGTTGTAACTGGTAACACATGTTTGTATCGTAACAGCGCGTCATACGATTGTTGCGCGTTACGTAAGGCAGCGCATGCACATGCGATAACTTGCAAGTTTACGTCAAATAAAACATTAATAAAATTATCAAAAGTCTTTAGTATCGGAATGGTATTATCGCAATAGGAACAAAGAAATCCAAGTAGATTGTTTCGACCTCGCTCTACCTTCCCAGTGGTAGACTAGTCAATAAAATCGTTTTGCCAAGTAAATTGCAAATTGTTTGCTCTTATGCAGTTAGTACTTTATTTGCAAAAGTCATTGTTACTGATGGATATCTTATCTAAACAGTTTTACATAAAGCATTCATACTTTGTTCTCTGCTTCTAATCTTCTTATCATTTTCACAGAAGATTTAAGTAACGGTTCGTGTACTTTGTAATAAATTTTTGATCTCTTGTTCCCAGAAGCTTATCGACTTCTCGATCAAGTACCGTGTTTCATGGATTATATAGGGCAGACTGTAAACGGACACGAATGCATAACCGTTACGCTACCTCTGGGCGTAAGTCGATGATTAAGCACAGTGGGCCGTGAGTGAGATGACCTAGTTGCGGCAATATTGGCGGCATGGTGGTAAGGGAGCACCGAGCACCGAGCACTCGGCCTACGTGCTCCAAATACTCCCGGAGTAGGTTAGGGAGCGGGGTCGACGACCCCAGCAGCCGAAGCGCCAGCTCCTACCCTCGCGACCCACCCGCGCTCACTTCGCACCACCGGAACTGTTACACAAGATGAACTTATCATTCCTACCTGATTTCATGCCCCGGTTTCTCCAAAAGACTTTTTGCAAAAGGTGCAATAAAGCAAATAGAAACAATTTTCTATGGCACTCAGGGTAAATAATGCATAAGGAAGTCCTATATCAATCGTGAATTAATTATGTCATGGGTAAACCAGCACATGTGATAGTAACCGACTCTAACATTATGGGAAAATTACGGACATAATTAATATCTACGGCTTACCGCAGCTTTTAAACTGTTTCTAGGGAGGTTTGAATTTTTTACCCGGATTAGAAGTACAATAGCTTTGATAATATCACTTTGTTCTGAGAGCTTTTTGAAGAAAGGGTAAAGTAGTTAGTTATATGAAATCAATCAATACAACTCAATTTTTATGTCGTCTAAAATATAGGTAATATTAAATTGGTGTAAGTTTATAGCAAGGTGGAGCGACTCTACATCTGAGCATAATAAGAGCAGCCGCGCCATCTAGTGTCGAGTAGGGCGTTCACGGAAGGTCCAACAGATGTCGCTAGCTTCCTCAAACCGGGGATGGCGCTATCATAAAATTTTGTTTACATTTTCACGGGTTGTTACAACCACAAAACGTATTACGTTGAATGTAACATAATAATTAGCGCTTATTTGGTCATAAGAAGAGTTTTAATTCTTATAAGACACTTTTCTATTATTAGTTTTGGAGATAGAAAGAACCTTCTAAGAATAACTTCTGACGTAGCTTTTTAGTATTTCTAGTTGGAATTCTCATTACTTATTGTCCAATTTTATCTGGATAGTTTACCTTCGTACGAGTACTGCTACAGGCTTGCCTACTTTATTACAATCTTAATTAGCTAGAACTTACCAACTAAATACCCTTATGAAGTGATCAATACAGGTGATAAACTAACTACCTGTTTGCCTACCTACAAAATAAATACAATTGGCTGAACCACCTGATTGTCCGCAAGTAAGATGGTTCCGTGCTTCGGATGGGCACGTTAAGCTGTCGGTCCCGGTTGCTGTCTATGATGGCGGTCGTTACACAGCCATGTCAGAGGCCTGCTACTTGTAGTAGGCGGTTGAAAAACTCTGACACCAGGGATCATCGGGTCGTTGAACGACTCGGTGTCCCACACGAAAAAGAAGAAGAAAAGAAAGAAAGAATACAATTATTGCTAGATTTTTTAGTACGTCTCGTAATTTTCTTATTTATGTAAGAGCAGCTTGCGCAAATTACACAAAGCCTCCAGATGGAACCTTCTCGTATATGGGAAGTGAATCTATTCAGGCTAGGCTAGCTCCTAAAAATAGAGGAAACGGGCTGCGGAGTGTGGGCAGCCGCGGGTGGCGGTGCGGGGCACTGGGCGGCGGCGGGGGTGACCGTGAACTCGCCGACCCCGGCCCGTTCCACCCCACGCCACCCCCGAACCGATCACATTTTCCTGGTTCCATATGCGCAATAAACGATATTTCCTGCTATTATTCGCTACCTACCTGCTCTGAACTCCTTTTAAACTTATTTCGCAGTTAAATCCAAGGCTAACACGGTCGTTCAACTCGACGTAAATAGAGCTGAATAAGTAAAAATGTAGAGTTTCTAAAAGACTAGTTTCATGCCGTCATAGTGTTTAAATTGCTTTAACCGAGGCACATAATAAAATAAAATTATACATTGCAGAGATGGGAGTAGAGCAATAATTACACTTATTTGAGGCTAGGGGTGTAAAAGGGGGTTATCCATTGACGTCACGGGGGCGCATGCGCGCAGAGCTCCCACGCGGCGCGCCACGTCCTGTCGCCGCGGTTTCGCGCCAAACCGCTGCCGGTCGCGCGCTCGTTATAACCTAACTAACCTAAGTTTAAACATCTTTAAAGTCTGTCGTAATTTCTACATCGCTATGGAGAGCAAGTGTGACGAAACCTCGTGCCGAGATCAGGTTGCAGGTGAGTCGGAGTGGTTGCTTAGTCAGAAAGCGGTGACCTTTTATGCTAAAGAGGTCTTGGACGATTTGGTGCTCGCGGTCAGTGAACTTTGTCCTTTACTTGCTTTTGGACTTTCCTCATTAATCATGATTAAAATATGGAATAGCAAAATATAATACTTCTGTTGAATTAAGATTGTCTTTTGTGACCGTAGATTTTGGTATGAAGTGATGATGAAATTTATAGGTAACTATGAAGAACTACTATTTGAAGTCCAATAATTAAAAAAGTATGTAGAACATTGATGGACCTTAAAATACTTTCCAAGTAACTAAGCAAGCTGTTGCCGAAGACATTTTTAGTTAGACCGATAGTCGGTCCATCCCATTTAGCATTCAAAAGAAGAGTCATTTTTCGAGCTCGCATAAAGATGAAGTTCTAGAGAAGGACTATGACTCAGGATTCACCCGGTGCGGCGGGAAGCTAGCAGATACCTCATCTTACCGAGCTACCGTAGCGTTCCCATCGTTTCTGCTAGCCCCGGCTACAGCAACCTGGTCATCTAACCTCTTCGCTTCAAAGCACTTTCATAGGATGATCATCAGTATTAGGTACCTACATTAAAAAAATATTGATCAAATGCCAGATGTAGAGTTAGTTTAGGTCGTAGCATTTATCCAATCAACAGTATTTTTGATTTTTCCTGTTTTTGGATAAATTAATTTATCTCTGATCTATCTGAAAATGTAAATTTAGTCTTTAGGCAATCCCATTAGTTTCACGTTTTGAAATAAATAAAGGACCCCGCACGATTTGTTCGACAAGGGCCGTCCGGTCAAATTGGCTGAAATTTTGGGGAATGGTAGCACGTAATGCTCTCACAAAAATGTAAAAAAATCTGCGAGCGGAAATGACCAGTTTTAGAGATATAGCTATTTTAATGTTGAAGTCACTAAACATACTTTGATGTGAAAACGTAAGTCGTTAAGACAAATGTCATATTCTTACTTATTTTTTATGTTCATCTGTATAAAACCAACCCACGAGGTAATTATTTCAATTGGAAAAGTGTCTGTTTCGGGTATATTACACATAATATATCAGCAACGCAAGCTAGATCGCCTAAGCTATACGAGATACAGCTATGGCTACAAAAACAAAAGTTGTTAAGCATGATAGGCCGCTTCTGCTGGCACAAGGACAACAGAAGTCTGGAGTAGACCACCAGGACCTCAACTAGACCATAAATATACAGAAATGCCTCTACAGCAAAAGCTGTTCAGCATGATGGAACGCTTCTTCTAACAGACTGACGTCGAGGTTCAGGAATACCTGATGAAGACCACCAGGACCTCATCTTAACTATAAGAGATACGTAAATGTTTCCATACCAAAAGTTATGTTAACACTTTGGCTAATTCAACTAGGTGAATAAGGCATTCAAATCACAGCTAGCTCCTTATTCAACCATAAATCTAATTCTTTAGTTGGGCATTTCATGGAATGGAATGAATTGTAGAACGTTGTTTTAAACCACTTAGGTAATGAACGTTTAGCGGTTTAGTTGAATGGCGCAGCTTGATTAAAGATGCACAGATTGCGCATTTGAACAGCGTTTTTGACTAGTTGGCCGCAACATATTCGTAACTAGAACTGCTACTTATCCGCTTTCCCGTAATAATAGTATCATTGCACGTTCTACACCAGAATTTTCGTATCTTTTATAGTTAAGATGAGGTCCTGGTGATCTAGGTACATCAGGTATTCCAGAACCTCGACGTCAACCTGTTAGTAGAAACAGTCCATCATGCTGAACAGCTTGTGATATGAAGGCATTTCTGTATATTTTATGGTTTAGATAGACAACTTTTGCTTTGGATTGGAGCCATTGCTGTATCCCGTATAGCTTAGGCGATTTAGCTAGCTATATTATGTGTAAAATACCCGGAAAAAACACTTTTCCAATTAAAATAATTACCATGTGGGTTGTTTTTATACAGATGAACGTAAAAAATAAGTAAGAATATGACATTTGCCTTAATGAGTTACGTTTTTACATCAAAGTATGTTTAGTGACTTCAACATTAAAATAGCTATATCTCAAAAACTGGTCATTTCCGCTCGCTGATTCTTTTACATTTTTGTGAGAGCATTACGTGATACCATTCCCCAAAATTTCAGCCAATTTGACCGGACGGCCCTTGTCGAACAAATCGTGCGGGGTCCTTTATTTTTAAAATACTTTCAACCTACATCATGAATCACCACAGACATAATAATAGTAAAATAGGTATGCGAAGTCTACATTTGAGCATATCCCGTCCGTTGCACCGCAGTGCGCCGATATCCGTTCCAGTTTTCCGCACGGTCACAGGCGCGCGCGCATACGCACGTAACATAAGGTCATCGCTTCCGAAAGCACGTTTTATGCCCGCGGGGAATAGTTAAATGGTGTTTCAAGAACCATGACTTCACCGTAGGTTGTCGTAGGACTCACATTGTTGCAATTTAAGAATTTGGAAAGATGAATGACGACAAGCCGCGCAAAAACATTAATAACGCTCTTATCAATAATCTTACAGAAATAACTAAATATGTAGGTAGTTAATTAATTTTTATATGGTGACATTGCAATTGGTAAACGATTATCTACTCAAATCTTAGAAACTTATACTGTAGAAAAATTGCTACGGCTGCAGCTTTTAATCACTTTGCCTATGAAGTTTTTCATTTGTTTAAGCAACACAAACGTTCTTTAGTGCAATCATAACTTCCCAAGAAGCTTTCTCACAAATTGTCTGCCTGCATTTCAATCTACTTCCTCTGCAATTCCTTTCAAGTCGAGCTTTTTGTAAAGTCGTCGGCCTACACAGCTGCTAGAAAAATAGGTGTGTGCGACAGTGTGCGTGTAGTACGGCACTATGTACTTAGAGAGTGCATCGCTCCCGGCGCGAGTCGTCGCACTGCATATAGGCCAGTGCACGCGAATGCCCGGCCCCCCTCCTCCCCCCCGCCCGCCGCGCCCCGCGCTGCACTTCCCCCGCTGCACCTCGCGATTTTCCATTTCCATCGGTCCCCGCTTGCTAATTTCAGCGGTCGCCGATGTCGTAACGTAGAGAAATTTCTCAGGCCTTTCTCCACGATAGACGTCTTCCGGCAAAGGGCGGTCGTAACCCTCTCGTGACTGAACTTTAACTTGAAATCGTGGAGAGATTGAATATAACTTATGTTATGATGCTGTAGGGCAAACTCATGATATGAAAGTCAGTAACTCAACTTGAAAACAATTCGAGAATTCCTATTAAATAAATTTGTTTACATTTTTTGATACTTTCTAAAATTTCTTGAACGCAGTAGAAAGCATTACGTAACTTGCTGGAGAACTATTTCGAACAACAATAAAAGAAACTGCTAGAAATTCTGTTATTAGAACGTCAATTACATCGGCGCTGGTTCGAAATTAGAGCGTTAAATGCGGAAGATGTATCTGTATTGCGAAGAGCGTCGTGCCCTGTCGAGTGCGGGTTCAAAGCGCTCGGTGACAGCGGCAGCGTTCTACAGGGACGTAACAGCCGCTGTGTTGGGTGCAGTTACGTCTTTGCGGCGGTGAGGCGTCGGATGTAGTTACAAGTTCCCGCGGTCGTTGCCCGCCTCATGCGTGCGCGACTCCCCTATATCGGCTAACTGTGGCGCGGAAACTAATTCTCACTCGCTCGTCCCGCCCGCGCGAAGCCTCTAGCCCCGCAAACCTGAAACACACGTTTGCCACATAATTGACATAATCAGCATTCGCGAACATGATACTCCCCGAGTCAACAACACGAGGACTTTGACATTGAGCTTCTCGATTTCTCGATAAATACATTGTAGGTAGGTACCCGATGAACATCTTGAAATAATAGCCGTATGCAATTCAGAAATGAAGGAGTCAACAAGGAAATGGGCGGATGCCGTTAGGTAACCGTACGGGACTTAGGTAGTCTAGAACAATCCTGTGTGGTGTGCGATAGGATCCGGCGACATGTCTAGAATTAATAAGGGCTAGAACAATGTATCAAACATTTGCTCATTTTTAATAAGTGTTTCTTTGACCCCCAGTAAACTCTACATTTGAACTCCTTAGGAAAATTGGCCAGCAATAACCATATTTTCCTTTTAACCGTAATAAGCTTTGTGGTTAATGTCCCAAAAGCCCTCGCTACGAAAACGGGGGCAACAGAAGTTGTTAGCTCACAAGTGTTTACAGAAGTCGTGTTTGTGTCGTTGGTGAATGAGGAGGGTTGTCGCCGGGGGTGGGTCGCCGCACGGGGGTGGGGGGTGAACGACCGACCACCGCTCACAGCACTCGCGACTTGCTCGCTTCTTTCTACCCGCCATCGTACTACACCGACTGCACGCCACGATAAACAGGCCACGCCATAAACAACTCTACACGCGCTCACTAGCTAAAATCTATCGATGTTTATCATATTTCGCCGAAAAATACCGGCTTATCTTACACATGGAATCATCCGGTATCAATGACCTGTAATACTGTGGCTCACAAACATAATCCATATACCTATCTCCAAAATCATCGCGAATATATTAGAAAGTAGCCTTTAATTATTCGTGGTAAGGTTAAAAATTCTCCAACCCGCTTATATCAGAATTCTTTGCTATTCGATTACCCGGTGTGACGTAAATGTCGTCCTTGAATAGCGACTACAAACACAATTGTCCAAATATGCTTGGCAGTGGGTCACTCACCCCTGCGCCTCACTTCGCTCCGCACTATTAGAGAATATTCGTCAACATTTCCACCCACGTACGCAGTAACGTTACATTGACTCCATCGCTGCTCATTAACTGTGTGTAGGTGTCAATTAATGACATAAGCCATCCATAAAAACAAAGAGCTGAGTTACATCTCTCGTGCAACAATAATCGATGAAAAGTAATGTTTATGTAACCTGACATAAATATTACGTACTTACCCCGATCATTATAACAAGGATGTAATGTTATGATTATGACATATTTGTTTACATTATTTTATCGATCTACTTTATCCACATTAACGAAAACTTTCTCTTGAACTAAATGTTTCTCTTGAATTAAATATGAATTAGGATAGAGCTCCAGATTGCATTTAAAATTCATTTACTCCAATGGATGTACCGATTTTTCACGTTGTCAATTTATCAGTTCTCAACTAATTTACTGGCTAGTTGACCTTCAACCTTGTATCCGACATCCCACAAGGATTCCTTTGTTCAACGGCTGTACCTACTCACTATCCACAACAGAGGAACAGTGCTATCATCATGACATATATAGCATTACGATAGCGGGCGCGATAAGCCGAACAAAACATCGCCGCGGTACATTGACCCAGAATTATATAAAAATGTCCTCCACGATAACGCTCTGACAATGACATTTCCCCGATCACGCGATTTCGTGTAAATTATCACGTCCATGCAAACGGTGGGTGTTAGATTTTTACGAAAAACAAACAAACAACTGCGCAGATATGGGATCACATCACATCTTCGATAACTTCTTTTGGGTCAAATCATAGGTAGGTACCTGAAAGATTAATATAAAAAAATCACTAATAAACAATCTGTTTACCAATGATATCAGAATATGTTCTTATGAATAGAAAGTTCATAAATTTATCCGTAGACGATTAAGAATAGTTTTGCATTGCATAACATGAAATTTAGAGTCGCATCCATAATCAGCTTTCGCGTGTTGGCCTGAAGGGTTCGCTAGGGCACTGGAGTTGGCTAATTAGGTTGTATCGGTGCATTCACCCGCGAGACCCGAGAGCTGAAACGTTGTCCGGAACGTTGCAACCGACGGATGTCAACTTTCTCGCGGTTACGTAAGCGGGAGATGTACTAGAACGTTCGTGCGCGGAGTCATCGACCACGCCGCTTACGAAACTCGCACCACACTGCACCCGGACACCCGGACGTCGACCAATACTCGAATATCTAATGCCCATGGAATTTTAAATATTGGACATTAGAAATGCTGATACAAACATACCTACAATGTTGTCCCATGGAGGGAACACTTTCTAGATACATTGATAGAAACCGGATTCATTATGAAACAGGCACAGGAGTTCAGGCGCGAAAGTTAAAACTGCGAATATGATTTTTTCAGTTCTTTTCAAGAAACACCAACGAGCTACTTGTCGAATATGGGTATGCGACTTTATTAGTGCCTTTATATGTAAACAGTTATTACATTCAGGCAGTTTACGAGCCAGCCATGCTCGTAGCGCCGGCTGCCGGTGAAGTATGCGGTTGATACTCCCAGTCTATTTGCGCCGCACGTTGGGGCCGCAGTTGATACTATTTCTAACAAGTACAACTGTGGATGTGGTGTGTGTGGAGTACCTATCTAAGAGCAGTGGCGTGGTCGCGGAGTGGAGGGTCGTCGCTCGCGTGCGGAGGTCAACGCCGCGCCGCCGTCGACAGCGCCAGCAGTCAGCACCAAGCTTTCACAACTTGTCACATCAAACCCTTCACATGAAACCACTAATTTATATTGGCAGTTCCTGACCATACTTGTGCCCTGAGATATAATAACATAATGAACAACAATAACATGTCACGTAGACGTATCTATCCAGGTCAGAGAAATAATTAGAACGAATTCTTAATCAAAGGATAGGAAAGCTTACCTAAACTCATTCTACACAATTAATTAATATGTTATGTCCTCTTTAGTTCCGTCTTTCAAATATGAGATAAATTTTAAAAGGGGTCAATATCAAAACAATATTGTGATGCATATGAATTATTTATTGTCTCCATTTGTTTACTTTCTTCCTTATCACGTTCTAGGTCAGTGGCTAAGTGGTAAATATTCGGTCGGTCCTGTGTTTGCTCGCAGCTATCACCGAGTTACCACAAGTACCAGGAAACATTTGTTGATTCAAAACGAATTAGTAACAAGTTTACAGACTCAAAATAATTGTTTTCCTGTAGAAGGCGTTACGTCATTTCCACCAACCATTTGCCATAGCGAATACGTTTAATGATCCCAGGTTAAAAACAAGTCGTAAAAATGGCGGACTTGTACACAAACGAGAAGTGAAGGGGGTCGAGAGCATGCTCATGACATGCGGCAATTATAAGCGGAGGCGTCACTGAACCCGTGTTATTGCGAAACAACGGAAACCAGTTCACCACATGCCCCCCTCTCCCCCCACACGTACCTCGGGCTCCACCTGCTGCGAATTTGTAAAATCCTAGATTATAGGCAGTTGATATGCGGCCAGCTCCCGCCGACGTGATTGGCATATGCAGTTGGGCGGTTACATCATCCTGCTGCAGTCCGCAGAACAAGCGAGCTTCAGGACTTGTGCTTAATTTATGTTTTAATTTCATTTACTATTTACTAAATCTGTCAGCTTATGTTAAAAAAAGAAATGTAACGATCAAAGCGATGTGATAAAACGAAGTTAGTATATTTTTTTAATGAGATATATGACCGTAACGTTAACAAGCTGCACTTTTAGAAATCGTGAGAAAACCATATCCAAACATGGTTCCCTTGCCCACTTACTCCTGGTTCATAAATTTAAAGTCAAAAGCCAAGCCAACTAGGAAACCGAGATCCTATCGCGAGTAAGTTTAAAGCTCGAAGGAGCACTTATGCTGTCGGTACGCCGCCTAGCAGCGACCTATAAAGATACGTGGATAGTGGTATAGTGAGGACAACGGCCAAGCCGCCTCATTCGCAGGAACCGCAGGTAGGCTAAGGGGTTAAAGAACTCCGGTGCACTATATCAAATACCATTGAACTCGCTTCGTCCCTCTCGCACACTGCACCCCGCACATCGCTGCACCGTGCGAATCCTGCCTGATTACGAGACACGCATTTCTATGACATCAACGATCTAGCCTCGGCTAGGCGCGCTACGTGAACGAATGCAACTCACTCGGGAAATCTAAATAGTATTCTGACTTCGGTAAATTAGGTACCTTCGCTGGACAAGTTCAATGCTATGCTAATACATACAATTTGTAAATTTATTTGGGATTTGAAAAGGAGGAAAATAAAGACCTTTAACAAATTCAAACATCAAACAACAACATGTTTTAAAGCACCGTTACTTCTAAGAAGATCGCCTTTCTTGTTTACTTCCTTATTATATTTTACAAAACAACATGAACACAACAATCAAATTATAATTTTAACAACTCAATTATCATAACTGAAATAATACTCGTTAGACGAATGTCAGTAACTATTATAAATTAGTAAAGGCTCATAAAAGTATTGGAAGAAAGTAGTAACGTGGCGTTTTAGAAACGAGAGTCAGCGTTACGTAATGGTGTGAGCTAGCTGCCGCCATGTGTCAATAATCAAGTTTAACCAGTGGAAAGTCGTGAGGGCATCGTACGCGGCCGCTTTGGCGCGCAATCGCTGGAAAATCGCCTCGACGACATTTGATCGCCTGATCGCCTGATCGCCTGGTCGCCTGGTCGCCTCGCCTAACCGAACCAGGAAGACTTTCTGCGGATAAAGTGTCAAAGCAACGCCGATGTGAACTTAGATTTTCTACTTCATCTAGCTTCTGATATTTGCACCTATAATCGAACACTTATACGATTTCAAAGATCAACAGTTTCTTGTGAAAGTAAATACCTATATCTATATCTATACCTGCATAAATTATATCCCCTATCAGAACAGAAGTACCTATCATCGTTGACGCGTCAATTATTTCAAGAGAGCTGGCGCGAATGATAATTTCAAGGCGAAACGATAAAATGTCGTTGAACTTGATAAAAAGAAATTTATCACGTGTAATGAAATGCCTTTTGTTTCCAAAATCTTCCATTGTTTTTCATTATGCAAATATTTCATCACCTATTTTTGCTATTGTACGATGATTTCAAAACATTGCTATAGGTACGAGTAAGTCCTAATACCATCCCAAGTAATAATAATAATAAGTGTTTTTCAGTCTAGATTGGTTGTGATTATGTTCCGTTGGTCAAAACAAAGAGAATGTTGAGTTCCCTTAGTTCGCATGATCCAGTTGTGCTATCGGCGGTCGCGGGCTGGTTCGTGCGGCCCCGTGACCACTGGACCATTTCCCCAAATCGCGAGATCGCCTTTCCCACCGTCCCACCGTCCGTCCAGCGCCTGGTAACCGGCAACCGGCGACCGGCTCGCCGCGTGCCCTGTAACACTGGCTCACAGACTCACTGCGCCCGCGCCGCCCCACTGGCCCGCTCGTAGCCGCTTCGTAGCAGCGCGTAGCACTCGTAGCCCAATAACATATTTAATAGAAAATGCTACTACTTTCGAAAATATTCCACTCAATCTCACTCTTTACACACATGGCGGAAGTTTAACTTTAGATCCCCATTATTCGCCCACCCACCATAAACATGGCATGGTGTTTATCAAACGCGTAACGTAAATCTTCCAGGCGCCCGTGGAGTGGACATTTACATGCGGTATCGAACTTCGGTGGCCGTTGTCTATTTTAAAATTCCAAGGATTTTACGGATTAACATTTATTAGATGTTTATCATTGTTCCTGGCGTTTGCTTCCTCGTGGGATATACTTAATCTGAGAGCTTTTGTTTGTGCTTTTCGAGCTTAGATATTGCGTGTTATATTTGGCAGGTAATTTGGTTATGTAAGTTAGTGTGCGTGTGCGACTAGCTGGCTGTAGGTAGGTAGGTAGTGGTGTCATCGGCACTTGTTTATCGCGATGCGCGGCTGGCGGGGCGGGCGGGGCGGTGAGGGGCGGTGGGGCGGGCGGAGAGGCGAGACCTTGAGTTTCGGCAGCGGTCACTGGCCCACGGCCCGCGGCCTCCGCCACAAACGATTTTATTATACCGACCTCGATGCCCGCTCTACTGCGAATCGACAAACATCGCCAAATTACTCATAGGTATCTAACCTGAATTTATTTTTATATTTCGTAAGCTCCTTTTAAACAAGTTTTTGGGACTTAGGTATGTTAGAGTTTATTGCTACTTTGCAGGTCGACATGTTATATAATATAATATTTACCTACACATAAATAAACAGGTGTTTTGGACTAAAAATATTTTTTTTTTATCTTATTGCACGAAGCACAAAAGGCCGGGCCTAATGCCACGCGGCATTCTTTATCTTTACCATTCCGAAGATTAATATAATTTGCTTTAAAAATATTGAAACCTTGAGTAGGTATATGAGTTTCATACATAAAAGAGCACGAATTGACGGCATTTAAACTATAAAATGGTCGACTAAATGTAATGACTTCCTATACCTACATAAGTGCATAATACATATTTCGGCAAACAGGTACTGTCACATACCTAGGTCACGTTTTCGTATCTGAAGTCTTATTAATATTATACAGGAATGTATCACTCAGTGACTCGCTATCTTTAGTCACGTTTATTAGTCGTTCGTGTGGGTATTATTCAAGTGACGGGTTGTTTTCACATTCGGTTCAGTTTCACGGCTAACCATTCGCGTAGTCCATTGACTTTGAGTTTGCATGTGTTAGTAGCCGAATTTCGTGTTTCTTTCTTACCGTCGCGTCGGTGTGGGTAATCTTTCTTGCGCGCTTTCAGGCATTGTGTGCGTGTTATTACCCAACTGCCTCAGAAGGAGGGTTATGTTTTTCGAGAGTATGTATGTATACAGGGAGTATCAGAAAGGGTATAACAAGCCGAAAGGAGGTCAAGGTACTTATGAAACTGAACAACTTTCTCCATGGAACATGGGTCGAAATATGAAAAAAAAATTTGGACCTCCCATACAAAATCGCCGATCAGCTACCTAATTGATTTACTATGGAAGGTCCAATTTTTTTTTATATTTCGACCCATGTTCCATGGGGAAAATTGTTCAGTATCATGAGTACCTCGACCTCCTTTCGGCTTGTTATACCCTTTCCGTTACTCCCGGTATATGTATGTATGTATGTGGACAAGAAAATTCTTTTTCACGGGCTACAACCCAAACGAATAGATGAATTTTGACATATGAGGTGTCGTTAGATTCGCCTCAGCAGCGCGAGTGACACTGGCTATATTAAAAAATTATAGATTCAAGATGGCGGATTTTTAGAGCAAACTACTCGTTTAAAATTACCGCAGTTGGGTTTTTGTTTTTTAATACATCTACTTGTTGTATCTCTATACATTTTGTACGTGTCCGTGTTGAACGTTGGCAATTTCGGTGTTGGTTTCAAGGACGACCAGCCGGGGTTCAGTAGCCACCTCACCAGTGAACGACACCATCACGAGCGTTGACCCTCCACCAACTTCCTGAGCCCGAAGCCACCCGATGGATCAAACCAACCAATCATAAAATATGCGCACAGTTTATTCGACTTTGACTTAGAATTGAAGAACAATACCCTCATTTGCATTTAAATAACGTGTTTTCGAATAGCTTCGATCAAACGTGACTTTTCATTACGTTGCCTAATGTAATTTCTGTATTATTTCCCCGTTAAATGTTAGAAGGAATGATAATATTAATGTATGTATTGTTTTGTTCCAGGTAAGTTTTGCTACGATTGAAGTGAACAAGGATATGCAATAGTGCCTCACGTCAGCGGACGTCGCAAGCGCATCGGTAAGCTCGGCTGGTCTTGGTTATGATGCGGTGCGGTGCGGCGCAGTGCAGCACGGTGCGGTGCGGTGCGGTGCGGTGGCGCTACTCGCTCGCGGTGTTCTCGTTAGAGCACAATGCACCAGGCTGCAGTGCTGGAGTCACTCACCCCGTCCTAACGGGGCTCGCCCTATGAGCCGCGCAAGCAGTGGCCCCGCTGCCGTCATCGCAACGCAATTGTCGTGCAATCGCGTTTACCAATGCAACTGCACTCCCGACTATACATAATCCAACACCACGCCTCGACTATGACCAAGAATTTTCGCACTGAAAAATGCCGACTCACGGCAATTTAGCATGGCTTAATAACGACTAAATGACCCGCTGAGCTATTCACCTAAAAACCATAATAGTTAACACAGGCCCCAATTGTTGACGAAATAAAAGTGACCGACATTTGCATTAACAATACTTAGCAACCGTAACGCCCAAATAGTGGACTGGTGACCATTACATCCCATGCAATCGTTCATACAATAGTACACGTTTTTTGCCAAATTTCACAGTCATCGAATAATAGAAGAACTTACCTAGTTGGATGGTGTAGCATTCACATAAAGCTTTGACAAATTAATAGGGAAATATAAAAACTTATCGAAGAAATCGACTGATTTATTAATGACTATTCATCATACGTGTAAAATTTGAAGTTAATGTCGTATTCTGAATAAATACCTAAATAGTATCAATACAATATTGTGAAAATATGGCTTGGCGTCCCGCTGACACAGTGTCATTAAGACGCGGGTCGCAAGGGCGCATCCCTCTATCGCGAAATCGTTTAGCGAAGACACAAAGCCTGCGATATCTGGGAATGTCGGTTACGAACCCGGCCAACAAAAGGAAGCTAAAAAACTATTCCCTAAAACGTACAATCCTTACATTTTTTGTCCCCAAAAGGTCTCGATTAAACAATAATTTCAATACTTTTTTCTAAAGTTCACAGAAGAGTTGGATATCGCAAAACTCGCTTGCACAAAGATACACATTGGGCAAAAAGTTGGACGTTACCTGTTCGTGAAATCCGAGATCTAAAGAAAGGGTAGGTCGAATCGCATCAAGATGAGATTTTTTAACAATGACCCGATGCAATCCTTACCTGCATTTTTTTGCCAAGAAAGGTAAAAATGTGGAATCCTTAAAATCGAAATTAAAAGGAAGTCAGCTAAGGGTTAGACGATTTCTATTGATTCATTGTTAGCGAGGCAGATGGTATTAAATTCGCTCGTTGCTCTCTGATCTGGTGACAATGTGGGTCACGACCAGACTCCCCGAGATTATGTCCCTAACCCACGTCACTCGACACTAAATTTCCTATGGTCTCATTGTTTGTAGACACAGCGGCAAGACAAAAGCAGCCCAAAAATAGTAACATTCAAATGAGCATAAGGAACGAAAAAGACACAAAGGATTTCTGTTCCCTACTTTCTATGGAGACATTATTATCGATAATTTCTCCAATAAATCTTTCTAAAGTCCGGCATTTCAATGAGTTGCTTGAGCGGTGGTCTTCCTTTGGACAGGCGTCTTTTTCACCGAAAGAAACAAGTTCCTGTCCCCGCGTTTACAATTCGTGCAGTATGCAGAAACTTTGGCACAATATTCGCTAATATTTTTAGTTTTCTTTGAATATTAGTTGACTCATTCCAGAACATTCTTTATGTCATTTATCAGTGTGTCGGTAGAATGGTGTAGCAAGACCGTGGTGCACCGTTACACGCACTCGCAGAGTTGAGTGCACGCGCGCGCGGTCGCCGACACCACCGTGACCCACGTCCCCACCAACACCATCACCATGTAGCTCCCGGTGCACCCAGCCTTCGCACTAACAATTACACAATCAATGATACAATAACCTATAACTACGCGTAATGCTGTCAGACCATTTGCGTGTCGAGTCTCGAGACTCTCGAGCCACCCACGACTCCGCGGCGTACGTACGTCGGGCACGCGGCGGCGCGTGTTGGCTTGCGTGGCGGAGTGTGCCCGAAAGCGACACCCACTTCCTCAAAACACCACAAAAGCGCTATGTAAATGCCAATCTTTTATTCGTGCACCAGCCATCCACTTTTTATTAATGACAAGGTGCAATCTGCTGCGTTTTCTCCGACAGCTGCACGACGAGGAAGTGTGCGCACAATGCGAGCCGAGACACAAATTGCCCATTGCCAAAATTTGGCTATCAAAAAACCGATATTATCCTCAAAAATAAAAGAACAAACTTTCGCGGCTCTCCAAGCTGCCTATAATAATACATATTCAGAGTTGAACGACTGCTTTATTGTTAATTTTTTTTATCAGCAGGATGTCAATGTGCACGATTATCTACCTTGGTTCTCGCTGGCAGAGCCTAAATTAAAATGTCTCTTAGACCCAAGATTATTTTCTGTTATAATTATATCAGAGCCTAAAAAGGTAGCAATAATAATTTCCATCCTACGCAAGTCCACTGATGACAGGGTAATGAACCAATACTGTGGTGACAGGCAGTTACAACAGGGTTTTAAAATTTTAACATTATTTTCTCATATTAAGAAAAATCTTTGTTTATCGGAACATACGATGTTTGTATACGATTACTCAACAATACTTCAATACAATGTTGCTCAAATACGTAGGCGATGCGGTAGAAAAAAGTGATTGAACCGGTCTGTGATAAAATGAAAGTTGGCTATAGTAACGCACAGTACTTTCTCCACTATCTACCTACTTGGCCAGAGTACCATGAGTCAACTCTTCGATTAAATCACATTCTAAGTACAATTAAAAATTGTGGAGACTTTTTTTACCACACTTGTCTAACTTGTCTTCAATAGATTTGCTGACGAATTGAAGATACGTAACACCCTCACTTCTTTCACGGTAGAGCAAAAACATAGCCACCATCATGTAAATTGTTGTCAAGAAGAAAGAAAGATGTTTTGAGTGAGGCTAATTTAATTATGGCAGGTATCGAGACTTGGAAATGATCCAGTAAGAGATGATTATGTGTAGTCACAGTAGGCTCTCGGACTCGCCAACGCCATCAACGCCATACCCACCCGTGGCTCTACATATTTTGACTATTCGTTTTTCAACCCCAATTCCAAACTGCTCTGAATATAAATTCAAAGCTTTATCTAGGATGCTAGAGTAGGTGATTTAAATAAAGTCAAGGGGACCATTTGCGTCGCAAACACGGGGTCAGTACACTCAGCGCGCAACTGCCGAAATTATCGGGCCTACACGCGCGGCGCGGCGCGGCGCGTTCGACGACCGCCAAGCAGCGCCAAGGCCAGCCCTCCTCGCGCCCCGGCCTCCCCGGCCGCCCCGGCAGCCACCGGCCTATCTATAGCGAATCGATCACATTACCTTGGTACCACTGACATTGCCAAATAAATTGCTCTTCTTTCCGCTCGGTTTTCCGGGCTGCTGCTGAGTTTCGGTGCGTAGTAGAGCGGCAAGACCGATTCGTTGTCAGCAATGTTTAATTACTTAGGAAAGTATTGAATGTTGGTTGATGGTGATCATTTTACTGTAAACGTGTTTGGGCTTAATTTGTATTCAAATTTGACACACATACCATAACCTGTGATAGTAGATAAAAAGAGGTTATTTTCTTAGTTCGCAATAAGCGTTAGAAATTCGCTCGCACGGTGTGGGCGCGCTGGTTGGGCGGCGGCGGTGGAGGAAGCGGCGCGGGAAGGCTGCGGGGCGCGGGGGGTACAGCGGCAGCGTCAACGCGCGGCCGTGAACTTTCTTCCAACACGTTTTCAGGAGCGATGCTGCGCAATTTCCGAGCTCGCTCTGCCTCACGGGCCCCCCAAGGCCTCAACCCAAACCCCTTACCATATCATCGAATTTGCGCGAGTCTCTACCATCCAACATGCGAAAACAATATTGATAGCGCCATTGTAAATTCAATTGCTGAAGATTTGAACAAGTGGTATGTCAACGTGTAGGTTTTAGTTGGGAAAACTTGAAGACAAAACTATCGAAACAGAGTTTTAAAATATTATAAAAACACCAGACGAGTTTTGTTTTTCAGAGCCTCGACTCATCAAAATGTATTGAGTTCGGGTTCAAGTGAGCTGGTGTCAATCGCATATGGATATTAGCGTCGCATGTTGAAAATTCGGGACAGGCCACCCTAATGGCGTTCCAAGTATTCAGATAGAATGGGGACAGGCACTCTAAATATCAGCATTTCATTGTTTACATGAATATGTTAAAAACTCCTAGATCGCACTTACACAAAGCTTTGTTACACAAAGCAGTTAGAGCACAGATTGACATTATATGGAAAATCTTTATCTGTAATGAGGACAAGTAAAATGTAACACAAGGAAATGTTTAGAATGCACTTCCTCATAGTTGCTCGCAGCGTGTTGTGTAGATGAGTAATGCAACGTAACGTAACGATGCGCGGGCGCACACAACCCGCGAGATTATACAACGTGGTGCAGGGTGGGGGCGCGCGGGGGTGGCGGGGCGCGCGGGGCGGGGGCGAGCCGCGATGCTCTGATTACGCCAGCACTCGCGCGCAATACTCTCCGATACATCAAATTATCTTCCCACAAATACCTACGATGTCTGATGCATTTTACATTCCTAACGTATAATTAATCGAATCCAACGCTCTAGAATCTTGGACCAATAGCCGATTTCAACGCTCTGGTTAGCTTGTTCGCGTTCGGTTTTGTTTCGGTCTGTGGGCCGGGGATGAGGTTGCTCAAAGTTATCCGCGAGCGTCTGATCTGCGCGGGTTTTCCGCATTGTGAGCAGATTGGAGTGGATGTGGGTGCGTGGCAGCCATGTCGTCGTTGTCCTCAGCCGGGAGCAGGAAGTCTAGCATACAGTAGTATTAAGCAGGTACAAGTAAATATCAAGGTGAGGTGAGACGCTCACTAGAGAAAGGCAACCTTTCGTCTCTGATTTACGTGATCTACTGCTTTGATTTAGAAAATTCAATTTTATTCATAAGTAAAACCATCACGCGTGACAAAGTAATTTTCTAAAACTTTTGTTACATGTAAATCGTTAGCTCTACATAAAACAATTTCACAGAAAATCTCCAGGCCAGGCTATAAATAAATCTTGGCACATTCATACTGAGCCACGCCTACTAGCAAAGGTAGGCAAGTGTAATATTTCCTCATTCGTTTCCTCAGTCTGCAGTAGGGGAAATTTGACATAATCTTCAGTACTCTACATTTCAATCTTGATGGAAAGATAACTAGAACTACATATCTTTTTTTTTGCTAATCTGGTAGGAGTGAGTGAAACTACTAGTCCATAAAAATACAATGCCCGTCAACAAAACAGGAAACCTCGATTGCCTCGACTCTTGACCACAAGTGTCTCGAACTGCGAATCTTATGAGTGGTTCATAATTCGGGTAAGGTCGCGTGGTCCGAGCTAGATAACCTAATACTCTGTTTCCTCGTGAAGTCACCTTGGTGCTGACATTGCGGTTAATTCGGTGCTGTGACATTGACATGTTCGGATATTCGAACAAGGAAGCGAGTCTAGTTTGTGCGCGGACGGGGCCGAGATCGAGGTGAGGTTCGCACTTCTCATTATGTAAATTGTGTCAATGATTTTTTGATAAAATTTAGTTTATCCTTTACCTTGCTACAACTTCCTATCCGTTTGAAACCAATCCAAGAACCAAAACAGTGAGCTTCATACCACACAGTTGTATATGCGTACGCACACTAACATAAAGGAAATACGATATAAAACAATATTATTTATTCCAATTATAGAGTCAAGGCCAAAAGGTCAAACACGTCCACTTAAATGTTTGTTTTATAATTATATTTCGCGAATCATTGAAGGCCGGTTACGTCATCAATCAATAGGCAATGATGATGATGACAGCAATTACAAACCTAACCATCGGTCGAGTTAGTAACTCCACGTGGACCTTCTCCTTTCGGGGGGTATTTCCATACTCACAAAACTAGGCAGGCGGATTGGCGAGCGCAGTTGAAGATGTAGGTACAGCATTACAGCATATCTACACTGAAAAAAATCGAGCCAATCAAGTATGGGATTTTGCTTGATAGAAAAAAAAATGAATGAAACAATCAAAAACTTTCATTAAATTAATAATCGCTGTTTGTTGTTCCAATAAAGCTGAAATTGTCAAAAATTTAATCAAGTTATATGATTGATTCTATAAAACAGTTGATTGTTTTTATAATGGAACATTATTAGATTCGATAAAGTAAGTTTTGTTTGTTAGTATAATGCAAGAATATTAAAAACAATAAACCATTTATTTAATTGAATGATGTCGCTTTTTTAATACAAGCATTATTTTGTCTGATTGTATAAAGTACTGCTAGTTGAATGAATAAACGCACCATGAACGCACCCGAAGCGCGTCGCGACTTGTTGCCGACACTTGTCATTTCGGTCATTTCGTTTGAACCGGCCGGTGCGGTGTGAGTGATTAGTAAAATTTAAGCCTTCCCCAGGAATTTAATAAGTGTATTGCCGCGTAGTGTATTGTGAAAGTGTATTGTGTCCATGGATGAAGTCTCGGACCTCCTTATTGCATGGGGTCTTGGGAGACCCAGATCTACGTGCAAATTTTATTAGTAAGTACTTGGCTGACCTGACTGATGCGACCACTTCATTAAATACTACCTAGCTGTTTATAAATTACTCGTAAGGTACTTTTGGTGTAATGGATTATCTATTCTTATGCTAATGGCTCCTACACACTCTGCCGGCTCGCGTGTTCACGGGCCGAGACGACGGGTTGTGCCGGCGGGTTGCATGGGGTGCCGGCGGCAATTGTCTTCGGCAATTTGAGCTGGGCTTGCATTGCCGCCGGCTAGGCCGCGCGCCTTGAGGCCGGCGGTTAAGCCGGTGGCACTAGGTATGTGTAGGATCCATGAGACCGAACCTACACCTACAAAACTTAGCAGCAAGGACAGGTGCCAGCACGATGTATAAGCATACCTATTGATCAGTAGAGGAGAGGTAGTGAAAATAGTAGGTAGCGTGCCGGCAGCTGCTGTTGTTGCTGTCAGTTGATTCAACTATTATTATTTTACAGAAAATGAAATTGACCTTCAAGCACTATCTGCTCTAACCCACGAAGATATCAAAGAATTGATACCGCCATTAGGCCCTAGAACTCTGTTCGTTAGAAACTGGAAAGCATGGAACCCGAACTTCTCCTCCACCACCAACACAACTATACAAGGAGACTTCAGCGGTGTAGAAAATATAAGTCTGAGTGTAAGTAAATACCTATATGTACCTAAAGGTATTATTACCTACCTGTACAACAATCAGGTTAAGATAATGTTGGTGTAGTAAGTTAACCCTAGTTACAGTGACCCTACTTGTCGACTTTATAAAATATTTATAAAAAAATCCTATCTACTACTCAGTTTAACAACCACAAGTTGGTATTACAGGCTAGTTAGTGTGTACAAACACCATCCAATATGTTGACGACCGATGTGGTGCAGTGGTAGTGCGGCTGCCTGCCACGCAGAAGGTACCGGTTCGATTCCTGGTGGGGCACTAACAAAGTTGATATTTATTACTTTGTGAATTTGTTCCCAGTCTGGTTAGGACATTGCAGGCTGAACCAATGATAATCTGTAAGAAAGATGGTTCCCTGCTTCGGAGGGCACGTTTAACCATCGGTCCCGGTTGCTGTCTATGATCACTAAGACGGAGGTCGATACCATGTCAGAGGCCTACTACTAGTAGTACTACAGGGACACCAGGGTTCATCAGGTCGTTGGACGACTCGGTGTCCCACACCAAAAGAAGAAGAAGATCCAATATGTTTGTGTAACTTGACTGCGTAGTAGAAGTATGGTAGAAGATTAGTAAGTAATTAATATTTTAATTTTATTTCAGGATATTTCAGTTCATGATTTCATTTCGAGTACTGAAGAATCATCAGAAATAGCTGATGAGCCTGTGGCAGAGGCAGCAGGGCCATCAGCCAAAACTACAAACTTCTTTGTTATTGAAAATAATGTGAGTATCAAACCCATGTTCTTATAGCAACTTCTCTAGTGTCAGTGGATCATAACATAGGTACAATCTCTTGTCGGTCAAACACATGAACCAATGTCACTCTATAGATAGGTTTAAACATTTTCCCCATAAAAACAACACACATTACAATACATACCTATAGGTACTGTAATCAGCTCCGTGCAGACTCTGTCTGTAAAAAATATAAATCCTTGACCTATAAAAATCAATATCTCTTATAGACAGCAATAGTACGCAACCCAGAAGTAAGAGTATCAATGTTGGATTTTTATAAGGTGAGGATTTTAATTTTTACAGACTGAGTCTGCAGAATGGATTAAACAGCAGTAACAACATAAGTTTTCAGGTCAGAAAGTCAAGTTTTGTGGAGCTCAATACTATACGCCCTGTATGGGAAATTGTTTTTCTTTTGTTTACCAACATTGGCCCCATACAAAAAGTTGTTCAGTTTCATGGTCAAATATGAATATATGTTCAGTTTCTCTTTATTTTACACTAGCGGCCTAACAGCGTTGTTACCCGCTGCAACTGGTTTCCCCCATGTGTTATAAACCTTCCCCTTGAATCACTCAATCTATTACAAATAACCGCATCAAAATCCGATGTGTAGTTTAGGATTAGTTAGTGAATTCCACGACAGACCGACAGACAGAGAAACGCAAAAAGCTACTTCATTTTATACAATGTATTGATACCCATTGCAAACTTTTTGAGTAATAGTTTCATTTGTTATTTACAGAGCCTACTGCAATTATTAAAGGAAGACTTTGAAGCAACAGGTTTGATGAAATTTATTGGTAGCGGCAGTACACTTTTAGATTAGATTCCTGGGGAAGGCTTAGATACTTTTGTCTTATTATTAATCTTTAAAGATATAAACATCCATCAGCTAATAAATATAATAGGTTCAGTTTTATATTATATAAGGTCCTATTAAATTCAGTGCAAGTACTTTCAGGGTGTGTTCTACTCATAAAACTGAACAACTTTTCTTAGTAACTTTTTTTCTAAAATTTAGAAAAGAAAATTTGGCTCTCCCATACAAAATGACACAACTTTTTAATATTATTGTATGGGAGGTCCAAAACGTTACTAAGAAAAGTTGTTCAGTTTATGAGACACACCTGTATTTACTGAATTTAATAGGACCTTATATAATATAAAACTGAACCTATTATATTTATTAGCTGATGGATGTTTATATCTTTAAAGATTAATAATAAGACAAAAGTATAATTGATTAGTTAGCTAGATCATATTTATATCGAAATATGAAAAATATGGTTTCCCCATTGTTAATTTTTAGCTGATTGGCGTATTTTTTTATTTTTGTAGGGAAAAGCTACTTATGTATCTTGGCTTACTTTCAGGTTATTTTCTTTCTGTAAAACGTAAAAATATTCAAAGTAATCGTTTGAATATAAAAGTTAAATATACTAAGTCTGAGACAATTGTTAAATTTATTAGAATAAGAATGTTGATTGTAAATAAAACACACATTTTACGAGACGGGTTGTTCGAAACTCGTCACGCATTCGCAACTTATCCCAATCGCATCTGATGCTACACATGAAACCCAGAAACAGAATCTTAAAAATACATAATGTCAAATACTTAATATGATAATGTTCGCAAAATGACAATTAAGTTACTCAAAAAACTCAAATCTCGTATAACTCGATTTTTATAACTATGCGTTTGGAGCTGTCAAACTTTCTATACGATTTGATACTTGAACTGTCAAAACCCATACAAAGTTTGACAGCTCCAAACGCACAGTTATAAAAATCGAGTTATACGTACTCAAATTTTACAGATTTTAAAACTTGGTAAATTTGTGACTTGTACTTATTCGTATTTGGTATCGTATATACAACGTGTTACAGAATATCCAATGAACATTTTAAGGGTGTGTTCTGTCAATGAAACTGAACAACTTTCCCCAAGGAACATAGGTCGAAATATGACAAAAAAAATACCTCCCACAGAAGATGACTGTCAGCTGTTATTTTTGTATGGCAAGCCCAAATATCTTTTACGTATTTCGACTTAAGTTTCTTGGAGAAAGTTGTTCAGTTTCATTGACACAACTTTATTTAGTACACACCCTTAAAATGTTTATTGGCTATTGTGTAACACCTTGGATATTCCAATTATCTATCATATTGTATTTTTTAGTTTTAGAGTTCTATGACGATGAGGTAAGTTGCAAATGGATCGAGTTGCGAACGAGTGAGTGAGTGAGACTACTGTAAATTTTTTGTAAAATGATGAGACAATTATAAAACAAAAATAAGACTCGTGTTAATTAGTATATAAGCTTGTTTATTATAAACACAAATTTTAAACACTACTATGGATTTCTAACCATAGATGTACAAATGTTACAGAATGTCGGGTAAACATTTCAAGAGTGTGTACTACAGTGTTCTGTCAATGAAACTGAACAACTTTCTCCAAGGAATATAGGCCGTAATAAGAAATAAAAATTTGGACTTCTCATACAAAAGTAATAGGTGGCAGAATCATGTAATATGGGAAATCATTTTTTTTTTCATATTTTGACCTGTGTTCCTTGGGAGAAGTTGTTCAGTTTCATTGCCAGAATTCACCTTTAAAATATTTACCTACCCACTGTATAAGGTGCAACAAAATTAAAAGGGGTGAACCAGCCCATGAAACTGAACAAATTTCCCAAAGAACAAAGGTAAAATTTTACCTTCCATACAAAATGTACCAGCGCAGTTGTCCGTGTCAATTTGTATGGAAGGCACATTGTTTTTCAGATGTCTTCCTATGTTCCTTGGAAAAAAATATTCAGTTTCATGGGCTGGTTGACACCTAAAAGTATCTCAGCTCATTATGTTTCATCATGTTTATTCCTTGTATAAGTATAAGATAAAATGTTGATCTCTAAACAGCTTTTAATAAAGATAAATATAATTATTTCAGACATTTCATTTTATAAAAATTGCTTAATTTGAATATGTTTCTTATAACAAGTGATCTGCTTACACAGGATGTCTGGGAAAGTACTTTGTTCCTTTTAGTAAAGCAGCACCCTCACCTGTTAAAAGAAACGTATCTATCATATTATGACCCTGTATAAAAAACTAATAAACACCTGTAATGATACCCTCAATAAAAGTAGGTTATAGCTTTAAACAAGTTCTCTGAACAACTCAATAATATTAACTTATACATCCAATCAATTGAGTTGATAACATGAAAAAGAAGACCTTTTAGATATTATTAATTATCTTCTTAAAAATATTAAAGATAACTTCATAAAACCAAATAAATTCTACAACAAAAACTAACATCTACATATAATGATTCTATCATCGAACACAATCAAATGTATCAAGTTTTAACATTCCCAATAATCAACTCCTTTGATAGCACTAATAGAAAATAGTTGATAATCTTAACCAAGTTCATTATAACTTTAATCAGCAATAATTATTGGTATAATAACCACACTTGATTGTTATATTTATTTGATCCTTTTGGGTTAAATGATTAACTTGATTTATCTCTTCAAGACAACTTGATTGTTGCTTAATCAACATAACTTTATTGCCATAATTATATTGCTTTATACGCTCGTATGTTAACAAGTTTCTTGATAGATGCATTCATTTTTTTGATTAATGTAAACAATGTTTTTTTTCAGTGTATACAGGTTACGCTGCAGCTCATTCCCTGGATGATTATACCTTAATCGCCTTTTACGACACCCACGGGTAGACTTAGGGTTATACTATTCTAAGCCGGCATCACACAGATTATCCTTTAATAATCGTTAATTGTCCATTTTATTGTCGGTTTCTAAAAAACATGGTCTTTCCTCAATGATCTCTCCTACTCGCGAAATGGTTTGCCAAATTGTTCGCGCAATAGGCGCAGGTGTGGCGTGTATGTACTAGGACTACATAATAGTCCTGATAGTGGGGCCCCAGTGTTACAGTGCCATTAATTGAGACTACACTGGTCTGGCCTTGGCCTTGGCCTGGGTGCCGAATTCGAGGCCCGAGGTCGCCTGTTGCTGCGAATGAGCGCGTCCGGATCACACGCTCTATCGCCACACATACGCACGACAATTTACACCATCCATTGCCTCTTCGTAACTGATACATTATTGGAAATAGCTTCGCAACATGTAATGGACAACAAATAGGCTAACCATACAAATGTAACTCCTTTTTAAAATTTTGACAGAATGTTATTCCATTTAATTGTCATTCATTGAGGCATAAAGTTGCATGCTGTGTGGTTAGCCTGGCCAGCCCCGAGGCAGTGCCTTTATTTTTATTTTTTTATCCCGCCTGAGCCGCGTTTAGAGTAGGAACTCAAATTGTTATAAAAAAGAGAAAATTTTGCATTAGAAATTTTCTCTTTTTTAAGATTGTATTAGAATATGACTTTCTTTAAGAGAATCTTGTACATTCCTACAAAGAAATAAATTATTGAATTTTGAATTTTAGAATAGCCATTGTTGACGCACTTACACGACAGTGTTGATAGAGCTTATGTCAAGCTAACGAGGCAAGTAGAATCTGCCGACGAATGTGTTTGGGAAATTTTATTTTATTTTCCTTCTTTTGCTCTACATAATATAAATTGAAGGAATTCAGATGTACAAATGTAGAGACTGTTGAGAACACCTACCTATTGAAGAAGTCGAATACTTACAAACTTATGCATACTATTCAATAAAAGTGATTTTTTATCTAGGTATACTGAAATTTATGGACTCTATTATCAATAAAATATTGAGGCATTGCCTTGCCACGGCGCCACTTGCGTATTTGAATTTTACATAATATGAAGTCAGCACCAGCGAAGAGGAGCTGAGGCATGGTGTAGGGAGGGGGAGGGGGGGTGCGCAACAGCCCACGGGGTAATTGACTCGGGCTGACCTCGCAGCGCTTCGGAAAAACTCGCCGAGCCCCGCCACTCCGAGCGAACGACGTGCAAACGCTTGCGCAGTTTTTTGCGTCTAAATTTCAGACATTCTTTGCTCATTTGTACCTATCTTTACTAAGCTAAGTCGGTACCTAAGTAAAACATATTGAATAACGTCTTACTCAGCGAAAAGCGATAAAAACTTCCACACCACTTATGCAACGCTACCATAAGCAGAAGTCGATGAAGCTCATCGAACTTGTATGCGCTGAGACATGGAAACGTGATGTCACAAATGCGGTCAAACTTGGTAACGACCGCACCGGCTCATGTTACCAGAAGTGCGCGCCTGCGACCGGCTCGCAGGCGGCGGCGGGCGAGGCCTTGACCGCGCCGCCCTCCATACTGCGATGCTACTCGCCACACTCGCAAATCTGCCGCGTGACTTCCCAGAACCTCCCAGCCGCGCCGACAGCCTCCGATTACAATGTTATTGCGTCTTCATTCCGACTGTTTATTTACAGTACACGTGGCCAAGTTTGCATTGCACAATGCGCGGCTCTCCTTACTTGTAAACGTAATTCGAGAGCTAACCTCGACCTAATTTGCAAATCTAAAGACGGAGCCCACAAATCCTATAGTTATGCTAATATTTTACGCGTTTTACTATCGACCTAAATCCCGGTTTGCTTCCATGCTCACCTGACGTCATCTCGTATTTCGCACCTCATATTTTACGGGCCCTTGCGGTTGACAGTCGTGAAAAAGATCCTTGACCACATTCTATGAAGAATAGTTGTTAAACTAATTTATGAGGGGGATAATGGACACGAAGCAGTAAATAAAGTGAGTCCCGTTCGGCGACGGCCGGCGCGCGCCCGCCCATTGTCCTGCCGCTGTCCTTCGCGGGAAGGCCAACCAGCCCCATATTATTCCTCGTATTTTATTTTTCAACCACTTTTAAGACTGTTAATAATGGCCCCGCATAGTAAAATTATAATTATCATTTGCTAGTATTTAGAATTATCTTCAGCTTTATGTGTTTTCTGCAATAAGCTCAAAACAAAGCGGATTAAACTATTACTCAGCTTTTAAGACGAGTAATAGTAATCCGGAAGCACAAAAAGTTGAAGCCATAAATTGCAAACAATATGGCATTTGGCTCGCTTTTTATTGCAGTTTAAAAAAACACGTCCGATCGATGGAGATTATCAAAAGTGGGGCCCGAATGTGGTCACATGAACAATGCGCCTACATGTGGCTACCGACTGACGCTGCATGTCCGCTCACCCTACAACCCATACTCGACCACACTACAGCGCAACAAGAACGACAATCCCATAACTTCATCGGTGCATTTCGAAGCCAGCTATGAAATTTGATATTCGCACCCTGACATTAAAAAGTGAGGGCAGCGGAAGGAAGTAAAAAACTCGGTTCCTATTCACTTTCACAAATTTTGATCGATACAGCATATGCTACTGTTTTTTAATAATATATCGTTAGTTGCGTAATTATGTCCAAAGATACATTGCATTTAAATGTTCCTACTTAACTGTAGGTAACAGGTAGTTTAGTCTTCGAAATTAATTAAATTGTGTTCTAGTATTTGCACCAAATAGCCATTATATTTCAACCAGTCGCTATAAAATTTTGACAAAGGTAAATAAAAAAAAACATCAAATAATAGCTCATAATAGACCAGAGGTTTGGACAAAAAAAGGGTTCGACTGCACGTGGGAGGATATTTGCGAAGCCTTTTAAAGGGCTTCCTTTGCGCAAAAGGGAAAGTATTGGAGCGAAATAATTGTGATAAAAAACATTCTTTTTTGCGCACTCGTGTAAAAATATAATATAAATAAAGCTCACCGAAAGAACACCTTTTGGTCAGATGCGAATGGCAGCAACCCTTTTACGAAATGCTTACATTTTTTCCACAAATTTGCTTGCATCTGTCTATAGGTATGCAATAGTAATGGTATCAAATTCACGATCGTATCACATTAAATTTTGCGTTCTATGTCGGACAACTGCGTATTAAAAAATATTTTTCTTTTGTTGACTGCAAATATGTAGGCACATGCTTTTGTCAGCATAAAGTTAACCTAATTTAATCAACGTAGGAAGGTAGGTACTGTCCACTTTGAACCGACACCTAAGTACAATTTCATTCAATTAATACCTACCTAGGTATCTACATTATCAAAATTACGGCGACAAACTAAAAATCATGATAAATTAGTCGTGTAATTTGAAATGTAGAGTGATGGAAACAAGTGCTTATTATGTTTGTTCCGTAAATAAAATATCAAAAATATACTTTATTTTTTGGCAGTTGGTCACTCTACCTGTAGCAATTTTATGAAAAAGATGACCACAGACTGAACATTCTTTCACCTGTGTAAAAAACTGGTTGGTACAAAAATAGGTAGAGGAGATAATCTTGAAGTACTTACCTAAATTAATCTCATCTCATCGTACCTACACTTGTGACATGTCTGCAGATACTATCTCTACATACTTACCTAAAATGACGACACTGATAAGAGTTCTCAAAGAGTTTGGTTCAAAACAACATTCTGCTTGCTACCTGTAGTCGAGCTCGTAATATTTCAACTTGGTGAGAGTATTACATAAGACCATGTTTTAATTATGTAGAGTCGTTTAGCTACTTTCTCTTAAAGCAGTTTTTTAATATGTCCTTTTATACCGGGAGTAACGGAAAGTCAAGGTACTCATGAAATTGAACAACTTTCCCCATGGAATATGGGTCGAAATATGAAAAAAAAATTTGGCCCTCCCATAGTAAATCGGCGATTTTGTATGGGAGGTCCAAATTTGTTTTTTCATATTTCGACCCATGAGGAAAGTTGTTCAGTTTCATGAGTACCTTGACTTCCTTTCGGATTGTATTATGTGTAGTAGATATTTGGAAAAGGCGGTAGATAAGTTGTTTATTCGCGCTCGTCGCGCGCCTGCGCGCCGGCGGCCTTGACCGGCCTGCGCCAAAATTTCCCGGTCGTTCACCCGCCGCCCACCGCCCAGCTTATATCGCATAACAATCGCGCCTTAAACCAAATACCACACTATTACCACCGCAATAACGACCAAATTCACAAACGCGAAACGGCACTGTTGTTATATAAAAGTGTATTATTGTTGATAGTAAAAACTTGTTTATCACCTACTTTCAAGTAAAGATAGAGATAGTTTTTGCTAGGTATTTCGGTTAGTGTTGCAATTAGGTAGGTGAAAGGAAGATAAAAAATATATTGTATTCAAATTTATTGTATAATATAGGTACCTAGTCTAAAATTTTGTATTTGCGATTCGCATCATAGGTAGTGAGCTACATGACTAACTATTTGGTCAATAGGTTGGTAGATCTTGAGTCTTTTTAGCCCTATTAACCTGAAGTAAGGCACCCAGATTTAGGTATTACTAGTAATAAAATAAAACACAATAATTTTCTCGTAGCGAAATAAGTGGGTACATTTTTGCAAATTTGTAGGCCGCCGTAGCAATTGGCTACGACTACTGCTACACAACATTTGTTTCTGATAAATTATGAAAAATAATTGGATGACATTGTGGAGTCCCGGAAGTGTGTGCTAGGAGGGAAGCGGGCCGCGGCAGCAGGTCAGTCCGTCACGCGGCGACCTACAGCGCCTGCCATCCATTAGCTCGAATTCGTGCTCAAGTTCACTCGTTCCATCACCAAAAATATTTTTGTGGTGTGACGCAACCGGCAGCGGCTGCGTCCCACTCTGGCGCTCGGCTGTCGCTCGCTCGGCACCGCTCGCGCGCGACCTTGGCCGCCGCGCAACGCAAGGTTCGGGTCTTCGAACCCGCGGAGCGGGCGCGGGCTGCGGCGCGCGGGGCTCCAGCAAGCCACCAGCGCCAATCGCTGCCCGCGCTCGGCTGCTCGCGCCCAGGATTGGTCGTTCGAGCCGCGGCAATGACCTCGGTACCGGAGTTCGAAGCGCGCTTCGTAGCGCAGACCGACAGGCTTCGCCGGCCAATAGAGGCGAGATTCGCTCGACGGTGAGCCGCGTTCGCCGTACCGATTGTATCGCGTAGAGCGTGGATGTTTTCGCAGACTTTCACTCTTATGGGAAACGCGCGCTACGACGAGCATAAGCGCTCGCGGAGTCCGTTCAGTTCGTCGATCGAGCTCGAGAGAGACGCACGTGCGCGTGCAGCTCCCCGCGACGAGCGACCTTCATCCCTCGCGAGCCGGCGCGCGTCCCGCGTCCCGGCGCATGCACTTCTGTCCTATATTCAGTGATCGCGCAGAACTGTGTGTGGAGCCTGCGGGCTCGGATGTGTCCGTGCAGTGCAGTGCAGCGAGGACCTAGTGTAGTTTAGTTGATGACTCTAGTGATGTCTCCGGACACCAGCTACGGGCGCTACGATGCGCCTACGCCGGTGCCTCCTGATAACCATATCATGGGCTCGGTGCATAAGGAACGGGAACCAGAACTCCATATAGGTAGATAGAGTCATTTCACATATTTTTCGCCAATATTTTTGTTTACACACAAATGTAAACAAAAATGTTTTAACCGCTATTATGCAATATTTTTATTTGCCTGCCTACCTACACACACCTACTAATGATATAATATTGTATCTGTTTACATTACAAACTTCCTTACTTCTATTGCCTATTGTATTACCTACTTATTTATCATTATGTCACTTTGAGAAAAAAATCTTAGCTCTTGCCAACAATACTTACCTATCATTATTGTATTAATTACCCAATATTTTATTAACAGCTGATTAAATTCGTTCGAGGTCATCATTAAATTTTGTTCTTCAATTGCATTTGTTAAAAATAATCGCCGTTTACTTACTACGATGATACGATTACTAAGATGTAAGGGTTAAGTATGTAGTATGTACCTACTTTCATTTAAGAGATCTGTCATTAAGGTTATTCATTTTTCATCACATAGATATCTTAATTCAGAAGCCTTCGTAGCGCTTCGTAGCCATACCTTTTATACCAACAAACTACGTTAAGTTAAATTTTTAGATCCCTTTTTATAAGACGACGATATTTTTATGTAAACAGACATTAGATTTCGGTTGTGAAAAATAATATCAGTAAATAATTTTGCACGTTACTTGTACGTAATATAAATAACATGTTCTAACAGTTCGACGTCAATGAAATTTTACGCCAAATCGAATTTATTTGTGCATTTCTTTGACAAATGGTTTTCACGTTACAAATGGACGAATGAAAGGGTAGAGCTTGTATTATATCGTCACTTGAATGTCAGAACATGCAGAACTAATTGTTGATCGATAGCTTGTTGAACATTTCCGCTGAAAGGGCTCGCGAAAAACAATTAAAATTGTATTGTGTGAATCGCATACACTTCGTAATGATGCAAACCCACCCTTCGCAAACCTACGGGGAACGACCGTGACTGCAGGGAGCCCTTTCCTATTGATTTGACTTCGATTACTAATGATCTTATCGCATTTATCGATTGCATTCCTCTCACGATAGCAACAAAGAGTTAACCGTTACAACTGAAAACCCCATTCTATGTAGAAAACATTTTTGTTAATGATCGATTCACGCTAGAAGTGAATTATGTAAGACTAGCAGCCCGCCCAGCGGTTTCACCCGCTGCTACTTACCTGTTTTCCCGTAGAAATTGGATCTTTGCCCGTAGTAAAAAGTCCATTACTCCGATCCAGCAGAGGTAAATGTGCGAGCAGAAGCGGCCCGTCATGCTGAATAACTTTTACTTTGAAGCCATGGCCGTATCTCTTATAGTTTAGATGGGATGCTGGTGGTCTTCATCTGGTACTCCAGATCCTCGATGACCATGTGCCAGAAGAAGCGGCCCGTCATAGTGAACAACTGGGATGCTGGTGGTCTTCATCAGGTGCTCCAGATCCTCGATGATCATGTGTCAGCAAAAGCGGCCCGTCATGGTTAACAACTTTGTCTATGAAGACATTGCCGTATCTCTTATAGTTTATATGGGATGCTGGTGGTCTACATAAAGTACTCCAGACCCTCGTGACCATTTGTCAGCAGAAGCGGCCCGTCATGCTGAATAACTTTTACTTCGAAGTCATTACCGTATCTCTTATAGTTTATATGGGATGCTGGTGGTCTTCATCAGGTGCTCCAGATCCTCGATGACCATGTGTCAGCAGAAGCGGCCCGTCATGATGAACAACTTTGTCTATGAAGCCATTGCCGTATCTCTTATAGTTTATATGGGATGCTGGTGGTCTACATCAGGTACTCCAGACCCTCGTGACCATTTGCCAGCAGAAGCGGCCCGTCATGCTGAATAACTTTTACTTTGAAGCCATTACCGTATCTCTTATAGTTTATATGGGGTACTGGTGGTCTACATCGGGTACTCCAGCCAGATCCTCGATGACCATGTGCCAGCAGAAGCAGCCTGCCATGCTGAGTAACTTTTACTCAAAAACCATTACCGTATCTCTTATAGTTTAGATGGGATGCTGGTGATCTTTATCAGGTACTCCAGATCCTCGATGCCCATGTGCCAGCAGAAGCGGCCCGTCATGATGCACAACTTTTTCTATGAAGCCATGGCTGTATCTCTTATAGTTTAGATGGGATGCTGGTGGTCTTCATCAGGTACTCCAGATCCTCGATGACCATGTGCCAGCAGAAGCGGCCCGTCATGGTGAACAAATTTTTCTATGAAGCCATGACCGTATCTTTTATAGTTTAGATGGGATGCTGGTGGTCCTCATCAGGTACTCCAGATCCTCGAGGGCTGACAAAAAGTATTCCATGTCCTTTTTTACTATGCTAGTAATATCAGTGCCAAATTTCGCGAAGATCAGTAAAGCGGTCTGGCTTATTTGGGTAATATCCGCTGTATTTCCCGCTTTTCCTGTTGCGTACCGTTTTCCCGTGGAAATGAGGAATTTTCCCGTGGTAAAAAGTAGCCTATGTTACTCAGGAATGTTGTAGCTTTCTAATGGTGAAAGAATTTTCGAAATCGGTCCAGTAGTTTCGGAGTTTATCGATTACATACATACAAAAAAACAAACAAACAAACAAAAAAACAAACAAAGTTTTCCTCTTTATTATATTAGTGTAGAAAAGTAGTGTTATAAACGCTAATGGTTTGGTGAGCAGGTTTCTCACGGCGACAGCTGCCTCGCCACACCACTTTTACTTTTCTCCCGCGCTCGTGCCACTCGTCGGCTGGATCTATCTCTAAACAACTTGTTTACGAGGCCAGCATTTTCTTTGCGCTGCATTTGTATTTTACTCGGCACGTAGAGTTAACCCTACCTTATCTAAATATATTGAGGGAAATATAGGTACAGCAAATCGTGCCGTTTCTTCGCTGATCTAGAATTAGTTCTTAGTAATTTTTGCTGTACCAAATATATGAGGATTCCTGAAACGTGTTCAGCATGGAGAGACGTGATTGAAACGTGGTTATGGGCAGATTCGCAAACAAACATTGCCGTGACACAGATCTGCGGCGGTCAGAACGCGCGCGCGTCGCGGTTGCGCGGGCGCACGCTCCGCCGCTGCATAAGTTACGTGGACGCGACTTTCTCGCGCACTTTCCTCGGTTCTAATTGACGTAACGAACGAGCGACTCTCACACGCGCTGCTTAGAAAAACTCGCGAGTTGCATCACTCGAGGAGAAATGGCTGCACGCTACTGACGCTGTTGCAACTGCACCAGTTACGTCTCACGGCGCTTTCCCTGTTCTATTGTAATCCCCTCCGCAGCGCCCATCTAAACGCACGCACTATCGAAAGTGTTGGTCGAGATGAGACCGAATCCATTGCGAGGGCCCGCGGGGAGAAAAAAGAAAGTAACACCATAGAAAGCGACGGCTCCGAGCGTCGACCCGCGGCGAGTGGTGCACGGTGCACGCCAGAAATAGAAAGTTTCCTCCAAAAGGCCCGGCGAGCCCGCTCCTTTAACTAATGTACAGGGAGAGGAAAGTGAGAGCTGTCGGGGAACCAGTTCCCGCTCGGAGGGTCGCCGCCGCGCCGCACGCCCGCCTTCTAATTCAACAACACCTGTTGTAGGTATCTACCCGTCATGTTACTGACCTACAAACTAAATTGATACTATCATTAAAGTTTCTCTGATATTTTTAATGTGTTGGCCGATCATGATTCAATTTATCAGCTGGTAATAGCTGCTCTGACCTATCTTCGTAGTTGTGCGATAACGTTTGTTTTATTATTACATTTTGACGCACTCCATATTCCCAGTCGTGTTGTGGGGTCGTTGACACTGACCAACTGTAGTAGAGACTCTACTCGACACTTTCTAAAATAGCTATTCAGTGTCACCTTGAGGCACGCAACATGAAATTATTGCGTCATTATTAGTTTCAATATTGTGGGCCATTTTTACACGCTCTAGGTTTGCTTTGAAACATATGTAATTTTTTTTAATGAATCTAAGTAAGTAGGTAGGTAAGTACTCTAAGTAAATCCTGAATTGAATAATATTTACCAAGCTAGGTAGTAACCATATTAGCTCATTTCTGATTACAAAATGAAGTAAGATTACTGAAGGAAAGTCTCACGTACCTATAACCCTGCACGTGGCTCGCGCGATAAGGCAACTACAGCTCGACCGATGTTATAGCATAACATTTGATACATTTCACTGCCACTAACACAGTGCATATAAGGACGCATACACATCTACAATAAGATGAACATGATGCAATAAGACAGTTTGCTTTTTTAGAAACAAACCTGACTGTTACTATTTTTATATCACGTAATGTCATATCCAATAATCACGTATTACGGTTAGCTACCTGATGTTTTTAAAAGTTGTGTGAATTGTTATGCAATTGATCATCGCTGACCATGAAACACATAAATAAAATAGACGAGGAAGTCTTAGATACATATCTGGAGAGAAATATAAATAATGATACTCATAACGAATTTGTCAACCGCTCGCGGTAGTCGTGCCATCACAAAAACTGTGACTAATAATAAACGAACTGTGTGTAATCGCAGTTGAATGGTCTGCGCCGGCGCAAGGTCGCTGAGTTATCGCGAACCACGCGCGCGCTGTTTGGTACACATACTTACCTGCCAACTCAGGATGTTTGGCACCACGTACGCCATACAAACATGGCCAGCAATTGCCAGTTACCATAACAGCATGTTGCTTGTTGCAGAGTTCGACGGTACCACGGTGCTGTGCCGCGTGTGCGGCGATAAGGCCAGTGGCTTCCACTACGGCGTGCATTCCTGTGAGGGCTGCAAGGTAAATATCACTCATTTATTTATCCATTGTATTTCTCATATTTTTTTATTGTAATATTTCTGAGCTGTCGTCAAACTGTAATGCCCTAGGATGTTCACCAGCGCCTTCTCTTTTTACAACTAGCACCACCACCATTACCTACGACGTGACATGACCTATCCATTGTACGCATAAAAACTTGTCTGTCGTTTCCGTATCGAGTGATACAATTGAGTGAGGCATGCGGGTCTGGTGCTGGGCACTGAGCAGGAAGTGTCCTGCGGGTGACAGACTCCTCCCCCTCCCCCTGCCCGCATGCATCGCTCGTCACGGCAGGTGGACTGCCGCAAGGTCACCACATGCGGAAGACAATCTCTGTGCTGCTGCACTCACTGTAAACAAAGCCCGACCGGCTGACCTTATTCTTTAATGCGACACTTCATGTAAATCCAATTCAGCCCTGAGAGTTCATATTATTATTTAGCCGATATAAAGGATATCGTGTGAACTTTTTTTTTGTCTAAAGTGGCTTTTAGGCCAGAGTACCTGCTCGCTCGGCCGGTCAGCTACGCCCCAATTCTTAACGCTTTATGTTTACCTATACGTTACCTGTCCCGGAACAATCACACGGGAATCGACGACGGTTTTTATACTATTCTATGTTAAAACTTTTGCATTGTGCGAACAAAATCGGGTCGAGGTCAATAGAAAATGCGCTAAGGTTAAATATCATTGAAAGCTCCCTCGCCGTACGCTTCCCCTATTATAACGGACCTTGTATTTCGTATGCAGCTCGTGGCAGGCTGTCAGCCTGTCAGCCGCTCCCGGTGTCGTCGGGTCAAAAACGAGCTCGTTATTAGGACACTTGGAAACACTTGAGTTCCATTGTATGACGTCTTCCTCATAAACTGGACGACGCCCGCATACATATCCTTTTCTACTTGAGACGAGACAGTTTTTTGTCCTCTGATCCTGAGAAAGGAAACGATACTCAAGCTAAATAAATTGGGCCTTTAACAAAAAGAGCACGGCGTTTGAAAGCGTGGCCATGTGCGGGGAGAAATAAGAAGTATAAGTCGAAAACAGGTCGTCCATCGCAGCTCCAAATAAAAGAAGAAGAGCCAAGGTCGCGTGGTCGGTCGTCTCCACAGTAGCGCGCTGCCAACAAACAAACGTAAATAAAGAAAGTTTTAAAGTACTTATAGACCGAAATGCTGCCAATTGCTGTTAAAAATAATCTTATTATAATTTAACTCTTCAGTCCGTTCCTGAACAGACGTTTAAATTACTTATATGACAGTTTCTCTGAATGATTTGCTATCCATTATTGACTAATCATACCAGTAATACGAGCGCAAGCAACTAGCGAAAGCAAATTACGTGTTCGGTGGACGTTAAGAGTGATGAAGTTGACTAATTACTTCCTACCACGATTCCATTTCAATTTCAATTTCCAGTCAGCTATTTCCTTTATCAGCTGTTTGCGTAATTTATTTTCAAATAATTGTTATCTTCCGTCTCTTATATTTGCATAAAAACATTTAGTAGCAGACCGGCCCTCGACCTATTAGGTATAGTCCGTCAGGTTCGTGTGCGACCTTCCTGCGGGGTACAGACGGTTGGGGGGCGAGTAAGCACGTCATTTTAATATGACGTGCGGCGCGGATGCGCGCGTTTCCCTTCCCCGCTACACCTCCCGCTACCCGCTGACATCTCCCCTCCCAACGTCTGTCACCCCTAGGGAGGGTCGCGCACGAACTTGCAGGACTATAAAGGTCGTATTCATGAGCATGAAAGCAGCCGGTCTCGCCGGGATGGAAGTGCAAGTGTACGTGAACTGGTTTGAGAGATGCGGGCAGGGCAGGGCAGGCGGGCAAGCGGCGGGCAGGCAGGACACAAAGGGCGTCCTTCGCGCGCCACTCGGGGCCGTCTGGTGCATTGTGCAGCGATCGCCCGAGACGACTCCCAGACGGTAATAGCAACATCGCCTGGGAAGCGACCCCTGCCACGACCGGTCGATTGTTGCCTTTTAATTTATACATGCCGAGACCTTGTAAATCTCGCAGGGATACTAAAATTGGCTCTATTATGTTTCCCCAAAACGCCAACTTATTCTTCGTAATAATTTCCTATTCGTATTTAGATACCAATTACCATTTTATACAAGTTTTGTATCTTATTAGCTTAAAACTATATTCTAGTAAGATTTAATAAATGTCTTAAATTTCCTACCACGCCGCACCAGTCGTTCAATTTCGATAATCTCTACAAGTTTCAAGATTGCGAAATAGTTTGCAACTCGTAGCGCCACCTAGCGAAGTAAGAGAGCGATAACTCGCTCTTAGTAGTTCAGCTACTCGCCGCTCGCAGCGCTACAGTCACAATGAAGTAACCGCGAATGTAGAGTCGATACGCGCGACGGTGCTGCCGCGGCACCGTACGGTCGTTATTGGAAACTTGTTGAATGGCGGACGTAACTTACGGCGAGGTGCATCAACGTACGCAACGCGCGGTGTCAACGAACCCGAACCGTAATTATTTATTAGGCATTTGAGTTCACGATTTTACGGCTTTTTAATACTTAAACTACTTATTCTAAAAACTCTTTTGAGAGTGTGGTCACGATTTCAATATATCTGAATCATTGTGGTGGAATAATGAGGTTAATTTGTTTGCGGGTCGTCCAACTTAGTTTACGTTGCATAGAGGTCTATGACCGGCCATTATATTGACACATATAAGCGTTGTTGTTCTCGGAATTATAACTAATAAATCTGCTTGTTTACATTTATGAATATAAAAGCTGGTTAGGCAGATTCTAATAAGAACAAGAACGTTGTAGACATAAATATTCACGCAAAAATCGCTATCAAAGCTACCTACTTTGAAACTATGTAAACAATATGCATTTTCGTTATACAGAATAAAACGTGAGACCTTTATTAAAGTTTGATGAACTTAGACATACAAGTCAACATACACTGACTTACGTGTCATAAAGAAACTTAACCGTCGACTGCTTTTTAGTTCGCTTATCCTCATCGGATGTTTCTGAGTCATGCCACCGTAAAAGGCAAATAAGATTTAAGCCATATGAACAGTTCATCGTTGAAAAATTGCAGTAATCTTTTGAGCTGTCGGAGGTTGAGTATACAGTTGCCACGGCGACTGTCTTTGTTCGAGCTCGTGCTCGCGACCGACATATTTCCGTATTGTGGGTCGCTTATTTTTCGGCACCGATCGCAGCAGGGCGCGGGCAACGACCCCGCCCGCCGTAAACAACTTTTACGGCAACCGATGTACGCGCAACGTGAACGTAACCCACATTATTTTTGAACTGTCAGCTCGGAGTTCAACGATCCCGCGTCATATTTATTGGGAGCATCACGCCGTTGCGCCGCTTTTATGATTTCCTGCGCAGATGTTTACCGAACTTGACTGGCCTTTTGATACGAGAACCCGGTAGTGAATTGCTTTTTACGAGGACTTAATCGTTTCACTTGATGAAGAATGTAGTACAGTTCTATTAGTAAACAGCTAAGTTTGCTGAATAGTTTCCTACATAAATAAAAAAGAACAAACAAGAAATACCTAATGTTTATAATTATAGGGTACTTATTAAATATCTATGATACTTTTTATGCTTTCACACATTTAATTTTGCACATCATTATTAGATTATGGCAAAACAGGATGCACGGGATTCTACCGCTGTTCCTTTATAGGTCCGAAGTTGACGTCGTTGATGATTTCAAGTCAACACCGTTGTCCCAAGTCAATGACAGTAACTTAGTTAAAAATTCAGTGCTAATCTGTCCCGAAGACGTTATATCGGCTATCTATCTGGCATATCGACGTAAGCACAGTAAATTCGCGATAAATACGTGAAATGAATTTAAATGAGTCATTTCTGTGAGTCAGAGTGTTATCAGTGAACATCTCACCGGCAGGCACGTACGGGATTAGGGCGGGTAGCAGTGCGCTGCGTACACGCTGCGTTTCCGCGCGCGATGCGTCAGCATGTTTTCGTCAGAGTTCGGTAGAGTCAACGGCCGCGACACCGTTACCCGGTGAATAACGCCCGACAAACTGACAGCGAGCGCAACACTCACATCTCTCATCGCACCTCTTGGGTCAGTTGGAGAGACGATATAGTTTTTCTTAGCTAAGTAGGTATTCAACTACATTAAGTTGAGCTTGAGCTTCACATGGAATAAAAACGCGAAAAATCCCGGAAAGTTACAAACAATTGAATTCATACTTAATTTGCATGTTTACATACGTTTTATAAGGTACATAAATAAAACTAATTTATGAAAACAAAACGTAAATCACTCGGGCTTCTTCGAATGTCACTAACTAGCAAACAATCGAGCTCTTCCGTAACAAATAGATCGAAACGGTGATACGAACTACCGAGAAGTAACGTTAACTAGGTTTCAGGTACGACTATGAACATTAGTTTGAAACTTTGGAGCAATAAACCTTATGCGCAATGGCCATAGTCTGCGATAATAAAGGCATAAAGTGTGTCAATGTAACGTTAACGACAAAAAAGTTTATGTCGATCGTTTATCGCTGCGGGCCGCGGCCGAAGCTCTTTCGAAAACTCTAGACGCACGACCCACATTCAAACCCTCTGAAACGCTATGCTCTCTTCAAGCTCCACTCAATTAGCTAATGCCGTTCTTCCTTCGCGGTACAAATATAACGAAAATACGCGAAAAGAACAATGAGTTTGTCTAGATCGGATTCGGTCTACTAATCAAAGCACTAAACGATAATATATACGTTCGAGCTACCCAATTTGCCCACCGATGACTCACGGCACGCGTATCGAGCCAACTAGGATTTGCTGTCATAATATTCACATTATTCATAAGGAAAACTTAATCAAAGTGTCCTTAATTTGAGTCACCGCTTTATCGGAACGCCCTAAAAATAAATGGACTACATAGTATTTGTACGATGTAAATAGAATAAAGTATTTTTTTGGGACCGAAAACGGAGTGACCGTGTTAATTGCCTACTTAGCGGGCGACGACCTATCGAGATTATTTCATTGACGAACGGTAATTAGTGAGCGACACGTTCCTACGCTCTATTTCAGCGCATGCACGTTTCTATTAGCTAAGCAAGTAGGCAAATACAAAGTGTAAGAATAAAATATGAACGGTTTAGTGATCATCACGATAACGTACAAAGAAATTGTAATTTATTCAGCCAAAAATGGAACCTCACGTGCGTTCTATATTTTGCCAGATCTTTATCGTAGTAAAGAAGAGGTGGTGAAGGCGGTGCGCGGGGAGAAGGTTTTGTTTTCGCGGTGCGGGGTCGACGACCGCGCGGCCGGTCAGTGCCCGCTGCGACCAATTATGGGCCACTCGCACGGCGCACAATGGATCGATGGCAGCGCGAAATTGGGCCACTGCACCCGCCCCGCGCCCCGCGCAGCCTCCGCCGCCGCCCCGCGCCCGCGGCCGATGCAGTACTTCTAGCTTCTTCCACCTTATGCATCTAGGCTCATTGTTCTTAACACCTACTAATAATTCAATAACAATAATATTAAGCAATACAACAACAACGACGTCATTAAATAGGAAAGGGATATTTTTTATTGTTAGTTGATCTGGCTTTAGACTTGTAGAGTCACTTGACGTATGATTTGCTTTCAAGTCAAGTTTCTACACTATCTGATATTTATGCAGGTCCATAAGAGCTTGAAACTGATCTAACTGATCAAAATTATATTCATTCAGCAATATGATTCATAACAATGAGGCATACCAACCTACCCAGGCTAGGTTGAGTGAGACTAGCAATCTGTAGACTGTAGATGTAGCAACTGCAAGTCCATGAGTCAACCGAACAACGTAACGTTGCAGAGTCGGGCGCACGAGACACTCGTATCGTAGAGTGTAGCAGTAATTAAATTAGACCGTTGCATCCCCTAGAGGAGCGCGCGCGCATTGAGGTAGGCCGTGACGCATGGTGACGTCACCGGGCGGTCGTCGGCCCAGCTCATCAGCTCCCGGGCTAGGGCAGGGGTTCGGGGTGCGGGCGGTTGTGCAATCGAGCGGTCGCCGACCCGGGGTGAACGACCGCGCACCGCGACGCCCGCCGGGATGCGCCCGGCCTATATCCGGCGCACCGGTGCAGCGGCAGCAGCGCATTCTAGAGCGGCGAGGACCGTTAGGAGCGCGAGCGGGCGGCGCGCGGGGGCCGGGGGCACTCTCACTTTCTTGGTTGGGTCGGCGGCCGGAAAGTAGATCGCGCTCGCGCGGTAACTGTGCGCCGCGGCTCGCAGCGCCCGCACAGTCCACCGACAGCCGTCATCCGAGCCAGTGCAGCGCGTGAGCGAGCACGAGCACACGAGCAGTCGGTCACGTCAGTCGGTCGTACAGTGAAGGAGCTAGGCGGTGGTAGTGGTGCTAGTGATTGCGTGCTGTGATTGAGTGGCATGGCGTGCGGCGCGGAGCTGCGCGAGCGGCACTCGGTGCTGGTGAGCATGCTGGAGGCTCGGAAGGAGCGCGACTCCAGCGACTCCGGCTGCTCCAGCGACGACAGCTCAGACGCCGAGAGAGACTCTAATTGCCGCTGTGATCCCCAGGGCTTCTTCCGACGCTCCATCCAGCAGAAGATCCAGTACAGACCCTGCACCAAGAACCAGCAGTGCTCCATCCTTAGGATTAACAGAAATCGGTGCCAATACTGCCGGTTGAAAAAATGCATCGCAGTGGGCATGAGCAGAGATGGTAAGTTTATTTTTCTATTTCTTACTTCTGTCTGAATTAACTTTGAATTATTTTCCTCTTTTTCAAATATTTGACTATTTTCTCAAAAGTAAATTTGCAATTTTGAAGAGGAATATCAATATTTAGTTAAATGATAAATTACCATTCTAAGCATTAAGAACATCTTTTTTGAAAAAAAAAGTATAAGTTCTATATTTTTCAGTCGCAATAAAAAAATTGCAAATTTGCAACAGTGCCAAAATTATGCAATGATAGCTAGCGTAATGCGTTAATTGGTTGCACGTCTGGTTGGGGTGTGCGTGCGGCGGGACGCGCGTACAGTGCATACGCAATTAGCTCGGGAAGGTCGGCACTCGGCAGCGCGAGCGAGCGCGACTAGCGAGCACGAGCATGGGCGCGCATATCTCGAGCTGCTGCGCGCGGCGCGTGCTCTCCGCGCGCAGCCACAGATCCTATTTCGCAGCATGCGGGGGTGCGGTGCGCGGGCGGGGGCGGGGGAGGCGGGTCAGGTCGCGCGGAGGGGCGGCGATTATGCAAGCCGGGTGAGCGCTCGCTAAGCGGGTCGACGGCCGCCGCGCGCGTTGCGACACCGCGCTCAGCGCGCACGCGGTGAAAGCGGAGAAAGGCGCATTTCGTAAGCGCGAGAGTGAAATTTGTATTTTCACTTTCGTAATGCAGTTCGTTGCCCCATGTAATTTCTCCGGTTGTAAGTTCGCTTTGATCTCTCTTTTCTATTTTACATAAACGTCCACATAAAACGCTAAGCCGCCGTCTTTCAACTTTTTGGGTGACACAGTTTCAGTCGGATGGTAAACAATGCGTAATGATATGACAAGTTGTTTACTTTTAAAAATATCAACAATAACATAAAATTAACTGATTGGTAGATAGAGGAGTACCAGATAAGTAGTTTTAGCCGAATACCTCTTGATTTAATAAACAATAATAGGTAGAATAAATCTAAACATGAAAATTACGACTTTTAAATCATCGACTCAAAAATCAGACGAAAATTTGCCGAAAATATTACAACTCTACATTTTTAGTTCCGCTACTCGACCACAGATGGCGCGTGGCGCCACAGCAGCGCTTCGTAGGCGCGCGGCTACGGTTGGAACTAATATGTTCAATTCACTTGCGTTCTCTAAGTTGAAACTGCAGAAATTGTTCTATTGCGTTTATTGATAAATAATAAATAAAATAAATGTAGTAGGTATGTAGAAAGTTAATTATTTTAAATACGCATGAATAACAAATATGATGATAATAATAAGTTATTATTATAACTAATAGCAAAAATAATTAATCATTAGGGCACAGAAAGTTTCCTGTAAATTTTATTTGTAAAAAAAAAAACTTACTTTTTGTATTATTTTATCAGAGCATTAGATCTGAACTTGCAATAACAGTTACAAAAAAGTTAAATGCAAGAAAAAAAACAGTAATTAATGTAAGCAAGTACATATTATTAAACATTACTAATGTGTAAATTTAAGTTACGTGTTTCTAATAATCATTACGTAAAGTCGAATCGCAGTTTCATGTAAGAAGGTAGATATTAGAAACATTGTAGCTACGAATCTACGACGTAGGACCATTGTTACGTGGTATATCTGTAATTGTGTCGATGTTAAGTAAATGGGGAGGGAATCGGGAGGATCGAGTGGCGCTCGCGATATTCGCATGTCACGTCATATCAACAAGGTTGAAGCGCGATCGCGCTCGTTGGGCCGGAGGGGGAGGGGAGCGGGGCCGGGGGAGGGGGCAGGGGCCTGCGCGGAGTTTATTGACGGCGCTCCCCCCCCCTCCCGCCCGCTCAAGTTCAAGGTTGGCGCGGCGAGGCGGGCAGCGCGCGCGGCGGCGCAGTGCGAGGGAGTCCGGCCCGCGCACCGGTCGTCAGCCCTCATACAACGATATGCCATCGAGTCGCTCCGCAGTTCGCAACGAGAACGCGAGTGCTACTGTTGTTGCTCCGCTGATACATACTCCTACCAACATTGGATTACCACAAGGATTACAGTGTCTATTGTGAATATTCTTCGTGTGCTATGTGACATTTAAATTAGTGATTAGAAATTATAGTAGTCAAAAAACTTAAACTAAAGTTACCGGTTGTTAGTTATCTGTGGCCATTGGCTGTGAACTAGTTGTTTAATGAAAGAAACTGTTATGGTCTCAGAGATGGGAGAAGATTTGCCAATCCTGAAAGGCATCCTCAACGGTGTCGTCAAATATCACAATGCTCGTACGTATTTTATTTAACTTTAAAATTTCCTAATTTATTTAACATCAACAGAACTTTATTTTATTTATTGAAATACAAGTCTAAAGTTGAAAACTTTCCTCAAATACGGAATTTTTAAATTTTGTAGCAAAGTGCTACGAACGCTACGTTTGTGCTACAACTATGCCAAATTCAAAAAATTTAGATAATGAATTGTTTATCGACGTTGCTCATATTGTTTATGTTTAGCATATTATACAAATAAATTAATACCTACTTAATACAGAATTAATACTAAACTATATAATATAATAGAAATAAACGTTTAGGAAATAAAATTTATTCTTCAAGACATTATTTTGCCTATCAAGTATCAACGTAATACCAATATAATAATATACATTATGTTGCTATCTGGAGATTCTTGGCTATCACTTTGGCTATTCATTGAAATCTTGAATTAGGTAGGCAATGAAATGTTTTCGTGATAACAATCTTTAATTTACTTGACTGACGGTATATCTAGCTGAAAATGTTAACTATTCAAAATACAGTTCAAAATACGATGTTTGTTTATTGCAACAATCGAAAAGTCGTCAAAAATCATAATTCTTAATGGGGACATTGAGTCTAATGTTGACAGGCGGGTAGTTAGTTGCCAGTGTAAGAGAAATGTCGACCATTGTCAGCAATTAGATAAATGACAATAGATTGCGTCTCGGCATACCCACAATGGGATCGTGCATCTGGCCGTGCACGGCGGCGCCGGCGGCCCACATCGCGCAGCGAAAGTCCGGAGAAATGGCAACAGGGCGCTCTCAGCTTTCGTTTTCAATCGTGAGCGTGCAAACACTTTCTCCGGCGCGCGCGCACGAACGCCGCAAGCGCTGCGCCCGCCGCCGGCGCTTACCGCCTTTCGGTCGCAACACCACCACCGCGAGAAAGTCGTAACACTTTTTATCGTGACCTCGCGGTTCGCGCTTTGTCACTCGCCATTCAAACTAGTTCAGTGAATCGCGTGCGCCGGCGGCCTTTTACAAGGATCAATAGTATTCACCAGACGAGGGTTCGTCGCGACGGGCGATGAACTCTACCCTCTCGCCGTCAGCTGCGTGCGCACATGGCTCGCAATGCGCCCGCACACACGCTCACCCTCCGACAGCTGCAACCCGATATAAATTTAGCCGCGACCTTGCTCAACATTCCCGTTGTTAGTCTATAGCTGCCATATAATTTAACAACTTAATTATTATTGGACGCTCCGAACACGTTTTGACCTTTGTTTTCTTTTGTTGTAGCCGTGCGATTCGGGCGAGTGCCAAAACGCGAGAAAGCGCGTATCCTCGCCGCGATGCAGCAGTCGTCGTCGTCTCGCGCGCAGGAGCAGGCGGCGGCCGGGGAGCTGGACGATGTCCCCCGGCTGCTGGCCCGCGTCGTGCGCGCGCACCTCGAGACCTGCGAGTTCACCCGCGACCGCGTCTCCGCCATGCGCGCGAGGGCCCGCGAGTGTCCCACCTACTCACAACCCACTCTGGTAAGCATCAAACTCCATCCACTTGATTTGTTAATCTGACCATTGAAATTGGATTTCCCAAGCTTTTCTCAAAGTTGTCATAAATTAATATGCATTTTCTTTTGTCGTAGGCTTGCCCCCTAAACCCGGCACCAGAGCTGCAGTCGGAGAAGGAGTTCTCCCAGAGATTCGCCCACGTGATCCGCGGCGTGATCGACTTCGCCGGCCTCATCCCCGGCTTCCAGCTCCTCACGCAGGATGACAAGTTCACGCTGCTCAAGAGCGGACTCTTCGACGCGTTATTCGTGCGACTCATCTGCATGTTCGATGCGCCACTCAATAGCATAATCTGCCTCAATGGACAGCTAATGAAACGTGACTCTATTCAAAGTGGTGCTAACGCACGATTCCTCGTCGACTCCACCTTCAAGTTCGCCGAGCGTATGAACTCTATGAACCTCACCGACGCCGAGATCGGTCTCTTCTGCGCCATAGTACTCATCACCCCGGACCGACCCGGCCTCCGCAACATCGAGCTCGTCGAGCGAATGCATTCGCGGCTCAAGTCCTGCCTGCAGACCGTCATCGCACAGAACAGACCCGACAGACCCGGCTTCCTGCGGGAACTGATGGACACGCTCCCCGACCTGCGCACGCTCAGCACGCTCCACACCGAGAAGCTCGTCGTGTTCCGCACAGAGCACAAGGAACTCCTACGCGCGCAGATGTGGGGCGATGAAGACGGCAGTTTATGGGCCGATTCCATAGCCGATGAATCCGCTCGCAGCCCGATCGGGTCCGTGTCGAGCAGCGAGTCCGGCGAGACGGCCGGCGACTGCGGCACGCCGCTGCTGGCCGCCACGCTGGCCGGCCGACACCGCCTCGACTCCAGAGGATCCGTCGACGAGGAAGCTCTCGGCGTAGCGCATCTCGCACACAATGGTCTCACGGTGACGCCGGTCCGGCCGCCGCCACGCTACCGCAAGCTCGACTCGCCGACGGACTCGGGCATCGAATCTGGCAACGAGAAGCATGAAAGAATAGTCGGACCCGGCTCCGGATGCTCGAGCCCACGGTCATCCCTAGAAGAACACACGGAAGACCGACGGCCGACCGGGCCCGCCGACGACATGCCCGTGCTCAAGCGCGTCCTACAAGCGCCGCCCCTATACGACGCTTCCTCGCTAATGGACGAGGCCTACAAGCCGCACAAAAAATTCCGCGCGATGCGCCGAGACACATGCGAAGCCGAGGCCCGACCGCTGCGGCCGCCGTCCCCGCAGCCGATGCAGTGCCCGCACCCCGCGAGCCCCGCGCACCCCGCGCACTCCCCCCGGCCGCAGCGCGTGTCGCTCTCCTCGACGCACTCCGTGCTGGCCAAGAGCCTGATGGAGGGCCCGCGCATGACGCCCGAGCAGCTGAAGCGCACGGACATCATCCAGCAGTACATGCGGCGCGGCGAGTCGGCGGCGGAGTGCCCGCTGCGCGCGTCGGGGCTGGCGGCGGCGTGGTCGCGCGGCGCGTCGCCGGCGCCCACGGTGATGTCGCTGCAGGTGGACGTGGCGGAGGCGGAGGCGCCGCAGCCGCTGAACCTGTCCAAGAAGTCCCCGTCGCCGCCGCGGGCCTACATGGCGCCGATGCTGGAGGCGTGAGCCCGGCCCGCGGAGCTGAACGTCTCCGCCATCCCACCCCGACCTACTTTAAATTAAAAAATTAGTAAATAATCGTTCGCAGAATGTTTTAATATATTTTATGTGATAATTCGTTTAGGACGCGTGCGTGCGTGGCCGGTGCGGACGAGGAGAGCGCAAATAGACTGAAAATAATTTATAAGGACTATATAAGTATAATTTATATGCAATGCAGCGCCGGTCGCGGTGTGTTTGTGTGTGTAATGTATGTGCGTATGTGAGCGTGCTCAGTCATTTGTTTGTTAATATAATGACAGGTTGTCAAATTAAAATAAAACAAAATTGTAAAAATTTATTCCTATTTTTTATTACCAAAATCAACCCTACCCAAATAAATAATATCAGCAAAAGTATATACCTATAAAATTACTTAAATAAGAAAATACCAAATAAATTACTAAATTAAGTTTAAAAAACAACACACACATAATTTTATTATACAAAATATACTTATTATAATATGCAACGTGTTACAAAACAAGCAAAAAAAAACTCCCATACAAATTGAGATCATTTTGTATGGGAGGACCAAATTTTTTTTCATATTTCGCCCCATTTTCATGAGGAATGTGGTTCATTTTTATGAGCGGTCTTGACCTCCTTTCAGCTTTATTGGTTGTTTTGTAACACCTAGTATAATACATCTTAATACACTGATACAAAACCTATCTCAGAATTGAAAAAATCATTGAAATAGTAAATGAAAACCAAACTGACTCAAACCAAATATTAAACGATTACCTAACACAGAAAGAATGAATCATAGAAAGGTTTATACATTCACAAACTCGAAATTGCCCTAATGCTAAAGATGTCATAGAGGAATGAATCACTCGAGCCCAACCTGAAATAACCTTCAAACAAACACAAAAGCCAATAAAGATGTCTAACTCCGTGAGCATAAAAAACTTGGGGCATTAGCGGACAAAAATATGGTGTGTGAAGGGCGTGCGGTCATCGCCCTCGAGCGGTGGGACGGTGGAACCACAGGTCTGCTTCCGCGACCGCGAGCGACGGCGGTCTGTGCCGCGCTACCACGATACCGCTTCCTGCGAGTGACCCCACGAGCCGCGCTGTTCCGCTACCGAGACCTCGACTCAATGCTGTGTAAGTATCGTAAGGTTCTTCTGGTAAGTATAGACGTGAAACCAAAGATGCTGACTGCGTTAGACCAAAGAACGATATTTATAGCAGAAATGAATGAAGTAAACAAAAGCTGACGAAACTGTGGTTTACGTTATCAATGCTGTCTGAACAGAACCACACGTAGAGGTTCTTCTTGTAAATTACCAACATCATAAAAACGCTAAAATACACTTTCGTAAAGGTGATGATGATGAGGTACCTAGATAGTTTGTAGCGGTAATGGCGTTATAAATCCTAATATACCTATCCATCTATGTATGGTATGGTGTCAAATGCAAAATTGACTGTATGCTATGGTAGTTAATTTGAAATAAGTCTTCTTCTTCGAGTGGGACACCAAGTCATCCAACGACCGATGAACCCTGGTGAAATAATAATGATCATAATATACCTAAATATTTTCAGTCATGAATTTATGATAGTAACTATCTATAGAATGATATTTTTCTGACCCTTGAGAGCTAGTGTTCCGCCTGCCAGACCTCGATTCAATGTCACAGTACAAATAAGAATGGCTGCTAAGAAACGAAGGCTCTTCTGGTTCATACAGAAATTTATGGAAAATATTTTACAAAACAGATTTTAACGACGTAGCTTAGTATGGGGGTACGGATGTGGAAAATACGGGCAGTTTATCTTGTCAAAATAAGACATGGAATAAACCGTTATTGGGAAGTAATTAATAATAGTGGTACCTATATAATAACAAATCAGTTAGGTACGTAGTTTCCTGCAGGTAAGGTATATCCAGACCGACCTTTTATCAGACCTAAACCTAATGTGATAAGACTAAGAGAAAAGAGTTCTTTTGAATCTTGAAGATAATACCTACTTGCATTTAAGTTCGAAGAGCAATACAAGAATATTGAATTTGCAGAATTCATGCTTAGTATTTTCTAGAAATGACTAAATAATACACGAGTCTTAAGTCAGTGTGTCATACGCAGTTAGATAATACCAGTATAGTCGTATGTATAGATATGTATAGTCTAGGAAGTAAATATAGTGCGAAATGTCGCATAACAGAATACCTACAACACAGATAACATTACATCATGACCTTGTTGTGATTAAGATAACTGTAAACTTAAATATGCAGAATCACTTATACATAGTTTGATTAGACCATAATTTTATTGAAATACCAAAATACTTATTTTTTTTAAATGTGGTCTAGGTGGTCCTGAAACATGTTTCAACCTTCATTTTTAACGCTGTAGCACCTAGAATCCAAAAAAATATACCTATAATAAAATAAAGTGGAAGCTTAATATCCGAAGCATTTATAAAATTATAGCAGATGCGAAATACACCAGCAAAACTGACTACAAGCAATTTACAAAAGAAAAACTCGCGCGTTGAAGTCTTTTGTACGCGCTCCCGTTCGCCGCCGACCGCCAACAAAAAGACGCCGAATCGTGCGCCGGCGCATCCACGCAGCGCGATCGGTTGGATCGACGCATAGATCGATCATTTACTTTTTGTTCCGTTATCGTTTTGCAGTACTGGCTTAACATATTAATCGTGTGAACGAATATGTGCGGTACACGTATTTAACACTCCTAACAAAACTCCTTAAGGTTACGGTTCCCGTACAAAAGTTAAATGGAGTTACGTCTGTAAAAGAGAAAAATTCTGATAAAAAAAGGCGATGGGAAGTTCCGTGCTTACAAAAAAAAACGAGGAATAATAAGTAAGGTTTTTTTTTAACCATCAGATTTTCCTGTAAAATCCGATTCGCCACTCTTATGAAAATAGATGAAGCTACTGTTGCAATAAACACATTTAACGTTATTGCTGAAATATACACATTATCTTTTTACCATAAGTAGGTAGTTTGAGACAAATGTACATTTGCCTTCGTCATGTTTCATAAAACTTTTTTGAAAAAATTGCTGTGCTCAGTTTCTCGTTTGTATGACGTGACGTTTCGCCTTAAATGAAAGGAGGACTGGGCAGAAAGTTGGCGGAAGGTGCATGAGATGTTCCGAATATCCAAATGGTCCTGATATTTTAATTTTAAAATGTTATCTGTGCATTCGTGCAAAACCGCATCATAATCAAACCATTGAAAGTCCTGCCACGCGTTAGTGGCCAAGATACACTTGATTAATTCGCAGGCTAAGAGTGAGCCGCAGTAGCCCAGTTAGTAGTGCCGTCGGCATTACAGATGCCGAAAGTAGCACATTACTGCGGCTCTAAATGTTTTGTAATCAGACTCTTTACAACGGACCTCTTCTCACCCTTTCGGTTTTATTTGTTGTTTTGTAACACCAAGTATATCTACAGGAAATGAGAAAATTTCTCTCAATACCAGAATAAAATATCAGTTCAGCGCTGATGAGCCCCGGGAAGAGCTTGCAGCTCGCCCTATAAATACCTCCTAGCAGGTGGCTATGTGCAATAAAGCACATAGAGTGGGTAGTTCACGTACATAAGGAATGTTCCACCGGGAGGGGTATATAATCGAGGAAGCGGGCGGGCGGCTATTGACCGGCTCCAGGCGCATGTCCTACGGATGCAGTGTTGCACGTCAGTTGCTGTAAATTCAGCTAATCGAGATTCGTGTTTAAATTTTAACATAGTTCAATCACGGAAGTTTGGATTGTTTTATATGTATCAAAGATTTTTCACGCAAGTTTGTCATATCTTATACAATCTAAAATTCTGCGACTAGATTAATTAGTAGAAGATATTTTTACGGGAATTGTGACACATCACCTAGAGCTAGCCAAATTTTTACCACGAATAGAGTGGCCCTAGATGATCATTTTAAGATGTGGAGGGAAAAAAAATTCAGCCAGGGGGCCCGGGGGGAGGGCGTCAAAGGGGGTAACTAACGCATTTCTATGATAATTTTTTAACGGGCCCATTTAAGTGAGAATAGCAAGTTTGGTGTCATTTTCATATAAAAGAAACACCAAAAATTCATTTCTGAGGCCTAAAAAGTATGATTCCATACTAAAATATTATTTATTTAACATTTGAATGACCATCAATTTTCAAAAAATATTTTTAACACGTTATATTTTATTAAAATCATTGGTCTGTATAAACAAAAAACATACTATAACATAGCTTAATAAATGTAGTTTACAAAAATATACAATAATTGTATACTATTCATACAAAAAGTATAGACAAAAAAATCAAGCGCATGTCTAGAAACTGATGCGCACGATGCTCTGGGGTCAAGTTACTATTTTTAATGGTTCAATAAATGCGACAAATACCTATGTAGTATCGTTTTTATAGAAAGCTAATACAAGGAATTCATTTTTGATGCTTAAAACGTAGTATGATTCCATACATAAAAATATATTTCAATACGATAATAATAACAATACGAGTACAATTACAAGCAATGTTGGGTATAGAAAAAACTTTAACTCGTCATATTCATTAAAAACTTTCATTCATATAATCATCTAGTTTACAATTACTTTTAATGGTTGTGTACTTTTTTATTTAAATATTAAAAACGCATTGTGAAACAAATTAAGCAGTACCTACCTACTTAGGTACTCCAGACATAGCAAGCTAGCGATGCGATGCACGAGCGATAATTTTTACAGGTTAGTTAATGTATTCTGGTTGAGCGCAGGTAAGGTAGAATCTTTGACTAGAGATAAAAGGGTAGAATAAATACATTATCTTTCTTTTTAGGATTTCGTAGTCCCTTATCATTTCGTCAAGTCTGTCTGTCTGTCTGTCTGTATGCCGCGCTCTTATATCTTCGTCAGTTTTAGAGCTATCGACTTATACTATTATTTTTTTACAGTCGCACCTTTACATTTTTCCACATGAAGTCTAAAGTGGCTGCCACTCGTCCCTGTCCTTCTTCCGTCCCCAATCAGATGGTTCAGGCATGTCTAGAGCTTTTACTAATGCTTGTGTCCAGACGTGGGCTTGATAAGAGGCGCGCTTTAAGAGCTAAAGGAGTACTGCCATCGTTGGGTGCATGTTTTCAACGGTGCGGGACTTCTGAGTTTAGAGAAAAGAAAGAACAGCTGCTTTCTGGCTTTATCGTTCCCTTTTTTGCATGACATTACATATCAAGTGGTACTTAGTGGTATTCCAGGCAAAGCGAGCGAGCGATGCGATTCATGAGCGATAGTTTTTAAAGGTTAGTTAATTTATTCTGGTTGAGCGAAGCAGAATAAATAGATTATCCTAGTATTCTTTAAAGAATAAAAGACGGCCGAAAAAGTGACTATAATGAATTATATTTTCGGCCACGATAAAAACGATGTTTATGTGATAAAAACAATGCTGCTTATGTGAACTGCTTATGTTAATAGAAACAAGTGTACCCAATTCCAAAAATGATGCTTCATGGGTTCGGTCTGCGCATTGATATACAATTTTCATCACCTTTCTCATCCATTTGAATAAAAATATGTTACTTAAATACCTTTTTGTCTCTTTCAATAAAAAACTAACCCTAACAACAAGAGAACAAGGGTTATTTTTCAATGAGTTACAAGGTGGCCACTGGCCGAGAAGTAGTTGATATAACGGCCGAAAACTGAATGAAGTGGCCGAGAACCCCCTAAACAGCTATTTTCGGATATATTATTTATTTACTCTTTTTTCTTGCAGTTTATAATAAAATGCTAATTCATTGAAAAAGCTATAATATCTGCTGAGCTCAAATTATTTTTTTGCATATTTCTCTACCCACGTTTTGATACAAATATATTATCTTAAAGTCAAAAGTTCGCAAGATTGGCGGACAACCGGCTAATATACATATTCTTTAAAAAAGTAAGGTAATCTATTTATTCTACTCTACCTTCGCTCAACCAGAATACATTAACAAACCTGTAAAAATTATCGCTCATGCATCGCATCGCTAGCTTGCTATGTCTGGAGTACCTAAGTAGGTACTGCTTAAATTGTTTCACAATGCGTTTTTAATATTTAAAAAGTACACAACCATTAAAAGTAATTTTCTCAAATATGCTAGGAAATATGACAATTTCTTCCAAAAAAACAATCCAGAAAGTTTGACATTGTCTGTGATTTTTAAATTTCTGAACGATTTCTTTTTTACACACCAGCAATGGATTCCAATACAACTTTTCTGGCGCGATATCGAAATCGTTCAGAAATTACAAAATAAAAAAAGAATAACTCCAAATCCACATCTTGACTTAGTAATCAGTAAAACAACTTTTTATATCAAATTACTATAAAATAAAATAAAATCTTTATAATTTCCTAGCATTTTGTTGAGAAAAGCACTATGTAAGCCTCGGGGAAAATGACTTTGCCAGACTCGTATTTTTTAAGTCCTCGCCTGCGGCTCGGACTTCAAACTCTACTCGTCGGTCAAAGTCTTATTTTCCGTCTTCGTCAACAACCTACTATGTAAACTAGATGATTATATGAATGAAAGTTTTTAATAAATATGACGAGTTAAAGTTTTTTCTATACCCAACATTGCTTGTAATTGTACTCGTATTGTTATTATTATCGTATTGAAATATATTTTTATGTATGGAATCATACGTTATAAGCATCAAAAATGAATTCCTTGTATTTGTTTTCTATAAAAACGATACTACATAGGTAGGTACTTGTCGCATTTATTGAGCCATTAAAAATAGTAACTTGACCCCAGAGCATCGTGCGCATCAGTTTCTACACATGCTCTTGATTTTTTTGTCTATACTATTTGTATGAATAGTATACAATTATTGTATATTTTTGTAAACTACATATAATAAGCTTTGTTATAGTATTTTTTGTATTCATACAGACCAATGATTTTAATAAAATATAACGAGTCGAAAATATTTTTTGAAAATTGATGGTCATTCAATTGTTAAATAAATAATATTTTTGTATGGAATCATACTTTCTAAGCATCAGAAATGAATTCTTCGTGTTTGTTTACCATGAAAATGACACCAAACTTGCTATACTCACTTAAATGAGTCCGTCAAAAAATTATCATAGAAATGCGTTAGTTGCCCCCTTTGACGCCCTCCCCCCGGGCCCCCGGACTGAATTTTTTTTCCCTCCACATCTTAAAATGATCATCTAGGGTTATTCTATTTGTGGTAAAAATTTGGTTAGCTCTAGGTGATGTGTCACAATTTTTGCCCTTTTGTAGGGAACGTATCTTCTACTAAATATGAATACGCAAAAGTGTCCTATTTCTAAAACAATGTTTGAAGGCGTATGTATTCCATAACCGATCCGAAGCCAGGGTAAATGAGCGTCATCTTTTCTCTTTTCGTCCGTTACGACTAAAAGAATGAATGCAGAAAACAGATTACTATCTACTGCTACTGCATTTCCTTGCACTTTGTCACACGAACGAAAAGGTATTTAATGTCAAAATTAATTTCCTGAAAGATGCAGATGAGGCAACACTGCAACGGCGCAATGCGGCCCTGCACTTGACTCCCGGACTCAGTGCATCGCTCGCTCATACCCTCTCTCACCCCTCGCCACTCGGGGGGTTAAAACCCCACTGTAAACTAACCCCACCTCTGCACCAGCGCTACCCCCGCCCGTCACATTTAATCCTTTTCAAACGCCATCTTGTTTCAGGAAATCTAGGAAATGCAATATAGTTCCATGCGTAGCAGGGAGGCAGGATTCTGCGAATATCTGGTCAATACTTTACACGTGCCGGTGCCCCTTGTTAGTTCAGTTTATGAAATGGGGTGGTGGGTTGAGTAGCAATATAGAGTACATGGTACCTACAGGATTCTCGGGAAACGACAGGCAATAATGGAATCTTTTATACTCCCTGCGGTGAACGTGGCTTTTGTTAGGTACGCCCACACAAAAGGTTTATTGTAAGATTAGGTCATTTTCTAGTTTTGCTACATCAATGAGCCTAACCTTACAAAATGTTGAGACATATCTGGGAGCCAGATTAAAGCATTTTTTGTTCACTTTTTAAACCACGTGGCTAAACTACGCCGGTCAATTTTGTGGGGAGCGAGGGCTTACCCGGAAGTATTAGTACCTATAGATCAAACAACCAGGTTCTGGGAAGAACGGACCGGACTGAATACTGGGTTTAGAAGTTGTTCTGGGTAGATTTAGGCAGACAGGTAAGTTTCGGTAGGATTTGTCACTTGTCCCAATAACCACATGCGCGCCGTTTTCCTAATTTGTGCAATAACTTACATTCAGAAATGATGATTGTAAATCGGACCTTTGCACGCAATGGACCTTCAAAACAACAAAACTTTTTTAATTGACAGTGAAACAGCTGGTCAGCCTCTGTCCAAGTAAAAGGTATCTAATCTGGGCAAAAAGTAATAATTTGATTTCATTTCAATCTAAAAATATATGAAAATAAAACGGACCAGGTAATTTGATTCGGAACTACGTAGTAGCTCCCGCGACCCAAATGTCATGACCGATGACCGCACGACCTTTCCCCCGCCTCCTGCCTCCTGCCGCCTACACCACCTCACAATATACGCGTGCATCTAGAATGCTCCACTTCCTACCCACCTACCTATTAGAAATGTTAGCAAACTGATCTAAGTGCTAATGGTGGCGTAGATTGCTTTGAAATGAGTTTTATCAACCATTTCAAACTTGGGCCATTCTTTAGTCAACTTCACCCAATTATCGTTTTTTCTTTAGCGTTCCTTTTTGGACTGGTGGACTTCAAAACTGTTTTGGTGAGCTGTAGACCTGCTTTCAAGTTCATCGCGGAAAAGGCCATGGACAAGCTAGCTGGGTAGTTCCAATTTGTGAGGCGACCAGCCACATAAGTGCATGGATCACTCTTAACAAGTGACACAGTTTTCATATTCATATTCATATTCAACATTTTTGTATGGGGGTCTAAACTTTTGTTAATATTTCGAAAAAATGTTTCTTATAAAAGGTGTGAAGTTTTGTAAGGAGAACATACCCTTGAAAGATTTGTACTTAATTAAATGTAACCTTAGGTATCTAAATGAAGAAGTAACATGAAGATGTGCATCACTAGACCAAAAACTACCCCAACTTTCCTTGTGTTGAGCCGCAGCCGGCATGACGTAGCACCTGTTGATTAAAAATGGTCGTCGTATAGTTTTGCATAAAGGGGTGTATTTTCTTTACACAGGCTATTTATCACGCACCCCGCACTATAGGTACTTTTAGAAATGTCTTGTAAAATTATCAAGTGCATGAATCATGGAATCATTTATAGTTACATAAGTTGTTTTGTTGGTTATCTTTTCATTTTTAAATATATACTTACTGTTCCTTTTCAACCTACATTATTAGGTAGACCCGTCGCAATAAATGGCGGCCTCCACGAGCAGAGAGACGTTCTATTTACGTAAGACCTAGCAGCGTGTGACACAAGTAGATAAATACAGGTGTAAAAAATCAACTGCAAATATATTAAGGTTTGAATAAATCAGCCCATGCAACTGAACAACTTTCTCCAAGGAACGTAGGTCGAAATATGTAAATATGAAATAAGAAAAGACCTCCCATACAAATTGACTCGGCCGTTTAGTAAGTACATTTTGTATGGGAGGCAAAAATGGGGATTGTTCAGTTGGCATTGGCTGGTTCACCCCTTAAAATATCTGTAGTTGATTTTTGTACATCTTTTAAAAAACGTTTGTGTTATGTTATGTTTCTTACATAGCCAAGGTTGCTTATGTCAAAAATCGCAACGTATAAGAATATCAAAACAGCAAAATCTGATACAAGAACGTCAAATAATTTTGAGCCAATTATAATCCAAGAAATATGACGTTCGTGGCAATTATTTCCAGTCAAAGACCCGCAAATTCCGTCATAATAATACTCCATTTAGAGGGTGCCCTCCAGCCAGTTGTATGTTCACAGGAACCAACTGTAAGTCAAGCTCATGTCCGCTCCGGTTAGATACTCCAACCGCGAAAGTAGGTAGCTATTATGTGCGCGGCATAAGAACGGTCCAGAGTCCAAAGTTCCAAACCATAGCCAGCCTGAGCTTGACTGTACCTAAGATTGCGCTGCTGCCTCTGGTGTGGTCTGGTTGCCTGGAGTCGACCGTTAGGAGATCGCTGCTAATGCAAACGAATACCTTCCTAGACTAAAGATCTGTATAGAGAAATATGCGTGGACTCCTTGAGATAAGTACTGTAGTAACAAAGTAGTATAGGAACTAGGTACATACATTCAGGCGGAAACTGGATCCCTAATATGATATTGTGCAACAGGTACCTCTCATATTTTAAATATGATAGACAATAGATACCTAGTTATCTGATAAGGGAAGAAGAAAGGAAGTTTAGATGTAGGTACCTAATTACCTATACTTGGTATAACTATAATCACCACGCGCATTGAACATTGTTCGAGAAAAATGTAGCCTGTAAATAGTTCCTGAAATGCCGACTGAAAGTCGAGGCATCGCGAGCTCATTAAATATACAGGTAACTAATCGTACCGGTCAACGAATTGTGCTTCAGTTCCGTGCCCTCTTGCCGGGTGCCGGTTACCGGTGCTCCGAGGGATATTAAATTTTGCACGAGTGTGGTCCCGCGTGGGCGAGGGGGGGAGAATAGGGGGGTGGGTGGATAGGGAGGCTCGGGCGGCGTGGGCGAGCGCGGGGGACGCGCGGGGAGAGGGGAGCTCCAAGGTCGCAGAGTCACAGCCGGGCAAGGTCACCGTGCCCGCCCTCCCGCGCCCCGCACCACCCCCGATAACACCCTAGATTTGCGTGGGACGTGACCTTTATCCGCGCTTCGGAGGAATAATTGTATAAATACTTAATGCTTTTTTCAGGTTACGTAAGACACTGAATACGGCTGCCTAAGTAATTGCTTAGCCGTCGCTTTCATTCAAAGTCTTTGGGATACGTTTTAGGATACTCCTGAGCCGTACTCTTAAAATCTACTGAGAAAGTACTTACTTACATTTTCTATTTAATTGAAGAGCTCAGTATGTTTATATGACTTGACATCAGCGTTTAGGTGGTGCCCCTTAGCACAGTCATGCATAAACAGGCTTCGTGCTACTTACCAGCTTCCATGGTAGGTAACGCCGTGAACTGCGCATTAAAATCAGATGGTGATAAGTGATTTTTTTCTCGTGATTGATACTCGGCACTCGCCCACGTTAAACCCCCCCGTGACGTCCGCCTCCCAACCTCTGCTATTTGTAAAACAAGCGTAAAAGCCGGAAAATTGCGTTAGCTCTTCAAACCGTCGCCAGATTTCTTAACTCTGTTCTTTAATTTTACAAGTTCCCAAAATATTAAAAGTAGTAGGATCTCAAGAGCTTCCAAAGTACTTGGCCTGAATACCTAACCGACAAAACATACAGTGTTACAGACTAGTATTCAGTAAGTAATTAAGAAGTGCTACATTTTTGGGTGCGTAGCGTAGACTACGTACTACACACATTTTGTCTAGGGCGCGCGTAGCACTTGCTACGCGGTAGTGGAAATAAGATCGTAGGCATTCTAAAATGCTTTTTAATTTACCTACTTCTGTTTATTGTAATGAGAACTTGAAGTACCTTCTTCTATATCGATGAACATATGACATGCACTTTCATAAATTATGATGTGTAAATAAATAAATACATTCGTGCCCCACTTGTATATGAATATTATTTAGGTATACTTGTCATTGGGCTTGGAAAAATAAATTAGATGAATTTGTACATGGCGAGACCTAGATCCAATATCGTGACACAAATAAAGTTATACGGCGTCCCTGACTCGAAAACATTAGATAATGAAAATATTTGTGTGTGCGTCTGTTCCTCCCTTTGGCCTCGATTCAGGCATTTCGGGCGTTTCTAGGTCGCGAGGAGGCAAGGGATCGAGGACAGCCCAGCACGGCTAAAACTCACTGCGAATACTACCACGGCCTAGATATACGAATTGTGAGTTATGATATGACCCGAATAAAGCGCGCGCTCGCCCTTAGAAATGGTGATGCCGACCTGAATAGCTGAAAAGTTTTCTGGACCCCGGACCTCAATTTGCAAATATTTAGCTAAGTAGATTTTAGTTACCTGAATCAAATGGACCGCTGCTACGCCGGGTTTTAGAAATGCTATGCTAGTATTGCGAATACATTTATACCAAGTAAGGTGCCACCACCGCCGCGGCGCGCCGATGCAGCACTTTTACGGCGGCGTGTCTGTAAGCATCCTATGAAGGAAGTACCTATATGTATTAAAATAAAATAATCTGTGATAATTACATACCATTCTTAGCACGTACAAACATTATGCAAGATGTTTTACTGATAGAAAAAAATATCTCACATGAACACCCGTCAAAAATTACATACCTACCTCAATAATTAATTTTGGGGTAGGCAACTAGGCATATCTAGAGCTATGGAAGAGGCTTTCCTGATTGTTTCAAGGTTGTTGCTTACACGGAGTCCTGGCGGTGACGGAGGCGCGCGGAGGGCCGGCGGCGGGGGGAGGCAGCGCCGGCAGGAGGGGGAGGAGGGTAAGGTCGCGGCAAGGTCTCTCCGGGGTCGCGCCACCGACCAATGTCGGAACCGTGTTGCCAGATGTAACAGGTTTCGGATTTTCTATGTCTTAATATGACTCATGCCTAATTCAATTATCATACCTACACAGACCGCAGACACCTTTTTTGTAACTGGATGAACAAGTCATAAATATGCAAACTTATTCTGCATTTTAATAAAATCTGTTTCAATTCAAACATTTTTACAAATTATTTTCAGCTAAGTATTATTGTTAAAAAATGTACTATTAGATAATAGGATAAGAGAAAGACACTAGGCAAAAAGGCGTAAGCAAAATCCCCATGGACACCCCAAGGACGTTTACGCCATTCCAAATATATGTCAAGAACTCTATTATCACAGGAAAATAAAACACACTTGGGAACACACAACAGCCGTCTATTTTCTTTATGAATGCTCCAAAAACCTTTTAGAGCCGGGTACACCCCGGGTATTTAGTAAGATTGGGGGTAGGGCATGTTGATTTTAGGTTTCTTGATCTAAAACAAATATGTTGGGAGCTTCATCACCATAACCGTAACTATCGGATATCCGATATAAAAAAATATCCGAAACCGAAATAAAAGTTTCGAATAAGTTCGGATAATGACGTCGATGCCTCAATAAGACCCGCTCCGACTGCTTAGATGTCTTTGAGTTTTCTGTTTTTTTTTTGTTGTGATTTAGTCATACCTAATTAGTAATATTTTTACATTTTCCAATACTTAGCGTGATATAGTTTAAGAAAAGTATTGTTTTTACTTTTAATACCCGTAACTGAAGCATACGGATAATCAGACATGTTTTAATATCCGTATCCGAAACAGCTTTCTGTTTTTTAATACCTATCCTTATCTGAAACCGAAACCAAAATTACATATTCACAACATCCCTGGTTTAAAAGCTGTGATCGAAGATTAAATAAAGAAATTTTAACAATTTTTTCCTTATTTCAGTAACTTGTCCGAATGGGTAGAAATTATAATAGCTCTCCACATCTTCAATAAGAGCCTCCATTAAACAAATGAAACCTTATTTTATGAAACAAATAAAACCTTACCTTTTGTATATAAATACTTAGATTTGATGAACTACTTATGAAGCGGAAATAGTAGAGAAGGAAACTATTTTTAATACACTACAACTACAAACGAAGGAAGATTTATTTCCAAGCAATACTACTTTTCTCCAGTAATTTCTACTATATCATATTATGCCGATATTAAAATTAATCACCTTCTCGATAAGTGCTATAACTATGACATTATATTATCAAGATTATATTATACCTATTAATGTTACACACACAAGGTCGTGACTGTCATTCTTCTGCTGAAAATACTTGGAAGATATAGTAGGTATGAATCGCCATACAAATGAGCTTCGAGAGTTCCCGCGCGTGTTGCAGGTTGGCCCCGCTTTGGAAACTAATCTTTAGGCTTTTCTTTAGCTATGCCGAGCCGGGGCCTTGCTGGCAAATTTTGTAATTTTTTAATTAATCAAAAATGGTAAGAGCTACAAGTAAATATTGTACGGAAGATATGTTACGCGTAAAATGCACAAGCTTGCTATCAATAACTTTTTCATAATAGTCTGCGAGAAAAACGCCGCACAACATGGCAGTTTTTGCTGAAAACTCACAAATTCGAAAGTATAGAGTAAGTAGTGAAGTTGGGGATTAAGAATCACTCACTGTGTGGGTAGACCATGCTACGGTGCCCTAACTGTAGTTTACTATCAAGCTTTTCCCCGCTGATATATTTTGAAGTAAACATGTTAATTTCATACAAATTTTCGTCTTCTGTTTTACCACTTTAGAGGATGAATTTTGTGGAATCCTTTCTTGATATTAATTTACATTATTCAAATAACTTCTGTGCAAAATTTCAGGGTACTGAGTCCAGTGGTATTGCCTGTGCGTGTACGTGGTGGTTTTTGCGGACCTTACGGGACCTCTGGTCAGAATGATTAAAGAATAGCCTCAAGAGATAGCAAAAAAATAAAAATGTGGCAACTACTAACAAATTTTAAAATTTTCATACAAATTGGATGGACCTAGGATCTTAAAATTTTGCTCAGAGGTTATTTTGATAGGGTCACATTAAGAAAGGAATCCAAAAAGTTCATCTCATAAGGTGGTAAAACTGAGGATGTAAATAGGCAAAAAATTTGCTTGTTTACTTGAAAATATATCAGCGGGTAAAACCGCTGGGAGGAAAGCTTGTAACTAAATATCAGTCCGGATACCGTAACAAGGTGTACCCGATTCTTAATCCCCAACTTCACTAAATTATTAATAGTTTAGAGTCTGTGAGTTTTCAGCAAAAAGAAGAATGTTTCATAGCGTTTTTCTCGACTATTAGATTATGAAAAAAGTTATTAAAGCAAGGTTGAGCAGACATTTTTGCGTAACATATCTTCCATACAATATTAACGTAGCTCTTACCATTTTTGAGTTATTACAAAATTTTGGCCAGTAAAAAATATTTTAAACGGCTGCCATTTCTTTTTTGTAAGTATGCCAGCAAGGCCTCGGCTCGGCATAGCTAATGAAAACTCTAAAGATTAGTTTCCAAAGCGGGGCTAACCTGCAATACGCGTGGTAACTCTCACTTCACCTACTAATTACTACGTTCTTACCTTCTAATACCGAAGAAATTATTAAAAAAAAAATGCGGAATATTCGGAGCGTTCATGTCATATTTATACAATTCAATAATCTAACGTGATCGGTTAAGTCCTACAGCAGAAATATATTGGAGGAAATATTTTAATGCGTATAAATTGTATATTCCACTAATAGACTAGGTATATCGTTAAGTAGATATACTTTTGCGACAATACTCCCCATTAAAACGATGATCGATCATCACAGAGAAAATAACTGAAAAGCTCAGAAAATTATGTTTAATATCGTGTGATGTGACAATGATTTGTGGTATCAACTTTACATTTACGTCGTATCCATTTGTCATTTACGAGATGAAGGCTAGAATAGAAATACCATCTTGTTTTTGCTGAAAAATTAATCGTTTTTAACTTTTGCCAAGATTTAACGAGTCTATTGACCCAGGACTGTGTCTTTATTTAGCTGTATTGAAATTGTTTTTGCACTTGTGGTTTTTCATCATCATCATCATCATCCTCAGCCCACATCCACCCACTGCACGGTATTAGGCCGCCTCTCTACAGCGCCAATCCTCACGGTACCGTGCCAGCCTGGTCAGTCCTGTAAGTAACTTTAAGAGGATCGTTTAGCTGTAAATTTTCATACAAAAAGCGTTAACGTTTTTATCATATTTATCGGTAACCAATGGATTTGATTTTTTGATATTTTATTGAGACCAACAAAAACTAGGTTTATACGTTTTTTTTTTTTTGATATTAATAATACTTTCCGAAATAATAAGGTCTCAAAGTACACTTTTTCGGTTATGAAAGTTGTTCATGTTTGAGCATGTTTAATTATAAAACTATAGACAATTTGGTTAAAAACTAAACGTACAAACCTAGTTTAATTCATACCTAAGCGATCAAGACCAAAATTATAGGATTCGGTTGAAGTTTAGGGGTAGTAAAACGTTAACGCCCGTACCACGATTTTGCCCTGTTTTCGAGAGAATTTCTCAGGAAGCCTGCAACTGTCCCTATCGCACAATCGGGATGGGGGGCGGGTTACGGTAAGTAAACGTACATTAGGGATGCACGTTAGTAACATCGATACATTCGATAATAGAGTTGGGATTTTGAGATAATATCGACAAAAATAATAATGATCGGTATGAAACTAAGTATCTGTTCTGATCCCGAGTATAGGTGTTCTTTGCGATGTTTCTGTGCACTCATGTCCACCCTGTTATCGTGACAGGGAGTCCTAGTGGGGGGTTAATGTGAACGTTAAAATATCGTAGGTATATTATTATATTAGTACTACATTTTTTTACTATTATGGTTAGAATATGCTTTCCCGCGGGTGTCCTAGCAGGCGACTAAGGGACTCAAGGGTTTCATGTATTACAAATTTGGGCGACAGGCTAACAAACTGTCACTATAGTAATACAGGAATATGTCATTGGAAGATCTGAGGGCACGACAGTGCCCCCACCAAAACGAGACACGTGAAGCGCGAGGGGACTATACCTACCATTTTTTCGTATCATTTTCATTTTCAAGGATTCAAATGGCGCCACTGGTAAGTCTTGTTTCTCTGTGGTTTTACCTCAGTTTTTTTTTTTCAAACTGGCACCATTTTTCATCCCGTCGGTAAAATTTTGTATGTTTAATTTCATAGACGTACACGAACACCACGCGTGTTGTGCCAGCCGGGTGTGAGTATGTGTTCAAAGGCACCACGCGCTGTGACTTGTAACCGAATACGTTATTAATGAACGTTTGGTTTTCATTTTCGTTATCAATCAATATCTCTTTTACTTTCACTTTTATCCTCATTTCAGATTTGCTAGCTCTTAGAAAAGTCTAGTAATATTTGTAGGCTATTATTTCATAATAGCGTCGGCGTCTACACTGGCTCAAATTTAAGTGGTACACAGTGACTCTAACATTCAATACTGGCTCATCTCTCTATTTTTAGAAACATTAACAGACAATTGTAAAATATTTCTTATGGCAATACAATAGTAATGATATAAAAGAATACTTTGACAAATATAATTGATTAAAATGCATAGTTTCAATAAAAATTATACATGCACGACAGGGTTGCCAAGTCCATATAAATTGTTAGAGTCACTGTGCACCATAGGGGTTGAGTCTGTGTAGGTATCGGTACACAGTGACTCACATTTTTTTTAAATATGTGTCTGGTGACCTAAGTGTCGTGTTATTGTAAAAAATGATGATGCGAAAAGAAAGAGTAATAATCAATACATCCTAGATATGAAATTCAGTTTGATACTTCAAAGTTTTCTATAAAATTTTATTGGTTGAAGAAATCCGAGTCACTGTTGCCTACCTGACCCTACTGGAAATCAAAATTCAAAGCTATATAATTGAAACATTGCATGTTTATTACGGTTACTATATACAAGATATCCTGAGAATTTAATTAATATGGTATATCGAAAACTAAAGTAATGAGAGTTTAAAAAACAACGAAGTACTTCGAGAAAAGGTAGGTAGTTCTCTACTACTGTGCCCCCAGATAGTAGGCACTACTGTGCCCCCAGATAATTCTTTGAAATGAATTATTTGGTTAATTTTGAGGTAATACACTTAAATTTTTAAATAAGCCTTTAGTTATTGAAATGACATCAACATAAAATGATCCAACACCCCTCTGTACCTGATCCAACAATCCTCGGTATGAGGGGTGTTGGATCAAAATGACTTGCTCAACTAAAGTTGAGTTTTTATTATGACTTTACACTTACACTTCTGAAGTGTATATCATTTGAAAGCTTATGAAATTTGGTATCTATTGGTGTAATGAAATTCGAATTATCTTTATATTTTTATATTGCCTGAACAATAAATAATTTATTTATTTATTTAATATTTATATTTATTTATTTATACAATTTTATGTTACGAAGCAAAATGTCAAAAATGATCCAACACCTCTCGGTCTTACCAACTATTCGTGTATATTGTACATTTTTATGTATCTATCTACTACAACTACAATAGCCACGACAGTCGGGCATCTCCCTAAAATAGTCGGGGAATTCTGGAAATTCAATGTATGGCGGCAGTTGAAGCACGCCTTTACAGCAATTTTTTTTTGTGATTAGAAGCATGCTGTTTGAAACCTTACAAGCGGAGACCCTCCGCCCGTCCGCATCACCGCCATTTTCTTTGAAATGTGTCAAAAATTATAAACTTTTCGGATTTATGAGTTAACTATAATAGTTACAAAAAAAGTGTCAAGGGACAAAATATTTTGTATTAAACTTGCTACTTAAATGTGATACAATTTTTTATTGTAACTCTTGCGGTTTTCAAAATAATAAGTTTTTTATTTAAAAATACCCCTTTTCCTGGAAATGTGACACAATACATGGTTTTTTTAAGAAAACACATAAAATAAAATAACCTTAATTATATTTTTACAAAACGGTTGTACATTTTCTTTATATAAAACTTATAGTTTTTGAGAAATACCGTATTTAACAAAAAAATATCATTACGACTCATACGACCATTTATAAAAACTGATTAATACAATAGGCATTTCGTCGTTCAACATGAATATCAGAATTCTTTTACGCATGGTCGTATGAAAAATCTTTTTTTTTACTAAAATACGGTATATCTTTTTTTTACTAAAATACGGTATATTTCCAGGAAAAAGGGTATTTTTAAATAAACAACATTTTTCTTGAAAACCGTAAGAGTTACAAGAAACAAATGTATTACATTTGAGTAGCAAATTTAATACAGAATATTTTGTCCTTTGACACTTTTTTGTAACTATTATAGTTAACTCATAAATCCGAAAGGTTTATAATTTTTGACACATTTCAAAGAAAATGGCGGTGATGCGGACGGGCGGAGAGTCTCCGCTTTTAAGGTTTCAAACAGCATGCTTATAGGTATTTAATCACAAAAAAAAATTGCTGTAAAGGCGTGCTTCAACTGCCGCCATACATTGAATTTCCAGAATTCCCTGATACTCACTACGCATGGCAGGCAAATTGACGTATGATATTGTATTATTGTATTTCTATGTTATGGTGTGATATTTCATTATTTATTTTTATAAAAAAAACTAAGTATATTTTTTTCTAATGAATGAATTAATATAATTATATAAAGTAATAACTTGAAACAGAATAAAATATATAAATTTATTATCGGGTCAGTTTTCTCTCTCTGACGTCGGTTTCGTGAAAAGTAAACATTGAAATCGTAATGAATGTTCTGCTGGCGCATGGCGCGGTCGCGGCCGTCCGGCGCGCGTTGATGTGTGCGTAAGGTTTTGTATGTGTGGGTGCTTCCCGCGCTGGAGTCGAGATAGCACATAAAATGTCGAAAACGCATTTCGCGCGAGCCATGTCACTAAACGATAGTCTTAAGTCCTGTAACTTTGATGATATCGTCGGACCATCGAGCGGGAGCCCACTAACCTTTTCGCTCCTCTTGGCCACCACTCCGTGACTGCTTTTGTCCGTCCACCGATCGTCACTTCGTCTTACCAAGTGGGACAATTGCCCATTTCCACCTCAACCTCGTCACTCGCTTACCTACATTTTCGACTGACTTCACCGTAAGTGAGAATAGGCAGAACACATTGGTTATACACCTTGGTCTTTAGGCATTGTGGAAGTTTTGACTTGAAGACGTCGACCAGTTTCCCAAAAGCAGCCCAACCTAGTCCGATACGTCTTTTGATCTCTTTTGCCTGTGTTTCTGGGTCAAAGGATAAACGATGCCCAAGATATACGTAATCGCTGACTATCTCTACGGTATCTTACCGACACAGATGTTAGGTATACGTATGGTGCGATTCTTCATTATCTTGATCTTAGACATGTTCATCCTGAGACCGACCCTCAGGGAAACATCATGCAGATCTGATAGCATTTGCTGGAGATCCAGGACACGTCGTGCGATAAGGATGAGATCATCTGCAAATCTCAGATGCGACATGCGTATTCCGTTGATATTGACTTCTCTCTCGCTCCAATCCAACGTCTTCATGATATACGTTGTAGTACGTTGATGAAGAGTTTAGGCAAGAGAGTGTCTCCTTGGTGAACTCCCCTGTCAATATAGGTATACAGGGTCGGTGTTTCTGTGCATGCGCACCTGCAGTTATTGATTACTTTCAATTTTAATTACTTTTAATGCAGGATCTTAAGGTAGAAAATAAAAAAGACCGCTACTACTTACGACTACGACTGAAGTGAGTCCAGAATTCACATGATATTAAATAAATTATTTACTTGCCTTCCGTTCAAGTATTTTATTGAAACAAAAATATATATATATATATAAATAAAATATTAACATCAAATGATTTACACAGCTACCTTACATACCTACACATTTAATAAGGTTCAGCCAGAGGCCCAGATCTTTCGTAATCGAATCCAGAAAAGTAGGGCGCAGTAACTAGGCTCCCGGTCTATTTAGGCCCGTCGCTTTCAGGTTGACGTATTGAGGCGCAATTACTGAAAGCCCTCTGAAGAGGCGAGATCGCGGCGACCTTGCGAGGGCACATTAGCGATGTAGGTCACAGGGCCCCGTCCTTGGCCGCGAGAACGCCGCCGCCCTTCAACCGACGCCCGCTACGACCGACACCCGACAGCCGAAACCTAGACAAGGGCAACTCACACTTGCCTACTGAGGACTACTTTTGTGTACCTACACGAAAATTACTTTCGATGGCTAGGTGTGTTGGATGGAAGCGTGGGAGTATCGGAATATATTTCTCGGAATTAATTTAGTCCGAATAACATTTCAGACAATTTCTGAGAAGGTACTCACTACTGGTAAGAGAAATACTTATACATAATTAACTAGGTAGGTACATGCCGTATGCTTGATTAGATAATGATCTAAGCATTCTATTAAAACTGCTTTAATTGTTTATTTTTTAAATATCTGAGTAGAAAATATTTAAATCATTTGACTTGAGATTAAATAAAATTGAACTACAAAAGAAGGGGAGGCCCATGCCTTGTATTGGACTGTTGTAGCTGTAAAGTTAAGGGTAAGCTACAAACCTACAAAAATTTAGATTGCTGTTTTTTAGGGTTTCGTAGTCTACTAGAAACCCTTATCATTTCGGTAAGTCTGTCTGTCTGTCTGTATGCCGCGCCCTCATAACTTCGTCAGTTTTGGAGATATCGACATCAAATTTGTTGTAAAGATAGATTGTGTTAACCCAAATTTAGAAATGTTGCGAAAAAAATATTTTAATTGTTTTTTTGGACCCCCTTCCCATACATGTAAAAGGGGGGCAAAAGAAAATTTTCTCCTATAATATTGAGTAGGGTATCGATGAATAGTTCTTTTAATAATAAGGGGAGGTTTGTTTAACACAAAGTGTCTAAAATGTTTTTGTCTCGAGATATTTGCTTTTAAAAGGTGCGTTTTTGAGCCATAATTTGTTCCAGCTGTAACTTCTAAAGCATGCATGCTAAAATATTTTAAAAATAGGTATGGAATATAGTTCTTAATATGAAATTATCATGAAAACTATAACGAATACTGTACCACTTAAGATTAAGAAAATATTAAAGTTTTTCAATTGACGGTTGGTAATCATACAGCTGCAAACAAACCAGCAACCTGAAATTTAAACGTTGACTACGAAACCCTACTTGTGAGCGTGTCTGATACGCTCTTGGCCGCTTTTTTTCTTATTTTTTTTTCTTATTTTTCGTAATTATATTACAATTACAACTATCTGGGGTAGGAATGACGTAGGTAATAATACTACTTAAAATTATTTGGCTGAATTTTCAACGCATGAGATGCTTTAAGTCAAGCATCTCCCCCAGTGACGACTCTACCTTTTACAATTTTTCGACAGTAGGTTACAGCTCTACCGTCTATCTCTTTTTGCTAGTTAAAATAAGTATGAAATAAAACACTCTGATAAACTTTCTCACAAATCAAATACAACTACACGTGTTTCATCATACATTGATAAACAAAGTAGGTAGGTAGGTAATACTTATGGTGATCTTCGCTGAATCTACGTGTTTGCTTATCATGACTTTGTTTTTTGGCATCAAATAGATCAACGAAGTACCTAGCAGCAATTAAATTATATTATGCGCAATTTGAAGGAAAATCGACTCGTATTTGAATAGGACGGTGTGACTTTACCCTGACCTTGCTGAACATAGACGTCAGCGCACAAAGGAGCATGATGTTTTCGCGAATTATTCCGGGAAGTGTTGATAGAGGCGAGTAACGGGTTGGCTGCGATTATTCAGATATCGCACGCACACACACGCGGATATCTCTAGCGTGTGTACACGCGCGTGTGTGGGTGTGCGTGACATTGAACTTCACACTTCACGCGGCGGCGCATGAGTTGCGTAATCCGGGCCGCGGTCCGCAACCACGCGGTTACTCAGCCACCGCACTCGATTCGCGTCAGCTATGAATCCCCTCTTCTTCAGTTAAAAATTAAAATTTATTTTTCTTATTGCTGTATTTATTATCGCTGTCAGTTACTTACCTACTTCTGCCATGACACGAAACGAACGCAATGCTCCCGTCTCTACTTAACTAGTAATGTACATTTTCTCGAGAATGATTCGGCGATGATCGAGGTAGGTATTTGTAATTAAATTTGATAGAAATAGCACTGCTTTAATTCAAACAGTATAACCTTTGTCAGGTTGCGCCGAAGCTGAAAACGTGTGACGTGTGTGACTGAAATTATGAAATTCTTGCGTCATTTATGCAATTTTTCCATAAATTTTACAAAATGTTTACGTCAATAGGTTACGTATTTACTTTTGTGGCTGCATTGATGAACGAATTTCAAGCAATCAATCACGTATAAATACCTAACAAGAAAGCAATCAAAATTGGTCCTTTTCCAGATTAAAGACTCTACAATTTTTTCACATATCTACCTATTTTAATCAAAGGAAAATAAAACAGCAATTTACAAATAGAAGCAAAATAGATAAAGTGGCCTAGCTGTGTGACGAAATAGTAAATCGATAAGAAAGTAACGAAAGGTCGTAAGACTTCCAGTAGGTACCCTTACACGTGTCTGCGCTTCATTGTCAGTTTACTGAAGAAATAAATTATTTATGCAATCAAATAATTTTCATTTCAATTAAGTACATTTCTTGCTACAGATTGACTGTCTTGAAACAAGTAAGGGATAGTTGGTAGGTACTCAAAATTAAGTACCTAGGTACTGTATTTTTCGAGTTACTTAAATTTGGTAAAGATGCCTTAAAAAAGTCCGTACCAGTACCAACATATGGCTCCATAAAATCGCTCCAAACTTTTAAATATAGTCTAAATCTACTTACAAATACACAATTGTATTGTACCGATGTACGTACAAGGAAGTGATAGCCGTCATATTAGTAGTAAAGACGACATAGTGCGAAAACAAGCACGTGCGATTGTCACGTGTGGTTATTGCAACATACAGCCGATGTGGCGCAGTGGTTAGTATGCCTGCCTGCCACGCAAAGGTTCCGGGTTCAATTCCCGGTGGGGTCACTCACAAAGTTGATATTTATCACTTTGTGAATTTGTTCCCAGTCTGGTTAGGACATTGCAGGCTGAACCACCTGATTGTCCGCAAGTAAGATGGTTCCGTGCTTCGGATGGGCACGTTAAGCCGTCGGTCCCGGTTGCTGTCTATGATGGCGATCGTTACACAGCCATGTCAGAGGCCTGCTACTTGCAGTAGGCGGTTGAAAAACTCTGACACCAGGGTTCATCGGGTCGTTGAACGACTCGATGTCCCACACGAAAAAGAAAGAAGATTGCAACATAGCGTCGGCATAGGAGTTCTGCGCCGGCGCCGCAAAGTGCGTCCGCCCACGTCGGCGTTAGTGCCTTGGGTGCCTTGCCCTAGGCATAGCTAGAATTACATTACGGCCGTTTGAAAAGACCGTATTTGGCAGCTGTCAAAATCATGTTTATGCTATAAAATAAGGTATATTTTTCTTTGTTGCATTTCCTCTAGTACGGATTTCACAGCTGTCAAATAACACCTATTCGAACAGCACAATATTGCCATAGATAATAGAGATCAGTGACAATATCCGATCCCTGAAATGTCAAAATGTTTTATAATGTCCAATCACCAATGCCTAGAATGTCTCATATCTCATTCCGTGAAAATCCATGAGTTTTGTTGCAAAGTGACAATCACAAACTAAAAAAAACAAAAAAACCATGGTTGTAGGTTTTGATAAGTACCTATTTGGTTCTAGTCGTTCGCATTTTTATCATTTTACTTTGAAAACTTGCATTTATAAATTCAGATCACTACTCCCACACCCATAACCGTTTCGATTTATTCACGCCACGGCGGCAACATGAAGTGATCTGTCCTAGCAACAAGATATTTTGCCTTCCCTAGTCATGGCACCTGGCTCTACATTGGTAGAAACATGATGGCGTGCGTGCACCCTGCTCCTACGATCTATCTTAGCCACAAAACGATGTATTAAATTGAACCTACAGAACTAAGTGGCCTCACGATGGCATTGTCCTCTCTGCCGAACCACGGTCTATCGTAGCAAAACCACGGCAACACGGTGACCTGTAACCACTACACCACGTCTCACTCACGACAAGATTAATGTTGCAGATGACCGCGATCCACAAACTCTCTATCCTCATTCACTCCTACTTTTTCGTTTTGCATGTCGTGACAGTTTCTCTTTTCGTGGGAACTTCCATATCCATCCTAAGATTCGAAAACTAAAGTAAGTTACAGAAAGATACTTAAATAAAATAAAATATACAAACTGGATGAACACCTCAACTAGATAAAACGAGTTAGTCACACAACAAAGAGTCATTTCAAACTCATCTCATCAGCGTTTAAATTAACTCTGAAGGTCAATTTGTCCATAGTCCATGCCTTGTGTGATTGAGGCCTCTTTTTTGCAAGTCCTTTAACTACCTAATTTTATACAATTTAGACACATACCTACTTGCCTAATTCGATTGAATTTAAAAATCGCTGATAATATTTCAAGAGCTGAAGAAACTAATAAAACAGAACTAGTTTATTGGTAGAACATAGGTCAAATATAAAAGAAAACATCGAAAAGACTCCACCGGTTAACACGTGGGGTATTATATTATGGAAAAGAATAAATATCCCAATTACCTAGTAATTTCGAGCTATGTTCCCTGAAGTCAGCTGTTCAGTATCATAAACTAGTCTACACCCTCAAATATTTTCAGCTAAGTAATTTTTGACACCCTGTATACGAATCAGATACAATACACGTGCTCTATATTTCGCACATACGATTAGAAATACAATGTGGCAATCAAATCATGCTATTTGTTATGTCAGCTTCTAACACGCGTATAACACGTTACGAGTGCGAGGCAGGAGCCTTTGTTTGTATGTTTGTCAAACGAGTTTTCAGCTCGCGGTGTCCTTGAGTGCTAATTTGCGAGACTTCCGCGGCTCGAGGCTTGTCTTGCTCGTGGCCTCGTCCTCATCGCCGTCACCGCTGGCCATTTGTTTCCGCGATCGACAGGTTAAGTCTCGACCACGTGCTCTGGCGCTATAAACGACAGCAGTCAATCCTACCTACTAAATAATCGTATTGACGACACTGTTATGTAAATGATGGCCTTCAACTAATCACGCGCTCTGTTTTTGCGATTTTATTATTTTCCTCGTACTTACCTATTGGTGGGCAAATATTTAAGCAAGCATTTTGCTGCTACTATTAATACTAAATGATATACCTAATAGAAATTAACAAATTATAGAGTCATGGTGCAAGCTGCCCACCTCTACAAATGCCTGTTATTTTATAAAGATAATAATATAAGAAAGGAAATTGAGTAGGTAACAGAACTTAACTAACGTTATGGCATTGGCAGATTAAACTTATGACAAAAAAATACAAAAGGGTCGCTCGAAGTCCACAAAAATAGAGTTGGCAAAAAAAGCAGGTACCCAACAGCAGGTAGTGAGCGAAGAGTCGACCGGGTGGCCTCTGCAAATATAATAGTCAATAAAGTGGCAAGTCCGGGTGACGCAGATCCTCACCATGCGGCACGGCGCGGCGCGGCGCGGGCGGCGGTCGCCTATCTGACTGTACAAATAGCGGCAACCTTGAGATTCGGCGCGCGCGACAAGGTCACCGCGCGAATCGTTATCAGCGTGACGTCAGCGCATGACCTTAGCGAGACCTTGGTTGAGGTGCCCGCGAAGATAACGCGGCCAGATACTGATGGCGACCGATAGCACGTTGCTCGCGACGCCGCCGCCGCCGCGAGGCGCGTTGGCTTCCGCGGTACGTCAGCGCACCACCGCACCGCTCAGCATTCGCAGCACGTGGCACGCAGGATTCGTATTTCGCACACTAGATTTATGCGAAACCAGAAGTACAGTAGAGGTCATCCTAAATAGTACAATTTACGAGCCTATTAAAGCTAATTTTACTCTCTAGAATATTCATTCTCGAAAGTAAAACATAATGTTCCGTCCACTTTTAATAATAAACCTAAACATGTCTTAAAATAAATATTACGTGTATAAGAACGACTTATCTGTACCAATCTAAAAGCTTCGAAGTTTTTGCGAAAATCCGCGGATAATAAATAAAAATGGCAATTTATTGTTCTGACTATTTCAGCGGTTGGAAGAGCGCCAGGAATAAAACGTTGGTCGATCGCAATCACTTTCTACACAGTTATCGTTGCCGACCGCAAATGTTGACCTTGTGTAATCAGGGTCGTGCAAAAATATCAACTTGACATTCTAAACGATTTCCCGATCTCTGGTAACCAGGAAGCGGCAGATAACATTGACCACACCTCGCTGCGGCAAGGTCAGGCTCAGATTTTAGATTACGTACTATACCGACATTTTTAAACACTTATCTAGCTTAGTAAGAGGTCACAGCTTTAGGCATCATAGCTGTTTAAATGTCGAAATAATAAAATAATACCTACCTAACAACCTATCACGCAAGCACGGCCGCTTTAAAATAGAAAAGTTGTTGCAATGAACATAAATTAATTAATAACCAATAAGTTACAACGTAAAATATTATAAAAATAGTTCATCAAATTCGCAAAAAGCGTAGGACTACGCACATAATTCCACAAAATCTTCTGTTTAATCATAGGTGGAAGTCAAAACGTGGTGCTGACGTAGTTAAACTATGATAAACAACTGTATACCTACTTATACGACATGGTACCTACTGTTCTAGGCTCGTGTTTCGCCTTATCGTCATATTGTTTGCGAAGGACAAAAGACACATCAACTTCATAATAATATTTTATACTACTTTATTTAGGTACACTTAGATGGTGATAGATAACAGACTTACACGTGGATCCGTTCGAGCATAGAGGCATTTTAGAATTTACTTTTATAGATTTTTGATATAATATTTTTTTTATTTGTACGTACTTCACAGTATCCCACAACTTCATAAATGCTTAGCCCTGCAAACTCTACATTGCATGTGTGAGAGCTAGAGAGCTAAGCATAGATTCGCTAAGCATTCGACCCACTTTTCGAGCAAAAATTTCCCTTTAGGAAGGAGTACAAGAGCCCAGAGATAGTAAGTAAACCAGAGTGTGTTTGGGCGAGGCGAACATGACCTGAATCCGACCGAATACGGACACGCGAGAGATTTCTCTCTTGCAGCCGGCGCGGCGGCTGGTACTCAGCGAAAAAATCGCTTCGCTTGTGCTCAGCAGTGTGGAAACTTCATGCAAACGCTCCAAACAGACACGCGACACCGCTTACAAGTAAACTGAACCAGTCACACCCGTGCGAAATGTTCCCCGATTGCTCGTGGGAAGGAAATAAGGTGTTTGCCCATAGTAATGAGTAGCCTTTGTTATTCACAGGGACTTTGCAGTTTATAAAAGCTGAAAGATTTTTAAAGTTATTTCAATTTTATATTATTATAACTAAAAGTGGCAATCCTTGTGATTCAACAGAATCGGGTCGAGTTTCTTTACTGTTACACCTATATTCTGTGGCCGGTGGTGGCGGCGCGCGCGCAGCGTGTGGGCTGCAACGCGAGAGAAAGGCCCTCGTCCTTACACATTGTTCTTACAAGGGATTTACACCCTGCATACAGATGTGCATTGTTGACATTTAATCTTATATTCATGAAATCTGTCGCGTATTTATGTTGCTCCTTGACAGTCTTTCTGAAGAAATGAGGAAGCGCTACACTTGTATTATTTATGTCGTACTTGGTGTACCTAAGTATGCCTCTGAGTTTTTAACCCCCAACTAAAAAACACAAGTGTTATATATGTCGCAGTACGATGGCAGAATTAGGTTTTTAGCCAAAAACCTAGGTTTTTGGCCAAAAGCCGGCATATGGCAGAATCGTAGACTTCTTTCGGCCATCGTCCTAAGCTGATCCAGGTTTTTGGCCAAAAACCTAGGATTTTGGCCAAAAAACTAGGGTTTTGGCCGAAATCCTAGATTTGTTTAATATTATGGCTTTTTTTGCATTTCGGGGAAACTTCTTCTTCTTCGAGTGGTACACCAAGTCGCCCAACGACCCGATGAACCCTGGTGTTAGAGTTTTTAAACCGCCTACTGCAAGGAGCAGGCCTCTGACAAGGTTGTGTAACGATCGCCGTCTAAGTGATCATAAAGAGCAATCGGGACTGACGGCTTAACATGCCCGTGTAGTTCGGGCATACACCTCGAAAGGCAGGAGGTAGCATTGGACCTTCTGGAGGGTGGGAGGTAGCGTCAGACGCTCTGGAAGGCGTGGGTAGCGTCGGACACTCTGGAGGATGTAAGATGACGGGCGTTGGATTTTCTGGGGGTCCGACGCTACCTCCTGGTCTCCAGGGCGTCCAACGCTACCACCAATCCTCTAGAGCGTTCAGTGGTACGTCCTGCTCTTATGGTGTCTTATGCTCCCCACTGCCCTTCAGGGAATCCGAGGCAATCCTGCTGTTCAGACTGTCTGATGTTACCCCCCGTCCTTCAGGGTGTCCGTCCATTTACGGTGTTCAAGTCTACCCTCAAAAGATCAGAGGGAAGTGCATAAAGTATCTCTCCACTCCTCGTTCCCCCGAACCACAAGGGTACGGTAAGCCGTCGATCCCGATTGCTCTCTATGATCACTTAGACGGCGGTTGTTACACAACCATGTTAGAGGCCTGCTACTTACAGTAGGCGGTTGAAAACTCTGATACCAGGGTCCATCGGCTCGTTGGGCGACTTGGTGTACCACTCGAAGACGAAGAAGTTCCCTCAAAATCCAAAATACTAAACAAATCTAGGATTTCGGCCAAAATCCTAGTTTTTTGGCCAAAATCCTAGGCTTTTGGCCAAAAACCTGGATCAGCTTAGGACGATGGCCGAAAGAAGTCTATGATTCTGCCATATGCCGGCTTTTGGCCAAAAACCTAGGTTTTTGGCCAAAAACCTGATTCTGCCATCGTACTGCGACATATATAAGTTTTACTGGTAAGTTTGTCTGCCTATGTCTCTGCGTCTGTTTAAGGCAACGTAGCTCCTAAATGGCTGAACCGATTTCAGTTGGGGTCGGCGCAACATGTTATGCTAGAGCAAAGAATCATGTAGCAAAATGATATCCGACGCTACCCTCTGTCCGACGATACCTCCCGTCCTCCAGAGCGTCCAGCGGTAAATCCTACTCTTCATGGCGTCTGACGCTACCCCCTACCCTCCAGGGCATCCGACGCCTTCACGGTGTCCAACTCTACCTTTAACAGACCAGGGCACGTACCTCAACACTTCTCGTTCCCCCAAAACACAAGAAAAGCCATAATACTAAACAATTCTATAATTTCGGCCACTATCCTAAAGTTTCGGCCAAAATCCTGGATCAGCTTAGAACGATGGCCGAACGAAGTCTACGATTTTGCCATATGCCGGCTATTGGATTACCTAAATCCTAGGATTTTAAGTACCTACCTATAAGTACTAAAATTACTTATACCTGCTTTACTACCTCCTGGTTGATGAGTGGGTTCCTTCCTTACAAAAATAAGTAGGTGAAAAATCTTTACTTTGTAGCTCCTTTCCCCGATTTTTATTTCGTAAACAACTTACCCTTGGATATTATGAAAGGTGGAATAAACTGGATGCGACGGGCTTAAGATCGCTAAGTGTGTAGAAAAGAGAAGAAGGAAGGAAGGAATTGGTCCAAAGGAGGACCATAAAACAGGCCATTACGATGACGATGAATATAATGATATAAGAAATGTAGAAGGAAGGAAGGAATTGGTCCAAAGGAGGACCATTAAACAGGCCATTACGATGACGATGAATATAATGATATTAGAAATGTAGAAGGAAGGAAGGAATTGGTCTAAAGGAGGACCATAAAACAGGCCATTACGATGACGATGAATATAATGATATTAGAAATGTAGAAGGAAGGAAGGAATTGGTCCAAAGGACAGTCATAGACAAGTCCATAAAACAGGCCATTACGATAACGATGAATATGATGATATTAGAAATGTGGACCTGTCTAAGTTGGCTAGCAGTTATGTAGTAAGAGTTAATTCAGGTACCTACCTATGTTCTCCAAAGGCGCAGTGGTTCAGATTCAAAAATATACTTAGGTACTTCTTGTCCTGTGCTGTGGGATAACAAACTTATTTTCTGAAATCATCGACCTGCTATTTGGTGTTAGCATGAATGTTAGGCAAAACAAACACAATGATGTTGGAGCGCTGTGATTCAAAGTAAGCCATCGCTTGGTGCAAATTGTGTCTCGTCGTAACATCTTTCTTGGCCACTAGGGCAGAAAGTACAGCGGTCGTACGTATTAAAGCGATATCGCCTCAATTTCTCTGATGCGTGCGCTGGCGCGGGCGACGGGCGACGGGCGGGTGTGCTGGTACAGGCGCGGCCCTGCAGAGACACTTTCGCACAATGGCCGGAGAAAACGGACGGATGCTGTCATCGCACTCGGCTCGTCTGACTTATGACTTACAAAATCTACATACAATCATCAGCGATGTAGGTCAGGGCAGTGGGCCGCGGGCCACGCGCCGCTGCCTGCGCTCGCTCGCTGCCGCCGCGCCGCTAGCCGCCATACGCCGCACAGCCAGATGCTTTGTGTTCCGTGTAAAAGGAAACCAAATTAGTACACATTCTACTACACTCGTTAAACGCAATTTCACAGGAAGTAGGCATTGTTGAAAGTAGAGTATGTATTTGTATATTGAAATAAAACAAGGACAGTAACAGAGACCGGAGCTGCGTTAGCGACATACTTAAATGTAGGTGCTTTATCATGTTTTATTATTTTAGTTACTTGCTTATTTTGTGAGCTCGTTTAATATAAGTAGAGAGACAGATTTCTAAAATATCAGCGCAATATGAGACGAACCGGGGTTTTCACCGGTCGCTGACCTGAATTTAACGGCTGTGGGTATACCATTCTTTCTTTTACGATTAATCCCTGACTTTGTGCTCATTTGTTTTGTTATTTTTATTAGCTGTACGGACGAGGGTGACAAATGGGAAGCAGATGATCGAGTACATTCACTTGTACACTTATATATCAACCTACTACTTATAATTTAGGATATAAACGGAAGGTATATTTTTCAGAAGCCAATAAAACACAGAAATACCTTGCGACAGTCATTTATCGGCTGTCTCAGGAAACAAATTGGATTGTTAGGGTTTCGTAGCCAGTGACTAAGAAACTATATTTTAGCATGTCACACACGCTCTTGGTCGCAGCAATGAAATGCCAATTAAAAAAAAAACAATAGCTATAAATTCTTTGTCACGGTTGTTTTTAAAACGACCGAATGAAATTCTACACCAGCTCGACGCTACACTTACACATACAAGCCTTCTTATTTTGATACGTGCACAAGTGACATGTGACGAGTTCATTTGCATTGTCTGCATTAGGAATAATAACGATATCAGTTTTCGCTGACATTGAACCGTGCATCATTGGAGTGCAAAGACATTTGCGGATTGCAGTGTAGGTAGGTACAGTACATAGTATCGTAGCTGCGCAGAAGCGGCTGTTATCGGCCGGGGCAGTGCAGCCACGTGGCTCGCTACGTGCCCCCGCCACGGCGTCTCAACGTGACCATAACCTCGACTTGCACTCCACTGCAACTGCACTAAGTATGGTGTGACGCTGGTGACCATCCCGCCCGGTCAATTACCCAAAATACGACCGCATCTATGAAAATCGCGCTGGCTTTCTTCCCATTTGACTTTGGAGTCATACTGTAAACAAATGTCTTTATTTACCGAAAGAAAACTCAATGACATGCTATAAATAAACTATGGCGTAAATAGCATGAGTTGATAATTTCTATTTGAACAAGTTGGTACTTTCATATTCTGCTTTGTTTTATACCTTACAAGTGCATTGACGGTAGTTTAATTAATTATACTTCTAGTTGTAGTTATGTATGGTAACAGAAACGCCCTCTAACACGTCACGGAAAATCTTTTTTGTAGCGGAAAACACAGATTTTTCCGTCGTATTAGTATCCGAGTCGTAATAGCATTTTTTGCTAAACGATGTATGAATGCATTAAAAGAATGTCGGTGCTCTGAAACTTGGCATTGGCACTGAAACATCCCGTGTTTTCAATTTCAACGAGGTTGTAAATTTTTTTCAAGGCGTTTTTTTGTTAGTTCGCTTTTTGCAAAGAGCTGGCAGTTTGTTTACAGCTGCGATCCGCGAGTGATTTACTACTTCATATACACATGGTGGTTGCTACCTACCTATCGAGTCTATATCGAACACAAGGTCACTACCAGCTTTTAAGGTGGTATTTATTGAAAGATTTAAAGGAAAAATTTGGCAACGTAAACTACGGAATTTAAACACGTAGTACCTACTACACCTAACTGGTTAAACAAGTGATATAATTGGAGCTATATCGGTATTGTCACAATGAGAAACACGTGGAGAAATGAGTGGAATGGAGTGAAAGCTGCGTCATTATAGTCACTTAAAATACCGATCGTATGAAGTCTAATAATAGACAAGTATCGAGTCCTCAGGATTATACTGAAACCAGCCTTACATCATACTAAGAATGCAGTTACAATCTTATGTAATGGGAATCAGAATACAATCTTATGTACTCTCGCCAGCATATCAGTTTTCCTATTAAGAAAATAGGAAATTATTCTGGTTTTTCTTAGAATTTGCATCAAACAACAGTAAAAGATGGGCTCATGAATGGGTAGGTTGATGTGCTGGCATTAGTACCTCTACTTGATTGTAAGAATAGCTGCATAACAAGGGGATTAACTAAGTAGTAGGTAAGAATTATATTATACTGTTATTACAATTAGTACGTGAGTTTTCAATGTCACACAACAATTAAAACAGCGTAGTTCCTTGTAGGTATAGGATTTATAACGCATAAGGAAATATTAAAATCGCTTTGATGCATAAAGGTAGACACATGAGTAAATTATATAGTTCTGTAATATAGCTAAATAAAACTGAAGATAATAATCTATATTCTTAAAAACTGTGAAAGAGATGAAAAAGCGACAACGCAAAATGAGGAAACGTTGTCACATTTACAGAGTCAACAACAATTATCATTGCGAATCGTAGTTCTTTGCCCATATAAGGTTGGAGGGGGCGGGGAAGGCGGCCTTGAGGCGGCATCATGCGATATTTTCGCCTGTGATAATGCGGAAGACTATTTCAAGAGTCAGGGCCGGCGCCCGCCCGTCACCCGCACGTTGCCGCCCGCCGCCCGACCGCTGCCCGCCGCCGCCGGCCGCTGCTGACGCAATGGTGTCAGGTTTCCGTAAGACGACGCCCTAGCGCCCTACACCCCTAATTGCTCACTTTATTTGTACTGCTCACATGCTCACCTCAGTGGCCTTGTCACGGTAATTGGTTGTACAACACCCGTGACGCCGCTCGTAGACATACGCTACGCAATTCATCGATCTACGCAGGATTCCAATCTCCTTGAAATTGAAAAGCTTTAAACATCGCAACCCGGAACACGTCGGTAGCAAACTTTACAGCGAATAAACTTTTGAATAGTTTCGCAACCTTCGCATTTATACTAGCAAGGATAATGTTTTAATAAATCAAAAGTTTTTGCTTTGTAAAGACACTACTTGTTGTTATTGGTCTTCTTCATGATAATCTTTCTCGACGAGAGAAAAGTTTTGTATTGCCTACAAATAAAAAATACCTCCGCAGTACAGATGCCGAAGCTAGCAGGTTTGAATCCTGCCTATTGCGGTAGAAAATTTAGCAAGTTTTCTAAAATTTGTATATGTACCTAACACGGGAAGTGTTTAAAAATATGATGTGCAAAAAATACCCAGTGTAGAGTAAATTTTGTTCAAAAAATTATCTATTGTAGAGAACTCGTGTTTTGCCGAATCAAAAGTAAAGAAGTTTAAGATAATTTATTTACTTTCAGGAATTCTAGGTGTCACCAACAATTTTTACTTTGAAATCTAAATAATATGTACACCGTGCCCTTAGGAATCTAGATAGCACCTCCATTGTAAAGTTTGTAGATTGGTATGTTCTTACCACAAAAAAGTTAGGCAAGTGTCAACACTTGCCTAACTTGCCTAACGCGTGTTTAAAATAAAACTTCATATAAAAAACGCTCGTCTAACTTTACTTTACCGTAAGGTTTACTGAAATACCTAAATAATAATAAAATAATTTAATGTGAAAAATCTTCTGACGTTTGTCCGTACGGTGTACTTGGTGTTCCTATGACCTCAATTTGCTTGCCGAAGGTAACCCATAGAATGTGCTATAGTCATGCTAATATACAGGAAGCTTGCCCAATGTCAGCAAACCAAGTTCCTTTTGTTACTTTATTATGGATCATTTCATAAATAAAGTAAACGTTTCTTCTCTTTTTACCCGACTGCCTCAGAAGGAGGGTTATGTTTTTCGAGAGTATGTATGTATGTACCTATGTGTATATGTATGCATGTGGACAAGAAAAATATTTTTCACGGGCTACAGCCCAAACGGATAGTTGGATTTTGACATATGAGGTGTCGTTAGATTCGTTTCAGCAGCGCGAGTGACACTGGCTATAATAAAAGATTATAGATTCAAGATGGCGGATTTTTACTGCAAAATACTACTTTAAAATTAACGCAGTCGGGTTTTTTGTTTTTTAACACATCGACTTGTTTTAAACAGACTACTCTGGAACTTTACAATTATTAAAGTAGCAAATGCAGAACTAATGGCACCACTCGTGCCTTTTTTCTGTTATAAGTTTAAATGTATCAATGGCAAAGTTTTGTTACTTATTTCCGTCACTTAGGCACAATTGCGCCTGCTGTCATCTGCAAGAAGCTCTGAGTTTGCCTCCTCATTTGAAGACAATATAAAAGCGTGCGGGGCCATATCAGATTACGAGTAAACGATAATGATAAATAAATGATATTAATTTGCCATAGACGTAGACAAAAGAGATGGTAAGTAAAGCAAATTTTTATTATTTCAAGAATTACATTACTAATTCCACAGACACACATAACATCACATAATTTTACGAATTACATTACTATCTTCCGCTGCCCAATGATAAAAGAGGAATAAGTTGTTTGTATAAGTATTGATATGAGTTTTTTTCTGGGTGCATCTACAGTAGCCTTTTCTTTTATATACCTAAGGATACTGTTCTCATGTTTATTCGTATAACTAAGTCGTAAAACTAGAATAATACACCTAGTTTGACATTTGATACGGAACCTTTAATATTTACGTCATATTTTTAACTATTTCTGCTTCAAAGGACTGTTCTATTGTAATTCAAATAAATAAGACGAACGCAAGTCTGCCGGTCTGAGATCACCTCTAAAATCCTAACTCGCAACCAAGGTGAATGCTAATATTATGTATTCGACCTTCGCTTTTTTCAGAAAACAATTTTGCAAATAAAAGGCACCTACACGGGTACAATAGGTATGTTACTATGTACTTGCGCATTTACGCAACGATCTGAAACGTCGTAAAAATTTACTTGGTTTAATATGTTCCATGGTTCCTTGCGACTTTATCGGTGACGGCAACAGTAAAAAATACGATAATATGTGGTACCTACACATAGTTTCCAGATTCGGGGGCACCTGGAAGCCGTTTATCGCTTGCGTAGGTGCGTGTTCAGGGCTGAACTGGAAAGTGTGCAGGTGCTCGCGCGCAGCTGCCCATCTCACACCTTATGCCTTGCGCAACGTGTGCACTTTCTGTATGTGCAAAAAATAAGGCCATCGGCCACACACGAACGGTTAAATGCCCTACTTGAGGTCCTCGCCCTTTATCCTGTGGCGATAGGGTTACTTCCACCTAACCTTTTATCAACACAATGTGCCGGCTATTTTTGTGTTCAAACTATGCAATGCAACGCACCCAGTTATTCAAAAACTACGAATTCAAACGTAGGTAATTCAATTTTACGTAACTTTGCAATCGGTATCAAGTACATAGGTGGTAGTAAAATAATGTGTGCGTAGGTAGATGAAAACGTTATTTATAGTGAGTTAGCTATCGAATGACGCAAACGCTAATATCTGTAACAACGATACTTTTTAACGTACCTACGTAACTTTAACAATTTTCTGTAGACATTAATTGAAGAGCAAGATGATTTGTGTTGTGATACTCGTCTACAATGCGTCTACAACTCAAAAGATTAATTTCTATTTTATTTACAAGATATTTGACATAAATTTCAATAAGGGTGCGATCATTAGTTAGTTACTTACAATCGATTTAAACGACGTTGGACGAGTCGGTCTCCAACTCAAAAGAAGAAAAAGTAAATTTTATTTCAGATAGTAGATACCTACTTGGTAGATGTTTTTAATCATTCTAGCCATGGAAGTTTCCCTTCCCATCAAACCAGTGAAACAACCTATCTAACTATAGGAAATACCTGATTGATATCTGGATTAGATAACAACTGTAAATAAACAATTCTACGAAGGAACATGACTTGTAAACCAAGCTTGTAAATAACCCAGTGATGCTCGTCACAATAAACTTTATTTTTTATTATTGAGAACATTAGTAAATAATATAAGTGTTATTCACATAATAATATTTATACTCAACCTACAAATATACGGGGTGTTAGGGACGGTGTAACGAAAACTTTGCAGGCGTGCTCAGACCATGGAACTGAACAACTTTAACTATGGACCCAATGGTGGGAAACGAAAAAAAAAATCCGACCTCCCATACAAAGTCGGTCAGCAGATCGTGAATTTTGTATGGGAGGTCGGTTTTTTTTTCGTTTCCCACCATTGGCTTCATAGTAATAGTTGTTCAGTTTGATGGTTTGATCATACGTCTGCAAAGTTTTCGGTACACCGTCCCTAACACCCTGTATTTTTTTACGTAAATCGACCTAACCAAACTTTACACGAAAATTCTGGGTTCTATTTCTGTAGGGTTCAATTTGTTTGTATGAAGTTACCGACGACAGTGTGGTAGCCGTGACATATAATATTTAGGTATCTATTTGAGTCAACGACGTGAAAAAGAAGAAGAGTTGATGAACCTTTAATAAAACTAACAATCAAGAGCTGAATCCTTTGAATAACAAAATATGCAGTTGACATTGCAGTAGCAATCGTCGAGAAATTGTTATTCGCCAGCTGTAACAAAGTTCATTATTATTTAATTTCAGTTACCTAGGGTGAAACTTCTTCAAACCAAACAAAGAACTAAAAACATAACCCTACTTCTGAGGCAGTTGGTTAAAAATGGATCTCTTTGATGGGTATCATAAATGAGGTGCAGTTGACAATTTGACATTGCAGTGTCGAGAGACGAGAGAGGCGAGTGCGCCTGTGTCCTCGGAGACACCTCGTGGAAGTCATTGTTCCACCGCGCTCCGGGCCCTTGAACTTTGCGCCGGTAAACATGTTTGTGCGAACTGCGAGCCACTGCGCACTCACATATTGCTGGTTCGCCACCTGCTGACGTATACCCCACTATAGGTGTTAGGAACATAGCACTAAACTTGCTTACTTAGCTCATGAATTTTTGGTCTATGACTTTTAGAAAAGCCAAAATTGGTAAAGCAGATGATAGAGCAAGAGTTGTTCAATAACATGGGTAGGTAGACTAGGTAGAGTAAACGCACAAGCATTTCTCTAACATTATCAGGGCTATTTTGTATTCATATAGGTATATACTAAATTCTTACGTACGGTACGACTCTCAATCAGTCGTACATACATCTTTCTAATTTTATTAAATAGAGGATATAGAACAGAACATAAACCAAAAGAAAGTAGTAGACGTACCAATGCATTTAGTACTATAAATAGATTCCATTTCTTGTAGTGTGATTGAAACTTGCTTGAAAAACCATCTTATCAGAAAGTCAAATATACTGCTTTAGCATATATCCTAAATCAAATCACGTACAGGATATAGTTATATGGTAGAAAAGTTTTTAAAATCATATGGGATGACGTTCGAAATAATTCACTTTTATACACTTGTCGCTTGCGCGGAGTGGCATGGGGCGGCACGTGGCCGGTAACCTCGAGTTTGCGATAACTACGCACGTCGCACGCCCAGTACGTACAAATAATCGATTTTATGCTGAAACGACATTTTACGACACAATCCGTACTTAAATCCATCAAGGTCCGTCGGTACTATGAACCATAGTTTACAGAAGTTTACAAGAACAAATCACTCGCTCGTCCCATCAACCTTAGCTCCGTTTAAACTATAAACATAGCCGTCACAGCGACAAAGATAAACATTGGATAAACCAACACGTGCGAACACCTTGTAACTGTTCTTGGAAGTACTTGTCTTGTGTCGCTCATTACTCAGTACTCTAGGCCGATCCAAGGACCGAGCCAGTTCATCTAGATTAACTTGTTAGTGAAGCAAGAAAAAAGTAGGAAGTAGATGATCGCCAGCACGTGGTCGACACTTATTAAGTTATATATTCAAGTTATCTAAGGCAATCTGGTTTACTTTACTGGATTATATCATTTTAATACTAACTAAATGGGAGGAAAGTAATACACCATGCCGCAAAAAAAATACAAGTAGCTACTACGACTGTCTACGAGAGTGCTACGCCGTAGCAAATTAAGCAGTTAGCGAGTTAGAACATCTATCATGACTATTCCAGGATTAACATTTAATAATCCAGGAAATCTATATTGCAAACGCATTAAACGCTTAAGCAGCTATTATATAAACCCATCTACATAATCACATCAAGTAATTGCTGGTTGCTTCCTGGTTTTCCGAGAGCTATCGTAAACAATCATAAGTAAATAGGTGGACAATGACGGTGGAAAACATTCCTGTTTACATAGTGGACTCCTTTGTGACGTCACATGGTGCCGAGGTGACCGAGATAATGACTGCACCAAGGTTAGGGCTGCCACTGCGCTGCACTACCGACAAAGTTTGTTAATCATCGGAAAATTTAAAAAAGGAGAAAAGATGTGATGAATAAATTGATGTATGAGGAATGTTCTTATATAAAACCTCAACTATCTGGTGAAAATTGAACCTAACCATAATATCAACAATCAACTTATCTACCATGTCATGCCTATTATTATCAGGAAAAGTTTTATTTATTTGATTTTAAAGATCCTTTAAAATTTACAAAGCAGTATACTTTTTTCTAAATAATAGATAAAAATAACAAGTACTTTATAGCAATAATAAACTATAAATATTTTTGGCAGACAGCAATCAATATGCATAATGTTTAAGCATTGATTCAAAAACGATAAAAAGCGTGTTTCGCTCAAATAAATATAACATTAAATATGCAAAGCTATTCTTTGACCTAACCATGACCTAACGAACTACAAAGTAAAGCAGTTCTACTTTGGTTGCTTCCGCGTTTGTCATTTTCAATTCGCAGTCATAAAGAGACGATCAAAACTGGTATCATTGTAAATTTTGCCATGTATTATTAATTAACAATATATTTTTGGATGTTTTATACTAATTGCAAGCACATTTTTACAGTTTAGAAAACAGCATGAGACTTCAAAAAACGTTTCAGTATCTTTTATCCTTTAAACCTTTAAATTGGTTGGACTTCCGCGTTTCCCAGTCGTCGACAGCCCTGCCGGCGTCAAGGGCGACGCGTGCTAATTGCGATTGCCGTGAGTGGACATTCTTTGTTCCAATAATGATTAATGCCGCAGTGTCCGCAGCGAAGAGACTCGTACTACACGAGAGTACAGGAAGCGTGCGTCCGTGCGCTACAATGCCAATTCGCAAGGTCGGGCCCCGTACTATCCTTGTAATGAACCAGGGTTCCTCAGGTCATTTGCCGGTTTAGTGGCGCTTATGGAAAGGATGAAATTTAACCTGTTTTTTGTATCTAAAATGGATAAAACAAAGCCTGGTTCTCATCATCAGCATCGGTCGTATAAGTTCACTGCTAAAGATATTAAAAGACTCCTTAAGGCGTGTAGCAAACTCTAGGAGCTACACTAAGCCTCATCGCACAAAGTTAATATTAGTAGCAACTTGAGTAGATTGCGATTTTCAGTCAACAGCCGGCATCTAACCGTGCCAGCATCTCTTCCAAAATTGTAACACGTATACAATCCTAAATTATAACGTGAATAATTCTATGTCAACATGTACGCTCCAATGTCAACTGCAAAGGTTGTTCCCGCACTACCCTTGATACAAATATACAGCCATTTTTGTACAGTCCTGCAATTATAAAGAGGACAAGACAATGCCTCAGGGTTTGCTCAGTGCGATACATAGTACCAATATGAGACAACAGGAAGCGTCCGAACACTCCAATGTCAATTGCCAAGCTAAGGCCGATCCCCGCACTACCCTTGATTCAAATATACAGCCATTGTTGTACAGTCCTGCAATTTTAAAGACGACAAGACAATGCCTCAGGGTGACGCAGTGAGGAGGCTCGCATCATAGTACTAACTAGCTGGTGCCCGCGAACTTTGTCTCGCCAAAGGATGCTTGTGTGCCAACAGTCCCTCCTGAGCTAATAAAAGTTATCATAACTTATCTATCATCGATGTTGATCAAGACATTTGTGTGCAACCATTCTAAACATCAAAATACATCGCTAAGTTTTGAAGTGATAGATGCATGCACGATCTACGACAGATGAAACGGACGTTACGTACGTTTCAACCTCCCATCGGTTCACACTACAGGTAGAATGACTTCTTTGCACCGCCTGACATAAGGTGGGGTGGGGTCTGCTCTCCAAATTTTTCTGCGCCATGGTCTTCTGTTTGGGGTTGTCGAGTAGGTATACGCAACCGGATTAACAATATAATTAGTACAACTCCATTTTGAAATACCGAAATAAAATAAACAGAAAGTAATTACTTACTACATTAACAAAAAAAGTAATGCTTAGTTAATTTTCTTTAAATAAGAAAAAGTACCTTCAGTACCTACTTACTAACACTGCGAAATATGAATCACAAAAGATGGTACTACACAGGTACCTAGTCGTGACAATAATACTTGCTAATTTAGCTCTACCTATATATTTTAATAAATAAATAATACTTATTGCGTTTGTATATACATTTTTATGCACTAAGTAATTAAGTGGCTTATCATCACTAACCGTAATTAAGATTTCAACACTGCAACCACTTCTCACTATATTTGGAGTTTGACCTCTACTCTCATGGGAGTCTCTACTCCACATGGGACAGTTTGAGATCCGTCTCAAGAATGACACTGCTTCTCCTGCTCCTGAGAAGAAAGGTCCTTTTGTTCCATGGGGTCGCTGAAACCAAGGATGAAAGGTAAACTGAGGTAATTGCAAAAGTAATAGGTGACAAAATGCAGCTGTCCGAAATTACCAGTTCCGATCTGCAAGCCTTCCACAGGCTAGGTTACTCTACATCGAATACGCGTCCAGTACTCGTTAGGTTCTACATACTCTTTGAGCTTGTATTGTTATTATCTATTTATTATGATGTCTATATAGAATAGCATCACCCCCATTCTACCTGTTGGTGTCGTAAAAAGCAACTAAAGAACGGGCAGCAGCAAATTCGTGCTTCGTATTTGCACATAATCGAAATTAGAACCCAGTGGAGAGCTCAAACGGTCCACATTGTACCAACCAATAGTATTATCCTCTACTTCTTCTTTTCTTTTCGTGTGGGACACCAAGTCGTTCAACGACCCGATGAACCCTGGTGTTAGAGTTATCCTCTACTGGTATGATTCCTAAAACTCTACAGAACAGCCAAAAAACCTTAAAAATCCATCCTCACCTTTATCACACTTCACAAAAAGCCGCAATACTCAATACGTGTCGCATTGCCAGGAAGCTCTTGACTACCTCCGTGACTACTGAGTCTTACAATGGCCTCTCCTTACTTGGCTAAGTAAGGCCCATGAGACAGGGAAGAATTCCTCTGAAAAAGAGAGATAATCTTAAGATAGGTACACATAAAAATAATAAATTATTGTGTCGTGTGATGCCTGTATAGAATAGCATCACCCCCATTCTACCTGTTAGTGTCGTAAAAAGCAACTAAAGAACGGGCAGCAACGTTCCTTGTAATGCAACATCTTGAACTGCGCTGCAAGCGAAGTGTGGTGGCTCATGTCCAGCGGCGGACTGTTGTGGCTGATAGGGTTATGGTAAATAATCATAAACTGTGTGATGCTTATTAGTGGTATCATCCCAAATTCTATTCAGATTGTCGTAAAGTCGGATAATTTCATCCAGGGAGTGGCGAGCAGCGTGCATGTAAAATATTGCACAGCTCTCGCCAATCCACATGCGCCTTATTCTAATAAATGAGTGTAATTTACTTACATTTAGGATTTATTGTTGCATAACAAAGTATTTCAATACGATATTTTTATCAAAAGACATGCAAAGAATACTATACTCTCACTGAAGACATGTAAATAAAACTGGTGTTTGGCAATGAACGTCAAAACTGATGTCTTTTCTTTTCAATTTGTCAAAATCAATCAAAAAGAATAAAAAATATAGAGGTTTTGAAAAGAGGTTTCTCCTTTTTGACAGCCACAGAACAATATTTTAATCGTATTTCACGTAGGAATAAGCGTTTTTCCCGCGGTAAAAAGTATCCTAGGTGTTGACCAGGGCTAGTAGCTACACACCACAAAGAGTCTAATGTACACACGTACTATATTTTCGAAGATTATCGCGAACAAATGATTTGGGGTAAAATATTTTTCAATAGATGTCGCTTTTCTATGGAGATGAGGTTTTCTAAAACGCGGTATAGAGGTGTTTTCTGAAATCTATAAGAGGTTCCTGCTACCCCAACCAGTTACGATTTTATTAGATGTATAGATATGAGACAACAGGAGGCGTCCTAACACTCCAATGTCAATTGCCAAGCCAAGGCCGATCCCCGCACCACCCTTGATACCTACAGCCTTTGGCGTACGGACAAGAAAATGCCTCAGGGTGACGCAGTGAGGAGGCTCGCATCGTAGTAGGTACATAAGACAATAGGAAGCGTCCGAACGCTCCAATGTCAATCCACAATGTTGTTTCATCTCCCGCACCGCCCTTGATATCTACTGTATACAGCCATTGTTATACAGTCCTGCAATTATAAAGAGGACAAGAAAATGCCTCAGGGTGACGCAGTGAGGAGGCTTACATCATAGTACCAATATGAGACAACAGGAAGAGTCGGAGCACTCCAATGTCAATTGCCAAGCCAAAGCCGATCCCCGTACCACCCTTGATACTTACAGCCATTGGCGTACAAAGTTTTGCAATTATAAAGAGGACAAGACAATGCCTCAGGGTGACGCAGTGAGGAGGCTCGATTCGAAGTAGGTACATGACTACAGGAAGCGTCCGAGCGCTCCAATGTCAACCCACAAGGTTGGTTTTATCTCCCGCACCGCCCTTCACACATAGCTTTTGTAATGTACATTTATTATCCTGAAAGTATTACCTAGATAAGTCAACGTTTAGTCCTCTTTAAGTTTTACTTTATCTTCTCGCAACAATGTCCAAAACCCTTAAAAACCAATGAAAAGTATCTGAAATCCGGGACAAGGCGGTTCATTCATACTATACATAACGAATGAGTTTACAGCAAGCATTCAAATGTACGCACCAAACTATCCAAAAATACTGTTTCTGACATCCCGTACCATTGTTTAAAAAAAGACGTCATAGTTTCCTGATATGATATTAAAAATGTGAATATGATATAGGTAAATGCCGCATTGTCCATTGTACTCGAGGTCTATGTTTTCAATGTCACCAAAAGGTCTAATAGCAAGGTCAATTCCTGAAGCCCCGCAACCGAATACGCACGTACCTACATTCAGGATGAGATCAACGTGTTGCTAAACTAACAATAAATAGATACCTAATTTTACTGTTTCTGTTTTTCACAAAAACATTAGAACTAAACAGTTCCTGTTTCCAACACCCTAAAAATATGTGCACTTTATTTCTTTGGATTCGTCAGTCACGGCTTCCAAAATACAAAAAGTACGTACCTACTGTACTTAGTTCGTATACCCATATGGAACTGTTATTAAAATTTCGCACTCACCCTACACTATAACATTAGTGATTCGGGATAGGATAGGAAGGCCTTGGAATTGTAATCAGCAACCCGACATGACCCTCTCAACCAGACTTATTATTACCCCGCTTTGCTTACGTAATTAATTTCAATGTAACAATTTTAATAATAGTTAGGTACTCTTTTTTCAGGCATGTAAGCCGTAACCTTGCAGAAGCAACAAATCAGCAGAATTACAGTTATTGTTTTTTTTTTTTATTTAAACACTATTACTTCACAGGCAAAACTAAACCTACTCATAGAGCTACAAGATTCATATTCCATCGCAGAATTGGGTTTCTTATCGTCAAGCTCTAATCAGAAAAGCGGCGAAAGACCTTGAGCCTGACCCTGGATATTTTTATCCGGATATTTCGCGAAATGTTAACGCGCACACGTAGGTATATTCGTGAATATACCGATCACGTACCGATAGTCGCGATCTGCCAAAAAATGTTTACTGATACTCTTTAGATAGGTAATAATAACTTTATCAAGCTGACAAAGTCTCTATCAATTGCTTTATCTGTTTTACAAAACCTTAATAGGAAACATATTATGCTATTTATGGCTATAGGAATAAGGTCTCCTAATGGTATACACTGCGAATACGGTCTGACAGGCTGCGCAGCTACTTGTAGCGAGGTCACACCGATCTAGGAAGTCAAACGATTCGACCTCGACCTTGCGCGAAAAAAATTCGGCAGAGACGACGACGCGCTAGTCCCCCCCACCTCCCTTCTCCCTCGCCCATCCTCCCCCCTCTCCATAACCTGATCTTCCCCCACCAAATATTTTATACAGGGTGTAAGGGACGGCTCTCCGAATACTAATACTGATAGAGTGTATTGATCATGAAACTAAACTAATTCCCAAAAAAATATATTTTTTCATGTGACGACAAAAAAAGTCCACCTCCAAAGACACCATCAGCTGATTACATTTACTTACCATAGGAAGTAAAAAAAAATAACTGCCCTGAAATATTTTCTTATAGAGAGTTGTTCAGCTCGAATGCACCACATCAGTATTCGGAGAACTGGCCCTTACACCCTGTATATTTGCTTTTCTTAGCTACGTCAAGTCAATATTGAAACAAATTCCAAAATTAAACAGAGGTACGATCTTAATTTTCAAGCAACGATGCTAGGTAGGTATAGATGTAGGTATTACCAATGTTTGCCATGGAATAATTGTACTAGGAAACAACGTAGTATCTTCCTTCATAACAAGATTACAAACCGCGGAACAGATTCGAGGTCAGATTGATAATATTTGCGGAAAATATTACGTCTTCTTCTTACCAGTTTATATACAAATAACTATTACGCACGAACTCTTTATTATTATAAAGGGTGTTAAAAATACTTACACTGTTAATTTTGAGTTTTATTATAGTTATAATATATTTTTGAGTAGCTATATTTAATTAATTATGCTTCGGTATTGTGAAGTTTTTCATGATATCTAATTTTAAACCAGCTGGCCTAAACTATTGAAGGATTTACTTCAATAAATAATACGAAATGAAACTTAAATCAGATAGGTAGTTTATATTACATTAATGGATAAAATAAGACTCTACATAATTTTATATAAAACCCGGACGTGTGAACTCGTAGCTTATTATATGAATAAATTATAGTATGTTTAGTGCTAGTTTCATCAATGCAATGTTAGTTAATTTGAAGCTCGTTAAATAAATAAAGGTCAAACCGCACTAACGCACCGCGCGGAACTGCGGCGAAGCTGCGCGTTACAACTTTACTAATATTGTTACATGGATCTAAAATCACACTACAATATCGCTGCAGAGGATTGGCGTGGTGTGGCGCAACATATTTACTTGCGGAGAATATATTTTAGTTGATAATAATCGGTAGAGGAGCTGCGCGGCGCGAATTTGGTTCTAATAGAAAATATGTTTTGATGTCCTGTGAGAAATATGTTACGTATCACATGCAAAAAGGCCGAGCCTCTCCGCTGCCACGCCGCTATAGTAAGGCTGGCGTGCATACAACGTTTTAACTGTGACTGTCGCCATCTCCACGCTGTTAAATGAACGATACGCGCTTAAGGGCGACGGTGTCACGACTTTTCCCTTTAAAGCAGCCGCAGTCGGATGAGCCACCTTGTCTTCGTGATGCAGCCCACCCATTTACGAAAGTACGTGACATCTTCCGCAGCCACGCCCTAAAAACCCAAGTTGCCGCTAGCTGATGAGCACAATTTGGGCCTCCCTCCTAATGGGTTATCACCTAAACTGGTAAGATCTCGCAACGGCGTGATGTTTCGCCTGCAAGACACCTGGACAGGTGCATGGCTAACTACAGCAATTCAACCCCTACCATATAAAGCTCAGTCTTGAAGGTGAGTCGTCGTCGGCCTCTATGCGGCCGTTGCGAAGATCTCCACGTCAAATTGCCGTAGTCATAGATATACATTTCTAGGAGATATTTGTGCCTGTACGCTTACTGTGCCCTCAAAATTACATTTTAAGCCCCATCATAAGCCCCAAAATTGGGGTATCACGTCCTTGTATGTCATTTTTATTTCCAAGTTATCGATTCCCAAGAGGTATCAAAGTTGAAATCATACAAGCATGGGACAGCCTAGTGTTGGGGCCTCAGGGCAACCCGGCCCCCACCAGCGGGTCTCTACTCTAGAGCCTTGCGCAACGAGAGCAGGCTACACTTTACTACCAGACTAGGCTTGAGCAACCGCAGCTTTCGTCAGCGAGAGGATGTTCGTCCGCACGAACCCACGATTCGCCTAGCAGTGACACATCGTCGATTTCTCCCCGTCTCGCTATAGACGCCCTCTGAAGGGCCCCTGAAAGTGCGTTTACAAGGGTCACGCCACCGTTTTCCTTGTCCCTGATGTATATTTCAGGCTCAAGGATTAGCTCAGCGACGTTTTCAAGCGGCCCCACCTGGCAAAATACCTACGTGTCAGCTTCGGCAGGATCTTAGCGTAGAATACTGGATTCGGCTTTTTAGCAAAGACCGAACAGGGGTTTTGGGTCTACTATCGCTACCTGCCAGCGCCAGTTAATTAAACAACTTGCATTGCGTTCGCCAATCCGCCTGCCAATCATGGTGAGTATGGCAGTACCCCCCGATAAGGGGAGGTCCATGTCCAGCAGTGGATTGTTGGGAATGATAAGTTTGAAAGATAGCGTGAACTATTGATTAGATAAAACTCTGCAAAACGCGCGACACAATAAGGTCGAAAGTATTTCAATGCCAAAGTTTAGTTACTTCTCATTGGTTGTCGTTGCATCAACATCGTCGTACTCCCAGGTAGTACTGCAATCTAAAAAAAGCTTTGAGTTTTCCTCCCCGTGTTGGTCCGGCACGAAACAAGTACCTACAGTCTATGTAAGCCTTTATGGTTTTCGAATGCTTCACTTTTGACAGTTTTGATTCAAAAGGTTGTCAAAGTCCTAAATCGGGCGTTAAAGCTAATGACAGCTCCGGGGACCTGTTAGATTTTTAACGACCGATTAGTTGTTGTCAAAGAAATGTGACATGCGCCGCATACAAAGCTGTCAAATAAGTGACTGCTAGAAATGCCAAATTGACGCCACATTGAAAGCTGTCTAAATTGTCAATTGTCCCAAATCATAAAGGCTAACACAGACGGTACGCGAGACATCAAGTTAAATGAGCTAGTATGAAGGTGCGCGACGCAACTCCCGGGAGACTTTCTTGTCCGCGGTTCAGAGACTACGCCGCGACGCAACTGTCTCCAGGGTCTATATTTGTTTCAAATTTAATGCACAAGTACGGGCACTGCAACAAAGAAGGTTTCCGTTCGGTCAGTTGGTATTTAACCAATTACGCGATAGGCATATAAGCTTCGACTATAATCAACAAGGTAAGTCGTTTGAAAGCATACAAAGGAATTTCATTACCTGCGCATTTGCTACCTCCTTGCTACGAACCTATTTAAAGACAAAATGTTAGTCTGTTTTAGGAAAAGAAAGCAGTACATTTTGTACTTATTTGAAGACATAAATAGGTATTTGCGCAAAATCTACAGTTTTGGAAAGGTTTTCCAGTAGCTATTTCTTTCGGGTTTGAGATTGAAACTGATCTCAAGTTCTTCTTATGTCGTGTGAGAGACCCGATAAACGACCAAATGACCCGGTGTCAGAGTTTTTTGACACCGACTATTTACTAGTAGGTACTAAAATGCATCAGATATGTTTGTAACGGCCGCCGCCGGTTACCAGTTAATCGAGGCCGAGGGCTTAGCGTGCTCTCGAAGCACGGCACCATCTTTTATCAAACATTCAGGTGATTCAACCAGTTATGAGGTAAGAGATGTGTGAAAATTTTTAAAAGTGATAATTACAAGGTTTTAGGGTTCCGTACCTCAAAAGGTAAAAACGGAACCCTTATAGGATCACTTTGTTGTCCGTCCGTCTGTCTGTCATTCTGTCAAGACCCTTTATCTCATGTCAAGACCCTTTATCTCAGGAACACGTAAAGATATCGAGTTGAATTTAAAACCGTATACTCAAATTTATGAACGCTAGTAGTTGTGAAAAAATCAAGCACCTAACTTCAAGTTAAAAAAGATATAGCCGTTTATGCAGTGAAAACCCGTTATTCCCCGTTGGGAATTTCTCGTCCCAACGGCCCCAAATTCAAAATTTTAGAGATTCGGGGCCGTTGGGATGAAAAATCCCAATGGGCCTCGAGAGCCGATCTGCGGGGCCGTTGGGAATAACGCGTAAAACGCGTGTTTTACCCTCTCAAGGAATCAAAATTCAGAGGTACTCCCGTAGACCTAGAACAATGAAATTTGGCAACTAGTTTTGTTTTTAAGTACGAATTAAAGAAAAACGCAAAAAAAATCATTTTCATAAATTTATTGTTTTTATAAAGGCCGAAAAATAAACAAAATTTAAGAAATTCGGCTAGTTGTCCAAGTGGAGTATCATATGAAATATAGGTCTATCAACCAGAATAACCTACAAATCTTGGAACGGAACCCTCGGCGGGCGAGCCCAACTCGCACTTGGCCGATTTTTTTTACGAAGAATTCACAAGCATTATACATAATTTTCCCAGTATATCTCCCTTATTCTCCACTCCATAATGGACGTAGTCCTACATAACATTGTTTTTCTCCCAATGTTTTTTGTTCTCAAAACAAGCGTACAGGGACAACTATCTCCCAGAAATGTATATTTATGACTGCGGCACGTCAGCCTTACTATAGCGGCGTGGCAGCGGAGAGGCTTGGCCTTATTTGCATGTGATACGTAACATATTTCTACAAGAACCAAATTTGCGCCGCGCCGCTCCTCTGCCGATTGTTTTCACCTAAAATATAATATACTCCGCAAATAAATAGGTATATAGCGCCACACCACGCCAATCCTCTGCAGCGATATTGTAGTGTGGTTTTAGGTTGATGTAAACAATATTAGTTGTAACGCGTGGCGTCGCCGCAGTTCCGCGCGGTGCGTTGGTGCGATTTGACCTTTAAAATATTTAACGGAGCTTCAAATTAACTAACATTGTACGGAGAAATCGCCCCTTAGTCATATGTTAGCTACAATAAACTGGACTATTATTTCTAATGTAATATGTTTCCAAAAGCCGTTTTATTTTAACTATGTATCTGAGTCATCTGAGTCACAGGGCAGCCAGACGACCGTTTTATTAATCAGCGGATGGCGTATGGCGATACCTATGAGGCATGGCGTTTCTGAGAATCTCTAAACAGATTAGATTTACACATAGTAAATTCTGCATATTGCAACCATTTGTTTGTTGGCGCATTATGTATGTATCACTTTAGACTTAAATAAAAACGGGTGACACGTTGTTTCGTAGCTTCCGATGATTTCATGTTTTTTTATTCTGCACGTATGCAATTTTCTTCTTTAGTGTGGGATAATACTGAGTCAACGAACGACCCTTATGCACTAAGGGTATGACCCGTAGGCACCCGATGCGGAAGCAAAATTCTAATTATTTTTCTTCTTTGTTTAATCATTTTCCGTTTTAGGTACGAACAATGCACGTTTACAATTTAGTTTCCTTTTAGCATTTTCCAAAAAAAGATACAAAACCTAAGGCATTATGAGGAAGTATTGGAAATATCCCAATAAAATTACAATGATAACATGAAAATAATGTAATAAAAAGGTTTTGACCAAAACTTATTTATGATGTAATATACGTTTCTAATTATGGCAAGAATGTCGTTTATGATGTAATAAGTAAAAGTAAGTACCTAAGGTACGAAAAATTATTTCAACTTTTTTTCGATTTCCGATTATATTTTGTACCTAATAGCTACGCAGTAGCTACTCGTAGACGGCTCGAGCGGCGGGTTTTATAGAATTGGAGTGAAGCAAAGGATCGTCAGTTTTCCACGAAAACGGGGAAGTAAATAGACACATTTATTATCCCAATGACGTCAATACATGTTACGAGCTAATACGGCTGATATCGGGTTCAGTATTTACGTGGCGTGGCAAGACAGACACACAGACAGAAACACTTTATTGCTCACATTAAAACATAGATACAAATGCAAAAAAAACAGAAACAAAACAATATAATACAAGCAAAGGCGGCCTTATCGCTTTAAGCGATCTCTTCCAGGCAACCTAGCACATACAGAGAAATTTTAAAAACACACTATGAGTAATTGTGGCAAGCAAGGCCGTCAGCAGTCACACGAGCACATGAGGCAGCCACAGGGATGTTATGGCAACATTCCTCACCACCATTGTTCACTTTTGTTGCACAACGGTGTTTGCTAAACACCGCCACAGTACCTGTAATTGTTGACGTTTGCAATGTAAACAATAATGCTAGCTATGCGACCGTTTTCCAGATAAAGCCCAGGAATTCATGTAGAGTCAATATTACAGACATTACCGGTGTGAATTTCCTTTACGAACTTTGTGGAAATTTCTTTCAGAAGTAGAATTTTAGTTGAAAGAACGTATTCGTAATTTATACCATGAACTCCAAAACCATAAGACCGATTCGAAAAACGTCTTTCTACACTGTTTACTACAGTTAATGCCTAAAATAACGTCCTTTTATCCACTGATAAATTCCTTAGTACCTACCGTGGGAAACCGTTGCGTGGACATCTTTAGTCTAACTTCGTGCCTACCTTAAGTAGCTATAAAACTTTACAGGACAGAAATCACAGCAGAATTTCTAATTTATGGTACACATTGTACCACGGCTTATCACTGCTTGTTACACGCAGTATAGAAAGGTCTTAACCCTGCGGTGCCTAGTACTCGATCGAGTATATTTAACCTCCAAGTGTACACGTGCTGGCGATAACATTGATTTCACGCCGCGGAGGGAGGAAAACGTTCGAGATGACGACAGATGCTGTATTGCACTGGACTATAAAGTATCTACCATGTTTATGTTGTTAATGTTAATAAAACACTATCAATTCTATTTAACTTTGAATTATCAAAGCACATTTTATGGTACCTACTTACTTAGAACTATTAGGAAAAATGCGCTACCTGTTTATGATACCTACACACAAGAAAAACAAAAGTCTCGTAGCTCTACCACAAAACAGAGAGTTTAAACAGAAGGTTCACTCGGCCCTATTTCGGATTTTCGCGATTGGCGTTTGTTACATAGCCAACCAAGGTTGCTACTGTCAAAAATCTCTAAGACGTCAAAACAGCAAAATCTGACAAAGAACGTCGTATGATTCTGAGCCAATTTTAAATCCAATAAATATGACATTCGTGTCAACCACCTTCTTATTTACCTTGACTTCCCCTCAGATTCCGGTTTTTTTCAGTTTTCGTCAGTAAGCGTCAAAATCGTCGCTAGTACTGAGTGAGCCATCTGGTAAAGGCGCCCGCGCGCCGTTTTCCTAATTTGTGGCTCTACTTGCTTTTATAAAGTTAACATTCTTTATCCTTGACTGGGTAAGGGTACCGCCTCATAAAGCGGTCATTACCATTGACCAGATAAATCTACCGTCGCGACGCTACCGAGACCTTCAAACAGATTTCAATTGACAAAGAAAAGAAATTTGATCTTTGCGGTTCATGATAATCGCAGCCATGTCAAATACACGCAACATTTTTAATTCTTCTGTCATCAAGGTCTGTCATTCATTTTCATCGGTCATTGTGTCAAATTAATTATAATTATAAATATGACGCATTAAATGTCTAGGTATCTAACTAGGAAGTCAGAAACATAAAATTATAGGTTCATACATAATACGTACTAAGTATATACCTAAGTATATGTAATAGAAAACAAATAGGTAGCTATACACGATTTACACGATTTAAAAATAGCATAAAGTCAAAGTCCTAAAAAAGCTAAGAAACTTTTTGTGACATTTGTTTTTCGCCGACAACCTTGACTGTTTGGCAATTGGCAGTTACTTTATGAGTGTATTATTCCTGAACCAGAATTTTCCATATTCCGTAGCGCTACAGAGTTGGCTCGTGTTCTGTTGTAAACAGTTAGAGTAGGGAATGCAATCTCGATCTCGCGAGATCTCGAAATCACCGAGATCTCGAGCTATTTTTCGAGATCGAGATCTCGAAAAAGAAAATCTCGTTTCAGAAAAATCCTTCGAGATCTCGACAGTATCCGTCGAGATTTTCAACGAGATTTCGAGATTGACTTTGAAGACATTGACGTGTGTGCGTAGCTTAGTTTCCAGTGTCCGCCGGTCTTCCCCGAGTGCATTATTTATTCAACAAGAGAATATTGCTGCTGTTTATAGGGACAAGAAAAGGATAGACAGGATATGACAGGGCCTCTGAGCCAGGGATATCTGAATTTTTTTGCCATTGCCAGCGACACTCAGCTGTCATTCTATTGCCACTGTGATTTTCCATACTAAATCTGTTAGCAGAATTTGAAACTACCAAAACCATTCAACTGACATGCTATCGACATCCAACTGAAGTAATTTTTATTGAGCAGACTTCAGGCCCAGATATAAGATGGGTTGGGATTTTGTGTAGGTAGTGAGAAAGTCAGTCGAAACTCGGGGAGCCGGGATCGCGTATCCGAGTAACGCACCAAAACTTTCGTCCTAAAAGCTGAGATGGATCCTCCGACGTGATTTTATTACAAAATTACCATGGCATGGACAGAAAGTTTAATTTTGATGATTTTATATGAGATAAGCAAAATCTCGATCTCGATCTCGAAAGTTCGAGATCTCGACCAATAATCCAACGAGATCTCGAGCTAGTCAATCTCGAACCCTAAGATCTCGACCGAGATCTCGAGTCGTCGATCTCGGCTCGAGATTGCATTCCCTAAGTTAGAGTGACCTTAATCTTGAACGATAGAGCGCGAGGCGTCGCCCCCCACGCCTCCCCTCCCCCTACTGTTCACCCGCACTATCTATACTATTCCACCACTTGTTGATTTTACACTTCAAATATCTACATTAATAATGATTGTTTTTTGTTTGTTTAAAAATATTCCATGAAGAGTTTGGAATGTCTTTAGTAAAAGTAATAATTTTTGTTTCATTGGTCAATGGGCCATTAGCTAAGCTGATTTTACATTTATAAACAACTTTAACAATAAAACAAATAAATATTTGATAAAAATAATATTATTAGTTGTTGCTCTTTATGAACACATAAATAATAAATACGTATATTTAAAGACTTATTTAAATGTAGAGTCACCTAATTAACATTCATGCAAAAGTAATAAATATTTGAGCGTTTGCCAACTTGTGATTGTAGTATCGCAACTCAAGAGCATTTTGTTAAATTGATGTACCTATCTACTTTGTTTAAGCTTTTTCTTACAGTTAGGTCAAACACTATTGACATTACTAAGATGTTATTTATAGACAGTTCATTTATTACAATTAAGATTTTTTAAGATTTTCGGACAACATTTTTCTCGTTTGAGACATATCAAGGCCAGATTCAAACTTTCAAGGCCACATTATTTATCTGCTTTTGTGAACTCGGGGGAAGCTCTCTGTATGCAAACGATTGCACACAAATAAATGGATTCTGTATACAGTGTGTTGCTGGCACGCGGGCATTTATTCAAACCCGTGATTCTAGGCAACTTTATGAATAGCTATCTTGGAAATCATGAAAAATTACTGCTGTTCCATACAAAAACCTAATACCTACCCTATCATAATATTTGGAAAAGATGTTTTTTTTTTCGTATAAACTTCGAAGATAACCATAAAGTAAATGTTCCCTAGAATTAGATATCACTTTGTACTATTCATATTCGTATATTTGATAAATAATATATATTATATGACAATTTTAAAAATAAACTTGCTCTTGGTATATCGATATTATTCTAGTAAAAATAAAAGTTAAAGTTACATTATGTAAAAAATAGATTTTGATAAGATAGTTCATATAGATGCCTAGAAAGGTTTTCATATACTTGCCTAAAATATTATCATATATTTTCATATAAATGCCTAGAATCACGCGTTTGAATAAATGCCCGCTTGCCGGCAACACACTGTAGATGGAGGGTAAACATTTGCACGCGTTTGAACTGCCGAGATTGAACGACCTTAATCTTGAACGATAGCGAGCCACCGCTCACCCCGCCTGCATTCAATGTTATTTCATTTATCACTGTTTTCCTACTGTATCTGACTAAGTAAATAATATATTATTCTATTGACTTGGTAAATAAGTAAATACCTTATTTACTAATGTCAAGGCAGCGATTATTATAAATAATTAAGTTGACAACATTAACAAGTAACAATCTTCATCATTAACCTTATCCACTAACTAAAGAGAAAGAACAATCACTATGACACCTAAATTAAACATGCTGGCAACAAAAATATGAAGTTTCATGATTTCATGATAATTTGCAACTTTTCCCAATTGACATGGGTCGCAATATGAAAAAGAACGGTTAGACTTCCCTCTCTATAGTAAACATGAAATATTTTTTGACCTGCAAACACAGTGCCTAACGACTGTCTGTTTTGCTTAAAACGGAATTGTAACTGTAATAGAATAAGTCAGAAGCACTGAGCTAGATTAAATGACCTTAATCTAGGAATACATAGTCACACTATACTGGAATAGTAGGGCATTTTCCATTCTATGTTATCTATTGCCTTTCGCTATTTCTTATCAAAAACACTAAGTTAAAGAAGAATGGACTGCTCGGGCCGTACACTCACTAAAATCCAAACCGCGAAATTCAAACGTTGGTATGAGGCAACAGGTGGGTCCGATATTTCGGGTAAGGGGCTATATTTAAAAATATGCGTTCGGTATTCAGTATTCAGATTTATTTCATAAAGTAAATTTACATGTCATATAATATAAATTATTAATATTATTATTTATAAACTTATAAATAATTAAATATTACATTATTGTTTACTACATGTTTAGTTTATAGTAAGTTATTTATTACAATATTGATTGAGTACAATAGTTATTTATTATTTTTTTCTTGACAACCCAATTTTCGCACTCCTACGGTATAGTCATTTACATTTTCGCAAGCCATCTTAATCAAAATATCTTTAAGCCTGTCAGCAAAAGAGTTTGTGCTAGGAGCATCTTTTACGCGCGTAGGTAGTGCATTGTACATATTAGGCCCAACAACGTGAAGCAATTTTCGTGCCTTCGCCAGTCTACACCGTGGTGCTTTTAGAAGGTGACGACTACGGTTCCACACCGACAGCCGATAGAAATCAGAATAGGTATTACTACGACATTGCACTTAAGTATAACAAAAATCTTATTTTAAAATGTTGCTACTAATGTTACCCAATGATCCATGGGAAAGAAAAAACATTAGAGTGTTTGTTTTTATACAATTAAATTTAAATCCATTATAGCGCCAGCGTCACGCGTCAGCCCGCTTTGTCCCTTTCTTTCTAGTAAAAATACATATGAGCGAAGTCCTCTACATTTTTTCTGGACATAGCCCCTTCAAACGCGCTTTTTAGGATTAGTTTGGTTGGTCATGAGCTGTTTATTCTTTCGATGCCTAATAGATAAAGTAGTTGTATTTTTTGGAAATAGACTAGTATAAGCTAAGAAAGTTATGCACACTAATTGTTTTTCTTTTTCATAGCTTACTTATCTTGTATTTACATATCGCGATACTCCCAAACCAGATAAGTAAGTCAGCAGCAAGTCAAATCCAACGAAATTTAATTTCTAGGCAATACATAAGTAGTATAACATAAGTTTTACCAGAACCGTTGTGACGTACCGTCTGCATTGAAAATAAAGAGTTATTGTGTGAAATTCTACTGCATGCACACTTACTAGGAATCAGTACTTAGGGCTCTTTGTTATATGGAAACGTTTGTTCTCCAAAATAAACTGCCTTATCTGCTGACCCATATATATTCCTGTTAAAAGGCATATTTGGAGCAAACATAGATTTTATTTGTGGCGCCAGCATTGTAACTCTTTTCATGCTGAAGTGCTTTGCAAATAGCATGTGCAAATATAGTTGGATTATGATTATGACAGTTCCTGTAAATATTTTTTTGAAATATGTTGAACAGGAACTGTATGCATTAGTCATAATAACCATACACCACATCTGTAATCGTATCGGTGTGTAACTATAGAAACATCTGCCGGCTGAATCATCAGCTTCTATTGCATCAATTGACAGTGAACTTAGGACTTCTGGGTTTAATTATAGAATTATCGCTTCCATGTGCAGTTAGAATTAAATATGTAAGGTTTAAATCATGTTATTGTTACTAGAATAAAATTATAACAGAGAGACACACCATGTCCTCTGGATTTCTCAAAGGTTGACTGGTAGAGTTCCCATAATAGGTTAGTCCGCCTTAGTTTGCCTATACAATCTTTTAGAGAATTTACCTAAGTCTTATTTTGTATTGATTTCTTGTGTGGTACAATAAACTTATTACACACCTACTACATACATAGTTACAAAGTTCTATAATATTGGAATGCTTCGCCTATAAAAGAAGTGAGATCTAAATAAGTACCAAGTTCCATACACAGACCTCAGTTAAAAATAGTTACAGGAATGCACACTTGATTTCCCGCAGTTTGGAAAGTAGATTCTTATTTCCAAACTGCGAAAAATCAAGTGTGCATTCCTATAACTGAGTCTGTGTATGGAACTGGTACTATTTAGATCTCACTTCTTATAGGCAGCATTCAATATTATCGAACAACGAAATTTCACATTTATGTTTTGGGTGGGTATTTCATTACTGGATGTTTGATGCTACTGACAGTGCTTCTCCATAAACGTGACTTTACAGTGTAACCTTGGACCATACCTGAGCTCGTATTTAAATAGGAAATAGAATTTTGCAAGTTTGTAAAAGATCCGACGTCATTTGTTGCTGAAGTGAGCACGTCGGTACACATGCGTGGCCGTGACGGCGGCCCTGAGCACATTGTATGGATAAACACTAAAGTACGGCCGCTCTAATAAGCCCTTTTTGACAGCTGTCAAAATTATGTCAATACTATGGCATAAAGTCTAATTTTCTTTGTTGACATGACTTAATACGGGGTTGAGAGCTATCAAATAGGACTGATTCGAGCGGCAGTACTATGTACAATCTACATAGCTGAAGTAGGTAATCGCGCAGAACTGCCGACCGGCCACCACACACTTCCTTGTTTGCCTCTGTTCTTATTACTGCAAAAATAATAATAAAAATACAATTTACCACAAGGTCACCCTGACCTTGTTTACTAGGAACCGATGTGTCAGTCTGTAAGTCTGTCCATTGATATTCATACATTACACGACACGTTTACCACTGAAACTGTGTAGCGCTGACATTGGAGTAACATTGTAATGTAGCAAATATTAACGAAAAAATAAATTTGTTTTGTTACTAGGTTTACAAGGTAATATACTGGATATGATAGTCAAGTATACCTAGTTGAATATTTCTCAAAGCGAATTTACACGAACATAAATGTACCTATTGCACCACTAGCACCACTGCACTGGTCTATATGAATGCAATTCATCAGTCTTATGACCCTAAATTTAGTACACGTAGGAATAACGTAGCTTTATTTTGGCGAATTCTCAAAATCGATGTAGGTAGTACCTAAGTTTCAGTGTACAACAGACTTAGAAACATTTGGCCTTACCACGAAAAAGTTAGACAAGTTTTGCACGCGTGTTTAAAATAAAACTTCAAACAAAAGAACGGTAAGGCCCATTACCTATGTCTAATTCTTGCTTTATACCTACCTGCCTAGCATAATGATAATGAAACAGAAATCTAAAAACTTATCATGTCTGCTGCCAGCCACGACTGCTTTTCTTTATTTTCGGCATATTTTATAATATTGCACCATTTACTCAACTAACAGTTAAAAAAAAATACTAATCAAATATTTAACGGAACGCCAAGTATACATTTTATTATCTATCTACCTACATGCCACGCCGTCGTTAAAAATATTAACTAGTGTAGGTACGTCGACTGACATTCATAATTTTATTTAAACGATCAACACTTTAACCTCTGATAAGGATTACATGGCCGCTGGACATCAAAAACAAAATGTACACAAGAGAAGGCATTGAAACTCGAATGTGTGTCAAGTGTGGTGTCGGCTGTCGGTGTCGGTCAGCCGTAGGGCCGGCAGCGGCGCGGCGTGCGCGCATCTGCCGCGGGCGGGGACGGCGGGGGCGGCATTGTTACTACGGCCGAAGCTTAATTGGCCCGACCTAGCTCGTAAAAGCGTTGTAAAAAGTGTGAAGGTCTGGCGGAGGTAAGGACTCGGAAAGAGGTCAAGTGTAATGCCTCGCGTTCCACTAACCTCATTCGGTAGCCGAGTGCCGGCTGCCGGCTCTCTCAGTGCTCGCCGCGCGACGCTTGCCCGCCTTTCGTACCAATATGTCCTAGTTCTCCGCTGTTCAAGAACGATTACCTACTTAAATATCCAAAATAAATTAACAAGGCCATGCGTTTATCTTTAAATCCAAAAATTCTAAATATTTCTGTTCAAAGTAGTTTTATAAAATTTAGTTATCTACTTATTTTGTCCATGCATAACACGTAACAGTAAATTATCCTATTCTTATATTATATTATATCTTTCATTAGGTAGATAAATAAATTCAGTTGTAGTTACTAGTTACGTACGACGATGCACTGCTTTTCATAAAATTATTTGGAAAAGTGTTAATCTCTGAGTAAATATCAAAAAAGCAGTTATGAGCCTTAGAAATAATTTTATTTGTATTAAAGATCGTGGCTTTCTCACATTACAATGCCACTAACCAATGCCAGCATGAAACAAAACAATGTCTAACGTTTCAACCTCAAAATTAAATTAGTTACAAGTGTTTCAATGAATCCGGAAACCGCTGTTAGAAGAGGTGACCTCCTGTGTCGAATGGAACCTTCAGTCACTATTATTAACGTTTCGGCCGCGAAATCGGAGCGCTGACATACATCGAGTAATACCATATACTCCATAATTCATCGAGACCTTGGCCCCGATGCGAGACCACCAGCCCACCAGCGCGACCCCGGGATCACTGAAACAATGCGACTAAAGATTTGAACGCGATCTTGATACGATAATTCTCTTTTGTATTTTGTAGAGCTCAATAAGAGAGAAGGGTCGAACATCTGCGCGGGCGCTTTCTCGAGCCAAAGCTTTTATTGAGAACTCATTCGAGTGTAATCATCCGTTATATAGGCCAGGGATAATTAGTCCTCAATTGGCATCATTAGCTTTTGGTGACAGTGAAAACTGTTCCATTAACGTAGGTACCTAACATTTCAAAAAATAAGAATGAGTTTGAGGAAGTATCTACGTGTTTGAGTAAGTCTTGTGTCCTACTGCTTTAAGTTACATGCACGTAGGTATAGGTAGGAACCAGTGGGAATAGTGGGATACAGTATCCGCAGTACTGGTTACTTATAATAAGCATGGCAGGTTGAAATAAATAGGAACCATTTTTCAAGATTTTCGTAGGTATTCAGTCATTTTTAAAGGAAAACTCGGAAGCTGTTGTGCTTAAGAGCAAGCCCAACTAAAGCAAGCTTAAGCTACACAAATATTCCCTTGCTTTTATTTCGAATACCTAATGCATGTAGAGCTATAAATCTTTTTTTACCGGTTTATAATTTAGTTTACGATAAAGTAATAAAAATATGCATGGCCGACCTTTAGTAGGCCTTACTGTTTATTAAATTAAGGCCTACTGAAAAGGATTCAAACTCTACATGCAATATTCGGAATGAAAACAGAGGAATACGTTTTTATGAAAACGCCGAAAACAGGCATCACTCTCTTAAGCACATAAAAACGGACACAACGGAGATGGTAGTGTCAGCTTAGTCTGAATTTCATACTTTTTGAAAAAAATACTGTACTCAGTACACGAACACACTTACAGTAGTTACTGGACTTTATAGGAGTTTGTTTTATGTGATCTGGTAATTTCCGACTTTGAAATCATCAAATCACATTAACAGTTTTTTCAAAACAGCATTAGGACTAATATGGCTTCTAGTATCAAATATTATAAATATTACCTACCTGCCTACATTAAATAAATTAAAAACTATCGACCGTGCGGATCAAGGCGAGTATTAGTGAATGTTTTCAATAACATATGTGTGACCTTTACCTATGGACACTCATTGTTTTTTCTTCATACAATCCATCGGAATAATTGACGTGTCCTTATACAAGAACATTTGAATAAACAAAGACCTGAATTTTAAATTAAGGAGGTTACAGGTGGTTTGGAAGTCACCGCCACACATTTTAAGTATTTAGGTACAATTAAGGAAACCTAAGGCACTTTTTTCATTTGTCATATACCTATGTAGGTAAGTACTTTACCCAACAGTAGTTAAGTATTATTCGTGTATTACCTTATCTCTTTTTGCATCTGTCGTAAAAGCAGTAAAAGGAGACATCGCCCGCCCTATTTCGCTTTGCAGGTGACATAAACGGAGAGGGTGGAATTTTTAGAAAACTTGCTTCCACCGCAGGCTTCGGAAAAATAGCAAGTTTTCCAAAAACTTTGTGTACCTAAAACGGGAAGTGTTTTAAAAATTTGGTATTCAGGAGAGGATTGGTTCAAATCCAGACGTACGCAAGCTCTACGCTTCTGCAAATATAATTGCGGTCAAAATACTTGAATTGTCTACTCCCTCCCTGCGTGTAACATGCATAAAAAATTGCAGCTCGTTATGCATGATATATAGCTGCTGACAGTTGTTGCCCGCCTCAAGCATAGCCGCAAGATCCTCATTCAATTGAATTAGGTATTACGTTTCTGTTAAAAAGAGGAGAATTATGACATGCGCTATGTGCATTAAAGGACTCGAATACATGGTGTATATTGCCCAAGTGGATTTAGGGGCAATTTCAAATATTAAATGTTTTTATTACATTAGGTAGGTACATAGATTATTTTCGGTTCAGAGGGACGCCTCACGCCACTCAATAAGGCATTCCGCAATATGTATTGACAGCGTTATCTCTATTATTTGCATGACTCTACATTTTATTCTTAGAGCTATTATGATGATCGTATCATCATAAAAGTGTATATAGCGTGTTCTGCTATCTCAGTGGAAGATTACAATGCCCTTGAAGCGATTGTTTCATTTGTTTATCGCAGCATTCCACGAAACCTCCAAGATTAGCCAACAATACGAAGTGATAGCTTGAAGATCATCTTACTGACACTTATGGATTGGTCACCTTCTCACGTCGCGCTATCATATGAATGCGCTACCAGCATATCGTTTCTAAGTATAATCGATTCCGGTGACATGAAATTCATATCAGCATGCATGAGGATCATCTATCACGGGTGGGAGGTCGGGTAGTGTAGCTCAAGGTCTGCTCGGGTGATGTGGCTTGGCAGCAGGATGACCTCGGCGTATCGGTCGTGGAGGACAGACGGTCGCGGTGGCAAATATTTGCGCGCGTTGCGGGGCGGGCGGGGCGGCGCGGGGCGGGTGGCGGCGGGGCTGACCTTGCGGCGCGTCTGCCGAGCAACCTTGATCTTGAGACGACCGCCGCGAGCCCGCGACACGAACGCTGGAAACGTACAGATAACCAGCAGTGCCACTCGGAACAAGATTAATTAAGCAGCAATTTCTGCACTCTTTTCGCCTTAGCCTCGCGCCTCAGTTTGTAAGCTTACTGCATGCATTGCTTGTTTCACTTTTAGTGCACGCCAGTGAACTAGATATAACCTACTGTACAGTCGGTAGGTATTAGGTAGCACGCATCCTATTTAATACCTACTAGGTCTGTAATAGGCACAGGGCAGGTATCATTGGTAATCTTCTAGTTCTGTTTAATTCAGTACCTACTTAGTAAGATATTTATTGCTGAAAGTTATTTTTTCAGTTAAAATAAATAAGTCAGTCATCTGACTTTCTTACACTGTGGTCTGAACTTGTAAATAGGTATTTATCTTACTAACTTATCTATCAGTATCACGTCACTACACTACACAGTAGGTACAACTTTGTAAATTCAATAGTAAGTACCTCTAGGTAGGTAAATGACGACATAAAACATTATTATAATAGTCATAGAATGTACAGTCACATAATGAATAAGCCACACAGGGGTAGTCGAAACGACTGAAAATATTTTTATTTCCATTAAAATTATTATAATTCTTAAAACTGATTCTAGTACAAAATGACTCCCTCTACATGATTCTATTTTCATAACAGATTTATTTTTATTAGAGATTACCTATAATATTTCAATTCGTTTGGAGTAGCGCTGTGTAGCTTATTCCTTTGCTGTGTGTACCTAATTCAACGAGGTAGGTCTAACCTACTACAAATCAGAATGGGTAAGCAACAATTTTTAAGTATTGAACCGGGTCTATCGCGATAATTATTTAGGTAAACCTTTATAATTTACCTGTGTCCTGACGTTTCAACACAGTTTCATGTATTGTGGTCGCGGGTTGACCCAACATGTCAGGACACAGGTAAATTATAAAGGTTTACCTAAATAATTATCGCGATAGACCCAGTTCAATACTTAAAATGTGTGAAAACAATCGCGAGTGCTTCAAAAGTTATGGTACTTAGGTACCTATCTATCGCTCGAGTCTCGAAGAAAGTTGCACTTTGGACGAAAGTCGACATCGAAGCTGATAATTGCTATTTTCATAGTAAGTTTAATTCACCTGCTTGAGGGCAATTTGATTTTTGACGAGTTTATGGACATATTATTATTATTATTCTTGTATGGCTTCGCGGCTCTACCTTTGCGTTAATTTCGATACCCAAGATCTGACTGTATTTATTTATTTTTACACTTTATTGCATGAAGTTCAAAAGGCGGGCCTAATGCCACGCAGCATTCTCTACCGGCCGACCAGAGTATAATCACTGATTAGGTAAAGAAAAAATATTGTGGAAATAATTGAAACGGAAATGTATTGTGGTTAATTTTCACGATGCTAGACAAGGCAACGAACGACTGTCATAGCTGCGAAAACCCCAACTTATCCCCAACAGGCATCTCGTTGAATTACAGACCACTACCAGGATTTAATTTTAAACTACAATCTAACTTTACATATTGATGCACCTACTCGTAACGCTTCTTGTTTAGATCACATACTTAGTAATATCAAAAACACTACTTCAGAAATCTTGCCCTTGCACCTATCTGACCATCAAACAGCGCAATTTTTAAAATTTCCTGTTAAATCAAAAGGTAACAAGCCAAAATCTTATTTTATACATAAGAGAGATTACTCTAAAGAAAACATCGAAAAATTCACTGACTGCATCAAAAAACTTAGCTTTGAAGAAGTGTTCACTGAAAATGACATTGATATAGCTTATAGTAAGTTCTTTAATTTGATTAAACTATTCTACGATCTATGCTTCCCAAAAGTTCGTATTAAAATATCAAATAATAAAAAACAGCGATGGGTCACTAAAGGTATAAAAAAAAGTTGTAAGCAAAAACGGTTTCTTCGCTACACATACTACCAAAATAAAACACTTTATAACAAAACCAAGTACCTCAAATACTCAAAATGTCTAAAACACTCTATTTATAGATCAAAACGAAATTGTAACATCAAATATATTTCAACAAGCAAAAATATAAATAAAGCATCTTGGACTATTATTAATAATGAACTCCGCTTCAATTCAGCAAAGCGGGAGGAAATTAACACTATCATACAAAATGGTGAACAAGTTAGTAATCCAGTTGATATAGCAACTGTATTCAACGACTACTACATTGAAACAACTAATAAAGTAGCGGTACCCATTGATCAACAAGTGCTACCTATTTATAACAACACCCTAAATTCCATGTTTCTGGCTCCAATGACAGTGGCTGAAGTAAGAAAAGAAGTCATGTCACTAACTAATACAAATTCCGAGGGATATGATGAAATTAGTACGAAAGTTATCAAAGCTTCAGTTGATAATATTGTCGTAGTCCTTACATATTTCATAAACCTTTCATTCTTAATAGGCAAGTTTCCTGAATTGCTGAAAACCTCAATTGTCAAACCCATCTACAAAAAAGGAGACAAAAATCAATTGACTAATTATCGTCCAATCACCCTTATTCCCATTTTCTCAAAAATTTTCGAGAAATGTATGTTAAAACGTCTAGTTGAATTCTGTAATAAATTTAAAATTATAAGCAAAGACCAATACGGTTTTCAAAAGATGAAATCTACTTCCTCCGCTGCATTTTCCTTGTTGACAGGTATACTGCGTGGGATTAATAAAAAACATCTAACTACCGCATTATTTTTTGATTTGAGCAAGGCCTTTGATTTTGTTGACCACAATATTTTGCTAAAAAAACTTGCCAGCTATGGTGTACGTGGACCAGCACTTGAGTGGATTCACTCCTACTTAAGCGACAGAAAGCAAATGGTCTCAATATCTAGACTTAATGAAGAACAGGAGATTTTATCGTACACCTCGGAATGTAAATACAATAGATGTGGGGTTCCCCAAGGAAGCGTCTTGGGACCCTTTCTTTTTGTTATCTATATAAATGATATGCCCTCTATAACTCAACATAGTTCTACACTCTTTGCTGATGATATTTCAATAATAATAACGAATGCTGGTAAAATAAATGATAATATTATTGATAAACATGAATCTGACATTAATAACACAATTGACATGGTAATTAAATGGCTTGACAGTAACAATCTTCAAATTAATCTATCAAAAACAAATTATATTAATTTCAATAATAATAGAATCAGACATATGCACATAAAACATAATGAAGTTGACATTGAGAAAGTAAATGATACCAAATTTCTAGGTTTAAAAATTGACAGCCAGCTCAACTGGAAATCACAAATTGTTAATGTCAGTGACCGACTCAATAAATTTGCCTACGCCATAAAATGCCTAAGAAATCTTACAAATAGATCCACGGTATTGTCTGTGTATCACGCCTATGTAGGGTCTGTTATTCGTTACGGTCTTGCTTTGTGGGGGAATGGTGTTGGCTTGAAGCGGGCCTTCATTGCACAAAAAAAATGCGTGAGAGCAATAACAGGCGAGTCATCTAGAACTTCATGTAAGCCTTTATTTAAAAAACATGGCCTTTTACCACTGCCGGCGCTATATATATATACAATCTCGTTAAGGAACATCCTGATTTATTTACAAGGGAAGGTGATATTAGTCAACGTAGTTGCAGAAATCCACATAAATTATTGTTTCATGAAACACCACTGACCGAGAAATATAATAGGAACTGTTTATGTATGTCTGTACGGATATTTAATAAAATACCTAATGAATTTAAAGCACTTGAAATTAGACCATTCAAAAAAGAACTTTATAAATGGCTAAGCGATAAAAATTATTATTCTGTTAATGAATTCTTAGCGGATAAAAATTGACATTTTAAAAATTAATTGATTGTAACTTTGTATTTCTGAATCTGACTCGTATAAATATTTTTATTTTTATTGTAACTTTCTATTTTCTATTTTTGTATATTCTGACATTTGTTTAAATTTATGTTTTTGCATGCCTTTACACTGGCCAAACATGTATGCTCATTTATTTTTGTTAACATCCTACTACCATGTTTGAAGCAAATAAATTAATTTCATTTCATTTCATTTCCCTGTACTGTATTTTTCAGGCACCGCCAAGGTACAAGGGCAAGTTAATTTTGTACGTCAACCACACCAGTAATAATACTATTCAATTTACATAACACTTGCGTCATACTTTCCTAACTCTATAAACGTGTTAGTACCTACCTACTAAGTATTGTAAGTATAAGTAGGTCTTATAAAGTAAAATTGGCCGTGAACTGAAAGAAAATGCAGAAAAGCGTTACGTTCTATTTAGTTTTTAAGCTTATTTATTACTTACTGTTGTCTGTCACCTGTTGTTACAGATAGGTACGTCAAAAAAATAACGACGTAGGTTAGGTAGGTACCTACTGAAAGAAATCGTACATAGTTATCATATCACTATTGTTGTACCTGGTTGGATGGTACGATAAAAAAAAATCTCAAATACTTACAAAAAAAAATCATAAAATACCCAGTTTTATGTAACTTGTAGGTACAAATTTTTTCTTTAGTTATTTATTCTAGGATAATCCTCTTGTAATACCCAAGAGCTAGCACTAATAGGTTTTGTATAATAAACAGATTTTTAGGGTTTTAGTCTTCTAGAAACCCGTATCATTTCGCCATGTCTGTCTGTCTGTCTGTCTGTATGCCGCGCCCTCATAACTTCGTCAGTTTTGGAGCTATCGACATCAAAGGTGTGAAGATAGATCGTGTTGACCCAAATTTAGAAATGTTGTGAAAAAAAATTTTTAAATTGTTTTTTGGAACCCCTTCCCATACATGTGAAAGGGGGGCAAAAATTTATTTTTTCTTCTGTAATATTAAGTAGGGTATCGTTGAATAGGTCTTTTAAAACGAAGGGGAGGTTTCTTTGAAACAAAGTCTCTAAAAGTTTCTATCTCGAGATATTTGCTTTTAAAAGGGGCGTTTTTGAGCCATAATTTGTTCCAGCTGTAGGTAAGTTCTAAAGTAGGAATGCATGTTAAAAAAAAATTAAAAATATGGAATATAGTTCTTAATATGAAATTACCATGAAAACTATAACGAATACTGTACCACTTAAAATTAAGGAAGTATTAAAGTTTTCAATTTGCGGTTGGTAACCATAACCGTTAAGTTATTAAAATACTGAAATTAGGCGTCTTATAATAATTATATTCTGAAAACTATTTAACATAATGCAGTTTACAAAAAGCGGCCAAGAGCGTGTCAGACACGCTCACAAATAGGGTTTCGTAGTCAACGTTTAAATATCAGGTCTTTCGGCGTTACAAAGTTAATTTTGTTACTGGTTTGTTTGCAGCTATGTATGGTTACCAACTTTAATATTTCCTTAATCTTAAGTGGTACAGTATTCGTTATAGTTTTCATGCTAACTTCATATTAAGAACTATATTCCGTATTTTTTTCAAATTTTTAGCATGCATACTTTAGAAGTTACAGCTGGAACAAATTATGGCTCAAAAACGCCCCTTTTAAAAGCAAATATCTCGAGACAGAAACATTTTAGAGACTTTGTTTCAGAGAAACCTCCCCTTAGTTTTAAAAGACCTATTCAACGATACCCTAGTCAATATTACAGGACAAAAAAATATTTTTGCTCCCCTTTCACATGTATGGGAAGGGGGTCCAAAAGACAAATGAAATATTTTTTCTCAACATTTCTAAAGGAGACAGGGCGGCGGTAGTATGGGACTTGGGCTATGACGATATATCGAGAATGTTACGATATTTAGATTTCGATATATTATCTACGCCTTCGTGTAAAACCGCATCAAAATCAGTTCAGTGAGTATTGAGAAAATTACTTGCCAACTTTTGTATTCTTCATGGATATTCTGTGCATAGCGAGCTATCATTTTTTGAACTATCATGGCTGATTTTTATTTTCTTAACACATTGTATAACGAAAAAATGACATATCCTAACTAGGGTGACCACGTTATACGTGACATCGAGGAATACATATTTTTATTCTCAAATCCGCCTGATTTGATTTATGTTTCCTATTGAACATGTATAGATTACATGTCACATATCGTGACTAGGTGCTCACATTTCTATTGAATCAAGGAAAAAATATTTTAAAAATACTTGGAACCGCCGGGTCAGATTTTTATTTTCTCTTAAGCATTTATATGTATAGATAAGAGGTCACCTATATTTTCTAAGGTGACCACATTTGTATTGAATGAAAGCAAATATATTATTCTAGGATCAGATTTTAATTTTTTCTTAAACGTGTATAGTTAAGAAGTTACCTATCCTTACAAGGGTGACCACGTTTGTATTGAATCAAAGACAAAATATTTTAATTCTTTTTCTCAAATCTGCCGGGTTCGATTTTTGTTTTCTCTTTAGCATGTATAGCTAATAGGTCACCTATCTTAACTAGGGTGACCACGTATGTATTGAATCAAAGAAAAAAAAAATATTTTTTTTCCTCAAAACTGCCGGGTTAGATTTTTGTTTTCTCTTTAATATGTATAGCTAATAGGTCATTTATCTTAACTAGGGTAACCACGTTTGTATTGAATCAAAGACAAAATATTTTAATTTTTTTTCTCAAAACTGCCGGGTTCGATTTTTGTTTTCTCTTAAACATGTATAGATAATAGGTCACCTATCTTAACTAGGGTGACCACGTTTGTATTGAATCAAAGATTTTTTTTTTATTTTTTTTTTCTCAGAACTGCCGGGTCAGAATTTTGTTTTCTCTCAAACATGTAGAGCTAATAGGTTACCTATTATAATTAAGGTGACCACGTTAGTATTGAATCAAAGGAAAAAAAGTTAAGCCGTATTTCAATGAAAAATGTTTTTGAGACTTTTCTCGAAATTGTCACGGCAGATTTTTATTTTATCGTAATTATGTATAAAAGAGAAGTAACACGTCAGAAGTAGGGTGACCATGTTTGTATAAAATCAAGGACTAAAAAAAAATTTTTTTTTTCTCAACTCTCCCGGGACGGATTTTTTTTTGTTCTCAATTTTTTTACGATGAGGTTACATAACATAACTACAGTGACCACGTTTGTATTGAATTAAAGGAACTCAAATTATGGCCATAGCCCAAGTTCGCCCAGTCGCCTTTGGGTTAATACTACGATCTATCTTCACACCTATTATACTTATAAACTTGATGTCGATAGCTCCAAAACTGACGAAGTTATGAGGGCGCGGCATACAGACAGACAGTCAGACTTGGCGATATGATAAGGGTTTCTAGTAGACTGCGAAACCCTAAAAATGCAGTTATGGTATGGGTGGTATTTATGTTACATTTGAAATTCATAAACAAAATAAGTATGTTTTAAGTAAATAACGTAATAGGTACATAGGATAGGCAGTCCTTGTGGCTTTGGTGAGATCAGTGAGATCACCTTGCGGTCGATCCCACAAAAAATTGTTATTTAATAATTTTAGTTCGCCCGACATTGATATCCAGTTGACTTTAGCGGGGCAAATAAGCGACAGCGGCAGGCGCGGATACAAGGGGGGGGGGGGGCATAGGGGCAATGGCCCCCCCTAAACCCTTGGCTCTCATATAAATTACTCATAAAAAAGCATTTTTTTTACCTCATTTTTGTTGCAAAAATATATGATTTTCTCAAAATGGCCCCCCCCTGAGCCAAATCTTGTATCCGCGCCTGGACAGCGGTGCGTGTTAAATGGGCAGCGACACGTGGCCGCGCAAGCGCAACCTTGCGATAAGCGGCGTCCGCTGATAAGCGCGCGAGTCACGCACGGCGCGCATTTCTCCGCGCGCTGCACCGCCCGCGGCAAGGTCGCGCGTGCATTGCGCGACCACCTACCACCACGAAATAGAGAATTTACAGAAGGACAGCTCGTCCTTTTCTCTGATAATTTATGCCTACCACAGGTTGCTACTTTTCTTTCTGAATTTTAATATGCGGTGCCTGGGTTATAAATACTTAGATACCTACATTACTTCAAACTCACACTATAGCACACTACCTACCTATACAAAAATATTTGCACTTGCGAGTCGTTATTTTGCCGTCCGCCCGCACCGAAAGCTGTTGACACTCGCTACTAGCCGGTTCGAAACGGTTCGAGATCGCGCGTAAACGACGGCGTGTACATGTGAGTGTGAGTGATGTGACGTTTCCTTGTAGCCGTCTCTCTGTATTTGGCGCCCGCCAATACTTACTTTGTTCTACCACCGACCAACGCAGTATCTTGCACGTGCGCTGCTGAGGTTGCATACGTACTTCAATCTTCTAGAATGTTGCAACATTTCTACTCATGCTTGGCGACGGCTTTCCACGAGGAAACTAAAGCGTGCTTATCGTAGTTTTAATCTTGTTTTAACAGTTGTTTTTCCCAAAACGAAACATAAATAACATGTGACGTTCTTGTTTACCTTACCCGCTATTACGCAGATAACAACAAAACAATTAAAAACAATGTTTTATCTTTATCGTTTGCCCAGAATAAGTGCTTAGTAATCGCGACCCTGGTGTCACATTGAAAAGTGTACTTCGGTATTTATCTTTCTCTAAAATTGAGTCATTTGCATTCCAACAATAATCAGTTATTATTGTTACTTATACCGATAATGTCATTATTCTCAAGGGCACCAAAACTGCAGTGCGATAAAAGAATATGTCACACAAGTGAAGTGAACCTATTATAGGTACCTACATAATTATGTAATATGCATTATAATACACAAAGGTACATAAAAATCTACATCGGGTGTTATGCCTCCATGGGAATTTGCCTCCACTTGATACTGCAACATTTAAAGACGAATATACAAACGACTAGAAACGTTTGAGTACTGAACTGATACAGAACGTAAGAAGAGTACTAAGGTAGTTAGTAAGTACTGAAAACTTTCATCATTTTAGAAATACCCATGATCACATAACAGCAGCAAAAACATCAATAGGGAAATACGTCCGGATAGGTTAAAAATAAGTCAAGGTTCTTGTGGTGGGCTTCATAACAACTAGGCAACATTTGTACTAAATACCTACGTGGTTAGTTTCCGTGTACCTATATCTGTAAACGAAAAAAATAAGGCCATGGATTTGTTAAATTGTTTAGTTTTGCGTATGTTAGGGATTATTGATAAAAACAATTAAAATAAATAGTTAAGTAAGTAACAACCTATTACTGTTAATTATTAGTTTTCTATCGAATGATACTTATTCGTTTAAGCATAGCATTATTTTATCAAATAAGAACCTATTTATAAGCTAGTCATGGAGTTGCCTAATAATCCAATGTTACATTTTATTTGAATTGAAAGATTTTATTATTAAGATTTTAGTTTAGGTATACATGATGCTACTAAATACTGAACGAAATACAAAAATGTTTATTTGTACAAAAATATTGAATAGCTAAAAGTCTCAAAACGATAATAATATGGCGATAAAAAATTCTACGCTCAGCCGCCTGTAACGACGCTACGCACCTGCTACGGCGTAGTAATATTGCGACAATGCGTTAGTTTCATGCGTATTGCATGCAACATGAAACGTAACATTCCGATAACTATTTATTTATTTTATGTTATTTTACTGTTCTACCTATTAGTTGTAAATTTAATATTCAGAGAGTAAGAGAAGTTCGTATATCCTGATAAAATATTCTTATACAAGGTAAGTCCTAACTTTTAGTTTTGAGTCGTTGTCTTTGAAGAATTTTTAATATTTATTTACAAGCAAGTACACTTTTTGCAAGAAACGCATTACATTTCTCACATTCTGCATAGGCAGGGGCAAATAGATTTTGTTTTTACTCTATACGTGCTTATTTGCATGTTTAAATCACAATACTAGACTAAGTTAAGTTAAATACTTAATTAAACAATAAATAAAAATGGTATAGTATTAAACTTACAAAACCGTTGAGAAAACACTATTTCAATAAGTTATTGTTAATCAAAATAACATAATATTTGCCCTTTAAATTGAAATGAACAAAAAACAAAGTTTACATTGTTGTATTAGAAGTCCGGGCGTCTGACGCGACCTACTAGAGAGTCTAGGGGTTGTCTGGGCGGAGAGGTCGTCGCTAGATCGCATTGCATTTGAATAACTAGGTAAACTGATGTAATAATAGCACAGATTAAGGAGACGGCGAACGGGGCGCCTTTACAGATGGCTCACTCGGTACTAGCGACGGTTTTGACGCTTACTGCTATAAACTGGAATCTCAGAGGAACTCATGGTAGCTAGGAGAAAATGGTTGCCACGAACCTCGTATTTCTTGGACTGAAATTGGCTCAGAATTTATATATAAGTTACTTTCTTGCGTCCGATTTGCTGTTTTGATATTCTTATAGGTACTTAATTTTATATTTTTGACGGTAACAAGTGACAATCGCCTAAATCCTAAATAGGATCGAGTGATACTTCTGTAAAGTCTCTATTTCTTTTTTGTGATACCTAATAGGTACTACGTGTACGTTAAAATAAATGACGTTATGGAAAAACACGGATTAAGTTGCAGAAATATTAAGTACCTAGACAAGAGGAGTAATTAAAAAATCGCACGCGTAGATATGTCTGCGACAAGTGCTTAAACCACTCGTAAAATATTTTTACCACTCGAATTAGTTTATGTCAAGATTATGTATGATTGAATGGATTAGGGTAGGTATGTGTAATAATCGTAATCGTCTGATCAGCAGCAAAACAAAACCGTTCATCATCATCATCATCCAGTCGCTAGCTATGAAACGCTATTCTCTGTAGGGAGGAATCGTTGCAGGGATGGCCGCTTAGAGATCGTTTATTCAGAAAAACTTGCTGCTGCCCCAGGGGAATATTTAGGATAGCGGCTGAATAATAAACGGATATTTGTGAAGACAGATCAGATAAAGCGAGAGATTGGAATAATACTAAGACTGCTTTGTATTGCTATCAAATTCATACCGTAGTTTTAGCCACAATCTTTTTCCTCCTCATAATGTACAGAGTTTTCAAACTTATTACTGCACAGAATTGTAAAAATATCCCACGTAAATAACAACTTAATTTTCAAAAACTATAAAAATCTCGATGCATTTCATAATATAACAAAAAACACTAAAATAACAAAAAATAATAAAACAAAAAACACTAAAATTGCAAGTAAATGCACCAACAAAAACATTAACAAGTGTTTTCTATATTAAATTTATTTCTAGGCTATTTTTTTCGTGAAAAACATCAAAACGCATACAAATACAAACATTGAGATGCCTTTGAAGATTGAATAGAGGCGACTTACAGAGGGTAGTCTGGACAGACAGGTCGAGGAAAGTCATCATGTTTTTTCGGTTATCGAAACAAACTTGGTTGCCTTTAAAGTTACATAAACGTTTGATTAGGAACTTACGTCAGGTTGAACAATTGAAGCTCAGTTGTAGTTCTGCATACGAATAAACCCGAGACAAAGTCCGTGACCACAGGTGGTCTGATTATTGCAAAGAAAAATTTGTAGTGAGATCTTCAGAGAGTTTGGCTTAAACTTACCTTACAAACAAAAAATCTGATTGATTTATTTTACTCGGATATTAGAAAAGCTTTTGTGCTATTCAGAACCAGTCAAGAAGATAAATATGAATTCACGTATCTTAGAGTGCGCTGCCAACACAGAGCAAGCTATGTTTTGTTAAAAGTCCTTGAGGTAGTCACCTACTTAACCTACCTCAATTTGACGGACGGACTATTCCGTCCTTCAAATAAAAACCACATATGTTGTGACGACCTCTGAAGCTTGCATAGCGCGACCTCCAGAGGGTAGTCTGGTAGCTTTAGTGCTTTTTAGAACCAGTCTATAAGATAAATGAATTTACGTAGCTGCCAAGACAGAGCAAGCTATGTTTTGTTAAAAGTCCTTGAGGTAGTCACCTACTTAACCTACCTCAATTTGACGGACGGACTATTCCGTCCTTCAAATAAAAACCACATATGTTGTGACGACCTCTGAAGCTTGCATAGCGGCGTCCTCTAGAGGGTAGTCTGGTAGCTTTAGTGCTTTTTAGAACCAGTCTATAAGATAAATGAATTTACGTAGCTGCCAAGACAGAGCAAGCTATGTTTTGTTAAAAGTCCTTGAGGTAGTCACCTACTTCACCTACCTCAATTTTACGGACGGACTATTCCGTCTATCAAATAAAAACCACATATGTTGTGACGACCTCTGAAGCTTGCATAGCGCGACCTGCAGAGGGTAGTCTGGTAGCTTTAGTGCTTTTTAGAACCAGTCTATAAGATAAATGAATTTACGTAGCTGCCAAGACAGAGCAAGCTATGTTTTGTTAAAAGTCCTTGAGGTAGTCACCTACTTCACCTACCTCAATTTTACGGACGGACTATTCCGTCTATCAAATAAAAACCACATATGTTGTGACGACCTCTGAAGCTTGCATAGCGCGACCTGCAGAGGGTAGTCTGGTAGCTTTAGTGCTTTTTAGAACCAGTCTATAAGATAAATGAATTTACGTAGCTGCCAAGACAGAGCAAGCTATGTTTTGTTAAAAATCCTTGAGGTAGTCACCTACCTAACCTACCTCAATTTGTCGGACGGACTATTTCGTCCTTCAAATAAAAACCACATATTAAGACGACCTCTGAAGCTTGCATAGCGCGACCTGCAGAGGGTAGTCTGGTAGCTTAAGTGCTTTTTAGAACCAGTCTATAAGATAGATGAATTTACGTAGCTGCCAAGACAGAGCAAGCTATGTTTTGTTAGAAGTCCTTGAGGTAGTCACCTCCCTAACCTACCTCAATTTGTCGGACGGACTATTCCGTCCTTCAAATAAAAACCACATATGTTGTGACGACTTCTGAAGCTTGCATAGCGCGACCTCCAGAGGGTAGTCTGGTCGATCGGTCGCGTCTCGCCGACCGCCGTCAATTGGTGTTTTGTTGGAGAGTGCTGAATGTGACCGCTCGGTGCGCGGGCGCCGCGACCTGCCGGAAGGGGGGTGACATTGCGCGACCGCAGCGCATCGCGCTATACGAGGTCTCGAAAAATTACACATACGTGAACTGATAAGGAGGTAAAAGGAGGTATTCAGTGAAAATTTAAAAATGTGTTAAGAGTAGGGATTTGAACCCGGGACTGTAGGGTACCGTCCCACTGCTCTGGCAACTGACAATAAATGAAAATTAAAACAAGAAAATTTTTGTTAGTGTCAGCCGGGACTCAACAATTTGTTCTTATTTTCATTTAGGTATGATGAGGAGGTCATTGAAACGACAGAAGAAAAAGAAGTAGGTAGGCACCTAAAAATGCATGTCTATTATTTTAATTTCAACTGTAGATAAGTGTCAATATATAGGTAAATGGCTATATAGCCATACCTTCTGAATCACTTTTTCAGCCATATTCTATCAAAATTGCTATAAAAATAAATCAAATTATAATCAATGCTAATGAAACAAAAAGACATGAGAAAATTATGCGTTTGAGTAATTTTAGTTGAAGTTCAATTCACTTTTATTAAAAGTCGATACCTACAATTCGTAAGACTCTGTTTCCACCTGTTTGATGATGCACTGACGTCGCGTCTGATACTTCGCAAGGTCGCGTTTGATTATATGCAGCATACCTACTTTCGGTATCTTTGTTTTCTGTTAATGTAGCCAATACCTAAAACCGCCGCGAAAATAATTCTTTTATGGTATTACGATAATGTTGACCGAAATATGGTTTTTAATTTCTGTAATTTTTTTATATATGATAAATTGTACACTGTTTTGAAACATTTTCTTCTTGATACTATTTTCGGAAAAAGCACCTCTCATTTCTAAATAGAGAAGGCTGGAGCACTTATTTGGTGACTGATAGTTTAATTAGAGCTTCCGTTTTTTAAAAGGTTGAAACTAACATGTTTTAAAGCTTTTGGGAATCCCAGTAAATCCCTATATTCTTTTTCCTCTAATTTTGCAGTACAGGAAAACCAAATAAATCTACAAACATTATATTATAATTTGCTACACCTAAACGTATAAACGTTTACGTACGAGGAGTCAATTGTGTTCCACTAATGGACAAGATGACACTTGTAAAGTTAAAGACTAGGTGTTAGGGCCCATTGTTTTGATTTGATGTGTCCATACAAGGCTGGTGGTTATGACAAGCAAGGCCACGTCGTCGTAAGGTGTCGGTCAATGATGCAGGTCCATTCAATCCGTGGACAATAGCCGCAAACATCGAGCAGGCCACGTTTCACAAAACTACACGTTACATGTACAATTTGTTTTTTGTTGTGGATTCCTCTGCCTGGCGGTATAATTTGGGCCGAATTAGAGAGTAGAGTAGAGAGCGTTTTCTTCGGCGAGAAGCTGAACCGAGTGCTGCATTCACAGCAGCACTTTTCTTTATACTATGACTGAACAGATGCTGGAATTAGGCTTATTCATCTTGAGCACCGCTCTTTTTAGCTATCACATAGTTTAGATATAATACGCATCTTTATTCTGTTGGCGACGCTTTGCAGAAATTTTACTTGTAATTTGTAGTTGTATGAACCACGTCCTACCCAGGCGATACCGGCGCCTGCGTCAACCAATAAACAATGGCAACGTGATGACGAGGAAGTGTTTATTCTCATTCATGACATCGAGCCAATAAGACACTTGAGAATATGAAAACCAAGGCAAAGTAATGAGGTGGGTAAATTCTTTTCAGCGTCTACCTACGATGACTCACTTATTCTAACGGAATTTCAGAGAATAAGTACTTATTATTAGAGATGGGCCGAATATTCGGTTTATGTTCGGTATTCAGCATGTTCGGCACGTTTACCGAATATTCGGCTTCGGCCGAATGTTCGGTAAATTTTGCCGAATATTTGGCCTAATTTTTAAAATTTTTTATGTATGTCGCATTACGATAGCATGATAAGGATTTCGGCGTTTTTGGCCAAAAGCCGGCATATGGCAAAATCGTACACTTTCTTCGGTCATCGTCTTAAGCTCATCCAGGTTGTTGTCGTTAATCCTAGATTTGTTTGGTATTAGGGCTTTTTTTGCATTGCGGAGAACAAGGAGTGGAAAGGTACGTTATGCACCTCCCTCTAGTCTGTTAAGGGTAGAGTTGGACACCCTGAAGGGTAGGGTAGCGTCAGACAGTCTGAACAGCAGGATTGCCTTGGATGCCCTGGAGAATAGGTGGGAGCGTCAGACACCATAAGAGCAGGATGTACCACTGGAAGCTCTGGAGGACGGGAGGTAGCGTCGGACGCCCTAGAGGGCAAGGAGTAGCGTCAGACGCCCAGGAAATCCAACGCCTGCCATTTTTTTCCGAAAACCTGGATCAGCTTAGGACGATGGCCGGAGGAAGTCTACAATTTTGCCATATGCCAGCTTTTGGCCAAAAACCTGGGATTTTAGCCAAAATCCTAATTCTGCTATCGTACTGGAATGTCAAGACAAGCAGTGATGCAGTTTTATTTTGATTTGTTGTCAAAGTTTCCAATGTAAATTGCTAGAGGGGTAAAGGGCGTAATTTGTAAACAAGTGATGCTCTTAATTATTTTGTATGGACATCAATTCCTGCCGAATTATTCGGCCGAATATTCGGTTCGGCAAACTTTTTACCGAATATTAGGCCGAATATTAGGCTTCGGTGAAACCTATGTTCGGCCCATCACTACTTATTATTACTGTTCAGCTACACAGTTTTTGACTCAAAACATAAAGTTATTTCCGGAATATTAATCATAAAATCCGTTTAGTTTCGGTCGAAATACCCCACTTGACTAATACCATTTATAATTCAAATAATCATTTAAGCAAGTTGGCAGGGTGTCAGAAACAGTGCGTTCTTTTCAAAGGATCAGCCTGCCAAAGAAACTGAATCACTTTACCATAACAATCTCATAGACGGAATATGAAAAGGACAGGCAGTATCTTGACAGATATTTTTCTACACGATTCATCATTAGCCTTATTCGTTTCAATGCCGATATAGGTTCAAAGAACCTCTACCAAGTCTACAGGGCAGAGAAAAATTTGGTATTTAGAAATAAGAATTTTGAAACACCCTGAATTTAATAAGATAACCAATATGTATACCTACGTACCCACTAGTCAATGAACGAGTTTAACCTGGATAATGATTTCTGCAAATCGAGGGAATTTCTCACCCCTGTACTCTATGAATAACCAACGAATAAATTAGAAATAGAACGAGTTTGGCAGTGCGTTGCATTGCAGTGTAGTATAATTAGCGATGCACAAATGAGTGGCTTTGAAGGAATTGGGTCGCCGGCGTGAGCGGGGCGGGGGCGGGGGCGGGGGCGTCGGAATTCGCGTAACGTTACGTCAGCGGGCGTCGACCCGCCTCGGTCAGCGACCTCAGCTATCTCTATCCGCTAGTTGAGTAGTCGCACGCGCAATACGCAACGCGACGCGACGCGACACGCGACAAGACGCATCTCGCGACTTCTGTAGATTTTTTTTTTTTTTTTTGTAATGGACTCTATGTTTTCCGGACCCGGGTCCGTTAAAACTACACCTGACTATTTGGTGGGGAGCGAGGGCGACTTCTGTAGAGTGGGATAGTCGTCCGTCACACACTACTATACTGTTCTGATTCCGACAGGACATTTCCTGAGCTGATGCAAACCGATTTTATTCGGTAATTTATTCTTCATTCAATAATTTGCATTCTGATTCTAAGTGGCAAAGGAAAGCGAAATTAGATTGCAAAGACCATGATCTTCGGTAATGTCATAATGATATGCGTTATTTAAGGAAACTAACATAACATGACATTAAGAAAACAAAATGTCCACAAAAATAACGCAAAACTCATTCTGTAATACAAAAGACATCAACGCGTTATGTTTTTATACATTAGTAAGTACTATACTACATATCAGTGCCCATTTACCGTATGGTATGATGGACCCGAAATCTTAGCACAAAAGCTAAACTTTCTAGTTTTGTTTCATTAATTACTTATAAGGCACCTTGCAAAGGAAAACCACAATTTGTCACTAGGTTTATTGTTCGCGAGTAGGTATGGCTCAAGAAATTATGTCCACATTACCTACACCGCAAAATAAGCCGATATGGTCAAATGTTTGTTAAGTACATACATGGGTACATAGTGTATAACGAACATATCCCTTGTTGGGAACGGCTGTAAAACGGCCATTTAGGTACACCACGTCTGACAAAAGTTTGAGTCATTCAGAAGTTTGTGTATCATCATAGTGACAGGTTGTCAGCCTGTCGCACGTTAAATACATACTACTACTATAACAGCCACAATAAAGTTCACAAGATATTGCAATGTGATTGCGAAATTCATCTAGGGGTTTAATCCCTATCCCTTAGTCGCCTCTAACGACACCCACGGGAAAGATACCTATGGGGTGATGACATTCTGAGCCGGCATCGCACGGTCAAATACAAGAATTATATAAATGACAAAGACAAATTCCGGCCGGCAGTAATAAACGGGCATAATTTACATTGGGTTCAAATAAATTACCTAGATTGATCAAATCAAAACGTGTTTCGAAGAGTTGAATGAAATTTTGATGTCAGCCGGATATCAGAACTGTGTTACGATATGAATCATGACACGATTCATGCAAATAGCTGAATTTGCGGCCGCCTTCGGTAAACATCAATATAAACTGCATAGGTGTGTTTTGTTTTAATATTCATTCATAAAATTGACTCGCGATCATATTATGAATAATGCAGCCTACTTCAAAATAGCAATGTCGGTATTCTGTTTAAACGATTCTTAACGTTAGTAAGTATGTATTTATTTAATCGGTTCGGGTGTGTTTAAAATGTTATGTATGATTCCTAACATTATGATTCTTAAGTGTTTCAATCAATAGAAAAGAAAAATCCAAACATACTACTTATACCCAGCAAGGTAATTTATCTAGTTCAATATAGAGCTTATCCATGCGGCTTTTCCTAATCTTTAGAACCATATTAGGTATGAGGCGATCGCTGTTATCTCCCTCCTGTTTACATTGGGCAACGCACCTTTACAGGTTAAAAGTCGCATCAAGTAACGAGTGAGGTCGTCGACCTCGTTCTGGATCGCGCAGGCGCAGAAGGCACACGCGCCATGGTACACTCCAGCACTTGAGGGGCTTCCTAGCACCTCTGCATTGTCGACTCTACCACCACGGAATAAGGGCGCCAAGGTTAACACCATCCGTCCGTGGTTCATTGTACCCGCACTGTACCGAACGGGAAATAATACGGTTTGATGGACTTTGGAACTCTGCGACCGATTTATATCACAAGGTGATTTAGCAAAGCTTTTGTAGATTAATGCTCATTGGGATTTAGAACGATAACGTTAACTGACTACCTAAAGAACAAACATTTTGTAGCGTGACATGAGACTTGCGTCAAGTTAAACGCGTCGGTTATGAAATCAATGTCCCACATAAACACAAGTAGGGTATTTCCGCGTGTTTGTGCAGTAGTAGCGTGTTGTAGCGTCACTACTGTACTTATAGAATGTAACCCTAAGCTATTTAGGCAAGTAAAGTTTACTACTTAACTTACTATTCAATGCATTTTTTAAAATATTCCGGTCTATGGAGCATTCTTATCTTGAAATTAGTATCTCTTGAAACAATAAGTAAGAAATATTGACACATTTTTTAAAGTTGTCAGTTCACGTTTTAATACCTAACTTATTTTCCTAATGAATGACCTACGTTTCATTGAGAAACAAGAATAAACCATAGCAAAGTTCTAATTTCTCTATAAATACCACTATACTGTAGACCTATCTATCTGGGTATCACTTATCACTTACTCAGTGAGTCACGGCTCCACGCAGCTTTCCTACAGAAACTGATTTTCCACGGGACGTATTTAATTATAGATAGGTACCTACTCATTAATTATAGTAACAAGTTTACTGCAAAATATTTGTTATTTGTTTAATACGAAGTTAGAATAAAGTGCAAAAACAAATTAATCAGTTTCATATTAGATACAACAGTAGGGTAAAACTGGCTTAAACATTATAAACATGGCTCCTTTTATTATTTACGTCAAATAATATTTACTTTAATTCACTTCGCATCAGTTTTCACTAGTTATGTGCAGCTAAATTTCTTCGTCCTAAATCCGTGGCGGCTGAAACCATTAATCATGCCATTTGGAAAATAAAAGAAGCGAACTTTCTCGCGGCGGCGGTGGCCATCCGGCGATCTCCGGGCGGCGACAGCCCTGCTTTCTACGCCTCTGTAGTCTATACCCACCGATAATGACAGCCTACTATACAATAGCCTAAACAACACTAGGAACAACAGTGGTATTTACTCGGGAATTCCATATTTTCTCGTTAGGGCTGTCAAACTTTCACACAGCCCCGCTCTACTTTCGCTAACGATCCTGTTTGAGGCTGTTCTGCTTTCGATCCCGATCTTGAACAGATTTGCAACTATTTCGACATCTGAATGGGTACATTCAAGCACTTTATTGTTATTGTCTATTTACTTGTTCATTGGAACTATTAAAATGGATAAAGAATACCCAACTGCCTAAGTATCTAGGTAGGTACCCACCCACACAGTTTTTAATGTTTAACATATTCTTTAACAAACTATATGATATTCTGTAATAAAATTTAGAAGAAAAAGAACTTCAATACCTACAGAATTCCCAAATTGTGTCTGACGATAGAAATTGACAATAAACATAAATTCTATAAAATAAAGGCTATGAAAGGCCATAGACAAACCCCAGTACCCATCTATGCACAATGTAAATCCATTGTATCAAAACAAAACATAAGCTGGCTCAATTACAATTTCTCCGTAGAATTTCCCCAAAAACTTTCATATCGACAGCGAATAATTTCTATACGTACAGGCAAAGGAGAAATTGCATTCGCTCTTGCCTACACTGTAACTAATAGATTAGATTTTAAAAAACGCTAGAAAGCGCGTGCGCTGCTTGGGGGAGGGGGGAACTAGGTCACTTTCCTTTTCGTTCATTTCTTTTCGGATGCAACGCGACCAACATTGCCGTACTGCTTAGCACGTGTCCATTACCTCGTTTCTTTGCGTTTATTTCTAGGTTTCTTCAGTTAATTACTATGTTTAGCAGTTAGCACAGTAGCGCAGCAATATTTTTTTAACTGGGCGAATAACGACGAATTAAAATTCCACTTTCATGAATCTAAATCTTTCCGCTGCGGTAATTTAAATATGTAGATACTAAATGTTTCAGCTTTAAAGTTAAGAGATTTTATACAGGGTGGTCCAATTAGTGACGTCCAGAGACAAAATATAAATTCCTTATACCGAGGGGTATTCGAATTCGACTTTTAAAGTTGTATTGGCAAAATTCGACTGGTATACATTTTTTCTTTTTTTACTTTCGCATTACAGGTATTTCAATTTCAAGCGGTTAATTTTCATGGCATGTGCTTGTATTTGCGCACAAAAAGAAATAAAAAAACTAATCCAAAAAAAAATTAAAAGTTAAATAACTCGGAAAATATTAAAAATCGCGGAACATACCTACATGGGAGTGATTCGGATACCTCTCGGTATAAAAGATTTATGTTTGCCTTTTGTTTTTACTTCTCTTAGGTAATTATAGGCAGTCCAATGTAGACTTTCGCTTCTTCAAAAGCTTCAAGCTTCAAAATATTCGAAAATAAATAGGTAGGCTGTAAAAACACCATATCTGAATGAAATAGCCAGTGTACAAAATCTCATCGCAAAAAATTACATAGTTTTGTTGCTCTAAAAAACTATACAGCTTGTAGCTTTCAATTCCAAGACTAGCCAATTTCTAAAAAACCAAGAGTAAATAAGCGTGAGAAAGTCTGTCTTTATCTGCCACAATTTAAATCGGCGGTGATATATTATGATGATGACGCGTAGGTAGGTAGATTATAATCCAAGGCCTTCGTGCCGTTCTCAAAACAAAAGTGAACCGGATTTTAGGCAACGAGACCCGCAGCGGATATATGCGCCTGCGCCGCGTCTGCCGCCTTGCCGCGCCGCGCCGCGCTGCGCTGCTGTCGAAGAAAGTAAGCACTTTCTACTAGGCCAGTCTTCACTGTCACGCTAATCACGCACTTTTATAAATAACAAGGGGTTTTCTATTTCCAAACTTCAGCATGGAACAGATTCTTGTACAAAGTAAATAAACGTGACGTACCTAACCCAGAAAATATTGTTAACTAATTAAAATTTTAACTCCACATCCGCTAAATAATTAGCCACTAAAAACCTCCTTACTAGAACAAAATGCTCTCTAATAAGCTCACCAACAGATCTTTAATCCTAAAGTATTTCATTTCACAAAAAATATGTTAATTTAAATTAAAAAAATACTTAGGTACTTCCTAGGTATAAAGGGAGTGACAAAAAGGGTATACAAACTCAGGCTACTCATGAAACTAATCAACTTTCCCCATGGAACAAGGGTCGAAATATAGAAAAGAAATTGGACCTCGCCCACACAAAGTCACCGATCAGCGGATTGCTTTTTTTGCATATTTCGACCCATGTTCCAATAGCGAAAGTTTTTCAGTTTCACGAGTACCTTGACCTCCTTTCGGCTTGTTTTACCCTTTTTGTTACGCTCGGTATAAAGTAGTTACCTACCTAATGAAAATTGATTTTCTTTCAGGGCTCTCAGTCGGTGATTTACGAATCAAAGAGTAATTAAATTAGAATAAAGAAGCATGTCTACTAAATAGCTAAATGCCTTTATCATCCTCGAGGAGCATCGGAAAGATTGCGACAAGTAATTATATTTACGTTTCTTATTATATTTACCTAAAGGTACATTTTCTGACTACTAATTCACGAGATTTCACAGATTCGATTTCAAATGCTCCTATCAAAGATAATTGTACTAGTAAATAGCTCTCATTCTCCAGAAGTGGTCATATATCATACACCCGTGCAAATTATACGCAGAAGAAAGTAAGTAAATTGAGTAAGTAGTTAATAGCCACTTCTCAGATTGCTTGGTAATTGTAAGCAAGCAATATGCTATCTATCCGTTCCGAAGATAGATTAACTCGATCATTAACGTCCAAGCTCGGCCACGAAAGCCCCATAATCAACAACGTGTAACCCAATTTGCTGTGAAAACCGATGCAGCACTTTCTAAGGCGAGCGAGCACTTGCGGGTCAACTGCAGTGCGATAGCAGTGGAAAAGGTGAAACTTAGCGGAGCGAGAAATCGGCGGGAGGGATGCGATGTTTATTGTAACGAGCGCGATCGAGCGTGCGCGCAAGAGAAACTGAAAGTAATGGCGCCGCATTCAACCCACTTTCACTGCTCTGCTCGGGCGCAAGTGTGCGGTGCGGTGCGGCCAGCTGCCGCGGCGCTGGTGCATACTGACTCCTGCGGCCCACATGGCGTGGTGGCGCACCCACCACCCGCCAGCGCGACACCCGCTCTGCCCCACTATCACGCTTTTTCTGATAAACGAGGTGCACATCTTGTGGATACCCAACTAGTCATCCATGTTAATGACTCGTTGCGACGCAACCACCACTTAATAGTAACCGGTTGCACGAAAAAGGGACATGACTGTACTTTAATACCTTGCAACGACATATGGGCAGTTACAACGTTTATTATAACCGCATTTGTGAAAGTGCTACAACTTCTCATACGACGGAAATGGAAAAGGCTTTAAAATTAAACATCAATCGAATAGGTATAAGTTTTCCATCTGTCGGTACTTTCCTCGAATCGAAAGTGGGCAGCATGGTAGGTAAGTGCCTATGCCTATAGATTGGGAGTCATACCCAGCAAGCGAACTCTCTCTTTATGGCAAGAGTTTCTCTGTCAGTTTGTGTATCGCTTTGGCACTAGGTCACGCCTACGAACTTTACTTATAGACTGGTAGTTACTGATTTACCGTGCTCTCAGGGTTTCTCGATTATGTTCGGAGAATTCTGTATCAAGTAGGCTGTAGGTAAATGAATTTGTAGGTAGGAAGTAGTTATTCGAAAGTCGTGCTGGTGCAGCGCAAGATGACAGTCCTACCTGGAACGCCGTCTATGGTGCATAAAAATTACATAACAAGCTGATGTATTAATAAATTAATAAAACAAAAACCCGACTGCGGTAATTACAAAGTTGTATTTTGTATTTTGCGATAAAAATTCGCCATCTTGAATTTTTAATATAGCCAGTGTCACTCGCGCTGCTGAGACGAATCTAACGACATCTTATATGTCAAAATCCAACTATCTGTTTGGGCTGTAGCCCGTGAAAAAGAATTTTCTTGTCCACATAGGTACATACATACATACATACTCTCGAAAATCATAACCCTCCTTCTGAGGCAGTCGGATATAAAGGAAAACCTCTCTGCAATCTTTAAACGAAAAAGGGTACCTGTGGCGAAGGGTTTATACATGCTGATTCCCACCGGCTTACCTTTCAGAAAGTTACAAATACCTACCTCTCACATCAATCTACTTTCATTTAATAATTTGTTTGCTCTGGCCTACCTCCGTTAAAAAGTCACCCTTCGTCACTAGTACTGGTACCTACTGTATCTAAGATGCTATTCGAAACCAGATAGAAAACCGTAACGCAGGTAGGCAGCTTGTCAAAGCTAATATTGAAAATTTTGGATAGATGGGAATTTGGAATGGCATTTCCTAGAGCTTTAGATTTCCAAAAAATATTAGATAACTATAGCTAACTTCCATTAAAACAAGTAATTGAAATTTATTCTATCTTAGAATAGCATTACCCCATTTCTTTCACGTTGACGCTTTCTTGTGTATCTACTACAATTTTAGGCATCAAGCTGGCAAATTTTCACTATAGTGACAGGTACTCAATATTTCTGAAACGGCAATTAAAAGTAGATACCTATTTGTCAGACGTGGTGAAAACGATCGCATTTTTTCAGACCCGTAAGGGATAAAGGCGTGATGTATGTGTGTGTAGAAAGAGTAGTTAGACCTTCAATTCAAGACCATATTCGAATTTATTATAAAAATATCGATCGACATTCAAGCCACAAGCAGTTACGAAGAGGCTCAAAACAAAAAGATTGCAAAATAAGATCTACGGCACTGAGTTCTTCATAAAAACGCTTGGCAACAAAGAGCCCCTTTAAATATCTGGCTATCCGACCAACCTGCCAGTATGCTAACATTGAAAAAATTAAGAAAAAATAACAAATGAGTGAAGCGGGCATGCGGGCCGCTTGGCCGACGGGCGGCGGCGGCGGCGGGCGCGAGTCGAGCTCGAGCGCGCGAGGTGGCGCGGTGTCGCTGAACCCGCGCGAGTCAAGGGCCTCGGTCGACGACCGCACAACACAATACGCACAACTGCCCGCTCTACTATGTTCCTATTTCACGCGTGTTTGTTGTTCCACGATATAAATAACTGTGGCAATCATCTAGACCACCTGAAATAAGTTAATGGGCTATGTATGTTGAGTACAGTTCAAGGAATTTCGATAAGTGGAACCGCACGTCTGTAGAGAAAATAATTGGCATAGCTCTACATTTCGTACGGTCACGACCCCGGCAAATTATCTCCATTGAACTTTCCAAATCGAATAATGTAGGTTTTGTTAGTTATTCACGTGAAGATAAATAATTATAAATATACAGTTGAAATACTACTTCCTGATGGAATTAACACATAATAGGTACCTGATAGCGAAAATTCATAGAAGTGAAGTGTTCATTCAATACTAAGGTGATTTATGCTTTTAAGCAGAAGATAGATTTTAGTAGTTAAGATAGATAGACATTAACACGTACTCATAAAACTGAACAACTTTCCCCATGGAACATGGATCAAAACAGAAAAAAAAAAATTTTGTCCTCCCATACGAAATCGCTAGGTTTATGGTACCTATGTATGTATACTATAGGGTGTAAGGGACAGCTCTCCGAATACTAATACGGTGCACTCAGACCACGAAACTGAACAACTTCCCATAAGAAAATATTTAAATTTTTGGCTTCCCATATTAAATGCAGTCGTGAATTTGTATGGGAGGTAAAACAATATTTTTAAGTTGTTCAGTTTAACGGTCAAAATGCACCCTATCAGTATTCGGAGAGCTGTCCCATACATCCCGTAACCCGTATAGGATATAGGTAGGGAATGCAATCTCGATCTCGCGAGATCTCGAAATCACCGAGATCTCGGGCAATTTTTCGAGATCGAGATCTCGTTTAAGGAAATCTCGTTTCAAAAATATCTTTCGAGATCTCGAACGTATCAGTCGAGATTATGGACGAGATTTCGAGATAGATTTTGACGGCGTTTACATGTTTCTTAATATGTGTTAGCGTAGTTTTCGGTGTCTGCCGGTCTCGCAGAGAGCGCATTATTAGAGCACATTGTTAGAGAAAATGAATGGGATCGGAAAGATATTTGGACTTCCTTCCATACAAGTGAAAATGAAAACTATAACGGATACTGTACCACAAAAAAATTCAGATACCTAAATAAAATAATTTCAATTTGCGGTTGGTATCCACATATCAATATTGATGATTTTTATAGGAAATAAGCAAAATCTCGATCTCGATCTCGATCTCGAAAGTCCGAGATCTCGTCCAGTAATCCAACGAGATCTCGAGTTGGTTAATCTCGCACCCTGCGATCTCGACCGAGATCTCGAGTCTTCAATCTCGGCTCGAGATTGCATTCCCTAGATATAGGTAGGTAGGTACGGTTATAAAATAACTACTTAATTTAATCAAACTAAGAACAAGCTTCATTAAATGGATAATTACCATCCTGAATTAGTATGATAATTCAGTATTCAGTCCTAATTATTAATCCAACAGGTAAAAAAACCTACTGCTTAACGTAATCTCACAAAAAATGCATGTATGTGAAATCATTAATTAACCAGTTCGAGGCCAGTACTTTCAAATTGACAATGCATTATCCCTGAAGCAAAGCGTAGCAACAGCGGCCGGCCTCGTTTACACAAACCCGCTCCGGTACCAAGCGAGTACCAAGCGCAGACTATACGAGAACGTTGTGCAATGTTGACATGAATTGCAACTATTTCATTGAGATAGCGTTGAAGTTGTAGTAATCGGTCAAATATGGAACGCGGCTTGCATGCGAGCGGGAGTTGCCCCTGGCGGTCGTCGAACCCGCGACTGCGGCAGCCGGCGCGCGGTCGGGCCCGGCCCGCTCCGCCGCGGCCCGCACGCAGGCTTCGCTTCGCGCCTCAAAACTAGCCCAACCGACGTCGACACCAACACGTCATCACCGCGTTGTGTGACGGCTGTTATGCACACGTTATATCTATCTAGACGATGCACGCGTAAGGCTTCATGCGGATTTGACATGTAACGACTCAACCTCAGTAATGTGTGAAGTATTTCGAATGAATCAATCACCGAAGACGTAGTTTGCCAACTTAACAAAGAATGTTCTAACAAAATAAAATAAGGATGGGTGTTGAGTGTGACTATTTAATTTATACAGACAAGATAATCAACAGGAAAGTAAATTTGGGTAAAACCTACGTAAATGCCACCTATTGTGCAAAAGGGTAAACAAACACGTAAACACGCGTAAGTCAACTCATAAATCCGCCTCGATGACCCCTGAGTTGAAACAATAATATTGTGAGGAAGGATATAGGAGCACGTCGGCAGTTTGTCACGGGTTTTATTGGCGTCCGGGAGATGTTTGTTTGTAACAAGAACGACCGCTTTCGAGCGAACCCATTTAAGAGCCATTTCGGCTAACGACCGTTCGCCGAGAGGTTAATCGTGGTTCACCTGCGGTTAGCTGTCGCGGCCGGGTTCGCTTTGTTAGCCGTTGTTTGCTCGCGAGCGTTTCCGCAGCGCGACCGTGAACGTGGTCGCTCACCCCGCCCCGCCGCGCCGGTTACACTAAACCCGCCGATTTTATTGTGCGGGGGCGACGATTTGTGCGCTGTCCCCGCAAACGGGCAATTCGTCCGCAAGTCGATGGGGCTCGTCACTGCGCCGTGCACTCGGCAGTTGCACTCGAAGGTGCCTTGACCCTGGCGCCCTTCGCTGACTCACCCACAACAAGCTACTTGAGAGAGACCGCAAATATAAACGCGACACAATCAACCTTAACGGTATAATCGTGTTTACCTACTTATAAGAGAATTAACGTCCAATTTGCGGCATTACGCTAACAAAACGCGTAAAACAAAAGCTTCATACTAAGAGAAGTCAGAGGTTGTAAAATAAAGCAGGGATTAGGGAGATAAGATCAGGGTTACTTCGCTCATAGCCAGGGTAAGTGGCAGTAGGAACGCCCGCCTCCCACACTCCCCAAATGTTTCCTTGAATTCGCTCGTAAACCCGGGTAGAGCAACTCCTTCTCCAGGCCTTCAGGCTATATCGAACAACTGTATAAATATTAACAAGTAAATTGCTACTTTGCTAAGAAAATGTAGGCAACTCTGTTCCATTTCTTTCTAGGGGTGAAAAAGGCAATTTGGTTAGAATGTTTGAAGATATTTCCCGGAACACTCATTTTCTACAAATAGTACTTATGGTGAGCCTGCCTATCAAAGACCTAGGCCTACCTACATAATGTCGTCACGGTATGACTATGACTTGGAAGTTGTGAGATACCTACTTTCTTATTGATCATTACGATCCCTGAGTCATTGGATGGAACGCTCCACATGCACTGATGCACGTGACTCCTCAAATAAACCATTTGACGCAATTTGTGCCCCCATATGGCTGCGATGAATCACGTTTATCGCAAGGTACCTATCGATACTGTACAATGGTGCATTACTGACGGACGCATCCTTTCATATTTTATGTATGGCGAATGCATCGGGAACAGTCTGTTTAATGGAAGAATACTGAGCAGGGAGGCGCATGTGGTGCGGCGGAGTGGAATGGAACCCGCGACCTTGCGAGGGCGAGGTCACGGCGTCCCCGCCGCCGCCGCCGCCGCCGCTACCTGCTGCGGACGTCACTCCGAACCCTCCTCGCTATAGCCTACCTACCTACCTACTACCTACAGTATACCGATAAACAAGGTTAACCTTAATTTGCTACACAAGGTCGTGGTGGGTCGGTGGGTGGGTCTTGGTAAATAAAAATTATGATAATTTTCCTTTACCCAGACAATATTTTCCCAAAATTATAAATATACATAACTAGGTATCTAAACATCCACGGCCTGTAGCAGCAGATAGCAGTGTCAGAGATACCAAAAGGATTCAATTTCCTTTAAAAAGAAACTTTATAGAGCTAGTGCGACCCAAAATTAATGCTGATCACCTGATTCTATTACCGCCGTAAGCAACATATTGATGCGCAATTGCGATTTTAAGTCGCAATAGGTACATGTGGATAATAGAGGAAAATTTTGTGGGTATATATGATGCAGTTATGTACTTTGTAGTTAGGTACCTATGTAGGAGTGGGTGGGCACGGGAGGCCGGGAGAAGTGCCGGTCGCGCGCGGCCTTGGCCGTGATCGCTCGCTCGATATAGCGCACCCGCCCGCCGGCCGCCCCTGCCTACCCGCTACCTATATACCAGTATACCTACCTGATTTCCCACCCTTCCTAACTTCCCACTCACCTCCCCATTCTCTGAATTTCTGATGTTCTCGATGCCTATTTTAAAACGGACGGTTCAAATACAAACTAACGACGTCATCGCTGAATTTCCAATGACGCAGTTACTAAAATGATCGGTTCAAGTTCATGGCTGATGGCGCAGCGCGGCTGTTATGAAAGCAATAGGTATACCTACCTCTACCTACCTACCAACTTTTAACCAACACATACCAAAGAATACTAAATAGGTAAAGAGTCGGTCTTCCCGCTCCTCATATACCTATCCTTTTAAAAATATGGGCATGGCGCACAGATCCTTTTTTGTCTATTTAAACTTGATTCAGCCAATGACCATGAACCCATCTCAAACCCATTAATTTATTAAAGCAAAAAATCGGCAAAGTGCGAGTCGGACTCGTTCACGAAGGGTGCCGTACCAATGTGTATTAAAATGGCATAAGAATAAATTGATGTTCACGAGATACAGCCTTCGAAACAACACTAGATGTCATTTATGAGAACACTAGATAAAATCAAAAAATGAAAAAACGTGTTTTGCTTGGGAGCCCATTAATTTGTATTTTATTTTTAGTGAAATGAGGCATCACTGTAAAAATTTCAACTCTGTATCTATTACGGTTTATGCTTGGACACGGTTTATGAGATACTGCCTGGTGACAGACGGACGGACAGACAGCGAAGTCTCAGTGATAGGGTTCCGTTTTGTTTTCACTCTTTGGGTACGGCACCCTAAAAAATCACGGACCTCAACGTTCGTTACCACTTAGTAGGCAGACGGCGTAGTTAGAGCGATTCAGAATTAGCTGTCAAGGCCACCGAACAAAGTGATATCATTTATATGGCGCGGGTGTCCCTGAACTCGGGCAGCTAAGCGCGATGACGCACGTGGACGCAAATACCGCGGCCCTGACCTTCCCTCCACAGTAATCTTGGTAATGTCAAGTACTGCGCCGCCACCCTGCCGCCGTCATAGCCGCCGCCGCCGCCGCTCATGGAAAAACCCTCTAATCGTAAAATTGCGCACTGCCATTGGCTTATGCAATTTTCCTATTACAGTGTCAATACAGTGAAAGCCAAGAAAATATACCTATAGACTAGATTTCAAGATATTACGAAATGGATACTATTTAGGTGATTATAATTACTACTTACCAGCAGCTGATATAGACAAAACATAAAAGTTCGATTTATAGAAAATATTCTATATTTTTATACTTACGGTATAATACAAATTCAACAGTTTATTTCACTTTCTTCCCTTTCTTCTTGGGCGCTGTTTTCTTAGCTCTTCCTTTGTTATTAGACTTCTGAGCTTTCTTGCCCCGTCCCTTTGTTTTTTCCTTAGCTTTTTGCGCGCGGAGATCTTTCTTCATGCGCGGGTCGACGACTTTGTATTGTCCCTTGACTCCGGACGGTCGCTTCATACGTTTCGCGGTTGTGTGCTTCTTGGCAACTACGTATGTTACCTTCTTTTTACTCTCGGTAGTTGCTTTCTTGTAAAGCTTTTGTACTTGTTGTGATTTCTCTCTGTCGGTCATGTCGGAGTTCTCCATGACAGCCTCTACCTTCTTCTTCGCGCGTTCCATTTTCTTCAACATACGCTTCTTCTTACGCGCCTTGGCCTCTATGACTTTCTTGATTGGTCTGGCGTTTATGTCCTGCATTCTGTTCTTGTATTCTTCCGTGTATTTCTGTAAATAAAGTTTGATTGTTTTGTTTGTACTTCTTTCTTCATTATTTGAAACTTGGGGCGTAATTAAAAAATCTTGCTATTTGGTCTTCTTATAACATAACCCATTTTCTATATTCGTAAAAGGCTAAAAGACACTTGATTCTTGTGGCAATATGTATATTAGATACTTTTTACAATCCAGCGATAGTTTTAAGATTTTTGCTTTTAATTGAATCCTATATAGTTGAGTTCATAAAACTGTTCAATTTGTGACTCAATGTTCTTTTACATCAGGTACCTCGATTTAGTCGCATTTGCGAGCTATTTTTTTACCAGTAGTAACTACCAGCTATGAGCCAAGAAATCCATATCTACCTTTGCACTAAAGATCACTTACCTATGGCCAAAAAATCAACATCTGTCACAAATATCACTTACCTCTGGCAAGACAACTTTCTTTTTAGGGTTTCGTAGTCTACTAGAAACCCTTATAGTTTCGTCATGTCTGTCTGTCTGTCTGTCTGTCTGTCTGTCTGTCTGTCTGTCTGTCTGTCTGTCTGTCTGTCTGTCTGTCTGTCTGTCTGTATGCCGCGCCCTCATATCTTCGTCAGTTTTAGAGCTATCGACATGAAATTTGGTGAGAAGATAGATCGTGTTGACCCAAATATAGAAATGTTAAGAAAAAAATATTTAAAATGTTTTTTGGACCCCCTCCCATACAAGTGAAAGGGGGGCAAAAAATTTTTTTTTCTTCTGTTATATTGAATAGGGTATCGTTGAATAGGTCTTTTAAAACTAAGGTGAGGTTTCTTTGAAACAAATTCTCTAAAATGTTTCTGTCACGAGATATTTGCTTTTAAAGAGGGCGTTTTTGACCCATAATTTGTTCCAGCTGTAACTTCTAAAGTATAAACGCTAAAAAATTGAAATGAAAGTGAAAGTGAAAGTGAAAATGTTTATTCAAAATAGGACATTAAAATATCACTTATTGATAGTCATTACATTACGCAGAAATGGATTAGACATTGTAAAAAAGAGAAATTTGCAAAGCACAATTTTCTCTTTTTTATAACAATTTTTTATTCCTACTATAAACGCGGCTCGGGCGGGATAAAAAAATAAAAATAAAGGCACTGCCTCGGGGCTGGCCAGGCTAACCACACGGCATGTAACTTTATACCTTAACGACCAGTAAGCGAAACTAAATTCGATCAAGATTTTTAAAAAGGTGTTACATGTGTATAGTTAGTCGGACCTCCTGGACAGGAAAACCCCCCAAAAACCTGCCCAGAAGTGCTCCTATTCTAAAGATTACAATTTTTGTAGGCCTTAAATTAAATAAATATGGAATATAGCTTACAATCTGAAGTTACAATGAAAACTATAACGGATATCGTACCCTTAAAGGTTTCAGGAAAAATTGAGTTTTTCTATTTGCGGTTGGTCATCATACTGCTGCTAACAAACCAGCAACAAAATTAAGTTTGTAATGCTGAACAACCTGATATTTAAACGTTGACTACGAAACCCTATTTGTGGGCGTGTCTGACACGCTCTTGGCCGGTTTTTTATGTGAAATCAGGTGGCAACGCATATATAGTTCAAGGTTGTCTCTTTCGTAGAACTTTTAAACTAGTCAGCTATCAGTTCCATACTTTTGTCATTCGTAAGGTGTACGTTCAGAGACGTCTTAATATAAAAGAGCGACGAATGAGACCACCTTGAATGTACCCCAGGACCCAGGGTCTCACCATTCACCTTAGGCTGATTCTCACTTACCTCTGGAACGACGACTTCCTTCTTCATGTGCTTGTTCTCGTCCTCGACGAACCAGTCGGGCAGGTTCCTGTCGTTGAAGGCGTAGCGGTTCCAAGCGTCGTCGATCAGGTCCCGCTTGAACTTCTTCGACGTGGCTATCATGGTGCCCAGAGCCAGGGTCTCCGCGTCCATCTTTAGAGTGCGCTTCAGCCTTTTCAGTTCTGTGCAGGATAATTGACAAGTTAACAGAGACTGTTGATAGATAATTGGAATGATTGACAAGTTAACAGAGAATGTTTATAGGAATTCGGAATGATTGACAAGTTAACAGAGAATGTTTATAGAAGTTTGGAATGATTGACAAATTAACAGAGAATGTTGATAGAAATTTAAAATCATTGACAAGGTAACAGAGAATGTTGATAGAAATTTGAAATTATTGGCAAGTATAACAGAGTTGACAGAAATTTTAATAGAGGTGTTAACAACATCTAACACAAATTCTTGATTCAGGTTATACTTCACTGGGACAAGTGTTGAGATTCACCCGTGGGTTTCGTAAAAAGCGACTAAGGGATAAGCATACAGGGAATGGGCAGCAATGTTCCCTGTAAACACAACATCTGGCACTGCACTCGCCAATTAGCCTGTCAAACGTGGTGAGTATGGCAAAAAGCAGGCCCATGTCCAGCAGTGGACTGTCATAGATGTTCAGGTTCAGAGATTCAGATTACCGACATCTTTCTTTACAGCGTTGTTGCGATTGACAAATTAATATAAGTTCTTGATAAAGAAAGTTTTTATAACTAAGATATCCCAAGTTATGACCCCTACTCTGGCGGAAAGTATGAAATGAAAGAGGAAGTTGAAAAACGGACAATTAGCAACTTAATACAGACTGTTGTGTATAGGTCGAATAACGTATAATGATGCCATCTTACCTGGATCTTGTTGCACAACTTCAAAGCCATCTTTCTTGCTAGCTTTGGCTCCCGCCGCAGCATTAGGAGCAACAGTATCTTCTACATCATAGTCACTGTCGGAAGAATCGTCGGAACCATCGGATTCGTATTTTTTCTTAGCTGGACCCTTCTTTATAGTTTCTTCGATATCTTCTTTGACTCTCTTGCCTAAAACAAAATATAAATATTGTAAAGCAGAGACACCAAACATTTGGTCAGCTAATTCCTAGCAGCCGTGTGTGTGTTGAAGAAAATGACAAGAGTACAGCAAAGTTAGTCTAGAAATTCTAGTCTTAATTTCTAAGTCTATTATTTTCTTACCCTTTTCCTTATAATTTTTAACTAATCTGTCTAAGTCCACTCCTTCGTCATCATCCTCGTCGATATCTTTGAAGGAATCCTTCTGGAACCACAACTCCGCTTTCTTGGACCGCCGCGACATAGGGTCGGTGTTGTCTAAATCCGTGAGCAATGGGTTGTTTTTGGGTATCTTCTCAGGTTTGGAAATTTTACTGTTCTTCATAGTGTTCAGTTTGGTCATCTTGTCGATTTTTTTGCGTTCTGTGTCCGAATCCGAGAATGCTACAAAGGTAAGATAACATACCTACATTAGTAAGATTTAGAAAACCAAATAACAATACAAAACATAAATTATATTCAGGTGCGAACATTCCCTAAAACCATACTCATAAAAACTTTCTAACCAAAGAAAATCAAGCAAGATCAGTTCGCGTAACCTATTTGCAATTTCTATATTCGAAAAAGAAACATATTAATAGAATTTCTAATTGATATTGTAGGGGAATGGAATAGAGCAACCTTAATTTTACTTATTTTCTGTGTGCCTCTTGGTGCCTAATGAAATTTTAAGGTAACTGGCGGCCCGCCAGCGTTTGCACCGATGCTAATCGTTTTCCGGTGGGGTTATCACGTTTTCCCGGCATGTTTTATACATATACCTTTCTCTTGAATCACTCTATCGAAAAATCTAAAACAAACTGTATTTTAATCCCCTGCGTGGTTTACGAGGAGTTTATTACAGACAGATAGAGAAACGCAAAAACCGCAAAATAAAATTATACTATGTATTGATTGATTAATCTAACCCAATGATTCCTTGTCTCCCTCTGGTTCGGAGTCTGACTCCATCTCCAGTTCGCTGTCGGAGTCCTTGTAGTACGTCCCCGAGGAGTCCAGCTTGGAGCCCTCCACGTCATACTTCATGTACTTGGCCTTCACTTTGAATTCGTCATCTGAGGGCTCCTCTTCTGCTACCATGTCCGGTGCTTGGTCCATGATTTTTGCTAGTTGCTGAAAATTAAATGACATAGATGGTTTTAATCTAATATTTCTATTGCATATTTGCAGATCATAATTTCTAAAATATGCATATAAATTATTAAAATTAAATCTAAAAGTGTAATCTCTAAAGTTTAAAGTGGCTTTTGGGATCTTCTCGGATTTCCACACAAGCCATACAAAAAAGTACTGAAGCATTGCTCTTTCATTAGTGTCTGTAATCCGAAAACGCGATGCTATTTATGTTATAACTTACATAATTTTGAATAGAAATAATAATAATTATTCTAATAAAAACAAGCTACAAGATCATGATATTGAAGAGTGAAAAAGGGGTAAACGAAGATTTGACGGCTGATAGAGATAAATGGAAGAGAAATAAATACATGTTGCGCCGACCCCAAATAAATTGGGATATGGGCAGGCAGATGATGATGATTTAACACATACCTCAGCATTTTTAATGTCGGACAGGCGGAACATATCGTTAGCCTCCTCCACGGGCCCGTCGTCCCCTTTCAGCACCATCTTGAGGTTCATCTTCTCAGCCAGCTTCTGTCTCTGCTTGTTTAGTTGCTTCCGTTTCCGTTTCAGTTGCCGACGCTCCTCATCCTGGGAGTAAATTGTAAGTCAAAAATTTGTTGTCTATAGATAGACAGTTTTGTGTACCTAGATTTTGTCCAAATGCATCATAACAGTGTGAGAGTAGACCTTTAATTGAGACAAATATGGAGACAAATTAAAGGTTCATTGTGTAACCAATCACAATAAATTAATTAATATTCTTCTTTTCATGTGGGACACAGAGTCATTCAATTTATTAATGGAAAGGACAATAAAAAGCTGTGTTAAAGGTTATAAATAATTCATTACTTGTCTTGTATTGTACATGAGATTAAGGTAACTATAGTCCTGCAACTTTGTGGGCGACCTTCCTTCGGGGTTCAGATGGTGGGGGGAGCGAGGAGGCACATTTTAATATGACGTGCGGCGCGGATGCACGCGTGTCCCTTTCCCGATGCACCTCCCGCTGCCCTCTGACGTCTTGGGTACCTCGTCCCCCACCGTCTGTCACCCCTAGGGAAGGTCGCTCGCGAACTTGTTGGACTATAATAAAATAGCCACCTGCAAGTAACAATGCAAGTAACAAAACAATTAACTCATTTTATGGTTATATAAGAAACTCACCTGCAGATTGGCAATTTCTTCATCAACTTTCTCTTCCTCATCTTCCTCTTCCTCCTCCTGTTCTTCTTTTTCCTCTTCTACAGTTTCCTTACTTTCTTCTGTTACTTCCTGAAATACAAAATAATTTAAAAGAATATAAATTTTTCCTTAGGTCACTATGCATTTAAAAAAATAATTTTCATCATGTTAGTCCATAGGAGTCCACTGCTGGATGTTTGCCACAAGATACAATCTCCTATTTTCGCCATCCAGTCACTTTAGTCAAAAATGGTAGAAAAATATTTAGGGATTATGTTTCTTCAAAATTAAGGGTAGCTTCAATACTCAGAACTTGCATTAGTCAATATTAGAAACCAAATAACAGTTACTTACTTGTTTTCCTTTCCATTCCTTGATGTGCTTAAGCCAACTCAATAAGGATTTCAAGTCCTTCCTACCAAGCACCTTTATATCCTTACAGCACTCCTTTATTTCCAGAGTTGTTTTTGGATGCTCAGCTATGCTTTTGTCATCTAATACAATCTGAAAAATTACAGCAAAAATCAAAGTTAGAGTAATATTTAGAATCAAGTGACTAAGATCAATTGAGTAGCATATTACCTAGATGCTACTTTCACTCAAATATTACTTTAGATTAAGATTATGTGATGAGTATTTGTAAGCTTGATATAGAATGGTCAATAAATACCTGTGAACATCCTTGTAGTAAGTCCAAGGGATCATCATCACCAAGAAAGCTAGACACATTCACTGGATGAAAAGTGGTATAATCATTTTCTTTGTACCCTTCAGCTTTGGCTTTCTTTGCCTTCTCAGGGTGCAGCAGATTCATGTGCTGCTTCTTCACAATATCCAACTCTTCAAACACATGCTTGGCATCCAGCAGCTTTGGGTCAATGGAGTCAGGGGCAATGTACCCTTGACACACAACAAATATCTCTGAAGACTCATTACGAGAAGCTTGAGGCTTTGTTGCATGAACTTTCTTGAAAAATTGCTTGAACACCCAAAGTAGTGCATGGTAATCTTTTGATCTAAACACTTTGGTCACAAACCATCCACCTTCTCTTAAGAAATTTGTAGCTAACTTGAGAGCGCTGAGTGTGAGGCACGCCTGCTGGTACGCATCGTGCAGCCAGTTCAAACCAACGTTTGGAGCACCGTCGTTCAGCACAACATCTGCTTTCCATGTCTTTATCTCTTTTTTGATAGCCGTTTTACATTTCTCAGTTGTAATATCTTCTGTGATACTGATGCATCCTGGTATTGGTTTGATAGGGAACAAGTCGATACCAATAACCACACTGGACAGTGGCATGTTCTGATGGGCCACTTGCATCCATCCTCCAGGAGCTGCACATAAATCTATACATACTCGTGATTTCTGTAGGAACCCAAACTTCCTATTCAATTGTATTAACTTAAAGGCAGCTCTCGAACGGTAACCTGTAATATTTTTAGACAATATTTTAATACAACAAGCCTAAACAAAATAAATGAAAATGGTATTTACTGTATAGGTTACAAAATATAGTCACAGACCTGTTTCCTTCGCTAATTGATAGTATTTATCTTTGCGCTGTTTTCCAACTTTAGTCTTCTTCCCCATTTTGCACTATTTATTGATCATTTGTGCTCTTAAATTTTAATAATCAGCAAGTTTACCACATTGCTCAGAATTTTTAGGTTAGAAAGAAATAGACAACAAGCAATGACAGCAGGCTGTCAAAACCGTAAATAAATCAGAGCACAGCGACAGCATCGAAAGAGGTAAAAGATCTGAACTCCTTTGGAACGAGTTTGGAGGAACTCCTCTTTGGCTGTTTTTCTCTAGTTTGTTGATTCGCGCATTTTCTGAACTGAATAAGCGAGTCCCTACATTGTACAACATAGTATTGTACACCATAATACTGGCCGTCAGAGGAATGTACGACGTGATGAAGCACGACATGGTGGATGGAATCAAAACAATGTCGCCATCCATCACCCCGTACCGAAAGTGCACGGGGGTGGATTGCACGACATGATGGTTGGAGACATCACGTGTTGTGGTAGAATAGTGATGTGACTAGATCGATAATATTATATGCATTTCTAGCTTAATCGATATTGTTTTTATATGAAATATGTTCTTAAGTAAGCTTGGTCGCTCACTTCGTTCGCTCCAGGGGGTCACTGTTCTAACCTAACCTAACCTACTGTGTCGGATTTGCGTTGCATGTGTTTTTTTTTACTGCGGGGGGCTGCGCCCCCCAAACCCCCCCTTGTGGGGGGGCTTAGCCCCCCCCGTCCCCCCCTCCGTGGGTTGCCTTGCATGTCATGTTCGAATAATTAATCGATAAGTGGATCAAAGTCAACACTGTCACATCACTACATCCGCTGTGACGTCATTTGTTTTGATTCCATTTCCACCCCTGTACATTATCGGTCCGGGCCCGTATTTCAAGACCATCCATCCATCATGTCGTACAATGATCTGCTGTACAATACGCTGCCGTGCATTAACCTGCTGTGCATTGAGTATGTTGTGCATTGTGGTTCCCCGAATATAGGTGAAAGTACTTCTAGCCGCACACCCGAACCGCACTCACCGCACGCGCCGAATAATGCGGGAGGCCTCGTACACCTAGCCGCAAACACAGCCGCATCGAATCGAGTCGGTGTTGCCAAGAGAGTACTTTCTTCCCAGTTTGATGGGTAATTTTGCCATACCTGTGTATTTTTTGGAAATCAAGCGGCAGGCAACAATAGATTTAAATTATTGTTTGAACCGGGATTATTACCGTGATTATATTTTTGTTTACCTCGATATTTCGGGGCGGTTGCACGCCCCATGGTCACGAGTAGACTAGGCTGGCTCGGCGAGTGATGTCATCTTTCTAAGGGTTAACATATCTGTCTACCCTCTTTCGGATTCGTCGACTGCGTTCTACACGGTTACTCGAATCACTACTATTGTCACTCACTATTTTGTCACGATCACGACACACCACACTAACAGTATCACTTCGCGAGTTTGAAGTCGAGTGACAATAGATTTTTTAGAATTATAGTTGCTGTCATGTCACACCATTCATTGCTTTATTGCTTGACAATGATATTATATGTTCACAACACTTAAATTATTGTTTAAAACGGGATCATTACCGTGATTAGATTTTTAATTACCTCGATATTTCGGAGCGGTTGCACGCATCTACATGACACTTGAGAACCCTTGAAAAACTGCCCATTACTGTGTCGTAGTCGTACATAGTTATGTTGTACAATACAATGTCAGGAAATATCATGCTGTGCAGTCAGTACTTACATTGTTATAGTACGGTCACTCGAATAGGCCATATTTGACAGCTGTCAAACCCATACTAGGAAACATATCAACAAAGAAAAATAGACCTTATGTCATAGTATTAAAAGCTGTCAAATATGGCCTATTCGAATGACGACGGTACTATAGTTCTCAGATGTTCATCGATCAGAGACAAAAACTTTTCGACCAAAAAGTGTCGGGTCCTAGACTTCAAAAACTCCGAAAACTTTCGAAAAGAAAATCTAAACAAGGGATGAAGAACAGCAAACTTTACTGGGAGGGAAAATTAATGGAACAGTCTGGCAGCACCAACAAATAAAAATAATAAAATCTTCTTATATGGTCACACTGTCCGCGCGCGCTAATGACGTCACCAGAATTATAGTCTATGATCCGCACTGGCTGGGGAATCCGTTCGATTCGGCGCGTACGGCGCGTGCGGCTCGGCTATATTTTCGAGGTTCCATAGATTTTCATACAAAGAATCCTAAATTCGGCGCGTGCGGCTCGGGTGGTAGCGCAAATCTGCGTTCACCTTATGCGAGACTTCTGCCGGATCTGTTTATTCTAGCCAGGCCATGAGCCAGGCTTGGTTCGGTTGGCGGGAAAGTGAACAGATAGCGAAAAATTTCTTAAATTCATTTTTATTATTAATTTCTAGTTTTTAGGCTTTGTTTTTATTCCTATTATTATAAATATAGTGTAGTATTAGTTTTTCTTCGTGTAGGGTAAGTTTTTGTAACTTTTCTGTGCCGCTTTGGCAAAAAATGGACCCCTCCATAGTGAGGGAGTCCGAAATCGCTGCTGTGCCTCCAGTGCCTCCAGATTTATCAGGGTCTCCGGCTCTCGATTTATTAGTAGCGGCGGCTAAAAAGATCGAACACGGTGATGACAATCGCGGACGTGGCTTATCACGATCTTTTAAAACTAAAAAACCCAAAAACAATGTCAAATACGTACTAGTTGACCCCAAACAGGTGCAAGTTAACCTTCCCATACAAAAACAGGTGAATGTTAGTACAATTCCCATGGACCAAGACTTACAAAAACAGTTTAATACAATGGAACAAGACCCAAGCCAAGACCAGATTCTTGATAAAAATCAACCGCAATACCCGACTACTGAAAAAGAGCCCTACCCCAAAAAAAGTGTTTTTAGGTCGCTTTATGACCCTAAAGACCCAGGCCCTTACATTGTTCACGTACAATTTGCAGAGCAAAACGGTAAGACAGGGGCAACTTTGCACCCTTTGGATTTTTCGTACTTTCTTTACCAGAATGGTATGAAAAACATTATAGAGAACGGAGTGAAGCGGATAGGCCGCAATCGTTTGTCAATTTCTTTTGGTTCCTGGAAAGAAGCGAATCTTTTCGTTCTGAACGAAGTCCTTGCTGGCCAAAAGAAATATGAGGCTTCAATCCCAACTTTTAATTTATGTCGTATGGGAATTGTGAAGGGTGTTCCAGAGAGCTGGTCTCAAGAAGAGATAATGGAAAATGTCAGAGTACCTGAGGGTTATGGTAAGATTTTGCGTACGCGTCGTATGAATCGAAAAACAGTTACTGCTGCAGGCGTGGTGGAATGGGTGCCAACGCAAACTGTAACTTTAACTTTTGACGGTCAGCGCCTGCCACCTAGGGTTTTCGCATTCTACTCGGCTTTACCCGTCCAAAACTATATCTTGCCGACAATTCAATGCCACCGCTGCTTTAGGTTTGGGCACACTAAGGACAAGTGCCGTAGTAGGCCCAGATGTGCAAAGTGTGGCGAAGAACATGATGCTGCAACTTGTATGGTGAATGGTGACAGTCGTTTCGTGTGTTAATTGTTCGGGAGATCACCAGGCAACAGCGAAAATTTGTCCAGAATTTTTGAGACAAACTGAAATTAAAAAATACATGTCTGAAAACAACGAGTCATATCTTGAGGCCTCTAAAGTCATTCCAAATTCAAAACCATTGTTTTCAGAGGTTGTTGGCAGGGCCTCTACTCCAAATTCTTCTGTTCCTGTGGAGTCCACAGAAAACAGAAAAGTTTGGAACAAGAAAACTGTCACAATTTTACCAAAAATTAAAAAACCGTCAATCCAAGGCTATGACCATAAAGCACACAAGGATCTAGTCAATTCTTTCAAAGAGCCTACCCCAGAAAATGGTTGTGGTTTCAAAACACCAGACATTGGTAATAAAGAGACTGACCCTCAGGCCTGTTCGTTACAGGATCTGTTATCGCAATTAGTTAATATTGTTCTTAATTCTTCTTTACCGTACAACGTTGCCCTATCACTTATTAACTCCATCTCAGTTGCCATTCTTAATCTAAATCATGGATTGTCTCATCCAGTGGAACCCCAGAAGCATTCGATCTAAACAATCTGAACTATTTTTTCTTATAAACAAGTATAAACCGTCCATTTTGGCCATTTCTGAGACTTGGTTGGGACCTGGATCCCTGTATAGGGTTCCAGGTTTCAACATTCTCAGGTCTGACCGGAGGGAGGGATATGGAGGCGCTGCTCTCCTCATAAAACAAAATTATTTTTTTAAACAAATTAATTTGCCTGTTCATAGTAATGATAATTTAGATGTAGTGGCTGCGTCAGTAGCTGGTATTACATATGTGTCGGTGTATATATCTGAAAAATACATAACAGTCATCCCAATATTAAAAAATATTGTTGAAGGTTTACAATCTCCTATTGTCATGCTGGGGGACCTAAATGCCCACCATTCTTCGTGGGGGGCACCTCGGGATGACATCTTTGGAATTCGTATTGCTGATATGTTAGATGATGTAAATCTTGGTGTATTAAATACTGGGTGTCCAACTCGTCGACCTGTACCAGGTCAAGCTCGTAGTTATGTTGATCTATCCATTTGTTCTCCTAGTCTGCTGTCGGTTATTACATGGGAAATTTTAAATTTGTCATATGGCAGTGATCATTATCCAATCATTCTGAGGTATCCGAAATCGAACAAAAGTTGTGTACAACCTCTACCACCCTTATTAAAATATAAATTACCTGATAAACGTAATACTTTGTGGGATACTTATTCTGCGTCGTTGGATGATGGAATGAGTGAGGTTTCGGGTGTTTCTGTTACAGTTACGAATGTTCTTGAAAATTACGACCATCTAACATCAAAAATAAAAATAGCAGCGGATAACACTTTTGAATCAAAAAATGTTGCTGGTAATAGTAAGATTGCTTCACCTCCATGGTGGGACAAGCAATGCACAGAAGCTGTAAAAAAACGAAATGACATGGAGTTGCTCGTACAGTGCTCGTACATGATTATGTTGACTTATCCACTTTTAATCAGTTTAGGAATTATGAAGCAGCAACTAAACGTCTTTTGCATAAAAAGAAGCGTAAGGGATGGAAGAGTTTTTGTGGATCTATTTCGCCGAGCACTCCTCTAACTGTAGTTTGGAGTAGTGTTCGTCGCTATAGGTCATCCCTGATGGCTCGATCTGTTCCTTCCTTCTCTTTGGATTGGGTTCCATCGTTTTTCCGTTCTCTTGCACCTGATTTTGTGCCATCTTTACAACATATGCCTTTTACTTATACATCCTCAAATACAGGTTACTTAAATGAAGCATTCGATTTGCAGGAATTAAATTGGGTCTTAAACAGGGTATCTGATTCAGCGCCGGGAGCCGATGGAATTCCCTATTCTTTTATTGTCAATTCATCTGTTTCTACGAAAATGTTTTTCCTGGACATTGTTAACACAGTTGTTGAGACTGGGGTTATTCCATCAACGTGGAAACATCAACTGATAATCCCACTGTTGAAACCAAATAAGGATCCACAATTTCCATCTTCATATAGGCCCGTTGCTTTGGCTTCCGTGTTAAGCAAATTGGCAGAACACCTTATAAAAAATAGACTAGAATGGCACTTGGAGCACAATAATTTACTAGCCCCTTCTCAGTATGGGTTTAGGAAAGGTAAAAGTGTGATAGACAATCATTCAATTTTGACAACAGATGTACAGCTGGCATTCACAAAAAAGGAAATCGTGGCAGCGGCTTTTCTGGATGTTAGTTCGGCGTATGATAATGTTGATTTAATAACTTTGAAACAAAAGTTATCTGCACTTAATTTTCCTTTAAAGTTCGTAAACTTTCTGTTTAATTTATATATGGGTAGAACGCTCTCGATTCGGCTGGCGGGTGTAGATGAGGGTTTTAGAACTGTGTGGAAAGGGGTTCCTCAGGGCTCTGTTTTGAGCCCTTTACTATATGATGTGTATACAAGGGATTTGGAGGGTGCAATTATTGGAAGTAATGTATTACAATATGCGGATGATCTTCTTATATATTCAAGCCATAAATCTACAGATGAGGCGGTTGCTACTTTGCAATCTGACCTAAACCGCGTACAGATATGGATGGCCAAACACAATTTATCGTTATCTCCACTCAAATGTTCAGTAATGGTCTTTAACCGTAAGAGGGCGGTTCCAGTAGTTAACGTAACAATTGATAATATAGCTATTCCTATAGTAAATGAAGTAATGTTTTTAGGTAAAAAATTTGATTCCAAACTAAACGGCGTTGCTCATGTGAACTACTTAGTGGGAAAATGTGAAAAACGTATTTCTGTTTTGAGAGCTTTGTCGGGTGTATGGTGGGGAGCCCACCCTTCGTCTTTAAGATTGGTTTACAATGCCCTGATCAGAAGTGTTCTGGATTATGTTATGGTACCTTTTTACTGGCTCCAGCAAATAAAGGGGCTTTGAAGAAGTTGGACTTGATTCAGTCTAAAAGTCTCAGCGTGGTAATTGGTGCTATGAAATCGACGCCAATTAATGCAATGCAAGTCGAATGTTGTGATCCTAATCTTCATTTAAGAAGACAGTTCTTATCAGATAATTATATTTTTAAAATAAGTCAATTTACGGCTCACCCCCTTTTACCCAAAATTCAATTATTAAAAAATTACATAGTGTCCAGTCACAGTTATTGGGCCCATAAAGAAGTCCCCCACATAATAAATAGCTACGGAAAACTTTCAGAATATCAGGATTCAATAAAAAGATTTCATTGTCATCCATTGTTTCATGTAGGGTATGAAGTTGTAGTCTATTCACCCAACATTCGTTTGGATGTTGGTGTTGCGAAGGGATCTGTAGTTGCAAATGCTCTTGTAAATCAATTTGTTCAATCAAACTTTTCTGATGCCCAGGTGTTTTACACGGATGCATCAAAAACGCTTCAACCTGTCATGGGTGAAGGTGTTGGTGCTGCATTCGTGCATAACAATACGGGTTATTTCAAACTTTTTAAGTACCCATCTGTTGTGACAAATTACACTGCTGAGGCTTTGGCCATACTAGAATGCATAAATTATATTATTTTCAAGGGTTACAATAATTCGTTGATTTTGTCTGATTCTTTAAGTTGTCTTATGTCTCTAGCAAATCCTGTGACTAAAAATTCTGTGTCTCCCGTTACTCTTGAAATCAAGAACAAGTTGCTCATTTGTGGCAATCGAAATCTAAGGGTTACATTGGCTTGGATCCCTGGTCATTCAGGGGTGCAAGGTAATGAAACTGCGGATAGATTGGCCAAATTAGCGGCTTCTCAAGGCAACAGTGACAATAAATCGGTATATGTCCAGGATTTACTTCCGTCCACTAGAGATTTTCTTTTTCAAAACTGGAAAGAAAAATGGTTAAATCCAGAAAAAGGTAAATTTTACAAATCCTTGCAGCCTACCATCCAAAGTCGTCCGTGGTTTTCAAAGTATATGGTTCCTAAGAAACTTGCTTCGGTCATTTCACGTATGCGATTAGGTCATTGCTGCACCCCAGCACATTTGGCTAGATTGGGGATTAGCGACAATGACGAATGTAAATGTGGATTGGGTAATGGAGACATTACCCATACTTTGTTTATATGCAGTAAATATAATTCATTAAGTTTGTATCATATTTTAATTGCGCATAAAGCGCCTCTCCCTGTAAATACTGCTTGTATATTGAGTTTGACTAATAAGGTGTATATGTCGAAGTCAATATGTCAAAATCTGCCTTCTACATAATAGCTCGTGAGTTTACAAACGAAAAGCCGTTTGCATATTTCCATCTGACGTATGTATACCGTCGACATTATGTGTACCGCCAAAAAAACGACCTTTTGCCGTATGGCATAATGCCCGGCAATATGTACGAACTAGTACTGAATTCCGCCACGGTGGCGCTGTAATCGCAAAACAATAAATATGGCGTACAGTAAAGTGGTAACAGTGCAGGAGGTGTAAATGGAAATCTTGTAAATAAAATTACTATGTTACCAGTGACAATAAGATATTAAGGAGAAGTTTAGTTCAGAACTTTTAAAAAGTATTATGGAACTCGTAAGGGATTGGTTAGAACCCCGTGGACGAACCAGAAATTTTTCGAGGTCACTTAACACTTAAAAAGTGGTAGGACGTCCATGGCCACGGATATTCGGCGGACTAGGGACGAGTATTAGGTACTGGTGCTCTCGCTACGTCGTAATGAACATTGCTGTGCAGAATTACTTAATTTAAAAAAAAGTACAATTATTGTAGTCCGACAGTACGCACTTTGGAGGACTACTTCGATATACTAAAAGAAATTGACGAAAGTTGCGGGCACGGTGGACAGGTTTTTTTGTATCTATTGTATCAATTGAAGGATCGATTTATGATTAAGAAAAGCGATAGACTTGTTTGTGTCGCTTTGTCCTTTATGCGAATTAAAAATGAAAATCGCTAAGAAGTGCGTCGTCACTAAACCAATCATATCATCAGATTTGAATCAACGGTTAAGGACAGGTTAATTATTCTAGTTAATAAGCTGAAGCGGCAAAGGGCCACATTGCTCGAAGGACTGATAATCGGTGGAGCAGGGGAATTCTCGAGTGGAGATCACGTACCGGGAGGCGCAGCGTAGGATGGCCCACCGCGAGATGGACAGACGATCTGGTCAAGTCCGCGGGGAAATGCTGGATGCAGGCCGCTTCTAATCGGACAAAGTGGAAATATTTAGGGAGGCCTATGTTCAGCAGTTTAAGTCCTATGGCTGATATGATGATGATGATGGTGACGCATTATTCTCACACAGCCCTGTTTTCCTTAAGAACTTTTATATAGCAAAAATATCAGATCACTTATCAATACAACTTAAATCATCATGTAAAAAGTAAGGTTTAACTTACATAGATATTTACAATCATAGCACTTTAACGATCTATGATTGTAAATATATCTATCAAACAGTGTAAATGTGACCGTCGAAGATACTCAAGTAAATAATATGTAAATGAATAAATATCGTTGTTTTTTTCTTAATCATGGTCACCCTAATATGATCACCACGTTGACGTTTAAGCAACGTTCATTTCAAAGTCATATTGCCGGATGTCGTGCCGACAATTTGTATACTGCTTTTCGTCTGTATACGAACGGGTCATTATGTAAGCGTCAGAATCTTACATATTGACTTCGACATATATAAAGCGTCAGAATCTTACATATTGACTTCGACATATATAAAGTGTTTGTGTATATGTCGAAGTCAATATGTAAGATTCTGACGCTTACATAATGACCCGTTCGTATACAGACGAAAAGCAGTATACAAATTGTCGGCACGACATCCGGCAATATGACTTTGAAATGAACGTTGCTTAAACGTCAACGTGGTGATTATATTAGGGTGACCATTATTAAGAAAAAAACAACGATATTTATTCATTTACATATTATTTACTTGAGTATCTTCGACGGTCACATTTAGACTGTTTGATAGATATATTTACAATCATAAATCGTTAAAGTGCTATGATTGTAAATATCTATATAAGTAAGTTAAACCTTACTTTTTTACATCATGATTTAAGTTGTGTTGATGAGTGATCTGATATTTTTGCTAAATAAAAGTTCTTAAGGAAAACAGGGCTGTGTGAGAATAATGCATCACCATCATCATCATCATATCAGCCATAGGACTTATACTGCTGAACATAGGCCTCCCTAAATATTTCCACTTTGTCCGATTAGAAGCGGCCTGCATCCAGTATTTCCCCGCGGACTTGACCAGATCGTCTGTCCATTTCGCGGTGGGCCATCCTACGCTGCCTCCCGGTACGTGATCTCCACTCGAGAATTCCCCTGCTCCACCGATTATCAGTCCTTCGAGCAATGTGGCCCTGTTCTTTGCCGCTTCAGCTTATTAACTCGAATAATTAACCTGTCCTTAACCGTTGATTTAAATCTGATGATATGATTGGTTTAGTGACGACGCACTTCTTAGCGATTTTCATTTTTAATTCGCATAAAGGACAAAGCGACACAAACAAGTCTATCGCTTTTCTTAATCATAAATCGATCCTTCAATTGATACAATAGATACAAAAAAAAAACCTGTCCACCGTACCCGCAACTTTCGTCAATTTCATTTAGTATGTCGAAGTAGTCCTCCAAAGTGCGTACTGTCAGACTACAATAATTGTACTTTTGTTGAATATAAGTTGTTATGTCGGGGATGTAGAAATGAAGAAGTCCAAATAACGAATGTAGGCCTTTGTATTGCGCAATACTTATTTCTGAATAGATTACATTTTGTTGTATGAACTGTGTGGCGGGCGAGCGACGACTAGCGTCCCCGCGCCGTTCTCGGCTGGAAGTGTCTAGATGCTGACAATGCAAAACGTGACACAAACATGTGTCCCTACACTTTTTTAAATTAAGTAATCCTGCACAGCAATGTTCATTACGACGTAGCGGGAGCACCAGTAACCAATACTCGTCCCTAGTCCGCCGAATATCCGTGGCCATGGACGTCCTACCACTTTTTAAGTGTTAAGTGACGACTCGAAAAATTTCTGGTTCGTCCACGGGTGTTCTAACCAATCCCTTACGAGTTCTATAATACTTTTTAAAAGTTCTGAACTAAACTTCTCCTTAATCTCTTATTGTCACTGGTAACATAGTAATTTTATTTACATGATTTCCATTTACACCTCCTGCACTGTTACTACTTTACTGTACGCCATATTTATTGTTTTGCGATTACAGCGCCACCGTGGCGGAATTCAGTACTAATTCGTACATATTGCCGGCCATTATGCCATACGGCAAAAGGTCGTTTTTTTGGCGGTACACATAATGTCGACGGTATATGTTTAGTTTTCGTATAAAATGGGCGCGCGGTGCTGGCAACACTGATCTGTCGTCTTGTCACGTCCTCTGCCGTCGCCGTTTTTTCGGCGGGAAAATACTGAAAAGTGCAGACGTGATTTTCAGCAAAAATATTTTGTAAAATATAAATACGATAGATTTTAAGTGTTGTTGTGTAAATAGTTATTGTAAATAGTGTATATTAAGTTCTTGTAAATAGTTTGCAATAGTTTTTCTTCCCCGAAATGGGGAGAAGACCAAAAAAGAAAAAAGACGACGAGCCACAAACTCGGTCGAGATCTAGGTCTCCCGTGGCCAAAGAATTGCCAACATCGTCGTCAGATGATTCTAGCTCTGAAGACATGGTTGTGGATACCAATAAAAAGAGGACTTTTGAGGATATGAAATCGGAGCGAAATGTTAACCAGGACCAATACAAAGTGTTCAAAGTGGACAACTATGACAGGAAATACCCAGAGGATTGTAACAAAACTGAATACATTGTGTTTGTTACACACAATGAAAAAGATAAGCCATTTTCCGACAGGGAGCGTATGTTGCTTTCGGAAAAAATATACAGTAACGGCATCAGTGGGGTATTGCATTTTAGATCGGTCAATAGGTTCAAAATCAGCATTATGTTTGATTCGGCAAAGAATGCAAATGCATTTATACAGAATAAAAAGATACTTAATGAACTCTCAGTTTCAGCTTCGATTCCAGCAGCAGACACGGAAGTAACCGGTGTGATAAGATCGGTACCTGCTGAAATGAGCAACAAAGAAATCTTTGTCAACTTGGGTGGCAGTTCAAAGAATGTTGTACAGGTTCGACGCTTTATGCGGCGGGTGCGAGGTGATGGTGGGGAAGTTTCTTTTCAACCAACACAAACGGTTGCTGTAACATTCTCCTCGACGCAACTTCCTGAATTCGTCTACCTGCACTATTGGAGACACGAGGTCAGTCTATATGTTCCTCCCGTTAAACAATGTCTGAAATGCTTAAAGTTTGGTCATATCGCAAGTTATTGCAAAAATAATGATACTTGTTCGATCTGCTCAGGACCCCACAGTTTTAAAATCTGTATGTCTGACAAAACCAAACCAATATGTGCTAATTGTAAGGGCGACCACGTGGCAATTTCAGCAGTGTGTCCCATCAAAAAGGCTAAAATTGAAGAAAATAAAATTAAGTCCCACTCAGTAACGTATTCCGCACTCTTTGATGAAAAATCATTTCCGCATTTGGCGTCAAGAAATTCAAATCAATACTTACAAAATATGATCAAAAGCCAATCATTTATAAATATGGTAACACAAGTTATTGTGAAATTGATTGCAAACAAAAGCAAGGAAACCCCAATTAACACTGAAACCATTCGTGCGGCGTTTCAGAATACGATCAGTGAGGGAGCCCATACAATTAAGTAATGGATTCTCTCAATGTCGTACAATGGAATGCACAAAGTTTATTACATAACAAGCATCAATTTTCAAAGTTCTTATATGACAATAGCATACATATCGCAATCATATGCGAAACCTGGTTGAAGCCTCATCAAAGAATGAATATTCGGGGCTACAGTATAGAGCGCAATGATTGCGGTAACACTCATAACGGTGTATGTATTTTTATACATAATAGCATAAATTACAATAAAATCAATATTTACTTTGATGACTCTCTACAGACTATTTGCGCACAGATAACAATAAACGGTAAAAAAATTAGTTTTGTTAGTTTCTACAGTCCTACTAACTGCAATCCTGCATTTGATAAAGCGAAGTTTGATAATTTAGTTAAATCTATTCCTGGTCCATTTGTTCTTGCTGGAGATTTTAACGCGCATCATACTGAATGGGGCTGTGGTTACGTCTCCCACGAGGTAGAGCTGTCTTGGAAGTTGTTGATGATAATAACCTAGTCATTTTGAATGATGGTCAGCCCACTACAACAGGTACTCTAACTTGGCGTCCGAATGCACTAGATTTAACAATTGTTTCTCCTTCTTTGGCTCTCTGTTCCAGTTGGTCTGTTCACGATGATCCTCTTGGAAGTTATCATCTTCCTGTAATAACTAGAATCGTTTTTAGTAGTATTCCTAACAATAATAATATTAATGGTGGTGTACGTATGCCCATCCAACCCAATTTTAGGAATGTGGATTGGCAAATGTATGCTGAAAAAGTTGAGCATTTGTTGTCTGATTTTCAGTTGGATTCGTTTTCACCTATAGAGGCTTACAGTTTGTTTATCAAAATATTGTTTTGTGCTGTATCTCAATCAACTCCCAATTCTAGTGGACATGCTGATAACAGTCCTCGCAATCCCGATCTTACAAGATCGGGAGTGGGTGGACGTTCACGCAGGTCTACTCTCCTGGTGGAATAGTAAGTGCACTATTGCCGTCCGTAATTCTAAAGAAGCATACATACGTTTTAAATACAACCCGACTTTGGAAAACTATCTAGAATTTAAAAGGTTACAAGCTTTGAAAAACTTACTCTTAAGTTAGAGAGAAAAACTCGTGGGTTACGTTGTGTTCTTCTTTTAATCGCTGTACCCCCTTATCAGTGATTTGGCGCTTCATGCGTAAATATAATAAAACGTATGTTCCCAAAGTACGGATGACAACAACGATTGGATTTTTAGTTTTCTCCAGAAATACACTCCAGATTTTGTGGAAAATAAACCTGTATCTTTTAGTACCACCAATTTAAACAACCATTCTCGAAATAGCTTTATTATTGACCCCTTCACCATTCAGGAACTTAGAGCTGCTGTCTTTTCACGTAGAGATACTTCATGTGGGCTGGATTGTATTCCATATCTGATGTTGAAAAAATTATCAAAAAGTAGTTTGTTGGTGTTGTTAGACATTTTTAACGCATTATGGTCTAATAATGACATTCCTCATGAATGGAAAATTGATTGTATAATACCTATTCAAAAACCTGATAAACCTAAATTTGATCCTGACTCTTATCGTCCTATAACGTTGACTTCTTGTGTAGGAAAAATATTTGAGCAGCTTTTAAAGCAACGTCTTGAATATTTCATAGAGCACAATAGATTGTTGTCGACAAATCAATTTGGTTTTCGTAGAGGCCGTTCAGCCCGTGAAAGTATTTGCTTATTACATTTAGATATTTTGAAAAGCATTGGCGGTAACAACAAGCTCGTTAGTGTGTTTTTTGATATTGCCGGTGCTTTTAATAATGTAAATATAGATATTTTGTGTACAGAATTATTGAATATTTGTATTCCACTTAAACTTATTCAGTGGATCCGTGTCTTTTTGATTAATAGGAAAGTTTATGTTAAACATGACGGTGGGTTATTTGGTCCCCGTTTGTCTTCTGTCGGAGTGTGTCAGGGTGGAATCTTGTCTCCATTGTTATTTGTATTGTATATCCGTCGGTTAAATTTAATGTTGGGACCCAGCATTAAAAATTTACAGTTTGCTGATGACCTTGTAGTCTATATGTCGGGTAATAATTATAACCATATTATAAATAACATAAATCTGGCTTTAATTAATCTCCATAAATATCTGTCATATTTAAATCTTGAAGTTAATCCCCAAAAGTCTAAGGTGGTTGTTTTTGGTAAAAATAACCACGTTAATTTGATCTCGGTTGTTTACAATAGTATTGCTTTGCCAGTTTCTTTCGATATAAAGTTCTTGGGTGTTGTATTTTGTCGTAACTTGTCTTGGAAAAAGTATACAGATAACTTGGTAATTAAAGCTAACAAGGCTTGCAATATATTAAAATCACTTTGTGGTACTAGTTGGGGAGCAGACCCAAAAGTTCTACTCATGTTATACAAATCAATAGTAAGATCGCATTTTGAATATGGATTCTTGTGTTATGCAGGTTATTCCAAACTCATTGATAACTTTGATAAAATACAAAATAAATGCATGCGGATAATCACTGGAGCTTTCAGGACCACTCCAATTGTTTCTTTGCAAGTGGAGTGTAACCTGCCTCCCCTGGCTATCCGTCTCGCATATCTGAAAGAAAGATTTATTTTAAAACTCTACTCTGAAAAAAAATAACCATCTTATAGCTGAGCTTACTCATCCAAGTATTTCTTCTGTTCGAAAACCATGCTATATTTTGCAGGGCTTTTCTGATTTTATGGCATGTTTGAGAAACATTCCTATCTTTCAAAACCATAATTATTTACCATGTTACGATGGGCCTTTTAAAAGTAAATTCAGTCCAATGAGCGTAGTCATTGAGAATAATCTTTCTAGTAAGGAAGAAGTTTATGAAAGATTATCACTTTGGCATGGTTACAGATTTTTATACACCGATGGTGCAAAGAATGAATCAAATGTGTCTTTTGCAATGTATGACCCTACTAGTAAAATAGGTATGGGATATAAAATAAATAAACTATCCAGTATATTTACCGCAGAAGCAGCTGCTATATTGGGTGCACTGCAGCACATACAGAGTCGCAATTGTGGTTTTCATAGGTGGGTAATCGTCAGTGATAGCATGAGTGTTTTAAAGGCCCTACAAAATAATAAATTAAACGCAAACACAAATTACCTTGTACATTATATAAAAAATCTTTGGTTTGATCTTCACAACAATCATCAAATAGTAGTTGACTTCATGTGGACTCCATCTCATATAGGTGTATCTGGTAATGAAAAAGCCGATTATTTGGCTCGTTCAATTTCAAATTCGGAAACTGATGGCAATAATTTGAACTTACTATTGCCATATACTGATGTTTTGCTGTACTCAAACAAAGAATGTATGATAAGTGGAAAGAGCATTGGGATCATATAGTACAAGTGGAAAACAAAGGATCTTGGTATGCTGCTGTAAATATTAATTTGAAATCCGTTTCTTGGTTCCGTACGGGAATACATACCGGTGTAAGTTTTACTCCACTATATGCCGTTTGAGGCTAGGACATTGTCGTCTTAATTATCATCTGTTTCGTATGAAAATTGTAAATAATCCGCAGTGCGATCACTGTCAGTCACAAGAGGATCAAACCATTGATCATTTGTTCTTTTCGTGCTCGTCTTTCGGTATACAGCGCCTTTTGCTGATGGACGAGTTAATCTGTATTTACGGAGAACCACATCTGGTCCCGCACTCTGTACAAACATTACTCCAAAATAATTCTACATACGTACCATTGTATAATTTTGTAATATCTACTGTTAAGGACATTTAGTTTTAGTAGTTGTACCTATATGAAATGTAAATTATTGTGTAAATATATTATATTAGCAAAAATATATAAAAAAGGTAAAAAAGAAAACAAAAAAATGATTCTAACGAAAACAATGGAAACTTGAACGAAATACGAAGTTTAAAAAAAAAATAAAAAAAACACGGAATGGACAATATACTTGACAATACCTACTGAAACTGAAGAAGTAAAACTTATAAAATACACGGAATGGACATTATACTGAAGACGTACAATTTATAAAACTCACGAAATGGACAAAATACTGAAGACATTTAACATATAAAACATTATGATTGGACAAAATACTGAAGACGTTTATTTTTATAAAACACACTGAATGGACAAACACTGAAGACGTATATTATAAAAAAAAATACCCGGAAAAGTACTAACTTAAGACGAGGCAGTATGGTCTGAAGACCTTCGCCTGTCCAGATAGGACAAACAAAAAAAAAAAAAAAAAAAAATCTGCCGTCGCCCGCATCGTGGATGCGAAGTTTAATTATAAATAAGTAATTTAGTGTGCTTTCGGATTTTTCGTGTGGTTTTCCCTGTTCGGTGGGGAAGTGAACCAAGTGATTTTTGGTTCCGGCTTTTTGATTGAGGCCAACGTGGTCGCCGGTAACATAACCTCACTTTGAGTCGTCGCTCGCGTCGCGGCTGCCGATAGCCATATATTTTTTTGGGCCCTGTTTAAGTAGGTTTTGGAAACAAGAATTTCTCGGCCGGAAACTTTCCGGAGCAGAATTCTCTCATTAAATTTATTTTATTTAGCTATAGTAAAGAGCACTACGAATCGTAGTCAAATGTTGTTCCGAGGCTGATCGACCATTTAGTTTTAGATTTTAAGATAACTTTAATTTGCTTCCACTGCGCTAAGATCAGCTTCGGAATCAAACATTTTTTGGTAGCAGAGCGTGGTTGCTTTATTGCAACATAGTTAGCCGTAATTTAGTATTAAGCGTGTTTTTATATTACCCACATATTTTATTAATTTTGGAAAATATTGTTTCGGTTTTTTTGTGACTGTATTGTTTGCCTAGTGAACGGTACCTTATCGGTAAGGTCTAGGCCAGTCAACTAACATTTATTTTGTGGTATTTGTTTATTGGTTTTCGTTTTTATTAAGTCGAGTGTGTAAAAGTTGGTACCATGGCTCCCTCGATCGCCAGGTATAAGGCTGCTATAAAGACAGAATTAAGGTGGTTTACTACCACAGCGGCAATGATCGGCCGCGAGGACCGGGAGGACGCGCTCTTGAAAAGTGCACTACAGGCAGATGAACGGGTTCGGGTTGTGTCGGAACACCTCACAGAGTGCCTCATGCTCCTTGAGGAAGCTCCTAACCCTGAAGATAAGGAGCTGGTTGAGGGCGATGTAAGCCAGTGCTTGGAGCTGGCACAGGACATTGCGCAGGCAGCTGCGGACATATCTAGGCGACGTGACGGAAAGGAAAAGCCATTCCGTGGTAAAGTGGGACAAGGATTACAGGTGCCTCTTCCGCCTGTTACGGTTCCAGTCTTTGCAGGCGATTACGCCGACTGGCCGGCGTTTGAGGACCTGTATAGCAGTGTGGTCCACACACGGACGGACATAACGCCGGCGTACAAGATGGCTCAGCTGATGTCCAGGCTACATGGAGAGCCTCATGAATTGCTGACGCATTTGGCTGTCTCGGATAGCAATTATGAGGTGGCGTGGAAGATCCTTACCGACCGGTATCGAAACAAGCGCCTGATTGTAGACAGGCTGTTAGACCAGTGGCTGTCAATACCAACCATAACGCGAGGTACGGACCTCCGCGAGAAAATCTTCCACCCAGTCAGCGTCGCGGTCAGCGCACTGGAGCGACAGGGTTTGCCAGTGGCGGGCTACGGTTATATCTTGGTCCACACAGTGCTTCGCCGCCTGCCGAGCGAAATGGTCGCTCGATTCGAGCAGCTACATGGGGGCAAGTCCTCGGACCACCTCCCGACCTACGAGGATCTGAAGTCGTTCCTCGAGGCCGAAAGCAGGCGAGTGGACGTCCAGGCTGGTGAAGCCCTCGCAAGGAGACCTCTGCCCCTCGCCACCCGGAACGGCCGGGTGCACCGGCGCGAGGAGGCAACAGTGGGCAACCCAAGCGGTACAATATCGCATTGGAATCAGGGTGTGCCTACTGCAGGGAGACAGGCCACAGGGTAACGGCGTGTCAGGAGTTTGCTGCGCAGCGGATTCAGAGGAGACGGGGTGTGGCACAGCAGAGGCGTTGGTGTTTTCGGTGCCTGGGGCCGCATCAGGTGCGAGAGTGCCCTTCAAGCACCAACTGTAGGTACTGCCAGGGTGCACACCATCCGCTGCTCTGCATGAATCGCTCCGGAGGCGCCGGGGCAGCGCTGGAACGGATCAGCGAAGGAGCCTGCCCACCAAGGGAGGAGCAACGCTCCCACCCCTCAAGGAGGAGCCCACCTCCGCATCGGTCACAGGGACAGGCAGGGAACGTCAACAGACGGAGCCCACTTACCCAAGGACGTGGGGACGATCTCCACCACGGCAGCAGGTGCCGGATTGGGGAAGAGCGGCACAGGAACGTGGCCAGGACACCCATCCCAGGTACGGGATTCAACGGGCGGGTGTCAGGGAGCACTAGGCAGCCACCAGGGTACATGCAGTATTCTGCGGGCTTGAGCCACCTGGTTGGGTCTCAAGACCCACGCATGCCTCCGCCTATGCCTGAGTACCCGCGGCTACAGGCGCAACCTCGGTACGGACGTTTGCCGTCGGGGTACTATAGAACTCCAGCCATGGCCTTTATGGGCAGACCTCCCTACCAGCAGGAGTGGGACCCATACACGGGTTTGGGTAGCGAGGGCAAGTCTCAGCCGTGGTGCTGGATGAAGTGGTTGGGAAACTCCCTCAGGTTAGGTTACCACCAACGGTAAGAGGGTTAACCACAGGGTTGGAGTTAGCTGATCCTGATTTTGATACTCCTGGTACGGTGGACGTACTTCTCGGGTCAGACGTCCTCGGGAGATTATGGTGCGGTAGGAAGAAGGTACTCCAGGAAACTGGTTTGGTGGCCGTAGATACCACAGGGGTATGTTGTTTTCGGCCCAGTTTGGAGACCTCAGGACCTACCAGAAGGGATCCGGTCCTCTATGGTAGTGTGCTGTCAGAGGTGCTGCAGAGGTTTTGGGAGTCTGAAGAGCCGCCCACGGCGGACAGACGGAAGCCAGAGGATGACGAGTGCGAGTTGTTCTATCAATACAACACTGCGAGATGCCCGTCAGGCAGATTCGTGACCAGGCTACCTTTTCTCCCAAACCGCCCCGCTTTAGGTAGTTCGCGACAGCTCGCGGAACGGAGACTACTCGGAATGGAGCGGAAGATGAGGCGAGACCCAGCACTTCGGCAGAAGTATATAGAATTCATGCGGGAATATATTCAATTGGGCCACATGTCGGTGTCCAGCCTGGATTGGAGGTGTGTCGAGCATTATTACATTCCACACCTGGCTGTCTTGAAGTCACCTGAGGCGAAAATACGGGTGGTGTTTGACGGTTCTGCTCCTACCTCGAATGGTGTGTCTGTGAACCAATGTTTGCACGCGGGTCCTAAATTGAACCGGGACATTGTGGACATTCTCACAGACTTTCGGTTACACCAGGTAGCGTTCGTCGCAGACGTCAAAATGATGTTTCGCCAAACCATGATACATCCGGATGACCGTCGGTATCAGCTGATTTTGTGGCGTGAGAGCCCAGATGAGCCGATGGTCACATACGAACTTAACACGGTGACGTATGGACTTAAGCCAAGTCCGTATTTGGCAGTACGTACGCTGCGAGTTGGCCGCACAGGAAAGGGTAAGATATCCTCGAGCCGCAGCAGTACTGGATCGCGACGTCTACGTGGACGATATCTGCACGGGTGCTGATAGCGTGGAGCAGGCGCTAATTCTACGAGACGAGTTGATCGCGATCATGGGTTCAGGAGGTTACGAGTTGCGGAAATGGTTGTCCAGTTGCCCAGAGCTCCTGGCCGGTTTGCCAGGCGAGTTCCATCAGGACCCGCACCTCTTTGAGAACCCGGACAATCCAAACACGTTGGGCATCCTCGGGGTGCAATATAGGCCAACGCATGACGTATTCACGTACAAGATCGAGCCCGACCTTTTGGAGAAAACTTGGACTAAGCGGTCGGTACTGTCGACAATCGCTAGAACGTTCGATCCTAGCGGATGGATCGCCCCGGTTACGTTCATGGCGAAGTGCTTTTACAAAGGTTGTGGCTAGCCAACTTAGGATGGGACGACCAACTCTCCGGAGAGTTGTTGAAGGATTGGCTCAAGTTTGTGACCACCTTACCAGGGATTGTGCACATCGCGATACCCCGCAAGTTAGTCCCATCGGTGGGATGTAAGGCTACCCTACATGGGTTTTGTGACGCCTCGGAGCGAGGGTACGCGGCAGCTGTATACCTTCGGACAGCAAGTTCAACGGGAACTGTGCACGTGCGTCTGGTTATGGCCAAAAGTAAGGTGGCACCAGTCAGAACTAGATGGACCATCCCCAAATTGGAATTGGCAGGGCAGCTCTTCTAGCGCGCTTGCTAAATCATGTAACCTGCAATCTGCGTGGTACCATCAACTTGGATGAAACGGTGTACGCGTGGACTGACAGTCGGATAGTTCTGTGCTGGTTGCAGACGTCGGTACATACACTTGAGGTTTTCGTGGCAAATCGGGTGTCACAGATTACGGGGTCGGAAACTCCGTTAGTGTGGAGGCACGTACCGGGAGAATGGAACCCAGCGGACTGCGCTTCGCGCGGGTGCAGGGCACCTGATTTGGTGAGTCACCCACTGTGGTGGGGACCTCAATGGCTGACTGAGTCGCCGCAGGAATGGCCATTCAACGAGTGCAGGGCGCCGCTTGGGCCACCTGATCGAGGTTTGCGAGTGAACGTGGGGCAACTCGTACCGAAGCCTAACCAGCTTTCTTGCTGGAACGGTATAGCTCCTCGACAAACTTCTTGGGGTGACAGGTTGGATCAAGCGGTTCGTGAACAACTGCAGGAAGCCTCAAGCAGAACGGAACTTTACACCTGTCCTCTCGCCTGCGGAGCGGAATGCGGCTCTATGCTCATTGGTTAGAGTCGTCCAGGCGGAACATTTTGAAGAGGAGGTCAGGCTGCTCAGGGATGGACGTGGAAAGCTGAAGGGAGGAATTGTGCGCCTCAACCCATTCCTGGATGAGCAAGGTATGCTCAGGGTTGGAGGCAGACTTCGGAACGCTAGCCTGCCCTTTTCGGCTCGGCATCCACTGTTACTTCAAAAGGGGACCCTTAGTTGAGCTCTTAGTCAGGGATCGTCATGAGAAAAACTCGCACGCGGGCTGTAATGCGCTATTGGCCATCCTACAGCGCGAGTTCTGGATCTTATCGGGACGACGAACGGTACGTAGCGTTGTGTTTAGGTGCTTGCCTTGTTACCGCTTGAAGGCAGCCACAATGCAGCCACAGATGGGAGATCTTCCACCGGACCGGGTGACGGAGGCCTGGACGTTTGCAGGTGTGGGAACGGATTTCGCAGGCCCTTTCATGGTGAAGGCATCACGCCTGCGGAACGCAAAGTCTATCAAGGCGTACTTGTGCGTGTTCGTGTGCCTAGCCACCAAGGCCGTCCACTTGGAGCTCGTGGCCGACCTTTCTACGGAGGCCTTTTGGCAGCGCTGGAGAGATTTACGTCGCGACGAGGGCGACCAGCGCTGATCAGGTCGGATTGTGGTACCAACTTTAAGGGTGCTGATCGGTGTATGAAGGAAATTGTAACGTTCTTAAGGGAGAACGAAGAAGCCATCAGCACGGGCCTCTCCCGTCAGGGCATTACCTGGGTGTTCGATCCACCAGCGTGCCCTCACTGGGGTGGTATTTTTGAAGCGGTTGTAAAGTCCGCTAAGACGCATTTGTTGCGCGTTGTAGGGTTAACAATTTTGACTTTCGAGGAGCTGGCGACCGTGTTTTGTAAAATTGAGGCTGTACTCAATTCACGTCCTTTGTGTCCGCTCAGCTCAGACCCAAATGATTTAGAGGCCCTGACGCCAGGGCATTTCTTAATTGGCCGCCCACTTAACGCCTTGCCGGAATATCCTATACGGAGGTGAATAGCAATCGTTTGTCGCGTTATCAGTTGTTGCAGCAAATGACTCAAAACTTTTGGAAGCGTTGGTCGCTTGAGTACTTGCACATTCTGCAGCAACGCCTTAAGTGGACGGACAGGACTGAACCCCCCTGCATTGGGGATCTCGTTCTGGTTAAGGATGCCAACCTACCGCCACTGCGTTGGCGCCGGGGGCGCATTCTCAACCTGTTTCCGGGTAGTGATGGCACTCCTCGAGTTGCAGAAGTTCAGGTGGGGGATTCAGTCCTTAAGCGAGCAGTAGCTACATTATCACGCCTGCCATGCATAGAGCGGACCGATGGGTCGGTCCGGGGCGGGTGAATGTTTAGTTTTCGTATAAAATGGGCGCGCGGTGCTGGCAACACTGATCTGTCGTCTTGTCACGTCCTCTGCCGTCGCCCGCATCGTGGATGCGAAGTTTAATTATAAATAAGTAATTTAGTATGCTTTCGGTTTTTTCGTGTGGTTTTCCCTGTTCGGTGGGGAAGTGAACCAAGTGATTTTGGTTCCGGCTTTTGATTGAGGCCAACGTGGTCGCCGGTAACATAACCTCACTTTGAGTCGTCGCTCGCGTCGCGGCTGCCGATAGCCATATATTTTTGATTGTTTTCTTAATTGGGGCCAACGGGGCCGATTCCTCATTCGGAGAGGAATCTTTAGTTGTTTTGTGTTGAAAACATTGTTGATGTCGAACTGTGAACTGGTGAATGGTGGAGTGATGAACTGAAGTGAAGCCAAAACTGTCGGAGGGACGGAGTGCCACACGAGCTGGTGCCCGGGTGCAGTAAGTCTAGTACCTAAGTCCCAATCCAAAAGTCTTCCTCAAACCTGATACCTATTTTTCCTGTCAAAAACTAGACTTACAAGGAAACGACGGCGTCATCGTTCGCTCGGTAAGCAATTCGTTGCTGGGCCCTGTTTAAGTAGGTTTTGGAAACAAGAATTTCTCGGCCGGAAACTTTCCGGAGCAGAATTCTCTCATTAAATTTATTTTATTTAGCTATAGTAAAGAGCACTACGAATCGTAGTCAAATGTTGTTCCGAGGCTGATCGACCATTTAGTTTTAGATTTTAAGATAACTTTAATTTGCTTCCACTGCGCTAAGATCAGCTTCGGAATCAAACAGTATACATACGTCAGATGGAAATATGCAAACGGCTTTTCGTTTGTAAACACACGAGCTATTATGTAGAAGGCAGATTTTGACATATTGACTTCGACATATATATTTGAACTTTCATGATATTTCTATTTAATTTTATTTTGTTTGCCACTTGACGCTGGCAGGAATGTCCCCTGATTAGGGTTGATTATTGCCAATAAGGGAAAAAAAAAAAAAAAATATTCTAGCCAATAGAATCAATAATAAAGTATGACGTTCCTGATTAGGAAGTTGCTGATTGGTCCATTTTTCGACAGCTGGTTCATAACAACCAATCAAATTTGAGTGTTTTTGTCTCTATGCTCTGACGTGTTCATTTTATCGTATGATTATTCATTTCGATGCTCGTTTTTCCAGTCAGTTCATTTTGTTGCATCAGAGAGAAAACATAGAAGACGTGAAATACTTTCGGAGAAAGCTAACATCTGCTGAAAATTATTCAGTGCAGTGATTTTTACAAACAGTGGTGATATTCTATCAAAATGACACCAAATCTACAAACATTCATCAACGGTTTTCAGAATCGCCTGTAAGTACCCTTGGAAGATTATCTGGGTTTTGTTTTTACGTCTCTCGTTGGTGATGATTAGATTAGCTAGGACTTGAGAATGTCCTTTTACATTGTATGCTTTTACAGTATGTAGAGATTATGGTTCTCGTTCCCGTTCATTAGCTTACGAGGTCATTGTACAAAGTACATGATTCTAGAACAATCAAGAGAAATACAGAAATAGTTCTAGGTGCGCGTAAACAAATATTCTGACGTCACATGATTGTAATTTCAATTTGCTTTATCAAGAAAATAATGAATAAAATGATTCATGGCAATAAAGTAGTCAATGCAACTGATTCTTGTGTTGTGCAACAACACCTTTGCATTGCACCTTACTGAAATATCATGCATTATAATGAGGGTCTGTATACAAAGTTCTTGGGTATTGTATCTATTGTAAATGCAAGTAGATGGAAAAAAACTTGCCCTTTGTACCAGCAAGTTACCATGGGGTAAAAGAGAAACAAGATTACTATCAACCTTTATCATTCCGTAAACATTAGGCTTAGAACATATTGTTCAAGTAGGTAAAATTGTACAGATTTTTAGTAAACATGTACATAGACATGTTTTATCACAAAACACTTATCTGAATCATGCCTTATCATTTTCAGGGAGCCTCCAGTGCGACAACATCTGAAAAATGTTTACGGCACACTCATGATGACTTGTGCATCAGCCACCGCTGGTGTTTATATTGACATGTTCACATGGTTCAAGGCTGGTTTCCTGTCGGCCATCTTAGGGATAGGACTTATGCTCATGCTCGTTTGCACACCAGACAATGGGAAGAACACAAGCCAACGACTCGCATACTTATTGGGATTCGGACTTACATCAGGTAAAATTGCAGTTATCATCACCATCATGTTTGCTATTATCCCAATTTATTTGGGATATTTATTTAACAATCTTTTTCTTCCATTCTCCTCCTCTATCAGCAGTCAAATCCTCGCTGAAACCTTTTTTTCATCTTGTCTTTTATAGTACAATCCATCCATACTTGCAGTAATGGGTTTTATTATATGGTCATGCAATCTGCAAAGCTCCAGTTGTTATCATTGATTGGAAATCAGTTTTTATAGTCCTTATCTAGTTGCAATATTCTTATATTCAACCAGATTGTTATTCCCCTAATTACTATCTGTGATTATGTATTCAGATAAGATGCTGATATAAGATAAAGAAAAATAAATAATATTCTGATTCTGACTGTTATTCCCATAATTACCATCTGTGGCAGTATTCAGATAAGATGCTAGCTGATATAAGAATAAGAAAAATAAATAAGAACTAAAATCTGTCAGGAATCTCCAATTACCTTACTTATCTAGTTCAATGAATATCCATTTACTCATTTTCAGGTATGAGCATGGGTCCACTGATGGAATACGTCAGCATACTGGACCCGTCAATCATCATGACAGCTCTGCTGGGCACCACTGTGGTGTTCGTCTGTTTCACAGTCACCGCCATGCTGGCAGACCGAGGCAGCTACTTGTTCCTTGGTGGCACACTCTTCACTCTGCTCTCAACAATGTCCATTATGAGCCTGGTTAACCTATTCACACAGTCATCAATCCTTTACCAGGTAAATATTGCATAAATAAAGAGTTGCAATAGGTCTACACAACTTCCAAGTAATAATATTTATTCCAAAATTGAGCTCTTGGTTAGAACTTTGTTTCTCAGCAGCTATGGCAGGTTGAGGGACTCATTGTTGGTGTTATGGATCCTATCCTATTAACGGCGCCACACACCGCCTACGTATGCGTGACGTGCACGTCATCACCCACGTAGCTATAGGCGCCCCGCGCGCCGTTTTAATAATTTGTGTAGCTATGGCGTTGTATTGTATGGGACCATATGAGCCACCGCACTCAGCGTTATGCGCGTGACGCGCATGCATACGCAGTCAATGTGCGGCCTTTCATACAATCCCATACATTACAACCGGTAAGCGTGTGATGACGCGCACGTATACGTCCTGCATATGGAGGTGGTGTGTGACTCACCTTATCCTAATACAATCTAACCTTGTACTGAATAAATATCTTGATTATTGAAAAAAAAAACTGAAAGACAGTAAAGGAGCAACTGATGTCCTTGTTTGTATGTCTTCTTCTTCTGCGTCGTTTCCTCAAAGCTGAGAGTTGTGACCACCAAAAGCAGCTCCAAAGATGATTTGTTTGTATGTATCAGGTAAATAATCCAAACATTTGTTTCCAGGCGCACCTGTACATGGGTCTGATGCTGATGTGTGGGTTCATCCTGTTCGACACGCAAATGATCATCGAGAAGCGCCGCATGGGCAGCAAGGACTTCGTGCAACACGCTCTCGAACTCTTCATCGACTTCATCGGCGTTTTCCGAAGACTGCTCATCATCTTGACACAGAAGGTATGCTACTAGTTACAGTAATAGTTTTTCAGAAAATATTACAGTGGTTTCCCTTCTTGTGTCTATTGTCATTACTCATTATCATCTTTCTGTGTAAAACAGTACTTTGTTGCTAGAGACAACATATCTTTTGATTATTATTAATTAAAAATCTTTCCTCTTATAAAAGTAGTTTAGAGTTTATCTACTATCTTTCACTAACTTTTGCAGGCTGAAAAGGAAAAATCAAAAGCTAATTCAGCCCGTGGTTCTGAAACCGATTCTGAGTGAGCCTAAAAAGGTTGATTAATGCATTTTATTTGAAATATGTATTTGTAGCCCCAATTAAAGGCCACTATGTTGTTTATTTATACTTATTTGATTTTATTTAAGCATGCTCCCCTAGGCGCACAATGTCACGCTGTTTTTTTGGCTTTAACGCCATAACTGTTATGTTTTGTAAAAACCGTCAACTAAGATAGACCTGACTGACTTTGGCATCTTGCGAGCATGACATTTTGAGGTAGCATGAAGTTTCGCGAACCAATATGACATTATGCGCCGTGAGAGTGAAGCTTAGTAGTTAGTTAGTTAGACTGCTGTATCTAAAGCATTATTGATATTCTACTAGTGGCAATCCTATCCTTGATTACATTTTAGCATAGTAAAATAATATTATCCTTTGTTTCAGGAGGAACAGAACCGTCGCCGCAAACGTGATTAAATTAAGATCTTATAATAAATCAAAATAAGTATGTGTTTGGGGGTGTTGTGTCAAATGTACTATGTTCAGGTGTTCTATTGATTTATTTAATTACACTGTAATGTGTTATTTGAAATTTATAAGTTTCATAGTGATTAATAAATAATTACTTAACCCAACCTAGCTTTTTTATTGTAGGAAATTATAATGACGTCATAAAGTATGGCACCATATCACCATACCCACCTTTTTAAACAAACCACATTTACGTAAACAGATGAGGTCATCTTAAACTTCAACTGAGTAAACATTAAATAGGCACTTAATTAACAATTACTTAATTTAAATAAAAAATTATCTGAATAGGCATGTCACTTATGTATGCTTATAATCAGTACTTGGATCCTAATGAGAGGAGAAAGAAAACACGTATTTATTAACTTACATCTTCATGTTTCTCTTGAGGATGTATTTTGTTTTTGTCATACAAGAAAATCTTTTTCGCTCTTACAAGCTCATTAGCTATTAACATCGTTATCAAGCCAGTTACGTTTCGTTCTTCACTTTCAAGTGAGTTGTGTGTTTTTGCAGCCGCATCATTGCTTGCTACTTCTCTATCTTCAACTGAACTTTTATACTGTTTCCTTCGATCTGCATTACCACCAGTGCTTTGGTCTTTCGAAATGTTTAACATACAACATAGTTTGCTATTTCTAGTTTTCGATTTTTTGGTACTACCTCTTACAATATACTCGTATGTTGAAACTCCTAAAATAGATATGTAAACGTGAAAACAGCACAGATGTATTAAGGCACATGCAATTGCTAAGGCACTCACTCCAAATACCACTAAGAATGTCAGAAACGATATTGAATTTTTACAGTATTTTATATAATTTGGCGAACTTCCACCTGTGCAGTTAATAAAATTCTGCGCTGCAAGACTCAAATGATTCGGACGCGCCAAGAAGAACAAGATATCCGTCAGGCATAAAGCGGTGGTTAATATTGATATCAGTAGAGCGGTAGTCACACAAGTGATGAACGCAGCGTAGTTCCTCTGGCCGACGCAGTTGTTGAGCCACTTGCAATGGTGATCGAAATGGTCGACGCATTTGTTACACAAACTGCAATGCTTCGTGTTCTTGCTGCTCGTGTAAATGTTGCACAAGTGGCACCTCCCGTTTTCAATGACGTGAGCGTGGACGCTGCGATCGAATTCTGGCACGTTGTTTACCTTCAGCTTCCGAAGCTCCTTCTCGCTGGGGTCTATTAGAGCTGCCGTCACGTGTGACGATACGTGGCACACGTACAAGATCACAAACGCTATTATCGACACCACTTTCAGTTCGTGAAATTGAATTTCTATTAACACCACAAAATTTAACAGGGCAGTAACGATGAAAACAATCCAGCCCATAACTTGTAGAAAATTTAGAGGAAGTTGCAGACCGTTTATTCTTCTTTGGGGTCTAGGGGTTTGCCTACACGTACAGCATTCACCCATTTGTGAATTTAAGAATATTTTTTGAGTTTATGATATGACTAATATACTTAATTACTGAAAGGCAGGCGAGGTAGGTTAGCTGGTAGATTAGAAGTGGGTCGCAGGGTGGTGGCGCTGCGTTGGTGGTGATGGTGGTGGGATTGCGCGCGCAACATGGTGACTTCATTTAGCGACTCAGTAATGATTTCTATAGGAAATTTGAAGTAATATAATAGTCTAACTACTATAACAGTTAAACTAACTAAACCTACTTCCCTGATCCTAACGGATTTGGCAAGCCAGGGCTAATATTGTGTTTTCTTACGTAATAAGTCAATTAACTACGATGTTTAAGGGTAGTTTCTATGACAACATTCTTACGTAAACAAAGTTACAAATCGAACGAGATTAAGTACAGTCTATAAAAGTTAATAAATCTATAATAGCAAAATGGTTAAAATTAAGTACTCCTCTAGTGTTAAAGTTGTAGTGAATAACTACGGGAAGATAACAACACAACTGGTATACGATTACAAGAAAGGCAACGAGGCATGGGCATCCAAAACACCGAAAAAGCTTCAACAACCTCAGGATATAGAAAAACAGCTCTCAGATTTAACAGATCACTTTGATTCGAAGCTGGAGACCTTAAACAATCTTATACTGAAAGAACTAGCTGAGAAAATTAATAAAATTGAAAAATCTGTCAAAACTATCGGTCAAATACACGAAACTTTGCTAGAGAAAATTGGGAACTTGGAGCTCATCGTATCCCGAATGAAAAACCAGCAAGAAATTAACGTCCAGATGCAGGAAATTAAAGATCTAAAGGAGCAGATATCCCTTCTTCAAGCAAAGGTGTCTGCTATACAAGAACAAAAGCAGGTCTTGATCTCTAGGATGAATGAATTTGACGATATGAAGCAACATATCGACGCGATGGAGAAACAGCCTTACAAGGGGGTAAAGAGTAACGAAACTTTTGGAATACCGAAGGAGCTAAAGCATGAAGAGTTGGTCAGCCTGATGTCGAAATTGGCGACTAACAATCCGAATACACCCAAAGACCTCAAGAAAATCATTGACCGCGTTCCACGCCATACCAAGAAGCGCCGTTTATCGAAGAATGCTATTGTAAGGTTCAAGCTTACGCATCTGAAAAACAAGTTCCTTGATGCAGCTCGCGTAATGCGCTTCAAGCAATACAAAGGCCAAGCTGTTTAGTTAGTCACACCTTAATCACCTAATATAATAAGCACTAAAGTAAAAGTACTCCTTACCTAACTTATTGCCGCGATTTTAAATTAAACAGCTAGAAGAAATTAGCGAAATTAACCTATTAAAATTATGCACCATTAACTAGTTCAATTTAAAAAATGTAGATGTTGTTTCTTTTAAAAATATATTCTTCTGTACAAATATAATAAGGTATACCTACATGCTAAGTTTATTATTTGTACACTTCATGTCTTCTCCAGTATCTTGTCGTCAGGTGTCATCTTCTTGGCCATTTCTCTTTTGGTACCAATTAATATTCTATGCCCTGGGCAGTCGAGACTTTCTTCATAACATTTATTTCTACAGCACTTTTTACATCTCTGATATGCACATTTTCCACCCTGAAATATAAGAAAAAAGCAAGATATTAATGTGCCTTAGGTAGGTCTCACAGAAAAGTAACTAGCATTATCTGTGTGTTTTTCTTTTAGATAGGCATTTAGACTTTATATAAAGCATTATGTCTTCTGTTACATAGATTATTTCGTTATGTAGTAATATAATAATAAATAGTAATGCTGTTATAAATAAATATACTTACAAGAGGATTCGGGCATGTTTCATTTACGCATATTTCGCCACTTCTCCCATTTGATTCTTGATCCCCTCTATTGGGTCTTCTACTAACACGACGCATTTTCTTCATCTTCTTTCTAGACAGTACTTCACCATTAGGTCCTTCGTGTGGCCTCTTTATTTGATTATTATTTTCCTGCAAAATAATATAGTCAAAATAGGCAAAACTAAACAGGGTCCTCAGGAAATATATTCAACTAAGATACTGACCTGAGTACATTTTTCCATTTTCTGGGTATGTTCTTCAGGAGACATTCTTACATAAGGTTGACATATCCATGGAGGAAGAATTAAATCAAACCCTCGCCGCGTTATATTATCGTCATTATCGAAGTGAATTTTGCCTTCATGATATGGCATGTATTTGTCTTTTATTTCTGCACAGACTTGTTTAAAATCATCTAGATTTTGAGCAGTAGCTAAAATTTCTCGCGTTTCATTATTTTCAGGAAATGTAAAACTGAAAAATGAAGTATAGATTAGTTTTAAAATTGAATCTTAATGTAAAATTATATTCACACCACTGTTGTTCTTAATCACTTACATCTTATGAAATATTTTGAATAAATGACCCCTAATGTATGAAGTAGGACATGGATATTTGTCAACTAGTTCCAAATACTCTTCTGCCATTTCCCATGTGACAGGGTTAACACCTTCAAAGAGGGCTGGGTTGGTCAGGATGCCTTCAGCACTCATCACTCCATCCACTTTTGTGAACTCAATGCACCGGTACACATCTTCGAGACATTGTATATTCCCATTGGCAAACATTGGAACTGATACCGCTTCCCTGAAAATAGCAACGTTGAAAGCATGACTGCTTAATATGTATGTATAGCAGAGTCATTTTAAGACCCACAAATAAAATAAGGGTTGACATAATAGGCACCAGATAATTAAGGGCCAAATAACTTAAAATACTATCAAGATATTTGAGTTATTTACACTGTTGTTATGTTGATTAAGTATAACTTTTTCTCGTTAATACAGACTTTACTTACGATTACTTTTATAAAGCAACTATACATACCTAACAGCTTTTATGTATTCCCAGTTAGCAATGCCTGTGAGGGGTCCCTTCTGCTCTCTTGTCCTGCCGTGGACTGTCAGTAATTTACATCCAGCATTCTGCAGCATCAGGGCATACTGCACTGACTTCTCAACACTGTCAAATATCCTCACTTTACAGGTGATAGGGACAGACACTGCCTTGGACATTGCACCAACTGTAATAAAAATAACAAAATAAAATAATAATTGAAAAGTGTATTAATAATTTACTAAGAGCTACAAGTTAGTAGAGACTGTTCCAAAATAACATATCTTTATGTGAATAAAACAGCTTTACGAATATATCTAAATCTTACTTATATCTTTTAGTAAATCCCATTCATCCTGTAGAAATGATCCATAGTGGCCTCTCTTAGCTATTTGTTGCGGACACCCAAGGTTGATATCAATTGCATCACACTGATGCTCCACCAACTTTGCAGCAGCTGCCATGGTATCAGGATTGTTACCGCAAAACTGTAAATATAAAAAATAATAATTTCTGAGGTGCAATTGTGGCTGGAGTACAGGAACTGTAGATAAGCATTTGAAGTAGGAATAACCTAGGTAAAGACTAACAAATATAATACCTACCTGTACAATTAGAGGACGGTCTTCTTCACATGTGACCATATTCTCCTTCCTGTACTTTGGATCTTTAGTAAAAACATTACTGTGAAACATTGGAGTGTAGCACAACTGGGCACCATGCCTGCGACAAAGAAGCCTCCAGGCCAGCTCGCTGGCGTCTACCATCGGGGCCGCTACTAGCTTGGGCCGGTTTATGCATTGGAACCAGTCGGGTTCCATTATTTATACAGTAAATTCACTCTTTTGCGAAAATAAAAATACACGTGAGGATTAAATTTATGCTTTTTATTACAAATTATAGCATTTTATCTTTCTATGAAAGAGTTGGTTATATTGGCTGAAACATAAAATCTTTTTCATTCTTACATTTCAACTGCGCTGAAAAAAGCGAAATGTCAAATGATTGTCAAAGTTTTTTTTTTAATTTGTGTTTCTGGCCTGGGTATCAAGCTTTTTTAGGGATTGGAATATCGGAATAAATAATATTTTCTCTGATTACTTTGAATATAAACGAAATTTAATGCCATGAAATAAAATTCTGAAATTAATTTAATACTGCTGAGTTTAGCTGAACTTTGTAAGAAGCTTATTATTGGAAATAATCATGAAATAAGTTTTTGATACTCGAGTATCCAAAGTTATATTTAAAAAATATTTGCTTTGTATCGGTTTTTGGTGGCAGGATTGGAGTTTGTATTTTGTTAGGTATTTTGTCGAAACTACAGGTTTTTGTTGATTATTTTGTGTGTTTTTATGATATTAAAATTATATACATTGCTACATTTTCATAGCTTAGAATTTAACATGTTAAATTACCCATATAAATATTATAACCTATGAAGAGAGTATTGGATTTGTTTTCAGGGTTTTCAGCTTACCCAAGAATCAAAAGGTACAAAATGGCAGAAGACATAATGGTAAGTCCTTTGTTCTTTCAGGACAGATACAAACAGTCGTACTAAACCTCTGGCGCCCCTTTACCTTACCTGCCTATACCCATGTTGTACTAAAGAAATGGTTATCTCAACTTTGTTTTATAAATTGTACATGTTCGTTTTCAGGGAAGATTTTATACCTGCCTCAACCTGAAACTAATAGACAAACTGATAGAATTGAGTAGACTTATTGACCAAGCTGCACCAACCAAAGAGCTGCAAGCATTGTTTCCACAGCTGATCAACAATATCTTCGCCCCATCGTTCAGTAACGGTTGGAACTTGAAGACAGTCACATGTGATACTCTGAAAGGCAACAGGCTTGAATTTGAAGCACTTACAGCTTTTCTGGAGCCTCAGGGGCCAATGTTCCGGTTGTGCTATAAGTTGATGTCCGATCAGCAACTCAAATATGATTTGCCACTCAATCAGTTACCAGTAAGTAATAGAATTTGGTAATTAAATCAGCCCTAAGCTATGTGAACTTGATTCTCCAACTAAGGTTTTACAGATAGTCTATAATTTAAATTGCTCTTTTACAGCCAGATCTTCAAATGAGTTTGGAAAGAGGCAGATGTCCTCAATTTTATTCAGACATGCTGGTTGTTGATCCACAGACAATGAACTTTGTAGCTCTAGCATTGAGTATCCTTTTCAACAATTAAATCATATTATTTATTTCCTACTGATCTTTACATTATATATATGATTAACATTTATTACAATAGTTTTGTGTGGTACTATTTTCAGCTATTTTCCTTATTCCCTGTTTATGCATCAAGCAAGACCAGGGAATACAACAATCTTAAAACAAAACATTCCAGAATTATATTCCCTGAGCAAGACTGCTTTGCTTGCCTGATTCACATAAACTATAGACTGCTGAAAAATTTCCTTGACTCCACAACTCAGACCCATTTGACTACTACATCTTCAACTTTGCCCTACACCTGGTGAACAATAGCCAGCAGCAGAGCACCTGGGAGAACTGGAACAGTGCTTACTTTGCCCTTGCGTGTGATTACCTCATGCACTTCTTACCATCAGACCCAAATGTGCCAGTGTTGCCACTCATCCCCAATTATACAGGGAAGGTTACCATGTCTGCTCCATTGCAAACTGCTAACAGGTAATGTATTATATGCTAATCTAAGATACTAATGCTGTTTTCTTGTCCTTTATTACATGGTTACCTCATTCATGTCTGCTATCTGTGCCATCATGACTTGACACTTAACAAAATTATTAACTTGAATTTATTAAATAAATTGGCAAGAGTTGATGATTATTTTGTAAATAAGTCCACATAGGGCGAACACCCTCAGATGTTCAATGCCCCGAAGCGCGTCCATACCGACTGAGCAGTACTAGCCAATACTTACTTTGTGGCAGTACGTCAATTTGAGTGCCCAGCCGTCAATTTACCTCGAATGCCTCGCGAGGCATTGAGCATCTGAAGCTGCTTGCCCTATGTGGACGCACCTTTAAAATTTTTTCGTCATTTTCCTTTAGTTGTAAGATAAAAGCTAATCAGTATCTTCTGCTCAGTGCACCACTACTCACATCATGTACATTCTCAACAGGCCGTTGCACACACCATCCCTCCTGCTGATCCCTGACTTGTGCGGGATGAGCAGCCAGCACTCCTCGCCGCAATCGCAGTCGCGCAACGAGGTGTGGCGTTCGGAGACCGTCCTGCAGGTCTTCGTCGACATCTGGATGAGTGTGGACCAGTTCAACCCTCGGGACATGGATGTGAGTACTATGATACCAACTGGCTACTCCCTCGCACGAGGTGTGGCGCTCCGAGACCGTGCTGCAGGTCTTCGTCGACATCTGGATGAGTGTGGACCAGTTCAACCCTCGGGACATGGATGTGAGTACTATGATACCAACTGGCTACTCCCTCGCACGAGGTGTGGCGCTCCGAGACCGTGCTGCAGGTCTTCGTCGACATCTGGATGAGTGTGGACCAGTTCAACCCTCGGGACATGGATGTGAGTACTATGATACCAACTGGCTACTCCCTCGCACGAGGTGTGGCTCAGAGACCGTGCTGCAGGTCTTCGTCGACATCTGGATGAGCGTCGACCAGTTCAACCCTCGGGACATGGATGTGAGTACTATGATACCAACTGGCTACTCCCTCGCACGAGGTGCGGCTCAGAGACCGTGCTGCAGGTCTTCGTCGACATCTGGATGAGTGTGGACCAGTTCAACCCTCGGGACATGGATGTGAGTACTATGATACCAACTGGCTACTCCCTCGCACGAGGTGTGGCGCTCCGAGACCGTGCTGCAGGTCTTCGTCGACATCTGGATGAGTGTGGACCAGTTCAACCCTCGGGACATGGAAGTGAGTACTATGATACCAACTGGCTACTCCCTCGCACGAGGTGTGGCTCCGAGACCGTGCTGCAGGACTTCGTCGACATCTGGATGAGTGTGGACCAGTTCAACCCTCGGGACATGGATGTGAGTACTATGATACCAACTGGCTCTTATGAGGTGTGGCGCTCCGAGACCGTGCTGCAGGTCTTCGTCGACATCTGGATGACAGTTCAACCCTAGGGACATGGATGTGAGTAGATACTGTATTCTCAGGCCCGGATGCAGTATTTTTAAGCAGTGGGCACTTGCTATCATGCGATCGTAGCTCTTGTCTCATAAACTCGCAATCCCTTGAAATTTTACCAATAATTACTAAATAGGCGCGTCCACACCAAGCGAGGCTGCTCGAGCTCGGGCGAACGTGCGCGGGCCGAGCCAATAACTACGCGACTCAGTTTGCCTTTTAATTTATTTAGGTGTCCAAATTGGGCCGAGCAGCCTCGCCTGGTGTGGACGCGCCTATTAATACATTATTTTCCCATTTTCAGATGTTTCAAAGAGGCTACCAGTCAATGTGTTCAACCCCAGAACGAGTACGAACCGTGAGAGTTCTAGTGAAACACATACACTCGTATTCAGCCAAGCACCTCACAGACACGGCTGCGCGGTCCTCGGCACTGCGCAAATACGCGCGGCAAATCATGTGCGCGAGAGCATACCAATACGTCAAACATCTAGTACTGACATGGCCGCTGGACGCGTCCTTTAGACTGGTACTGGAGTTGTGGCTCAGTCTCATTCAGCCTTGGAGATATACGGACAACAATATTACTCACGACAGGTAATATCAAGTTATATTGTTAACAGTAAATCAGGCAGAGCAGGACTCTAGTCTTGGCCAGATTTACAAGCTTACCCAGAACTTCAAAGTCTACTGACATCCATGGCGTTGTTTCAAGGGGTAGATTGGAAGAAGTTTCTATCAACAGCCCACACAAGTAACCTAGAACTTAACGTTTCAGATACCCTGGACATAACAACAATCAAGAAGAGAACACGGGCGTACTAGACTCGAACTACATGCAGTTTATTGCGGAGAACTACCCTTCCTACACCTGCATATTCAATCTGGTACTGCCGCGGTTCATGAGAATGGACCTCACGGCTTATAAAAACGCAGTCATGCTGTTTAGACTGGGCAAAGTAAGTTTCGCTTAGACTGCATTTTAATTTTTAGGGCTAACTCAAATTCAACTGCGACCGGGCCCTGAACTCAAAAATCGAATGTCTCTCCGCTCCAACGTTCTACCAAATGGACCACCGCGGTCATGTCCCGACTGTCTACTTTTTTTATTTCTATTTTTATTTTTCAAGTTCAAGTTGTTTACCATAGGTGTAATTTTTACTCGCCCGATCAAGATGCCGCTAATCTCGATCTCGCCTCGCACGCTCACCGAGGCAAGTTCTCTGTGCAAAGCGTTTTGCTGGCATCGTTTAGCTCGTTTTGCGTTCGCCCGAGCATTAGCATGCGCTGCCTAGGCACGTCGACGCATGCCTCACGAGGCTGCTCGCCCGGTGTAGACGTAGCTAACTAACTTATTTAATTGTTTCAGGTGTTCTCCCAACAACATTTGGTTCCAATTTTATGGAACTTGGAACAGGCAATGATGGATGGCTCTAATTTATTATACAATCCAGATTCCAGTTATAATAATTCTACCCAAGACCAAAGGTATGAAGAAGAAGCGCACTACTTATCATGTACAACTCTAGGATTGTCAAAGACTTGCTTCTGAAGAGCTTGTATTCTGAAAATATTATCGTTTTATTTTCAGCTACACTTACAACGGAGTTTCTCTACACAAATGGGTAGCGATAGCAAAACAAGCGATCACAGAACTAAACATGTCTACCACCTTCGAGTACGACCCCGTGTGGAGCGACAGCAACAAACAGCAGTACGCTTCAGAGTTCATCAAGAGAATACATCTGGCGAAGTTGACGGCGGAAAACTACGTCGAAGAATATGGTCAAAGACTGAGACAGCAACATAAAGGTGATTTATCTAAATCTTTATCAATACATAATAGCCGCCGTTCACATTTTTCAGTCTGTTTGTTATCGATACCTAAACAACGAAACGGATTTTGATGTATATTTTGAAAGATAGCGTAATTAAAGAGGAAGATACATGCCGAGAAAACTTCTTATTCCCACAGGAAAACGATTAGTAGTGGGTATATATAACCACTGGGCGAGCTGCTAGTGTAACATAATAATATTGTGTCTGTCACGTTTAAACTTCTACCTAATAATTTATTCCTCTTTGCTTTTTAGGTGTTTTGGCGAGCATAAAAGACTGGCTTATGATAACCGATAAGACTGAAGACGACTTGTTATTTGAAGAGTGCAAAAGAGTACCTTCTTACCTGAACAATAGCATACATTATTTCTCCAGTATATTTGGGGTAAGTTACCAGTTACCACTACATACTAGTTTAGTTAAAAAAATATCATCATAAGTTTACTCGTGCCCAGTCGACACAAGTTCGGCCCAATTTTGACGCCTAAATAAACTGATGGGCAAACTACTGAGGCGAGATGATTTTGGCTCGGCCCGCGCGCGTTCGCCCGAGCACGAGCATGCGATGGCTCGGGTAGGCCTTGTAATTTTTTGGTCGGGTGCCGCGCGAGGCAATGAGCACCCGAGCAGCCTCGCGCAGTGTGAACGCGCCTATTGGAGTATAAGGTACAGATGAAATTCACACCACGGTTGCCAGACGAGCTGGCGAGCGCAGAAGAAACGCTGCTAATTGTGTAGTTGTAGTACTTTAACTATCAGGTGTAAAAAAATCAACTGCAAATATTTTAAGGGGTAAATCAGCCCATGACACTGAACAACTTTCCCCAAGGAACATAGGTCGAAATATGAAAAAATAATTTGGACCTCCCATAGTAAATCAATTAGCTGATCGGCGATTTTGTATGGGAGGTTCAAATTCTTTTTTCATATTTCGACCCATGTTCCATGAGGAAAGTTGTTCAGTTTCATCAGTACTTTGACCTCCTTTCGGCTTGTTATACCCTTTTCGTTATTCCCGGTATTTGCAGTTGATTTTTTTACATCCTGTATATTTTTATTTAATAACTAGTATTGTAACTGTTATTTTAACTATTTCAGGTAAATGAGAGTTCCTTGGTTGCTCCAGACCCCATAGTCGGCGACACAGCGCTCGATCATTCGTCTTTCGCTAATTCAACGAACTTTGCGTTTTCCATCACCAGCAAGGTAAGTTCATTGCATCTATAATTACTTGGACAATAGGCTCGTCCACACCAAGCGAGCAGCCTTGCTGCCTCTCTGCTTCGCAAGGCAAATGATCAAAAAATTACGTGCCTCACCCGAGTCAACGCATGCTCGTGCTCACGCTGACCGAGCCTAAATCAACGCGCCTCAGAAATTTTCCTATTAATTTAATAGGCGTCCAAATTGGGCTGAACTTGCCTCGCCTGCGCACGAGCGTATGCCTCGCGAGGCAGTGAGGCAGCGAGTATACTCGGCTGGTGTGGACGTACACTAACGAAGTTCCGTGTGGTAGCGTCTAGGAATACTGCAACCCCTAGTCTACTCAGGGCGTTTCATGAAAGGCGACGTAGAGTTTTTGTGTTCGGCTTAATATCTGTCGACTATAGTAAACCGCATGGTGGTGCGATACCACCAACAATAGCAGTCATAAAACATTACCAAATGCTTTTACTGCATGATTTTGTGCTCTTACCAAAACATGTTGCGCCGACCCCAACTAATTTGAGATAAGGGCAGGCAGATGATGTACACTAACGAAATAACTATCCGATGACGTTTTGTCAGATGTAGCCAAAACTCTCTGGGATCATCGTGTCGTACGTTGACTTGAAATTCTAATACTAATTTGTGCTTGTATCGCACGTTCTACTACTCGGATCCATTCCACCACGTAGTGCACATTAAAAATTCGAGTAGTAAAAAGTTTGATGAGACTGGTTAGACCAGTCGTAGCGCATTGCCGTGCACGATTTCAAAAATCACACTTTTACTTTTAGAAACTGAGCTCTTGGCAGGCGCGGTCACAGGGGGGGGGGTCATAGGGGTCATGACCCCCCCTGAAATCCAAGAAAAAACTACCGTGTAAATCTTTGCTTATTTATAGCGTGAAAAGTCGGGCTCGCTTCGCTCGCAACACGTAGATACACCTTCCTACCTATTTTACATCTACTGCTAGTGTTGAGGCCTCTCACTTTCTTATAACGCGAAAAGTCGAGCTCGCTTCGCTCGCTGTACATGTACCTTTTAGTCTGTTTTTCACTGGCGGCCAGTTTTTAAGCTCACATTCTCATTTGTAGCGAAAAAGTCGAGCTCGCTTCGCTATACTTCCACGTCTTTGTGCCTTATTTTTACCTGAAAACTTCAGCCTACCCAGATGAATATCCTGAGCATGCGCACAATTTGGAGAGAAATGGTAATCCGCAAAATTTTATGATATTTTATGAGGATTCTTTAAACAACAAACAGAGTTTATTAAAAAATCTGCATCAGCCAGTGTTCAGCGTGTGACGAGTTATGAGACGTCATTATGATATTATGCCTATGCACGCAGTAAGAAATTTTTCTTAAATCTAAAAAAAAATGTTTCTAAGTTATTTCAGCCGCCATGACCCCCCCTGAAACTGAGGGCTGTGACCGCGCCTGGCTCTTGGTATCTCAAACAGCAGAACAAGTAGACATAATTTTGTTTAAAAAAGAGCTTATTTATCGTTTATTTTCCAGCTCCGCAGCAACCCGACGTCGGTGCAGTACATGGGGGACCCCGACCTGATGCCGATAACGTCCTACGAGAGCACCATACTCGTCAGAATGCTGTACCAGATCGCCTCCAAAATCAACGAACTGGTATGTATCCCGTAGGATTAGAGTATGGGTGCTGGACTAACTGCTAAGCTAACGTTTGATTCATTTTAGGAATCAAGAATAGTTTTTAATATGTCTCATTTCATTTCTTAATTTAGCAAAAGCACAAATTAGTAAGACGGTGCGAGGGGAGCCTCTAAAGATGGCTCACTCAGAACTGGCGTCGATTTTGACGCTTACTGACTTTTACTGGAATGAACTGGAATCTCAGGGAAACTCAAAGATGTTTGCCACGAACGTCATATTTCTTGCATTCAAATCGGCTCAGAACTGCGCTCAGAATAATATTAGGTACGTTTTCGTGTCAGATTTAGTTCTGTATTTCGTCCTCGTATTGAATCTAGCAACCCTGGCTATTTAACAAGTGACAGTCGCGAAAATTCTAAATAGGGTCAACCGGTCAAGTGATCCTTCTGTAAACTGTCTATTTTGTGGCAAAGAAATGTTTACGTCAGAATCGAAACCTCCGTTAGTCCATCTCTCCTTGGCTTGCCTTGGCTAAATGCGTTAATTTGTGAATATGTCTCTTGTTTCAGTATGAAGAAGAATTCCGCAATGTTTACCACAAGAACAACCTCTTGGGTTTTGTGGCAAGAGAAGTGTTAGAAAAGCCGTGTACGATACGAAATTACGTAAAAGATGTGACCAGCCACCAAAATATCGTCACACAGGAACTCCCGCCGAGACTGAGTCTACGCAAACTTGGGTCCCACTCTTTTGTTATTTGGGTCTCAATAGGTTACTTCCTTTGCAGAATGTTTTCATACAGCGGCCTCACTTATCTGTTTATGTTAATCAGTGTGTGGATGTTAATCGTGTTGTCGAGAGCGATTTTGAAAATGTTAAGTAATAATGTAAGAGCATGATTGTAATTTATAATGTGTGTTTTGTGATATTGATAAATCAATACAATGAATGATTATTTTTGCTAAACTGTGTTTTTAATCTTTTTTTATTTTTTTTATAAACAATGGGTAAGCATTTGTCTGCAATCTCACCTGATGTTAAGTGACGATGCAGACGATGATGGAACATGCTCGCCCAGATAATGCCTATTCACTCTCGCCTTGAAAAGGCCCAGGTTCCACTCCTTAGCAGTTCGCATTAAAAATGTAGAAACGAAGCGCTTTGTGCGAATTTGCGGGATGTCTACGATATACGGGTGGAATCCCAACCGGCGTCTCGTGCACCGGAGATGGAATGGTGACGGAGGTATCAGGTCATGGAGAGACCTGAAATAATCGAATTTGAAATAGCCGCCCGCGTAGCATAAGTAGGTAACTAGGTAACTAGCCTTCTAAAGTTGTAACCAGGTACATCATAATTATTCCCCAACATGCTAATAACGAGATAAAGTATGCCCATTTTTTACACAACTAACAGTAGGTACATTTTCAGAGTGAACTTAGGGCTATTCATAGAGGCTAGTTTCTGGAATAGTAGCTTGCAGGCATAAGGCATTCCACACTGGAGACCGCAGCTCAGGATCGGCAGGCATGGCACCACGCACGGTATACTATAAGTATTGCTATAGGTATGAATGAGCTGTGAATCAAACAACTAAATAAATTATGACCAATTTTATTACATATCTAACAGTACTTTTTCAGAGTGAGCTTAGGGCTGATATTCATAGAAGCTAGTTCCTGGAACAGTAGCTTGCAGGCGTAGGGCATTTCCACACTGGAGACTGCAGCCTAGGATCTGCAGGCGTGGCACCACGCGCTCTATAGGTACGCAGTGAATCAAACAACGAAATAAATTATGACGAACTTTATTACACAACTAACAGTAGGTACATTTTCAGAGTGAACTTAGGGCTATTCATAGAGGCTAGTTTCTGGAATAGTAGCTTGCAGGCATAAGGCATTCCACACTGGAGACCGCAGCTCAGGATCGGCAGGCATGGCACCACGCACGGTATACTATAAGTATTGCTATAGGTATGAATGAGCTGTGAATCAAACAACGAAATAAATTATGACCAATTTTATTACATATCTAACAGTACTTTTTCAGAGTGAGCTTAGGGCTGATATTCATAGAGGCTAGTTCCTGGAACAGTAGCTTGCAGGCGTAGGGCATTTCCACACTGGAGACTGCAGCGGAGGACCTGCAGGCGTAGCAACACGCACGGTATACTATAAGTATTGCTATAGGTATGAATGAGCTGTGAATCAAACAACGAAATAAATTATGACCAATTTTATTACATATCTAACAGTACTTTTTCAGAGTGAGCTTAGGGCTGATATTCATAGAGGCTAGTTCCTGGAACAGCAGCTTGCAGGCGTAGGGCATTTCCACACTGGAGACTGCAGCCGAGGATCTGCAGGCGTGGCTCCACGCACGGTACGTGTATACCATAAAGTGTGAATCAAACAACGTAATAAATTATGACCGATTTAATTACAGAACTAACAGTACTTTTTGAGAGTGAGCTTAGGGCTGATATTCATAGAGGCTAGTTCCTGGAACAGTAGCTTGCAGGCGTAGGGCATTTCCACACTGGAGACTGCAGCGGAAGATCTGCAAGCGTGAAATAAATTATGAGCAACTTTATTACAAAACTAACAGTACTTTTTCAGAGTGAGCTTAGGGCTGATATTCATAGAGGCTAGTTCCTGGAACACCAGCTTGCAGGCGTAGGGCATTTCCACACTGGAGACTGCAGCCGAGGATCTGTAGGCGTGGCACCACGCGCGCTATAGGTACTCAGTGAATCAAACAACTAAATAAATTATGACCAATTTTATTACATATCTAACAGTACTTTTTCAGAGTGAGCTTAGGGCTGATATTCATAGAAGCTAGTTCCTGGAACAGTAGCTTGCAGGCGTAGGGCATTTCCACACTGGAGACTGCAGCCTAGGATCTGCAGGCGTGGCACCACGCGCTCTATAGGTACGCAGTGAATCAAACAACGAAATAAATTATGACGAACTTTATTACACAACTAACAGTACTTTTTCAGAGTAAGCTTAGGGCTGATATTCATAGAGGCTAGTTCCTGGAACAGTAGCTTGCAGGCGTAGGCACTTTCCACACTGGAGACTGCAGCGGAGGATCTGCAGGCGTGGCTCCACGCGCGGTATATTACTATATTATATTATTATATGTATGAGCAGTGAATCAAACAACGTATTAAATTATGACCAATTTTATTACATATTTAATTTAACAGTACTTTTTCAGAGTGAGCTTAGGGCTAATATTCATAGAGGCTAGTTCCTGAAACAGTAGCTTGCAGGCGTAGGGCATTTCCACACTGGAGACTGCAGCGGAGGATCTGCAGGCGTAGCACCACGCGCTCTATAGGTACGCAGTGAATCAAACAACGTAATAAATTATAACCAATTTTATTACTATTCTATTACATATCTAACAGTACTTTTTCAGAGTGAGTTTAGGGCTGATATTCATAGAGGCTAGTTCCTGGAACAGTAGCTTGCAGGCATAGGGCATTTCCACACTGGAGACTGCAGCGGAGGATCTGCAGGCGTGGCACCACGCGCTCTATAGGTACACAGTGAATCAAACAACGTAATAAATTATGACCAATTTTATTACATATCTACCTAACAGTACTTTTTCAGAGTGAGCTTAGGGCTGATATTCATAGAGGCTAGCTCCTGGAACAGTAGCTTGCAGGCATAGGGCATTTCCACACTGGAGACCGCAGCGGAGGATCTGCAGGCGTGGCACCAGGCGCGCGAGGCCAGGCGACCGCACGAGCCGCAGATGTCGGCGCTGAACGCGTCAGACGCCAGCATCAGGCGCTCCATCAGTAGCATGCTGTAGAAATAATCTATGATGTAGAGAAGGCTTGTTTATTAGAAAAAATGTACAACGGACAAAAATAATGTGAAATTACAAGTAAATCAAGTTAAAATTAAGACGCTCCCAAATGCTAGTGGAATCGATGACAACGTAATTTATTGAAAACTTGCTGGTTGACTTTACTACCTACAGATACTGCAGCTTATTTACGAAATGTCGTTTTAATTAGAAACGATAGATTATTTATCTACACCATTTTGCAAGTAGGCTCCAGTATCGAACTACATATTCAAACTCGACCAATGGAGTCGATAAATTACGTTTTAATCGTATTATGATGTTTAAAAAAATGGGGTAAAAAACGTGGGGTCTGAAAAAGATACCTGGCTCCATATCCAATGAGGCAATCTCGTTCCATTTCACCAAGTCGCAGTCCTCCGTCTCTGGAGCGCCCCTCAGTCGGCTGTCGGGTGAGCACAGCGCGCGGACCTCGGGCGCGAGCATGCATCTTGTCTTGCACCATGTGTTTCAGCTTTTGGTAATACACCTGTGGAAAAACGAGGTATTTTGTTAGACGTTAACACGAATTGAGTGCTCACATTTTTTGTGTCCCTAAAGCTGTAATCTTTACCTATGAAATCTAAACAAATAGCCTTTTTTGGTCATGCCAAAAAAAAATCCTAAAATATTGCTAAATAGAGCCCTATGCCGCATAGCTTTAGGGACACAATTTTTTTCATTCTATGATATTCAAATAAGACAAAGATTATTTGCTTTGCTCGTAACTTACCGGTCCTGAATAAATGTAAGCTTCTAGGGGCTCTCCAGTCAGACCGGAATAAAATATGTCCTTGCCGTGGTAGTTGTATCCGTGTTTCTCTAATTCTTGGCACACGTCTCTCACTTTCGACCCTCCAAAAGCAGTTCCTGTAGAAAAAACAAAACATACATTTTTGCATTGCACAAAGAAATAGCTTTTGATATCATAGCGGCATCCACTTTTGAAGTAAGCATCTTACCATAATGGAATTTCCCTTCCATAAGCCCCGCTTTACCAGCCAGCAGTTCAATAGTTTTCCCCACTGTCATTCTACTAGGAAATCCATGAGGGTTCATGATCATATCTGGACAAATCCCTCGGTCATTGAAAGGCATGTCTTCTTGCTGCACTATCAACCCTGTAACCCCTTTCTGTCCGTGTCGAGAACTGAACTTGTCACCTATTTCGGGCGTTCTGGTTTGTCGCAATAATATCTTGATCAGAAACGCGTCTTCAGCGTTCGATGAAACCATCACTCTTTCGATGTAAGATTCCACAGGACCTTTGTATGTGATAGGAACGTCTTTGTACTCGATGTGCTGAGGCTGGCCTTGAGGTACCGGGTTGAGCGTCGCTGGCGGCATCTGTTTGTTGATCAAAACCTGCCTGTTCTCAACCATTTCACCAGGAGAAGCTATCCCATCAGAATCAAGAATTTCGTGCGCTTTTATAACTTTGCCTGTCGTAGCATCCCTTGAAGGTCCGAGGATTCTGTCCGAAGTTTGATTACTGTATCTTTTCATCGTAGTTTTTGCGCTTTTGTAGACGAGGCATCTTCCGTATCCTCGATCAATGGAAGCTCGGTTCAGAATCAGAGCGTCTTCAATGTCGTAGCCACTATAACTCATTACCGCGACGGTAGCGTTCTGCCCGGCCGGAAGTTTGTCGAAATTGGTCAGCTCTATTGTTCTCGTCTTCACCATTGGGCATTGAGGGTACACCAGGTTGTACATGAGAGTGTCTATCCTGTTCTTCTGATTGTAGCCTATGGTGCCTGTAAATTCCATAAATTATAATTATTTTCTTTCATTCAGAGATAGCATGGATCTATTTGATTACATGTTAAAAACACTTACCCATGGCTTGTTTACCCATAGCACACTGGTATGTATTTCTGGGACTTTGGTTGTGGTGAGGGTACGGCACCAGGCCAGCACACACGCCCAGGATCGTGAACGGTTCTATTTCCAAATGCGTGGTCATGTATGGTTCGATCTCGGCCTCGTGCGTCGCTATGTGGCTGTCGTTCTCTTCATTCACATCCAAGTATTCAATGAAACCGTCATTCAGGAAGTCTTGGAACTTCCTTATGCCCCTGTTCAGTTCATTTATATGTTGCTGTTGGACTAACGGGCAGCCTTTCTCGACGATGATGTACGGTCGGCAAAGCCTTCCTCCGTCGCTGCATATGTACACAGTCCTTTGGTTATGATTCGGATAGATCGACACGAAAGCCGAAATGAGTCCTCGTCTTCTAAACATTCTGAAGACTTTGATTAGCTTTTTGTATTGGCGTGTCACACCCAAGATGTTACCTGAAAGGAGAATAAACTTTAGAACCAACATCAAGTGGAAAATATTCAAAAGTCAATAATACTTAAAGTCTCAGGAAATCTTACCATTGAGGAAGACCAAGTATACAGATGGGTGGTTGATATCTTCTCCTCCAAGCAGTTTCACATCTTCGACACCCGCGTTGCAGGCCAGCCGCGCTATTGGCTCCTCAGAGCACTCAGTCGTAATATGCGTCATGAGGGCCAAGTTCTTCACCAGACCACATCCTTCACCTTCAGGGGTATCTGACGGACACAGCATGCCCCACTGGGAAGGCTGCAAAGATCTGGGTCCAGACACTTTACGCGTTTTCTCGAACTGAGAGTTGACTCTGGTCATCATTCCCAGAGCTGAGATGTAACTTAGCCGACTTAGCACTTGAGTGACGCCATGCCTTTCCATTTTGAATCTTTTGATGGTCCAGTTACCCTGAAATTGATTTAAAACGTAAGTTCATGATACTTTGGAAGAGTTGAAAGAAGACACACATTTATTAATTTACTTACAGAAGAGATGGCAGAGAACAGTCCATTTGCGATCAGATCAGGTCTCATATGTTTGACCACGTCAAAAGGCGCTGCCTTCACTTTCGGGATTATTTTGTCTGCAATAGACTTCAGTTCCCAGTTGAACCTTTTGAATAAATCTTCAAACATCAAAGCTAGTAAAGATCCTGCTAACTCTAGCCTTTTGTTTCCGTAATAGTCAGGGTCATCTATGGCAGCTTTGCTTGTTTCAGCCTCTATCACTCTCTTGACCATGATAGCTAGGTAGATAGCTTTCACATAGAAGTTGTAGTTCTCGACAGCCACATGAGCGAGGATAGTAGTCGCTAGGAGATCGCGTGCTTCGTCGACTGGCGTGCGTTTTGAGTTCGCCGATTGAAATCTGTAAAAATCAATGGTAATTTGGATATTGGCAAATATTGGGAACATAACATATTATGATGATGAAATTACTTAGGGCTTATTTAAACCTACAGTACCTTTTTACTTTCAACTTGCTGCCAATATAGGCAAGTGCCTGATTTTGTGTGAATATCTTTAAATTGTGGCACTCCATGATGCAAGGTGCCATTTTCTTCACAGTGTTGTCATCAGTGCCAATAAGCTGCATGATTTCTTGATCACTGCATATTCCCATTGCTTTGAATGCTACTGCTATTGCTATATCCTGGAACAATAAACTTTTATCACTGTGTTGAAGTCATAGCACAACTAGTATGTCACAGTCACAATTTAACTAATAATTTAACAGGGAATCACACAGCATAACAGAGCCAAATTGCATTCTTTAAGTCTTACATTAAGTTCTATGTGAGTGAATTAATAAAAGATGACAGAAAGATCACATACATCAGAAAGTGCATTGTGTCGAAGCACATATTTTCCATTCTTCACAATGACATTGGTCCTTGTTTTCTTCTCATGGGTGGAACTGGTGACCTGGCACTGAATGGCTCCTTTGAACTCATCCACAATCATTCTGTTTCTAGACAACTGTTCTTGAATTAAAATTACTTTTTCTTGGCCTGAAACAGAGCACAATTTATTCATGAGGTTCAGTTAATAGTACTGCAACCTACAAGCAGAAAAAATGAAGATTGTTTTACCTCTGATAATAAAATAGCCACCAGGATCATGAGGGCATTCATTTAGTTGTGCCAATTCAAAATCTGATTTATTTGTCAGCACACAATTTGAAGACCTAAGCATGAGGGGCATCCTGAAAATTTAAATAAAACCACACTTTTATCTTTTAAGATCATGTAAATGCAATTAACAAAATAAACCATAGCATTGTGCTGAACCTACCTTCCAATTAACTGCTTGTTTTTAATAACCCGTTGGTTTCCTCGGATGTATTCTATATCAACAGTAATTGGTGCTGAGTATGTCATGTCTCGCAACCGGCATTCGTGTGGAGTAGTGGGCTTGCTGACATTGAAGCCTTCTTCCAAATCCGGTGTGCCAACGTAGGCATTTAGATATTTTATATAGAAAAGAGGATCAGACTCGCAAAACACTTTCTCATTTGCCTGAACAATTTTCTTTATTTCCACATTGATGAAGTAGTTGAAAGAGTCAATGTGCTGTTTGACTAAGCCTTTAACTTGAAGGAAAGATGGTACGAGCTTCCACTTATCCTAAAAAATGGAAAACAGATAGGGACAGGGATCAGTTTGTATTACAGTTAGGTACTATTGAAGTAATATAAAGCCGATGTTACTTATGTCGTAAAAACATTAACAAATTGAATATTAATAGTAAGAAGCTATAATTTTTTTAAATAATTCAGAAATTCTTAAAAACTAACATGATACTAACCTCCAAAGCCTTTATAGGTTCGCGTAGCCCCTTTGATGATTCCCAATCAGTATGCTTTTTATTAATTTCACCCATGATTGTACCGAGTATTAATTTGACGACCTAACATCAAATTAATTTAGGAAACTACACTTTTTCTCGTTTTCATCACATTTTCACTTTGCATTTTCACAACATCGGCGATCGGCACCTAGTCTACATATTTAAGTTCATCTGTGATCGGCACCCATCCATATTCCGAGCTGTCAAACAACAGCTGTATTTTTCTTTTTTAATTTTTGTGATTTTGGATACTAGTTCTTTTAGATTAATAATCGATACCATAATCGATCTTTTTACATTAGATATAGTTTGTAACAACACATCACTAGCCTTGTCTATGGATAGAGCAGCTTCGTTTCATTCATTCATTCATCCAAATCATTCGTTCTTTCGTTCCGTAATCGTTCTGTCACGGCGAGAAAAATGTTCTGAATTTCTTTTTGAAAGAAAAATAAATAAGCTCGGCTTTTCCGTGCGAAATTCACAGAATGGCGATCTAAAATTCAAATGGTCCTTCATATAAATATCCCAGCACCATGGTGTACGAATCTATGCCTCGCACAGTTCGGATTCTGCTATTGGGAGAACCTGGAGTCGGGAAAACTTCGCTGATCCTTTCACTGGTGACTGAAGAATTTACTGAACATGTCCCGCCGAAAGCCGAGGAGATCACCATCCCAGCAGACGTTACCCCGGAGCAAGTGCCTACCAACATAGTCGACATTTGCAGTAAATATACTTTCATTTCTAGTAAAAAAGTGTGCATTGTATTGTGTGATGTTGTTCTTGTAAACATTGCCTATTCATACCGGACTGTGAGAATATCATTCATTTGTGGAATCTATGAGATTCCAATAAGATTGCATCATTGATTACCTTAGCAACTGGTAATGGAAAAGAGTGCAATTGTATACCAACATTCTGTTAAATTTTTCACCTTGATTCCTGAAAAACTTGTTCGTTGCTGTCTTATTTATTACTGAACTGCACCAATAAGTGCACCCTGAATAAAATAGTGAGAATAGTTTTGATTCACTAATAACTTTCTAAAATTATTATATATGTCCTAACTGAATATTTGTTTCTAGTGGCCGAACAATCCCCAGAACAAATAGGTGAAGAAATCGAAAAAGCCCATGTGATATGCATAGTGTTCTCTGTGGACCGTCAGGAGACCCTGAACAAGATCCAGTCATACTGGCTCCCATTCGTGAGAGACAACTGGCATGATGATTGCCGGAAACCTGTTATACTTGTTGGCAATAAAATTGATTTGATTGACTACTCAGTACTTGATGTAAGTAACATGTTATATGATTATGTTCTACTTTATGTGATACAATGCAATCAGTACATACATAAAATTATGTTACTTAAGTTTAAATTGCTGAAATATTGCATTTAGATTCTTGCCAATAGTAATACACAGAAATTGGCAGTAGACTAGCTCTTTACAATTACTACATAACTTTGCCAGATTCATTAAATATTTGTGTTATTTGCTACTTTAGAAAAATGCTCATTTCATTGTTATTGCAATCTCTGTCTCTCTTTTCATGTGAGACAACAAGTTGTCCAAAAAGCTGATAAAACCTGGTGTCAGAGTTTTTATCCTACAAATAGCAGGCCTCTAGCTTCTAACATGGCTGTGTAACAATCACAACATTTATTATTATGACTTTCTTTTAGAATATCTGGGACATAGCAGAAGAGTATCCTGAAGTCGACAGGTGTATAGAATGTTCTGCTAAAACTCTTATGAATGTATCTGAAATGTTCTACAATGCACAAAAAGCTGTGCTACATCCCATAAGCCCAATATACTCCATTGAAGAACAAGAGGTATGTGGTATGACCATGTCTACACATTTTTGTACTAAACTAAAATTGTGAAGTAGGAATAGAGTACATACAAACATACATTATGCCTATGTCCTTAACGGGATAGGTAGGGTAGGTAGATTTACGCCACAACTGACAAAAGTTTAAGAGCCATTCAGAAGACTTTGTGTCACCAGTGGCAGATTGTCAGCCTGTTGCCTAAAAATACAGATGAACTCACAAAATCCCTTAGTTGCTCCTTACGACACCCACAGGAAAGATATGGGGCAATACTACTCTGAGCCTGCACCACACTGCAAAGGAATAGATTGGTTGATCTTTTTAGAAAATGCTGCAAAGCATCTGTATGCCTTGTTTTCTTTTGTAGACACTCTTACCCACTGTGTAGACTCTTCATCATGCACTAGGCACTAATGAATATTCTTGCCTTTTCAGTTGACAGAAAAATGTAAGAGAGCCCTGTCTAGAATATTCAAGATTTGTGACTTAGATGGTGATGGACTTATGGATGACTATGAAATCACAATATTCCAGAGGAAATGCTTTGACACACCACTGCAATTACAGGTAATTTCGAATAATAAAATACTATCTAAATAAAATATTTGAAAAATAACACAGTTGAAAGCTCTTTCTGTTGCATACCTAAAGTATAAATATATTTTTTGTTATTTTTTTTACAGGTTTTAGATGAAGTAAAATCAGTAATTGCGCAAAACATCGCAGGTGGTATAGAGAATGAGTGTATTACAATGAAAGGTTTCATCTTTCTGCATTGCTTGTTCATACAGAGAGGCAGGAATGAGACCACTTGGACTGTGCTACGTAAATTTGGATATGACGAGAGTTTGGACCTATCACACAGCTATTTATATGCTAAGTAAGTGATGCTGCTATTCTATTGGCACATAGAACCTATTAGGTGTAATTGTAGTGAATTATTTTAGGTATGTCAAAGTATTTCTACAGATCATTCATTAACATTATTTCTTAGATATTATCAGACCAGACATCATCTATACCAGGAGTAACGGAAAGGGTATAACAAGCCGAAAGGAGGTCAAGGTACTCATGAAACTGAAAAACTTTCCCTATGGAACATGGGTCGAAATATGGAAAAGAAATTTGGGCCTCCCATACAAAATTGCCGATTAGCTGATTGATTTACTATTGGAGCACCAAATTTTTTTTCATATTTCGACCCATGTTCCATGAGGAAAGTTGTCCAGTTTTATGAGTACCTTGACCTCCTTTCGGCTTGTTATACCCTTTCTGTTACTCCCTGTAGAGTAGCCAATTAATACGGGGTGTTAGGGACGGTGTAACGAAAACTTTGCAGGCATGATCAGACCATCAAACTGAACAACTTTTACTTTGGAGCGAATGGTGGGAAACGAAAAAAATTTTTCGACCTCCCATACAAAGTCAGTCAGCTGATCGTGAATTTTGTATGGGAGATCGGCATTGGCTCCATAGTAAAAGTTGTTCAGTTTGATGGTCTGATCATGCCTGCAAAGTTTTCAGTACACCGTCCCTAACACCCTGTATATCATACCTACAATAGTAGAATAGGTCTTCCAAACCAAAAATAATCTGGCAAGTTAATATTAGAGGTCATTTTCATTTGACTTGTGTAAATTGCGCGCCTAAATTCGTACTTTTTATGTGCGCTGGCTACTGCTAAGTTTTATTTCCTAGTATTTTTTTCTTTCAGTGTTAAAGTGCCTGTTGGGTGTACTTCAGAGCTATCATACAAGGGGCAGCAGTTTCTCACACAGATATTTGAGAAATACGACCGGGACAAGGATGGTATGCTCAACCCTACAGAATTGAAGAATGTCTTCTCTTGCTGCCCTCGGATACCCTGGCACAACTTGCGATACACTGTTCCTACTAATGAAAAGGTAGGCATTTCTTTCTTCTATTTGTTCCTTTTTTGTAGTTTTCACATTCCTGACATGACATTCTAGAAGACCTCTTATATTTACGTATTTAAGCAACACCATGTAATTCTTTTTTCAATATTTTCAGGGTTACTTGACGTTACAAGGATGGATGTGTCGATGGACGCTAATGACGCTTTTGGATCTTCAGAACACAAGTGCCTATCTAGCCTATCTGGGCTTCAACTTCCTTGAAAACGAGTCACAAAAAGCAGCTATACATAGTAAGTTTCAGTTGCAGACAGTCTATATTTTTGTGTGGGATAAGTCGAAAAACGACCCAGTGTACCTGGTGTCAGTTTTTAAAATTGTCTCCAACATTATCTGCTGTAGAAACTACTACTGTCTAAAACATAGGGATAAGTTGATTTCCAAAAGAACTAAATGTTGCAGAGAAATTTTATAATTAGTTTTTGAAACTGTTGGCAGTGTTTTGAAAATAGGCGCCAAAACACTGGATCAAAAGAACACAAAAATGTTCATATTTCTGTAATAGATTGTGCCAAATTATTTTTGTGATGAATGCCAAGTCGTTGTAATGAATGAAGCTAATTATTTGGCTTGGTAAACAACAAGCCGCGACTATGAGATAGTAAATATTTTGGTTGATGACCGCAATGGTTATGCAAACCCAGGAAATGTTTTCACACATACAGGGTGTTAATTTAAATGCCTGCCATTGCTTATGGGCAGGTTCTGTATCAACAAAGAAACCCATAAAAAATGGTAGTTTTTTTATTAATAGTTGCAACCACGCGAGTTGCATTCCTCCCCCCCTCTTACCTGCTGCGGGGGGGTGGAACTCCTGGAAACCGGGCTTTACCTACTAAGATGTACCCATAGAACATCTATGCCAAGTTTCACGCTTATATCACAATCCGAATGGTCATACCACCATCCCTTACAAACCAGGCTACCTCGCCCGAACACCGTCTCTCGCCCGCTGCATGCAACGCACCGCTCTGCGCGGTCGGGGTGCTAATGTCTAACCCGAGGCCGCACATACTCATATGCTTGATACCCTGTATAAAATTCCTTTAGAAAATCACCTCAACAGCTTCTTTCCGTAATTCCTTACACTTTCTAAACTCTTTTGTAAAATATGTCTCTTCATTATCTTCCAGTAACGCGCGACAAGAAAGTGGACATAGCGAAGAAGCAATCGGCGCGCAACGTGTACCAGTGCCACGTGATCGGCCCGCGCTCCTGCGGGAAGACCTCCATCTGCCGGAGCTTCCTAGGCATCGCTCACAAGGTAACAGACGACAGTTCTGACTTGTTTGACTGACCATGGCCAATAGCAAGTGGACATAGCAAGAAGCAATCGGCGCGCAACGTGTACCAGTGCCACGTGATCGGCCCGCGCTCCTGCGGGAAGACCTCCATCTGCCGGAGCTTCCTAGGCATCGCTCACAAGGTAACTTGACAGTTTTGACTTGTATGGCTGACTATCTGGGTAACAGACTACAGTTCTGATTTGTTTGGCTGACTATCTGGGTAACAAACAACAGTTCTGACTTGTTTGGCTGACTATCTGGGTAACAGACGACAGTTCTGACTTGTTTGGCTGACTATCTGGGTAACAGACGACAGTTCTGACTTGTTTGGCTGACTATCTGGGTTACAGACGACAATTCTGACTTGTTTGGCTGACAACCTGGGTAACAGACGACAGTTCTGACTTGTTTGGCTGACTATCTGGGTAACAAACGACAGTTCTGATTTGTTTGGCTGACTATCTGGGTTACAGACGACAATTCTGACTTGTTTGGCTGACAACCTGGGTAACAGACGACAGTTCTGACTTGTTTGGCTGACTATCTGGGTAACAGATGACAGTTCTGACTTGTTTGGCTGACTATCTGGGTAACAGACGACAGTTTTGACTTGTTATCTGCCGACCATGGTCAATAGCAAGTGGACATAGCGAAGCGGGAAGACCTCCATCTGCCGAAGCTTCCTAGGCATCGCCCACAAGGTAACAGACGATAGTTCTGACTTGTTTGACTGACCATGGCCAATAGCAAGTGGACATAGCAAGAAGCAGTCGGCGCGCAACGTGTACCAGTGCCACGTGATCGGCCCGCGCTCCTGCGGGAAGACCTCCATCTGCCGGAGCTTCCTAGGCATCGCTCACAAGGTAACAGACGGTTCTGACTTGTTTGTCTGAATATATAGTCAATAGCAAGTGGACATAGCAAGAAGCAGTCGGCGTGCAACGTGTACCAGTGCCACGTGATCGGCCCGCGCTCCTGCGGGAAGACCTCCATCTGCCGGAGCTTTCTAGGCATCGCTCACAAGGTAACAGACGACAGTTCTGACTTGTTTGGCTGACTATGGTCAATAGGAAGTGGACATAGCGAAGAAGCAGTCGGCGCGCAACGTGTACCAGAGCCACGTGATCGGCCCGCGCTCCTGCGGGAAGACCTCCATCTGCCGGAGCTTCCGAGGCATCGCTCACAAGGTAACAGACGACAGTTCTGACTTGTAATCTGCCGACCATGGTCAATAGCAAGTGGACATAGGGAAGACCTCCATCTGCCAGAGCTTCCTAGGCATCGCTCACAAGGTAACAGACAACAGTTCTGACTTGTTATATACCGATCAAGGTCAATAGCAAGTGGACATAGCGAGGAAGCAGTCGGCGCGCAACGTGTACCAGTGCCACGTGATCGGCCCGCGCTCCTGCGGGAAGACCTCCATCTGCCGGAGCTTCCTAGGCATCGCTCACAAGGTAACAGACGACAGTTCTGACTTGTAATCTGCCGACCATGGTCAATAGCAAGTGGACATAGGGAAGACCTCCATCTGCCAGAGCTTCCTAGGCATCGCTCACAAGGTAACAGACAACAGTTCTGACTTGTTATATACCGATCAAGGTCAATAGCAAGTGGACATAGCGAGGAAGCAGTCGGCGCGCAACGTGTACCAGTGCCACGTGATCGGCCCGCGCTCCTGCGGGAAGACCCCCATCTGCCGGAGCTTCCTAGGCATCGCTCACAAGGTAACAGACGGTTCTGACTTGTTATCTGCCAACCATGGTCAATAGCAAGTGGACATAGCAAGAAGCAGTCGGCGCGCAACGTGTACCAGTGCCACGTGATCGGCCCGCGCTCCTGCGGGAAGACCTCCATCTGCCGGAGCTTCCTAGGCATCGCTCACAAGGTAACAGACGGTTCTGACTTGTTATCTGCCAACCATGGTCAATAGCAAGTGGACATAGCAAGAAGCAGTCGGCGCGCAACGTGTACCAGTGCCACGTGATCGGCCCGCGCTCCTGCGGGAAGACCTCCATCTGCCGGAGCTTCCTAGGCATCGCTCACAAGGTAACAGACGGTTCTGACTTGTTATCTGCCAACCATGGTCAATAGCAAGTGGACATAGCAAGAAGCAGTCGGCGCGCAACGTGTACCAGTGCCACGTGATCGGCCCGCGCTCCTGCGGGAAGACCTCCATCTGCCGGAGCTTCCTAGGCATAGCTCACAAGGTAAAACGCGAGATTGCTGACTTATAATTGGCTTACCGGGGACCTTTGCGGCGTAGGAAAGCGCACTATCGTTGCGACTTTCAACAATATTTGTCGTCTATAAGGCTTATTATTCGCGATATATTTATCCGTGACGGTAAATCTACCTACGATAGCGTTCCTAAAGAGGGTCAGTCTGTCTGTCGTAAGGGTTAGTTCCGCTATGCTACTAGTTCCGCTATGCTACTAGTTCCGCTATGCTACCATTTGAAAATGGACTGTCGGACAGAAAAATGTTACGTGGTTATAATTTTTTTTAAACACATCACGTCTATATCACTCGCGGCGTAGACAGACCAATCTAAAGGTTTGCTTTACGAAATCTTGTGTCATAATAGTGACAGACTTTCAACCTGTCGCCTAAAATTTTAGTACATTATGAAACTTCGAAACTACTACACCGATTTCAAAAATTCTTTCGATATTAGTAAGCTACAACATCCCTTAGTAACAAAAGCCACTTTTTGCCACGGAAAATATGTCGTTCCTGCAGGAAAACGGCCAGGAAATCACAGAGCTGGCCTTTATAAAACTGTTTTGCAGCTAACCCGTCTACTAACCGATCTTTTTGAATGGACCGCTTCTGCTTTTATACAACGAATCAGGATGGGATATAAAAACATCAATAATTAACACCGTGGGGGTGGGCGTATAATAACAAAAACACTACTAGATAGGATAGACATACTGAATCTTCAGACTGGTAACTCTTGTCAGGATACTGCATAGTCAACTGCCGGCTCCTGGCAGGATACTACATCGTCACATGCTATCTCGAACCACTGCCACTATAATGATAAAACACAGTATACTCACTATCACATAGTCAGCTCCTCCGATGTGCTTGTTTCGGGCTATGAGCCCTCGTCAGGCACGGTATCACCGTACGACAAGCCGTCCGTCCACAGTCATACCATGCCTCCAGCAAACCAACCTTAGAACCTTGGACACAGCGTCTTTACCACACATCGGATTCCAATCATGACGGTGATCAACACTGAACATCGTAGAAGTCCTCTGCCCGCAGCCCTGTACGCTTGCAGAGGGACACCACCAGCAGTAGTCACCATTCTCGTACGATCTCTGCATTTCACAAACCTGATGAGGGTAAAACGATAATAATTAACACACACTTCATGATCTCCACAAATATGCCAAAGGCCACACAAATATAGGGCTCCGCCATCACCTGATGACGCGGTTCCTCCAAATACTCCAGGATTCCTGTGATTTCATCGGATTACGAACGATATCTCAAAAAGACACAGACTAAACCACATTTTAACCGGAACTGTCATAATCTTCACAAATATTCCACTAGCCTTTCGAATCTAGGGCTCCGCCATAGCCTGAAGACCACAGATCCTTGAAAGACCCCAAGATTCCCGAGATTTCACCGGATTCAGAATCTAACCTCAGAACGATACGATCCAAACCACACCCAAGCTGGAACTGTCAAAGTTGTTTACTCAGTTCGCTGCCTGAGTTCCGTTTCATTATCACAAACGTAGCCAACAATGAACTGTGAGTGAGAACGTACTACAACACCTCCATAGAACATCTTCACTGTCACTCCGGTCAATATTACCGTCTATAGCTTACTGTCCGCAAATAAAGCGCAACGCCATGTCGAATGTTGCCAGCGCTATACGTTTTGTTTCTGCAAGAATCCACTACCAATCAAACGTAAGGAAATATTAACAAAACGCAACTGTCAAACAATATCACCGAATACCAAACAACTACAACTCTGTGGATTTGATCGCTCTCCGACATATATAAATATCGAGGATCTGAAGTGCCTGATGTAGACCATAAAAAGAGCCCATCTAAACTATAAAGGCACGAAAATAGCTACATAGCAAAAGTTGTTCAGCATAACGGGCAGCTTCTGTTGAAGCAGTATATTGAAGGTCTGGAGTACCTGATGTAAAAGATACGAAAGTGGCTTCGCAACAAAAGATTTTCAGCCTAATCGGCCGCTTCTGCTGATACATTATTATTGACTTTTTTACTACGAGCAAAGACCCGATTCCCGCAGGAAAACGAGCAGGTAAGTAGCAGCGGGTCACATGTTTTTAGGCCAAGCGTCATGACGTAGGTAACCACACTTTTTGAATAAACTAGAGAAAAGCCCGGCTTCGCTCAGGTGAAATGAAGCTCGTACTTGCGTAATTCTCAAAATTATTGAAGCAAAGCAGGAGTGTATATATTATATTATATTATGTGTACATATTATACATAGAAAACACCCAGACTTAACACAAATATTTGAAAATTGACTTTACAAATATTTGTGTCCAGTGGGAATCACACCCACGACCCTTGGCGTAGAAGGCAGGTGTACTATTCACTACGCCATCGGGACAGTCGAACCTGGACTGTTGAGATTGTGGTAGTTATACTGGGTGTTAGGAAAAGTAGTGCGTTCCTTTCGAGGGATGAACCAGCCCATAAACGACTTTTTAGTATGACAGATGACACCTGTCATGTAGATCTCGTTAAGGCCTACAACTTTCCAAAAGTAACCAATAGTCTCGCATGCATAGTTTCCGATATAAACGACTTTTTAGTATGACAGCTGACACCTGTCATGTAGATCTCGTTAAGGCCTACAACTTTCCCAAAGAAACCAATAGTCTCGCACGAATAGTTTCCGATATAAACGACTTTTTAGTATGACAGCTGACACCTGTCATGTAGATCTCGTTAAGGCCTACAACTTTCCCAAAGAAACCAATAGTCTCGCATGCATAGTTTCCGATATAAACGACTTTTTAGTATGACAGCTGACACCTGTCATGTAGATCTCGTTAAAGCCTACAACTTTCCCAAAGTAACCAATAGTCTCGCGTGCATAGTTTCCGATATAAACGACTTTTTAGTATGACAGCTGACACCTGTCATGTAGATCTCGTTAAGGCCTACAACTTTCCCAAAGTAACCATAGTCTCTCACGCATAGTTTCCGATATAAACGACTTTTTAGTATGACAGCTGACACCTGTCATGTAGATCTCGTTAAGGCCTACAACTTTCCCAAAGTAACCAATAGTCTCTCACGCATAGTTTCCGATATAAACGACTTTTTAGTATGACAGCTGACACCTGTCATGTAGATCTCATTAAGGCCTACAACTTTCCCAAAGAAACCAATAGTCTCGCATGCATAGTTTCCGATATAAACGACTTTTTAGTATGACAGCTGACACCTGTCATGTAGATCTCGTTAAGGCCTACAACTTTCCCAAAGTAACCAATAGTCTCGCGTGCATAGTTTCCGATATAAACGACTTTTTAGTATGACAGCTGACACCTGTCATGTAGATCTCGTTAAGGCCTACAACTTTCCCAAAGTAACCATAGTCTCTCACGCATAGTTTCCGATATAAACGACTTTTTAGTATGACAGCTGACACCTGTCATGTAGATCTCGTTAAGGCCTACAACTTTCCCAAAGTAACCAATAGTCTCTCACGCATAGTTTCCGATATAAACGACTTTTAGTATGACAGCTGACACCTGTCATGTAGATCTCGTTAAGGCCTACAACTTTCCCAAAGTAACCAATAGTCTCGCGTGCATAGTTTCCGATATAAACGACTTTTTAGTATGACAGCTGACACCTGTCATGTAGATCTCGTTAAGGCCTACAACTTTCCCAAAGAAACCAATAGTCTCGCACGCATAGTTTCCGATATAAACGACTTTTTGGTATGACAGATGACACCTGTCATGTAGATTTCGTTAAGGCCTACAACTTTCCCAAAGAAACCAACTTCCTTCAAGGAACTGGTATTCTATCGTGCATAGTTTCCGAGATAAACGAGGTTTTAGTTTGACATCTGTCATCTAAAATGTAGTTCGTACTAGTCCAGCCAGGATATCTGGAAATAATCATCTTCAAATGTTCTCATAACCAACTCAATAATAAACACTTTTCTTTCTAGCTGTATTTTCAATTTTTGACGTATTCGAAAAAGGTAGCATAGCGGGACTGGTAACATACCGGTCCTAAGGGTGTCGTAATACCCTATTATAATGCTGCGTCGAACAGAAATTATTTTGGAATAAGTGCAACCGAAGTTATCGAAATTTCAAAAATACTTATCATGTAATTTTGTGTTTCCAGAAAATAAAATCGCACGCTCAAGAGCGCGGTGACGGCAACATATCGGAGAACTGCTGCATCAACACGGTGCACGTGTACGGACAGGAGAAATACCTCGTGCTGAAGGAGATCCCCATCACGCGCGTGTCCGACCCGCTACAGCCCCACGAGGTAATGATACTAAACTATAGCTAGTACGATGCCTTATAGCCAAGCGAGGAATTGTTGCATCAACACGGTGCACGTGTACGGACAGGAGAAGTACCTCGTGCTGAAGGAGATCCCCATCACGCGCGTGTCCGACCCGCTACAGCCACACGAGGTATGTGTCTGGACAAATGATACCAACTATAGCTAGTACGACGTCCTAAAGCCAGACGAGAACTGCTTCATCAACACGGTGCACGTGTACGGACAGGAGAAGTACCTCGTGCTGAAGGAGATCCCCATCACGCGCGTGTCCGACCCGCTACAGCCCCACGAGGTATGTGTCTGGACAAATGATACTAACTAGAGCTAGTACGATGCCTTCTAGCCAAGCGAGGAACTGTTGCATCAACACGGTGCACGTGTACGGACAGGAGAAGTACCTCGTGCTGAAGGAGATCCCCATCACGCGCGTGTCCGACCCGCTACAGCCCCACGAGGTATGTGTCTGGACAAATGATACTAACTAGAGCTAGTACGATGCCTTATAGCCACGTAAGAAATTGTTGCATCAACACGGTGCACGTGTACGGACAGGAGAAGTACCTCGTGCTGAAGGAGATCCCCATCACGCGCGTGTCCGACCCGCTACAGCCCCACGAGGTATGTGTCTGGACAAATGATACTAACTATAGCTAGTACGATGCCTTCTAGCCAAGCGAGGAACTGTTGCATCAACACGGTGCACGTGTACGGACAGGAGAAGTACCTCGTGCTGAAGGAGATCCCCATCACGCGCGTGTCCGACCCGCTACAGCCCCACGAGGTATGTGTCTGGACAAATGATACTAACTAGAGCTAGTACGATGCCTTATAGCCACGTAAGAAATTGTTGCATCAACACGGTGCACGTGTACGGACAGGAGAAGTACCTCGTGCTGAAGGAGATCCCCATCACGCGCGTGTCCGACCCGCTACAGCCACACGAGGTATGTGTCTGGCCAAATGGTACTAACTATAGCTAGTACGACGCTCTAAAGCCTTACGAGAACTGTTGCATCAACACGGTGCACGTGTACGGACAGAAGTACCTCGTGCTGAAGGAGATCCCCATCACGCGCGTGTTCGACCCGCTACAGCCACACGAGGTAATTAATGATACTAACTATAGCTAGTGCGATGCCTTATAGCCACACAAGGAACTGTTGTATCAACACGGTGCACGTGTACGGGCAGGAGAAGTACCTCGTGCTGAAGGAGATCCCCATCACGCGCGTGTCCGACCCGCTACAGCCCCACGAGGTATGTGTCTGGACAAATGATACTAACTATAGCTAGTACGATGCCTTCTAGCCAAGCGAGGAACTGTTGCATCAACACGGTGCACGTGTACGGACAGGAGAAGTACCTCGTGCTGAAGGAGATCCCCATCACGCGCGTGTCCGACCCGCTACAGCCCCACGAGGTATGTGTCTGGACAAATGATACTAACTAGAGCTAGTACGATGCCTTATAGCCACGTAAGAAATTGTTGCATCAACACGGTGCACGTGTACGGACAGGAGAAGTACCTCGTGCTGAAGGAGATCCCCATCACGCGCGTGTCCGACCCGCTACAGCCACACGAGGTATGTGTCTGGCCAAATGGTACTAACTATAGCTAGTACGACGCTCTAAAGCCTTACGAGAACTGTTGCATCAACACGGTGCACGTGTACGGACAGAAGTACCTCGTGCTGAAGGAGATCCCCATCACGCGCGTGTTCGACCCGCTACAGCCACACGAGGTAATTAATGATACTAACTATAGCTAGTGCGATGCCTTATAGCCACACAAGGAACTGTTGTATCAACACGGTGCACGTGTACGGGCAGGAGAAGTACCTCGTGCTGAAGGAGATCCCCATCACGCGCGTGTCCGACCCACTACAGCCCCACGAGGTAATGATACTAACTATAGCCAATACAACGGCCTAAAGCCACAAAAGGAACTATTGCATCAACACTGCAAGTGTACGGACAGAAGTACCTCGTGCTGAAGGAGATCCCCATCACGCGCGTGTCCGACCCGCTACAGCCACACGAGGTAATGATACTAAACTATAGCTAGTATGACGCCTTATAGCCAAGCGAGGAACTGTGGCATCAACACGGTGCACGTGTACGGACAGGAGAAGTACCTCGTGCTGAAGGAGATCCCCATCACGCGCGTGTCCGACCCGCTGCAGCCCCACGAGGTATGTGTCTGGACAAATGATACTAACTATAGCTAGTACGATGCCTTCTAGCCAAGCGAGGAACTGTTGCATCAACACGGTGCACGTGTACGGACAGGAGAAGTACCTCGTGCTGAAGGAGATCCCCATCACGCGCGTGTCCGACCCGCTACAGCCCCACGAGGTATGTGTCTGGACAAATGATACTAACTAGAGCTAGTACGATGCCTTATAGCCACGTAAGAAATTGTTGCATCAACACGGTGCACGTGTACGGACAGGAGAAGTACCTCGTGCTGAAGGAGATCCCCATCACGCGCGTGTCCGACCCGCTACAGCCACACGAGGTATGTGTCTGGCCAAATGGTACTAACTATAGCTAGTACGACGCTCTAAAGCCTTACGAGAACTGTTGCATCAACACGGTGCACGTGTACGGACAGAAGTACCTCGTGCTGAAGGAGATCCCCATCACGCGCGTGTTCGACCCGCTACAGCCACACGAGGTAATTAATGATACTAACTATAGCTAGTGCGATGCCTTATAGCCACACAAGGAACTGTTGTATCAACACGGTGCACGTGTACGGGCAGGAGAAGTACCTCGTGCTGAAGGAGATCCCCATCACGCGCGTGTCCGACCCACTACAGCCCCACGAGGTAATGATACTAACTATAGCCAATACAACGGCCTAAAGCCACAAAAGGAACTATTGCATCAACACTGCAAGTGTACGGACAGAAGTACCTCGTGCTGAAGGAGATCCCCATCACGCGCGTGTCCGACCCGCTGCAGCCACACGAGGTATGTGTCTGGCCAAATGATACTAACTATAGCTAGTACGACACCCTAAAGCCACACAAGGAACTGTTGCATCAACACGGTGCACGTGTACGGACAGGAGAAGTACCTCGTGCTGAAGGAGATCCCCATCACGCGCGTGTCCGACCCGCTACAGCCACACGAGGTAATGATACTAAACTATAGCTAGTATGACGCCTTATAGCCAAGCGAGGAACTGTGGCATCAACACGGTGCACGTGTACGGACAGGAGAAGTACCTCGTGCTGAAGGAGATCCCCATCACGCGCGTGTCCGACCCGCTACAGCCACACGAGGTAATTAATGATACTAACTATAGCTAGTGCGATGCCTTATAGCCACACAAGGAACTGTTGTATCAACACGGTGCACGTGTACGGGCAGGAGAAGTACCTCGTGCTGAAGGAGATCCCCATCACGCGCGTGTCCGACCCGCTACAGCCACACGAGGTAATGATACTAAACTATAGCTAGTATGACGCCTTATAGCCAAGCGAGGAACTGTGGCATCAACATGGTGCACGTGTACGGACAGGGGAAGTACCTCGTGCTGAAGGAGATCCCCATCACGCGCGTGTCCGACCCGCTGCAGCCACACGAGGTATGTGTCTGGCCGAATTATAAGTACCAACTATAGCCCTTTAGGTGCAAAAGGTCCCGTGGTGAAAAAATTACCAGTTTGCATAATGTCCAGTTTGCACAACGTCCAGTTTGCAAAATGTCCAATTGCAAAATGTCCAGTTCACAATAAGTCCAGTTTATATGAAATACTGGGCCACTGACCCATGTGTTTTGGGGAAAGATGTTCGGTTTCATGGTCTGAACTCAATACTTAATTTCGCTAATTGTACTTTTGCAAACTGGACATTTTACAAATTATATAATCTTCAAACTGGACATTTTGCAATTGGACATTTTAGAAACTGGACATTTTTTCACCACTGGACATTTTGCAAAATGGACATTATGCACCTAAAGGACTATAGCTAGTACGACGCCTTAAAGCAATAGGAATCATGTAGAACTGTTGCATCAACACGGTGCACGTGTACGGACAGGAGAAGTACCTCGTGCTGAAGGAGATCCCCATCACGCGCGTGTCCGACCCGCTACAGCCCCACGAGGTATGTGTCTGGACAAATGATATTAACTTTAGCTAGTTCGACGCTCTGAACTATAGCTATGACCTGCTATAGATATGCAGATGCAAAACTGTTGCGTCAAAAGACGGTGCACCCGTACGATTTGGTAGAAGACGTTCTTTGGACTTCAAGAGATCCCTATCATTCAAATGTCTGACCTCGACTTGCCGTCGAGTACATAAACTAGTAGTATACAGGCTTTGGTGTTCTTATATAGATACTCAGCAATAACAACCAACTGTTACCGATGTATTTTTCTTACAGGTGAACTGCGACGTCGCGTGCCTCGTATACGATGTCGCTGCAAGTCGCTCCTTCGAGTATATCGCTAGGATTTATATCGTAAGTTATTAAGTTCGATACTGAACTTGTTATAAAAATTAGGGAATCATAGGTAGCAGAGATAAGATAACAGATAGTGAATCTGCAGGCCCTCGAAGCAATTTTACTGCTTATTATATTTTACTACGACGAACAAAATTACTTTCTACATGATACTTCCACAAATAGCATCACCCCATTTCTTTGCCGCGGATGTCGTAAAGGGCGACTGAATAAATCCTGTCACTACAGCGATACACGTCTTTCTGAAACCGTCCTTTAATTATTTCTCGAACGTGGAGATAACGACCATATTTTACGGTCGTCGCCCTGCCTACCCCGCAATGGAATAAGGCATGATGTGTGTGCGTGGGCTTGCAGAAATACTTCGCGGAGAGCCACATCCCGGTGCTGATCGTGGGCACGCGGGGCGACGCCTTGCCCGCGCGGCAGGAGTACATCCTGCAGCCCGACGTATTCTGCTCCAAGTACCAGCTGCTGCCGCCGCAGCTGTTCCACGTACGGGAGAACAAGCACGACGTCTTCGTCAAGCTCGCTACCATGGCCGCCTTCCCGTAAGTATCTTTCGCTGTTATCATCATATCCTTAATGATACCGTAGCCCGATTCTACCAGTACATCCTGCAGCCCGAGGTGTTCTGCAGCAAGTACCAGCTGCTGCCGCCGCAGCTGTTCCACGTCAGGGAGAACAAGCACGACGTCTTCGTCAAGCTCGCCACCATGGCCGCCTTCCCGTAAGCATATCTTTCGCTGATATCATCATATCCTTAATGATACCGTAGCCCGATTCTACCAGTACATCCTGCAGCCCGAGGTGTTCTGCAGCAAGTACCAGCTGCTGCCGCCGCAGCTGTTCCACGTCAGGGAGAACAAGCACGACGTCTTCGTCAAGCTCGCCACCATGGCCGCCTTCCCGTAAGCATATCTTTCGCTGTTATCATCATATCCTTAATGATACCGTAGCCCGATTCTACCAGTACATCCTGCAGCCCGAGGTGTTCTGCAGCAAGTACCAGCTGCTGCCGCCGCAGCTCTTCCACGTAAGGGAGAACAAACACGACGTCTTCGTCAAGCTCGCCACCATGGCCGCCTTCCCGTAAGCATATCTTTCGCTGATAGATATCATATCCTTAATGATACCGTAGCCAGATTCTACCAGTACATCATGCAGCCCGAGGTGTTCTGCAGCAAGTACCAGCTGCTGCTGCTGCAGCTCTTCCACGTAAGGGAGAACAAACACCATGGCCGCCTACCTGTAAGCATTCTTCGCTGTTATCTGCATATCCCGAGTGATGCCGGCTTAGAACTGCATTTTTTTTATTATAGCAAACAGATTACAGACAAATTTTGTCTGTAATCTAAAAAAATGCAGATTAAGAGTTCATACAAAATTTGTCTGTAATCTCACCTGTTGGTAAGTGATGATGCAGACGATATTGGAGCATGCTTGCCTAGTGCATCGCCACAATTTTACCCGTGCGTGTCGTAAGAAGCGACTAAGAGAAATTATCCAGGGAATGGGCAGCAGTGTTTCCATCTTGTACTGCGCTCGCCAATCCGCCCGCCAAGCGTGCTAAATATGGAAATCCCCCCCGATAGGGGGAGGCCCAAGTCCAGCAGTGGACTTTAATGGCTGTTAAGGTTAAGGAGAAAAGCCCGCATTTGATTGCTATCTCACTGTAACACAATGAAATGCAAACAATGAGATCGACTTATACTGGCTAAATATTCTTTTCTCAAACATGCTAGAAAATATGACAATTTCTTTCAAAAAAACAATCCAGAAAGTGTGACATTGTCTGCGATTTTGTAATTTCTGAACGATTTCTTTTTTACACACCTGCAATGGATTCCAATACAACTTTTCTGGCGCGATATCGAAATCGTTCAGAAATTACGAAATAAAAAAAGAATAACTCCAAATCCACATCTTGACGTAGTAATCAGTAAAACAACTTTTTATATCAAATTACTATAATAGTACATTGTTGTCGAGGCCGGGAAAACAAGGCTTTGCTTGACGAGTAGAGTTTGAAGTCCGAGCCGTAGGCGAGGACTTTCAATTATACGAGTCAAGCAAAGTCATTTTCCCCGAGGCTTACATAGTGCTTTTCTCAAAAAAATGCTAGGAAATAACAAAATATGTACGTACTTAATAAAAAATGTTTTTCACTGTCAGTTTGGCTTCAGCTCTTATGCACCCCTTATGTTTGGCGGCGTGAAATCCATTTCGATACTACTCTCATCTTTATTCCGTTTTAAACAAAAGAGACTACAATACAACAGCCCCAATCATGAAAGTTTTCACGTTTTCTCCCACCCATTTGGTTTGTTTTTCTACCAATTGTGTATTTTTTAATAAATAGGCCTTTAGTAATGCACAGCATTCATTGCTATTCAGCCATTCTATATGTATGTTTAGTTCATTCCTTTTTTTATTCTATTGGTCCATTTAGGATAGGCAAGGGTTATAAAATTATACAGCCTTGTCTTCTGTTAGTTCATATCAACTTTTCATACAAAATTACATTCCGTTATTATGAGATTCATAGAGATATCTATTTTGAAATTAATTACCTGTGTGACTTAGCGTGTAACGAATTTACTTTGCCGGACACCTGCAAAGGAATTCCATACAACTTTGCAGGCGCGGTCGGAGACATGACACACAATGGGAAACTTTTCGTATTCTTTTTTTGAAAGAAATGAACATATTTCCTAGCATGTTTGAGAAAAATAAATTAATATCTTTATAATTTCCTAGCATTTTTTTGAGAAAAGCACTATGTAAGCCTCGGGGAAAATGACTTTGCTAGACTCGTATAATTAAAGTCCTCGCCTGCGGCTCGGACTTCAAACTCTACTCGTCAATACAAAGTCTTATTTTCCGTCCTCGTCAACAACCTACTATTCTATCTAAAGTATATCCGGATTTTACGTTAAATGGATGCTGTATTTATGTCGGACTCTTATCATGCAGATATGTTAAAATCCCAATTTATTTTTAAGTGCAGGGTAAATGCCTTTTACCCTCTTTTACCAATGCCAATCCTCACGGCATTGCAGGTTACTATTATATAATTAATATTTATGTGTTTTGTCTTCATTATAGTATTTTTTAAACAAATTGCTATTTTAATTGTTTTTGTCAGTCAATTTCAAGCTGCTTGGATGTTATTCAGCAAACACAGGTTAGTAGATACACATTTGAATTTATGACCCCTTGAAATTTTATGATGAAACGTTTCTAAATTAATTTTCGTCCATTTGAATTTATGACCCCTTGAAATTTTATGATGAAACATTACTAAATTAATTTTCGTAGTTTTCGTTGCTTTCCCGCTAAACCCAGTTTTATTTTGACTTGTCAATATTTTCCAGGCACCTGAAACACTTCGCGAGCCTCGCGGGCGACAACTCGTCGTGGTGGAAGGCGGGCATCGGCGTCGCCGCCGCCACCGTCATGGGATTCATGCTCATCAAGATCCTCAGCTTCCAGAGGCGATAGACCCGCCGCCGCGCGCCGTCGTACTGCCATCGGTCGCCACTAGAGGTTACGATCTACGGTTGTTTTAGAGTCACAAGCTGTCGAGTTAGGCTACTGGAAACGCTGTACTGAAGAGTGGCGGGAAAAATAGTATTATTTTCGGCTGCGCTGGCCGAGCCGATGCTGTATGCTAGCAGCCAATCATCTCTTCTTCACTGCCGCTTGAAATAAATGAAGCGCGTTTGAATGTTTGCCTTCGCCTGTGGGAGACGCGAGTGGTGCATTTAATTTAAATTAATAAGGTAGTTGTTAGTGCGTAGTGTTTTTCTCTGCCCAGGGCCGATGCACTTACCGAACAAGCTAAGATACGAGTTTACAAGAATGTCCACTGTTGTTCATGATATCTGATATCATGGCATAGGAGTGATAGAGATAATATTTTCACATAAATACACATCTAATGAATGAAATTCACAAGTAAATTTTAGAAGTAGCGTAGCATTAAATTAACACATAACTAGGGTCATCTAAATGCGTTGTTAACTTTTGGTGCAAGTGTGTTGTGTGTAACGAAACAAAGCTATGTATTTTTTCATTAAATGTACAGATTGTCAATAATTAAATCATAATTATATTCGTCGAATATTTAGTTTAGTCGAGATCATTATGCAGGCAAACTGACTGCTAGATTTATTTTTGTGATTTTTGGCAAGTTTAGAAATAACAAACGGGTGGTGGACTTTCTTAGCCACGCTGTACAGCAGCAATGTAAATAGAGCTCATAAAATAGAGGGACGATTAAGTGCTGTATTGAATAGTGCTACTTTAGATAATACAGACTCACTAACTTAAATTCTATTTAATTTTTAACCAAAGAAAGATGTTGAATATATTTCGTTTCCGGTTGTAAATAAAAACCTTAGTAAATATTCGTTTTTTTTTTCTTAGCATGAATTAAATTTCCATTCTGGCCGCTACTGCCGTTCTCGAGACGTACAGCTAGCTAACCGTAAAAGTAAAACCATCAAATATTATGGGTAAGTCGACGCCACAGTTTAAACAATGAAAGAAATTGTTAAGGTTTTTAATTCTTTATTACACGTAACTTCAATTAAATCTAGGGAATCAGAATCGGTGTGTATCTATCTAGCGGGGTCCCCAGAGGTATAATGATGAAATATATGAAAATGAATAGGCTTTTCAATGTACTTCACGACTTTGATAATGAAATCCAATGTACCTCACTCCTTTTTGAAAAAAACTCAAAAAACTACGTGATCTGGCTAGCGGGCTACTTTTTCATTTCAAAACAAATATAAATTATAATTATACAGTTTGATTCGCCTTCCAATGTACCCCCCAAAACAGGTTTTAAATCTTAAAAAAGTTTGTTATTTTATGCGAAATACCACAACAAAAGATTTCTCTATCCAGCGGGCTACTTTTTATATTTACCACGTACAGACTTGAGAAATATACCATTTGGTTGCATTTTCAATGTACCCCTCAGTTTTGCTAAGTTTGATGTGAGATAATATCCTAATGCAAAAATATTTTGAAAAAACGATAATGCCTTATACAGGATGCTGTACAAACGTAAACTCCATTATGGTTATGTGTGTGTTCAAATGTCAACCAATTTTAGCAAGGAATTTGAAATGAAAGTGAGAAACATAGTTGACTTTCACACAAATTTACCATATCAATGATCACCTAACTGATTTACTACCTGATTTACAATATTTTTTATCATGCTTGTAGATGTAACCCCCTGTACTAAAAAACTCTGAGGCATGTCGGTATGGCTTGCAAAAAAGTTGCAGTGTTGTTGTTAAAAGTGGCCTCTGTCAGGAAAGGACAATTTTGCCAATGTCCAAGTTAGAGGTTACAAGGGTTCAAACGAAAATATTATTAGGTCGGTTGACCCTAAAACTGCTACTACTACCACAGAATACATAATAGTACAGGTACAGAAGACGCACTCCGTCATAGCGATTCAACAAATATAAATCTTTACGCGCGATAATAAAGTACAATTTCCTTCGCGCCGGCTTTGGATACCTACTTTTATATTAGCCTACTCATCGCGCGCGCAAGCAAAAATGAGCCGAATGGCTGCGCGCGAAAGTTCTTCTGCCGCTGGCGCGTCCTGAAGGTCACAGTCAGCGCGCTCAGTGGGGATGTCACTTTCGAATTTTAAAGGAGGGAGGCAGATAGGTTCAAAAACTGACATCAGGGTTCATCAGGTCGTTGGACGACTCGGTGTTCCACTCGGTGCCATCAAACACATCTAGTACCTACCTAATCCACCTAATCGTAACTAAGTAACATGAAATACCTAGGTTTATATGACAGTATCTGTATTTAAGTGTAACACCAGCAAGTAGGTACCTAGATAATAAATAATAATTTTATTACATAGCTAGAATCTATGTAGGTACCTATTTTCTTACCTTTCGATGTCACGCGGTAACTTGTGGAACTTGAGGCTTTTATCACTAGAATTATTCAAGCAATTATAAGCAATGCAGTATTTTCTTATTCTCATTTTCGCGTAATTTACGTAAATTTAGTACAAAGAAAGAATTAAGAGCGGCAACGTGGGAGCGCGTGCGTAACGAGCGGCGTGCGGCAACCCACTGATTAACCTCCCCGCGGGTGTCGCCGCACGTACTTGTAAATCTATACCTACGCAGCGGAGTGCGCCAGGCCTGCTACTACTAACTAACAGAATAAATAAATGAGCTGACATAGTTAACAAAAAAGTTAGGTGGGGCAGGGAGACTAGGTGGATGCCCTAGTGTAGCGTCGTACGCCCTGGAGGTAACGGATGACCTTGAGGGAGCGGGATAGCGTCGTATACTCTGGAGTCGTTGGACGCCCTGGGATAACGTCGGAATAAGACGTAGGTAGAGGGAGAGAGAAATACATCACAATGCAGCTGGTACACTTGCTGCTCAAACAAAATACTTTGTTAATCCCCTACGAGCACGCGGGTGAAGCCATGGGTAAAAAGCTAGTATTTTTATAATAACACTTAACTATTTTCTGATTTTATCCCTAACTTTAATGCTAACATCTATGTCGATGCTTAGTTTCAGATTTAAGTCTAATCTCTGCGCTTTGACCTAGACTTCCTTCATCTTTTACAGTTTTTTTATAATTTCTTCTGTTTTATGTTTAACAAAAGTTTTTGTAAAGCTAGGCAAGGCAGTATAGTCTTTCATCGTCGCCTGTCCTGAATGGACCACCATGAAAAAAAAAGTGGCAACCCTAACCATTGCACTGGTATTTTTCTTTTACTTCTCATAAAAATTTTCTTTTATCCGTCAATGGCAGACGTATTTTCAAATCAAATTGTTTATTTTATTTTTACTCGGATATTCAATGATTAACTTAAATTGTATTAAGGTGGATCGTTACGCCATACAAACGAAAAACTGCACTTCAGTCGGGTTATACATGAGTCGCAGAGCAAATTTTTGAAAAAACTTCATGTGAAATGATGAAGGCACACGTAAAATTGTCGCAAAACTACTTATGGTTTAAAGATAATAAGTATTTTCTGCGCAATAAAATTAAACGTATTTATTGCAGCAGTAGCTCCATCTATTTACGTAAAGTGGCGACTCGGTTTTTACGGGGAAATCTGATGGTTTAAAAATTCTTTTTCGTGTTTTGCGAAAATGTTATATACCCACGGGACTCCCCGTCAGGTTTTTTAAAGTGGTGAAACTCGCTTGGCGAGTGCATGCGCACTGGCGTATTGCCTTGATCACACGTAACGAGTAGATCGGCGAGTCAGTAAATTCTTACTCGGCCGAGACAGTGACTTGAGTGAGTATGTGTTTACACGTATTTTGCACTTTACGGCGAGTCAGTCAATTAAAATTGTCAAAAACGCGGTGTGACGTAGCGTAGCGAGCGGCGAATACGCACCGAGTACATGTTTAGACTTATGCCTTGATCACACGTAACGAGTAGATCGGCGAGTCAGTAAATTCTTACTCGGCCGAGACAGTGATTTGAGCGAGTATGTGTTTACACGTATTTCGCACTTTACGGCGAGTCAGTCAATTAAAATTGTCAAAAACGCGGTGTGACGTAGCGTAGCGAGCGGCGAATATGCACCGAGTACATGTTTAGACATACCGAGTGGGCTAGCGAGTCAGTGCGCGGAAGCGGGGGGGTGGGCACTCGGCCTAGTAAATAGAATAGGGTCCGAGTAGCTGTCTCGCCCCAGCCACTCGGGCGAGCGCTCGGCCGAGTACTCGGTGATGTGTTTATACATGCCGAGCACTCGGCCGAGTGTACTGACTCGCCACTGTACTCGCTACGTGTAATCGGGGCAATACCGAGTGGGCTAGCGAGTCAGTGCGCGGAAGCGGGGGGGTGGGCACTCGGCCTAGTAAATAGAATAGGGTCCGAGTAGCTGTCTCGCCCCAGCCACTCGGGCGAGCGCTCGGCCGAGTACTCGGTGATGTGTTTATACATACCGAGCACTCGGCCGAGTGCACTGACTCGCCACTGTACTCGCTACGTGTAATCGGGGCATATATCTGCGAGCACTCGCGCTGCGAGTGCACCGTACAGTCGTTATTGGAACGCCAGGCGGGTGCGGCAGTATGGTCGTCACGGTAAGCTCCACCTACCTGGCGCGTTTTCAGCAGTGAACGTGTTAAAACCTGTTTTGGGGGGTACATTGGAAGGCGAATCAAACTGTATAATTATAATTTATATTTGTTTTGAAATGAAAAAGTACCCCGCTAGCCAGATCACGTAGTTTTTTGGCTTTTTTCCAAAAAGGAATGAGGTACATTGGATTTCATTATCAAAGTCGTAAAGTACATTGAAATGCCTGTTCATTTTTATATATTTCATCATTATACCTCTGGGGACCCCGCTAGATAGATACACACTCAGAATCGCGATATTGCTTATTTTATAATTACTATGGTATGGTTCGCTTCAGAATCTAGTCCTATTTCCGAAAACATTAACTTTTTATGTAACCTTCTGACCGCTAAGGTAATCAAGTTAAAACAATCAAAATAGCACGTTCACTTTGTAGTGTCAGTTAGTTCAGATTAGGCTGTCCTTTTGATACCATCCGGAAATATGATGCGAACTCTTCAATTTGCGGTTCTCAATCGTTTACACTTTACTGTACCAATTAGAAAACTAAAATAATCCCTAAATAATAATCCCCGCGTTCATTTTGTAGGTTGGCTGTCACTACTACTAGACGACTTTGGCGGTCAAAAGGTTAAACACATAAAACTCAATGAAATTCATTTTCTGAGTCATACAATTCAAATGATCTTATTATAGAAAAATAAACATTTCCTTAATAATACAGAATTGTTGAATTGGTGCTTTACACACGATGCAGCGAGCGTGATTATAAAACAAATCAGTCATACAAAGAAAGTAATCACTAATCAGCTAGTTTAAATTTAATACGGTCTCTGGCGGTCTCGTCCGCTGCAACAAAAAAAAAAATACTTGTTACGTTTCCATCACATCATCAACGTAGGGTTAATAGGGTGTTAATAAATGCGTGCCATAGCTTCAGGGCAGGTTTAGTATCGATAAAGGTGCCGTAAAAAATATTGAAAAATAATCCCAGTCACGGCTCACGGCACTAGGCACTCTCTAAACAACAAAAGTGTCAAAAATAGATTTTATAAAAAAAAAAACTTTTGACAAATCCAAAGTTTTTTTTTGACTGGGATTTTTTCAATATTTTTACGACATCCTAAATTGATACTTAACCTACCCTGAAGCTATGGCACGCATTTAAATTAGCACCCTGTAGTTTAGGCACCACTGTAAAGTATATCAAGAATCTAGTCCGAGTAGTAAGGTGATTTGGGTACGGAACCCCAAATCATCACGCTCTTTTCTAGCTAGTGTCTCCGTAGCTTAATACTGTGCGCGAGTGCGACTCGCACTTAGCCATTTTTAAGGTTTCGTAGTCTACTAGAAACCCTTATAGTTTCGCCAAGTCTGTCTGTCTGTCTGTCTGTATGCCGCGCCCTCATAACTCCGTCAGTTTTAGAGCTATCGACATCAAATTTTGTGTGAAGATAGATCGTGTTGACCCAAATTTAGAACTGTTGAGAAAAAAATATTTTAAATGTTTTTTGGACCCCCTCCCATACAAGTGAAAGGGGGGCAAAATTTTTTTCTTTCTTCTGTAATATTGAATAGGGTATCGTTGAATAGGTCTTTTAAAACTAAGGGGAGGTTTCTTTGAAACAAAAGTCTCTAAAATGTTTCTGTCTCGAGATATTTGCTTTTAAAAGGGGCATTTTTGAGCCATAATTTGTTCCAGCTGTAACTTCTAAAGTATAAACGCTAAAAATTTGAAAAAAATATGGAATGTACTACTCAATCTGAAGTTACCATGAAAACTATTAACGGATACTGTACCACTAAAGATTTCAGAAAAGTAAAAGATTTTCTATTTGCGGTTGGTAATCATACAGCTGCAAACAAACCAGCAACAAAATTAACTTTGTAACGCTGAAAGACCTGATATTTAAACGTTGACTACGAAACCCTATTTGTGAGCGTGTCTGACACGCTCTTGGCCGCTTTTTTTATAAGAATGCTTGTTTCTAGCACATTTTTATGTCCAGCGGAATGCTATTAGAAAAAATTTAAGCCGCGTTCCTCTTTTCTTAACTTATTAAAAGTGACCACAATAACTTACAAACTTACAAATCAAATTATGTATCAGACCTGAAAAATAGAGGCCAGTCTTGCAATAGAAGAAAAATTTTACTCACCCGTCGCTTCTCATTGCACCACCACCACTTCGGTCGCCACCGCCGCCGCCGTAACCTCTCCTGTCGCCGCCGCGGTCGCCTCCCCGGTCCCCGCCGCCGCCACCGCCGCGTCCGCCCCAGCCGCCGCCGCCGCCACCTCGGCCGCCGCCGCCGCGACCGCCCCCGCGCCCGCCTCGGTCGCCTCCCGGCCTGCCACCGCCGCGACCACCTCCCTCAGACCCGCTATCCCCGCCGCCGCCAGGCTTCTCTTCATTGCATCTATTGCAAGCTTTTCGCCAGGAGAAGTTGGTGTTCCCGCAGCTGGGGTTAGGACATCTCCAGTCGCCTTCCCTGTTGCCGGAGGGCGGGCCGCCGCCTCCGCCGCCGCCCCCGCGCCCGCCTCCTCTCGGTCCGCCGCGGTCCCCGCCGCCGCCTCGTCCCCCGCGGAAGCCACCCCCTCCGCCGCCGCCGCCGCCTCTGCTGTTCCCGCCCCACGTGTTTTGCCGCTGCGCTAAAGACACTTTGATGACGGAGCCATTGAAGTCTTTGCCGTCAAACCACTGAATGGCAGACGAGGCTGCGTTGGAGTCTTCGTAGGTCACCGTAGCTTCGCCTTTGGGTTGGCCTGTTGCTTTATCTTTGTACATCCATACTTTGGGTCTCTGAGTCTTCTTGTCCATCTGAAACGCAATTATATTAAGTACAGTGATTTTACAGGATATTTAATCTTTATCTGATAATGATATGTTATCAGTTAGCTTACCTTAATAATACCAATGGCGCCAAAATGCCGGCACAGCTCATCTTCCGTAGTTGAAGGGTTCATGCCTTGAATGAAGACAGTGTCTTCCTGAGTGACCATATCACCCCCAGCTCCGCCGCCACGGTCGCCGCTGTATCCGCCGCCGCCTATAATCGATTCTTCAATTTAATAACGCCGCATATGTTAACAAATATTTTCTTATCTACTGGATAATAGAAACTTATTTGACTGACAGTATAAAGCGCTTCTGCATTTAAAAATATTTTTCTTGCATTAAGATACCTATACATTTATGGAATTATAATATTCTTATTTTGGGTCTTCAATTCCTTTAATTAAATCTGATTTAATTTGTACAAAATCTATGAAGACCACGACCAGATTTTTTCACAAACCTACTGCAAGAATTGCAGAAAATACTGTTTCTTATACACCATCATTATTCTGTCCATGAGTATTCTAAACGAGTTATTTTCGAGCACCAGCGGTGCCCTAACTAATCATGTACCAATAGGGATCCATTATCGGATCTATTATCTAAATTAACCACCTAAAAATTAAGTGTATCATGCATGAGTCTTCTGTACCCTTTCGTGATGTTTGTAGCTGACTATATGTACCATGCCAGAGGTCTTTGTTTACTTTCTCCACTTCACCTATCATACATTGTTGTGCCGATATACCAGCAAATACACACGCATTTGATTGTATTTAGAAAACAATAACATACAATAACCCAATGATAGCATTTTCCTTATGAACCTTTCGATGTATTACAACCTACAGCCGTTTTATATTGTAACTGTGTATCGTACCACCTATGTATTTGTAAACCCATTATTAGGTAATATAATATATAATTGACCATTAAATTAACCTTTGCTATTATCAGATATTTATACCGAATTTTAAAACACTTATAAAAACCACAGGGCTGCCAAAAAATACAGTGTTCCTGGTGTTTCACTTTGAGCTGCAAATCAGGCTGTTTGCGTAAATAATTAAGTTCTATAAATAGACCACCGTTCAAAAATATCATGAACACATACAACCAACCTGAGAAGGAACTCGAAACCAGTTACGCCGTATACTTTACATTATACACGATAGACGCGCAAGTGTTTTCTTATAAAATAACAAGACTGCTGACAATTTCGTTCCTTTTCATCGTAAAAAATGTCTCAACCTTGAGACTGCAGCTTAGCTTATGAGCTCGGCTTATACCAGTGACGCATGATGTATTTTTATCAACCATATACCCTAAGTTAAAAGAATAGGAACTGAACCAAAGCTGTAACTGAAGTATTTAAATCTCTTATAATAATAATGTAAGTTCGAAGTTTTCTATCGATTTTGTCGTACTACAACACCCATACGCTCATCCAGCCAGGCTTGACGTTTTGTTTAAAAACGAGTAAGTTAAATGTTGATGTTTTCCAAATTGTTGCACACCTGATTAACAAGATATTACTTTTGTTCAGGAGACACCTTGTTTGTCTGGAACAATTTTTTTCTTGAAGTTCCCTTGATACCTGTTCCTCTTGCTTGATCCCGTAAAATGTGGTCCCGACTACGTAGGTACGTACGTAAAGTACACCTTATAAGAACCTTAAAACTAAACTTGTCAACAGCCCGTCGGAAGAGATACATTCAATACTGTATACGCTGTTTTACTTTGGCAGCCCTTACATAAATAAAAATATAATAGCACCACTCGTTCATCACGAGGAGCTTTACCTTTATTAAAACCACCCCCCCTGCCGCCGCCACTAAAACAATAAGAACAGCTTTTAGTACACTGTGGCAGGCCAGGGGTATTGAACGTAGCACGCAGATTGACCAACACGTAGGTTCACCTTATCTGGTGACCTTTGTCCTGAAGTCCTTTTCATTACCAAAATGAATAAACCTTGATACCTTGAAAATCTTAGAACAATATTTGGAGACCATTATTATTACAACACAGTATTCACATGCAGCACATATTTCGATAAGTGAGTCGTAGACAATTTTTACGCAAAATAGTCAAGAAAAAGTATACAGTTTTAGGCATGTAATATATTTAATTTGAAAAGAAATTTAGCTGAGCATTTACTGCTGACGGGTTTTGATTCGAATGTTGGTTGCAGAGCGAAGCAGTTGTAGATTGTAGGTAACTTTCTTCTATTTACGCACAGTTACGAGAGAAACCTATTCAACAATTGCGCGCTAAATCTACAGCGCGATTTATCCTCTTGCTGCGCAGTTACAACGTAGCACCATGCACCTTTTGCGGACTATTTCGGCAGATCATCTTGCTTAACCCGTCAGCAAGATACAGATTTAGAGAAGCAATAGCAGCGTTACCGTTTGAATCAAGCAGTAACTGTGTACTTTTTCTAGAGAACACCTTACGACCAGTAGTCAAGTACCTTAATAACAATGGCGAAAAGGTATTTCATGTACTTAAAAGGGAGCTTTAAGTGCACCCACAATCGTGCAAATGTCGCATGCGTAACCCGGCCGTTTGGGCGTACTGTGTCTAATTCGCAAAAAGTCTAGTGGTCCAGTACGCAATCTGAGCAGTGCTAGAATAGCCCTAAATAGACTCGCAAAATGAATACATCATCACGAATTAGAGAAACGTCTCCCACCATTGTTGAAACGTCTCTCACCATTGTTGTAGTGTAGTCATCATCATCATCCTTTCGTAGTTGCGATCGCGAACTGGACCTTTTGAGAAATTAGCTGTTTGTGATTTAGTGTATTTGAATGCACTGGACCATTTGCGAAATGGAAACAATGCGCCCAAACGAAACAGACGTATGACATTCGGACTTTGCGCTACAGCTACTATGACCATCCTGGGCTGCTTTGGCAATCCTGTCGCGTCCAAAAATGAGCGAATACCGTAATACCTTTCAATGTAACTCTCACAAGCAGTACAACTAGATTTTAAGGGGCCCGCTGATAAAGGAGGTAACGAGAGGGGGCTTTGTATAAATTGCTTAGAGTGCTCGTAAGGTACTTGACTTTGGGCATCGCAATCTTTATTACATTAACAACAAATAACAAGAATGTTGTTTACAAAATCAGAGTTGATATTTCATAATGTGCAGATTTTATTCTTTCAAAAATATTGTTAATCAATAATGATATTAATGATCCACAATCTAAAATACTTCCAAACATTAGGGTTAGGGTTCTTATGGACATAGGTAAATAAGCGATTTACCTGTAAACCCAATGTTTCGACTGAGTTGCATCAGTGGTCACGGGCAGGAAATGCATTCTTTGGTAATAAATATCTTTTGAAGACCAACCCCATTCTAGATGTCAGTGTTGCTCTTTGGCAGCCAATGTTTAATTTATCCCTAATGTATTGCGTTAATAGTACTATTGTTGTTTTTTCATAGTGCCTAAATAGTACTATTGTTGTTTTTTTCATAGGATTTTTTAACTGTGAGGATAGTAAAATTCACAATGACTGGTACAGTACAGTAGGTACACATGTTGTACCAGTGTATAATGAGATTAATGAGGCCTATATATATTCATAATTTTTACCCATTATTTAATTATCATTAGTTTATAATTATAATCCCTGAAATAACACAATTACCTACCTACCTACTTGTGTTTTCGGGCACATTGCTTAGACTAAAACAGATATTTGTTATTTGAATACATATTATGAGTTGCCTCTTATGCTGTCTGTGTAACCAACTTTTCAAAGCACAGAATGAAACAGTGAATAGATATGTAGCTGTCCTATAATACATAGTCATAGTCATATAATACATTTTTAATTGTATTTACTCAATAAAGTAGATCAAATTTAAAAAAAAAAAAAAAAAAAAATAATACATAGCTTACAGTAAAACATTGTAATATGTATTTTATTGTCTGAAAGATAAATAACCAATTCTGATTTTGTAGCAACACATTTTCTTATCAATTAATTATTTCTACTCCAATTTAGGCTATTGTTTGAATGTTTTTTTCTATGTAAAACAACCTGTACCAATTGTATTTCAATGTTCATATCCATACACACCCAACAAATTAGGACTTTCTTTACCAAATTGTATACCATCATTGTATTTGAAATTGCATACCATGAATTTGAAAAACCTTTTACTGGAACCCAATAGATAGTTACAGCAAATTACTCACTCTACACACAACCTTGGTTGGAATAAACTGATGAATTAGGAAAATATGCAAAGATGCTTACCCATATCCTCCATCTCTATTTCCCCCGTCTCTATTGTAGCCTGAACGATCACCTCCTCCGCCGAAGCTGCCGCGGTCGCCGCCACCGCCCGAGTAACCGCTGCCGCCGCGGTCGCCGCCGCCGTAACCTCCTCTCTCGCTGCCTCCGCGGTCGCTACCGCTAAAACTGCCTCTTCTGTCATCTCCATAGTTGTTTCCTCGGTCATTGCCGCCATAAGAGCTGTTGCGGTCTCCACCGGCTGCATTATAGCCACCGCTACCGTTATTATAACCACCGCCGCTGCCTCCAGTAGATCCGCCACCAGAGTTGGCGCCATAGCTACTTCCTCCGTAGCTACCTTGGCCATAGTTGTTGCCGGATGGAGCGCTGCCGTAGCTTGCACCTGATGAAAATGAATAAAATAAGGTATAGATACATAACCAACCAGCACCTACGTCTCAAGAGCTAGAAGGTTATCCTTACCAGTGCTCTGTTGTTGGTTCCATTCTTGGCCTGCGCCTTGATTACCGTAACCGCTTTGACCGTAACCTGCTTGAGCACTGTAATTACTGTCACCAGAAGCAACGGTTGGCGGCGGCATGGAATATTGGGCGGCGTAGCCTCCACCGGAATAATCACTTGAGGCGTAGGCTAAAACGAAACCCTAGGTTAGACCAGCGCCATGGATTAGAGATAAATCAAGGCGAAATTTATAATACTCACGGTCGCCCATTATTATTTATGGATAGCACACACAATTATTTGATAAATACAACGTGACAACACAGCAAAATGGCAGAAAAAATCACAGAACGCAATGAAAGCGCGGCGTCCCGTACCGGAAAAGGAAGTGTTCGTTGACAAAATCAATATGGCTGGCTTTTTCATGGTGTTGCCATTTTCGAAACAGACATAAAAAGATCGATCTTTTGTTTTTATAAAATCGATATCATAAAATTCTGAGATTTTTTTAATATCGATGTCTAAGGCCTCATTCACACATGCGACTTTTTATCACGCTCTCATGCGCTACTGCTCTCTGACCGGGCGACAATCAGTCTTTTCCGACTATTACTGTTTTTGTCGCGTGACTCACGCTCACGCGACAAAAAAGTCGCATATGTGAATGAGCAGTTACTGAACTATGCAAATGTGGGTAGCTTGTTTTACACAGAGAATTTCATAGTTTTTTTTCTCAAATAAGCTTTATACCTTAGTTTGCGTAAAAATTAGACATAAGCAAACCAGAAGCAAGTAAATCATAACCCCCGTGCCCTCCGAAACACGGATCCTTCTTTTAATAAATCTATCATCTTGTTTGAGTAGTAGAAAATGTGATACGAGTGGTTGGATCAGACGTGCGAATTCCGTGCGCGATTTTAGAAATATTGAGCAGCTCCTGTAAATTCAAACTCGCTATCCTTACTTATGCCTTGATCACACACACGTAACGAGTAGATCGGCGAGTCAGTAAATTCTTACTCGGCCGAGACAGTGACTTGAGTGAGTATGTGTTTACACGTATTTTGCACTTTACGGCGAGTCAGTCAGTGAGTTCAGTGTCGAAGTAGCGCAAGTACAAATAGGTAATCAGTAATCACAATTAAAATTATCAAAAACGCGGTGTGACGTAGCGTAGCGAGCGGCGAATACGAACCGAGTACATGTTTAGACATACCGAGCACAAAGTAAGTATTGGCTAGCGTAATTAGCGTAAATTCTCTATTTTGTGTAGGTACCGAGTGGGCTAGCGAGTCAGTGCGCGGAAGCGGGGGGGTGGGCACTCGGCCTAGTAACACAGAATATATAATAGTACTAGCTAGTAAATAGAATAGGGTCCGAGTAGCTGTCTCGCCCCAGCCACTCGGGCAAGCGCTCGGCCGAGTACTCGGTGATGTGTTTATACACACCGAGCACTCGGCCGAGTGCACTGACTCGCCACTGTACTCGCTACGTGTAATCGGGGCATTAGTCATGCATACATATACAGTAGAATTCGTTTATGACACCGCATTTGACCAACCGCTTATTATGACGTAGTTACAGAACGTAGTTTGGTTTTCATACAAAATTCTTGAAAAAAGGTCGGATATAATGACTCGCTTACAGTGACATGTCGGTTACTATGACCCATTTTTGTGAATTATTTCCGGTTTTAATGACCGACATGACTCTAAACGACGATATCCTGTGAAAAAATGTCATCTCTACGCCGAAAAGCATTTACGATTGAGAAAAAGGTTGAATAATATGCAAATTAGAAAGTGGAGATTAAAACTAACAGTAGCGAAGGATAAAGTATAAGCGATTGTCATACATGTATAGGGTTGGGTCATACGACATACAACCTACCTTTTGTATGACGTCCGCTTATAATGACGTGTTTGTCAATTCCCTTCAATGCTTTAGGGACATATATATAAGTGATCTGGGCTTCAATGTCATTATAAGCGGATTCTACTGTATGTATCTACATTCTACATAAAATAAAAACAATATGATGTGTAAGGAAGGATTTATTGAATTAAATGACAATGCTCCACTGAATTAATCGTTGGTAGCTTAAATATAACACTGCTCTAAAATATAACACAAAGATGAATTCTGCATGAGACTAACCATATAAGCAGTCATCAAATTCTTAAGTCACATGCACTTAGTTACTTACTTACGGTTACTTACGGTTTACATTTTAGTAACACTTTTTCTGCTCTTAATAACCATTTCTTTTAACTAAAATTAATTTTATCTCATAATAAAAAAAAACGACTTAGCATTTACAACTTGCTTTGTATCCTTAATTCTAATTTAATTAAGGTTCAACACACTGCCTCTAGTGGCACCGACATCATCCTGCTTCTCAATTTTGCATAATAATAGGTAATGTTGATACTTAGTAGTCTACAAGACATCCATAAGAGGGCTCAACATACTATAAGTAGGTACGTAAGTGTTGTATAATTTGATGTGGCCTGGTAATCTGTTGCGAGACTACGGCAGAGCTTGGTAAGGTAATCTTGGTACACCTCATCTATTTACTTAATTACTTTACTTTGGATAGGTATATGTAATTATGTATTGTTAATGCTATTCTATATTAGGTGCATAATGTCACTAATTGGTACTTATATGAAATAAATGAAGAGTATGCTTAGAACAAATAAAAGGTTGATAGGTATAATTGAAATCAATAAAAAAAACAATTTTAATGATTATGAATAAATAATCAATTCCGAAATTGTTTACAGACACACCATTTTCTCATGGATAAACTTCATAGTGACACCACCAAATAGCAAAGAAATTCGGAAATTCCTAACCGAAAAAACCTACACAATATACACATACAGTTATGTATGAATTATGATGACTTATTTATGGATGAGTTATACCATCGATACGAAAAGAAGAAGTCCAGTCGCGAATATTTTTTACTGAGCGGCGCCATTTTCGCTGATGTCGCACCTTAAAAAGTTGTTATCTTAAAAATTACTAAACAAAACTTTGTGGAAAGTAGAAATGTCTGGTTCCACATTGGAGTTTGTACTGTAGAGCGCTGGTTTGCTGCCGTTCCTGGAAATAGAAAAATAAATATTATAGAAGATTCTGACAGAATACTTCTTGACCTTATTCTTAACAATAACAATACGCAAATAAAAAGAAGTGAAGTGATTTGATGGTTTCATAAGTTATGCTTATGAACAGCCATTAAAAAAATAGAATTATAAATAGCGGCGGTTGGCGATTCCTAAGTGGGAGGGGAAAGGTATGAACGCCTGGTTTATGCAGGAGCCTTAGTGCTTGTGTGAAAGCGCGATTTTCGGTCGCCATTTATAATAGCTTTATTAAATCAGGTTACAGTAGCTTCACGTGGACGGTATATGTACCAACCTAGCAGGTGGGGCAGTGGCGGGCGCGCGCGGCGTGACGAGCAGACAGTTCATGGGCTGCCCATCCAGCTGTCGGTTGTGGTACAGCTCCACGGCCCTCTGAGCGTCCTCCACAGACTTGTAGATCACCTCTGCGGTGCCGGGGCGCACTAGCCGCGACTCCACCATGCCGCCTACGTCGCCAAACAATTCCTGGAAAATTGAATTCCTTTAATTATACACTGTAATCCACATCCAATGCCACGAGTGGGTGGCATGGCAAGAAAAGGCGACTATGGGATAGATTTATGTCCAGGATATAGGTTGCAACCCTTTAGACGCATAATGTACGATTCGCAAAACGTATACTCATCGCACAATGTCGTTTTCGCACAATGACGCTTTCGCAAAATGTCGCTTTCGCATAATGCCGCTTTCGCAAAATGTCGCTTTCGCATAATGTCGCCTTTTGAAACGATAGGGCAATATCGTTCAGTTGATCATTACTATATTATTACTAGGTTTCTGCCCTGCGGTTTCACTCGCGAATTAATATTTTTTTATGTCTGACAAGATATACTTGCTAAATTCGCAGGCTTGATTAGAACCGAGGTAGCCCAGTTGGTAGTGGCGTCGGCAGTGCAGATGCCGAAGGTCGCAGGTTCAAATCCTGCCTGCGGGAAAATTTTGCAAGATTTCCTAAAACTCTGTATCATCATATTATAGTAGGTAACCCAAACAAAATCCTATTACAAATTCGAAGGCAGTTAAAGTTGTTCAGGCTTAAAAGTGGTTCAGTTTCAAGATTGTGTCAGTTCTGAAAGTTTAAAAGTACAGATTAGGAAGTAGTTCATTTTTTTAAAAGGTTTATGCTCGAAAGTTGTTCAGTTTTACAAGTTCCTGTTTTGATAAATTTTTAGTGTGAAAGTTGTTTAGTTTTTTGTAAGTTGTCCAGTTATAAAAGTTGTTTAGTTTTAAAGGTTGTTCAGTTTTAAAAGTTGTTCAGTTTTGAAAATTGTTCATTTTTGTAAGTTCTTCAGTTTGCAAATTGTTCAGTTTGAGAAATTGTTCAGCTTTAAAGGATGTTCAGTTTGAGTTGTTCAGTTGAAGTTTTAAAAGTTGTTCAGTTTTAAAAGGTGTTTTGTTTTGAAAGTTGTTCAATTTTGAAATTTGTTCAGTTTTGAACATTCTCGTATTGAATTTTCCCTACTACAATCACAGTGTGAGTGGACCTTGCAATGCCTACCTAGTTTGTTTTATACTTTTTTTAGTGTAGATAAAATAGTGTATGCAACTGCATATAATTAGGCATTAGAATGCTCATGTCAAACTAGAGGTATAATCACACGAGGCGCACCTCGGCCGCCTAATTACACCGTCTCTTACACCCTGTATAGCGAACGGCTACCGCGTTTCAGGAGAATATTGTATGGATGTATGTGGAGCGCACACACATCAAAATAGCAATCAGGCGCTAGGACTCAGGAGGTTAAGAATAAAATTTAAAAAATCTGAAGACTGTTATCCACATAGCACACAAAAATATTAATACGTGAGTGAATCCGCGGGGCGGAAGCCTAGTAATAATAATAGTGATGATCAACTGAACGATATTGCCCTATCATATCAAACGGCGACATTATGCGAAAGCGACATTTTACGAAAGCGAAATTTTGCGAAAGCGACATTTTGCGAAAGCGTCATTGTGCGAAAGCGACATTTTATAGTGAGTATACATTTTGCGAATCGTACATTATGCGACTGAACCGTTGCAACAATATCCTTATAGTCCTAGCGGTAGATTCAAACGTGCTGCACCTGAGAGAAGAGTTCTGAAATTTGGTACACTTAATCATTAGGGTAAAGGAATCGATTTGACCCGTAGTACACAATTTAAAAAAAGTCCTGCGAGGAGTTATAACGTCATCTTTTTTTTGTATGGAAAAAAGAAAACTTTTTGTTTTAAAACCCATCGTGCGTGGTATCAAATGAAAGGTCTTGCGAACCCAATTCTAAAATTATATCACATTATTATATTTAAGTAATTTGTTTCAAATTAAATAGGAAATAATTTTCGAAACATGCCAAGTTTGGGCTCCTCCAGATATGGTACGGCTGAATCATTGCTTATAAAATATACGTGATATGACGTGCAATATTCTCATTTCCAACCTCAAGAAAAGGTACTACGGATTTTCTTTCACAAAGTATTTTTTTCGAATTTTAATTAAACAGACATTTATGAAAACACGTTTAGTTGAAATATAGCATCAAAAGTTTAATATTGGACACTGAAAAGCATTAAAATAAAGCCAAATGAGTTTTCAATCATAGGTACATTATATTCGTTCACAAAAAACAATGGTATGTGCTTCGGAGAGCACGGTCAACCGTCGGCGCCATCGCGGTTGCTCTCTATGAAGAATTAGGCGGCGCGGGTCGTTACAAAACCATGTCACGTGAGCAACCATGGTTTATCGGGTCGTTTTTGGACTCTATGTCCCATATGACAGAACAAAATTAGTAAATAAAAGGATGAATAATGTATGTAACTTCAAAAATTCAAAAACATATACTTAATGAAAAAAAATCCGTAGTACCCTTTCTCGAGGTTAGAAATGAGGATATTGCACATCATATTACGTATATTTCATAAGTAATGATTCAGCCGTATCATATCTGGAGGAGCCCAAACTTGGCATGTTTCGAAAATTATTTCCTATTTAATTTGAAACAAATGACTTAAATATAATTATGTGATATATTTGTAGAATCGGGTTAGCAAGACCTTTCATTTGATACCACGCACGATAGGTTTTAAAACAAAAAGTTTTTTTTCCCGTACAAAAAAAAGATGACGTCATAACTCCTTGCAGGATTTTTTTTAAATTGTGTACTACGGGTCAAATCGATTCCTTTACCCTAAAGATTAAGTGTACCAAATTTCATAACTCTTCTCTCAGGCGCAGCATGTTTCATACATTTGCCTTTCGAGCCAGTAAGACTACCTCTTGTCTGTCACAATCCATCTGGTGGAATAACCCCCCACTCCCCTTCCTGTCGATCCACTAGGTGGATCGCGACAGACAGGGGTCTGGAAGCGTCATTGTTGCAGATTTTCGCGAATTTCCGCGAATCTTATTAGAATCTTGTTAATTTCTAACTGGAATATTTATCTAATTGAACTAATTATTGTTCCACGGTTTTTACAATTGTTACGTTTTATATTATTTTTTTGCAAAATATGCGATTTTTTTTCCATTAGTCCAAATTTGTTTTTGGGCATCGAAATTCCACTAAAAAACCAATAGAAAACACCTGCCAAATCTTCTCTGTGGTTTTTTCTACTCCTAAGTATGTAAACAATAAAATAAACAAACAATAAACACGTGTCCCCATACATTTAGTTCACAGCACAAGCGTTTGTAATTAAGGCTCATAAAAACACCCACTCAACGTAAACAAACGAGCAAAAAATGCGGCTTTCCCATTAGTTGTTCTCGGACATGACTCATGTAGCGATTACAGCCCAATTCATCGTCTAAACGTTTAAAAAATATTCAAGCGCTATAATAGCTTCGTTTACGAGAAAAAAGCCGCGTCTGTTGACCCGCCGATTCGCGCCATTTTATTCCGTCTGGTGGATCGCGACAGACAAGGGATTTGACCTTGTCCGATTTCCGGCATTGCGACAGACTAGAGGTTAATATTAAAATGGTAAACACCCCAGCGTACATTTATACAGGGTGTTAGGGACGGTGTGACGAAAACTTTGCTGGCATGATCAGACCATCAAACTGAACAACTTTTACTATGGAGCCAATGGTGGGAAACGAAAAAAAATTTTCATCCTCCCATACAAAGTCAGTCAGCTGATCGTAAATTTTGTATGGGAGGTCAGAATTTTTTTTCGTTTTCCACCATTGGCTCCATAGTGAAAGTTGTTCAGTTTGATGGTCTGAGCACGCCTGCAAAGTTTTCGTTACACCGTCCCTAACACCCCGTATTTACGCCGTTGCCGTTTTAAACTCGCGCATGTTAGAGTATTGATCCAGGTATTCATTGGGGACAAAATCCCAGAAACAAAGTATTTGAAATAAAGTTCCCAATAAAGACGCTTTTTCGTTGAAACATTGTATAAAATGCGTCCTTATTGGGAACATTTATTGGGGAACTTTGTATTTGTGCAATGTTTCGGTACTCTGTCCCAGAAATGTTCCCAATACCACAGCCAATACCCGCCTTTAGGGACAGATAATTATGCAGTATTTTAAGTAGCTTACCTCAATATCTCCACCAGTGACAGTATTTCTTAAATTGCTAACAATGATTCTGTATTCTAGTGCAGGTCTATCTGATTTTTCAGGTTTTTCCGATCTCAGGGCCGCCATCGGGCGCTTTTTCAAAATGGATGGTGGTCTGGGTGGACTCCTATCTTTTTCAGGAGTAGAGAGCCTGAAATCACACAGAATTCGAATTATTTTTAACCCACAACTTTCGAAATAACAATTCATAATTTAGTTCCAGTATTGGCCCACCTAATTATAAATAGGCACATACAAATTGATATGAAAGCATATTTGAGGATAACTAGTTGTTACAGTTGAGACACAGATAATAGTTTAATAAATACGACTTTAGTGCAAGTTGCTAATGTGTGTATATGTGCAATATAGTATTATGAATCAATAAATAAATAACACATACAAAAAAACTTACGTTTTTTAACAATAATACAGTGAAATCAGACAAGTTTACCTGTGTGAGGCAGTGCGCCTAGTATCGCCTCGGGCGTCATGGTTGTGAGCTATTATTCTGAGCTGCAAGTTTGCTTTGCGGTTCAGCATACTTGGCTTTGATGTTATAATGTCACCCTCCATTGGATCATCATCATCAATTATTTCAAGGTCATTCTCAACAGTCCTCATGATGGGTCTCATTCTAGGTAATCTCTTATCTGAAACTAAGATGAATCAATATAAAATATTATCAGCTATGTGATAGAAAGACATCACTCTTATTTTATTTATTTATATAAATGGCATTAACTTCACATTAAAATGTTTTAATAATATCATTTTTGCTTACCTAAAGATCTACTAGATGTGGGTCTGTTACCAATTGTTCGACTCTCAAGAGCTCTGTGAGCGTAAGATCTAGATTCCAGAGCTGCTCGGTTTCCAATAGATCTTGTTTCTAAAGATCTGCTCCCAATGGATCTACTTTCGAGGGCTCTGCTTGCAATTGATCGGCTCTCCAAGAATTTTCTTGTGTTCAGCTGTGGCTTCCCTTGCAGTCTTCCGTGAGACAAAGGCTGAGACATAACTTGCCTTGATGGGTCTCCAAATACTAAAAAATAACAGTATTTGAGAAAGGTTGAGCAAAGGTTGATGAAATATTCCAATTTATATATCAAAAGAAATAATTTCACTTTCATAGTTCCAAAAATATAATTGCAGTGTAGTCTTCAAGTATAATAGGACCTACTAATTTCATTGCGAGGAGCGCTTCTTATTATTTTCCCACGAGTTTGTAAAAAGTTTCTTCCTTGAGCTTGTGGGTTTGGCAGAGACTTCCTGCCTTGCGTATGTGCTTGTAATGCCTGCAAATGAATTAACACATCTGTTTATGATTAAACAACATTTAATTAAAATAAATAAATAAATATCCCTGGACGAGACACACAGCGCTATATGGCGCTATCTAGCCCCAAACTAAGCAAAGCTTGTACTATGGGAACTAGACAACTGATTTAATACTTATATACTTTTTTTTTGTAAATAAATACATATTATACATAGAAAACACCCAGACTTAACACAAATATTTGAAAATTGACTTTGCTAATATTTGTGTTCGGTGGGAATCGAACCCACCACCGGCAGCATAGAAGGCAAGGGTACTATCCACTATGCCATCGGGACAGTCATCATCAAATTAGAAGAAAATTTATTGGAATACTATCAAACATTACCCTTTTCTTTCTTAGGGCATCTAGTTTTAATCTAGCATCTTTATGTTTAGCTAGCTCTGCTAACTTTTCCCTTGCATCCAAAATTTGATTTCTCTTCTTAGATATAATTTTGTTTCTTGCATCAGTTATTGGAGGTTGCTTGGTTGTAGGTGGGGTTTTCTTAATATTGCCTTTTGGTGGGGCATTGCCTTTAACCCTGCAAAAAACGTAGATGTGTTTGAGTAGAGGGAGTTGGAAAAATTTAATAGCATATGGAGGACCCACTAAAATATGCATGTAGAATGCATAGAATGCTATTATTTCATTACTTAGGATATTAATTAGAAAATTTAGGTTATAAATAATCACCATCGCCCTGAAATAGAGTAGAATTACATGTTTTTACCTCGGATTTTCTCTTTTCTTTTTCTTGATGATATCTTCCAAACTCATGTCGATCAGAGATGCCATGATGTTGCGTGCGCTAAACAAAGTATGAATATGCTGTTGGAAGCTGATGATAGTCAATACTTGAGAACAAGACAACACAAACAGTCACAAATTCCGTAAAATAAACGATTCACATTATTTTCTAAAATCTGTTATTTGACCACAGATCACTTATAATATATGTGACAGACAGAACCAGCTAGCCGCACGAAATATTTTTTTTTTTCTTAATGGGATTCTCGTCATTTAGCCCAATTTCTTGTCCCAGCCCTAATAAAAGAAAAAGAATTATTATTGTCTATGTCATATGTCAGACAATTCGTTCATTCAATACTCAAATCATTCATTCATGGAGTTTTGCGCGGGAAGCGAGAGGGTTCATGCGTAACTTTATTTCTTATTTTTGTAAATTAGTTTTTCGCTGTTATTGTTGTGTTAATGTGGTGAGATTAACTTAATAATGTGCCGGCAATGAAGAACAATGTAGTGAAAATGAGAAATAAAGTGATCTCGTGTGGTTCTTCTTGTTAGTCCCGTGTAAAGTTTCGAGAGCATTGGAATGCGAGCGTCACTATCGTGTTCCAATGAGTTTAGGTTAGGTTAGATTTTAAGAACTACAAACTAAAAAAATACCTATAGAAGAATTGGCATTCAATAGATCCAATTCCTTGTGCGCTACTAAAATCGCTAAGGCCAATTTGACATTTCTATAACCGTTTGCTATTCTACACGTAACTGTCAAATTCAAATGACAGCATTATTATCTCTAAAATACTTAAAATTAAGTGACAGCGCTAAACTTAGCTTTAGCCGATTAGTGCTATTCCACGGCGCACAAATTTAAGCATTTTAAAAATTTAAAACTGCTAAGATCGCTAATCTTAGCGGCCACTAAAAAGGTCCCTCTTAAAAATAATACTGTCAGAACATCTCAAAATGGGTGGGGTTTTGGAGTGATTTGTGTAATTATTGGTCACATCAGAAAGTTCAAGAGTGGAAAAAAGGTGATCGGGATTTAAAGTGTCACCGGGTAGGAAAGTTTAAGAGTGAAAACAATTTAATCGGGAGGTTTTAGAGTGTCACCCGGTAGTATAGCCGAAGAGTGGAAACAATTTGATAGGGAGGCTTTAGAGTGTCCCCGGGAAGTAAAGTTTAAGAGTGGCAACACTGGCAACAGATTTAAAGGTAATAGAGTGGCACCGGGTCAGAACGTTTTAAATTAGCACCTAGTCAGAATGTTCTAGAGTGGGGCCGGGTTGTTAGGTTCTTAAGTGGTGGAAACAAAGGTGGTACAGAAGGATTTTGAGTGTCACCGAAAATAAAAATATTTTTACCAGTTACAGATTTTTTCATTTATTACTAAATTTTATCTTTTTTTTAAAAATTGCAACACTGAATTTAATAACGTCAAAATCAAATTATAGTCCTGTCAAAAACCTCTGTTTAATTTTCTAAAACTGGGCTTTCGTGGAATAGTACAACTTAAAATTGCTAATTTTAACCATTTTAACTTAGTGATTTTAACTTTAGAGATTTAAAATGGCTAACCTGTAGAATAGAGACCATTGCCTTATTTATTATTGAAAAGATAACAGAAAGAACTATAAAAGACTAGGCTGTATGGCTAGTACCGTTGCCTATCCTGATGGATGAATTTTTAAAACAACAACAATCATTCATTCATTCATTACGCGTATATGCGTGTGGGGTTTGTTTTATTTACCAAAAAACTAAAATTTACTCAAAATGGATAGAGAAGAAGGTGAAATGAGTGATGACAATGCTATGCTTGTTGATGAAGATATCAAAACAGAACCAGTCAAACAAATAGACGAGGATCACACCGTGGTGAGTAGACATTGAACTTGTTGCTTTCAATGTGTTTTACACCGTTCCTAATTTGCTTCTGTTTTACAGTTATACAAGGCAGAAAAGAATGGAATAATCGTCAAACAACTAGAAAAAATTGATGCCGCGAAGTTAGATGAACGTGCAAAACGGTTTGGTCTTGATTTGTCTGGGAACAGGGTGGTGACTCAAAAGCAAATTGATGAGCTGTATGCCAAGTCTGGAATTGAAAGTGGTAACGAAAGACATTTTCGCTTTGATACACTGCATCTGAACGGCATTGAGGGCCTAACCACCCGCGAAATATTTGAGTACTTAGAGGACTATAAACCTGTGTCACTGGAAAAAATTGATGATGTGTCATGTAAGTTTTCCTCAATTTACAAAATGCGTAAACATTATCAGTAACATACACGAATAGTTCTAAAATGTACCTTTATTTATTGCTTTTTCAGGTAATATTGTTTGCCAGGACCACATCTCTGCAGCATTGGCTTTATTGGTACATTCTCGTGAAATAAAAAATGAACAAATAAATGAAATGTTGAAAGAGAAATCACACCACCATTGGAGGGAAGGGATGCCTCACCCTAAAAAAGATTTGATTCTCATGCGGTTTGCCACAAATGCAGATAAAAAAGTATCATCCAAAAGTAAAACCAAAGAAAAGGAAAAAAAGCGGCCAGATGAATATTATGATGAAAGTATGGATCCTGTTAGTAAGAATCCTTGGGGTGATTTATGTAGATCCTGGGGAGTCTATGATCATCAAGAAGTGTTCCAGCGGAGATTGCCTAAACATGATTTTGAAGATGATGTGGAAGAAGTAGAAGAACCTGTTGAAAGAATACAAATCAGGAACAAGAAATTGGCTAGTCGTTTGGGAAAACGACGGTACAAGGAGGAGGAAAGTGAAGGCAGCAGTTCAGATTCCGAATGGAAAAAGAAATCCAAGACACCTAGAATGAGAATGCATGCTGATGATGAGGAATCCAAACAAAAGAAAAAGACTGCAAGAAGGTTATCAAGTGAAGATGAATCATCTCCTGAAGATGAAAAAGAAACATTTACACCATTATCTATTGAAGTTGTTAACACCAAAAATGATTACAGACCAAGAGAAGCAACAAAGTTATCTGACAAATTTAAATTTCATAATAATACAAGCAGTAAAAGAGTTGGGAATATACTGTCCAGATTAGGGGTAAAGGTGCAACCTGCTCCAAGGGTACAGCCTGTTTCAGACGAGGATTCTTCAGGTGAATCTGATCACCATGTATCAAGCAGAGTGCAGAAAGTGAAAAGTGCAGTCAAACCTAATTCCAGTGTATGGTCTAGATTGGATACAACAGCAAAAGCTTCAGGAAAAGGCACCAGCCAAAACGATCTGCGACAAATGCTTAAATCAAAAAAAGATTCAAGACCTGAGGACTTAAGAAGACCTGATGATTTAAGAGAAAGATTAAGTCAGGCTAAGAAATCTAATTTACGCATTGAAATTGATAATAATTAGGTATTTTGTAATTTTAATGTTAATTTAAATGGTGTTCAATGTGCTTCACTTAAACTTGAGTGGTACAAGTTAGAATAATTTTAGTTTTATCTGTATAAATAACGTGAATGTGTTTTTCTATTGACAAACAAGAAATTAGGAATGAAATAAAACAAAGCAATTATGTTTTTTAAATTAAATTTTTATTCAGATATGATTTGTGCTTTGTGTCATGTGCACTTATCACTACTGATATTGATAATAATTTGCTGTGATTATAAAAGCATTGTTGTTAAAACTAGCATCACAAACATGAGTCTTGTACACCCTGTGTGTGATATTACAGTAAACAAATTAAATATTATAAAAAGCAACATAAGTAAATACAACAACAAAGTAAATATACCTATCTATACATATGATTTGTAAAATAATTCGGAAGACGAGTATTTCTGTTTAGCCAAATCAAACTTTGGGTATAATATCAGATTAAGTACTTATTACCTACCTAGTTATAAATTGATGTAATTATAAATTATTACTAGAGACTGTTAATATCAGCAAAGTGAAATTAAACAAAATCAGTGTTACAAAAGGCTGAATCAAACAAACCTGCATAATATTTCTTAAATTATGTTGAAAACTAAATTTACTATTAAGCAGAAGGTAGTGAATTTTACCTTGCATATGTAATTTAAAGCCATACATATTGAATGTATAAATAAATGGACATGCTTACAAATTTTTACATCAAAATGTTACCAAGCATTTGGTCCATCTCAATGAATTTTAGCATAATTTGATACATAAGTTGTTCTAAATCTAGGAAATATATAACATTACTTTTAAAATTTTGTTTTATTAGTGCTAAATAATACTTTTATGTTAGTTACTTGTGCTCAGCTCAGCAAAAAGCCATTTTAGTGTTATTAGACTTATTATTAGTAAACATTATCATTAAAATGTTTGTAGTGAAAAGAATTTAATATAACTATGCCTCGTTAGACAAAATTTGATAGGTAATTTAGAATACTATTAGTGATTAATTTGATAATTTGATTCAGAAAAAAAACTTAAGCTGAATACAATCTAGACAATTATTTAAATTGCATTTTGATTGCTACAGAAAAGTTTTAACACTTTCATTTGCAAGTCAGCTGCCGAGAAAATGGCACATAATAAGTGTTTTACTAGCGTTTCAAGTCCTGGCACATTTTCATTTTAAAAACTCGATTCAGATGGCCTCACTTTACATAACTATGGTATTTCCCAATATGACACATAACTAAAAGGAATTTCTATCTTACATTACGTAATTTACACAACAATTATAATTGATTTCATTAGTGGAATGTCTCAGTCTTTATAAGTACTTTCAGTACCTTGCAAGGACTACCTACAAAGCATTTATCTTAAAAATAATACAGATTGTTTTCGCACTAATTCTGCCGATCTCTATGAATAAGTCGAGTTTTATTTAGATTTGTCCTTCTCCGATTTTTCGTCTTTTTTAGTCCCTTCATCTTTCTTCTTGTGGATGTGGAGTGTGTTTTTAGCTTTCTTCAATTGCTTCTTAACTTTATCTTTTACTTTGTTTTTCTTGGGCGTAACAGCTGTTGTTTCGCCCGATTTCATCGATGAACTGTTTGAGCCGCTATTTCTTTGAGCTGAAAAATAGTTATACTAAAAATGCTGAATCTCTAGAGTAAACAGTACAATACAGTTTAATATGCTTTTATTTTACACCAAAAGGAAATATTCAAAGAAAGTAAGAAACAGTTGGAGTGAGAAACTCTCTCTGTATCTCTTTTCGTGGAGTCTTCCTGAGAGACTTGTCATTGCCATCTTGTTACGTTTGAAAATTCAGAGCACTATGTGGTAAAAAAGGTACTGGTCGTTATTATTGTAAAACGTAACAATCCAAAAAAAATACGCGAGATGAGCTAGTTTAATAATAGTACATTACATCACAGGCCGAGTATATAGCAATTTCTGGTCGAGTGGCATTGGAAGGCCGAGACGAAGTCGAGGCCTTCTAAAGTAAACGAGACCAGAAATTGTTATTTCGGCCGAGGTTTGTATAGTGCTTTTCTCCAATTTGCAAGGAAACAAATAGTTAAATCGTGATAAAATTGACACTTTGTAATTACTAAAGTTCGCAAAGCGTTGGCGCTGGTTTTGCTTAGGTACGTTCCGTTTCATAAAGAATGCGCGGGAAATTCACATTCAGCCTTCAAACTTCAAACAAAATGTGTTCCATAAAACACCTAATCACGAAAGTGTGAAGTTTAAGAACCCTTTTATTACCGGCCTATAGTCCGGCTAGTTCGTGCGCGACCTTCCCTAGGGGTGACAGACGTTGGGAGGGGAGATGTCAGCGGGTAGCGGGAGGTGTAGCGGGGAAGGGTGACGCGCGCATCCACGCTGCACGTCATATTAAAATGACGTGCTTCCTCGCCCTCCGACCGTCTGTACCCCGCAGGAAGGTCGTGCACGAAGTTGTCAAACTATAGTCCGGCAATTTCTATTACAGTCCTCTGCGCCTTGACAACATAAATGAGCCCATTGACGTATTCTTTTTTTAAGGTAATGAAGCTATTTCCGAGCAAATTGGAGAAAAATAACTATCAATACATACCTCTCTTGCTGGCGATGGAGGCGGCTATAGCGTGGTCCTCCTGGCGCTCGCGGCGCCGCTCGCAGTCCAGCTGCTGCACGAGCTCGTCGCGCAGACGCACTATCTCCACCAGCCGAGACACCAGCTGCTCCTCGCGAGCCTGCGATTAAAATGCCACGGTTCAAGCAAATGCGTTAAGAAGATGATGCTCCATACTACACACGGCGCAGGGACACGCGCTCCAAACTACACGCGGCAGAGATACCCGAGCACCAAATTACACGCGGCAGAGATACCCGAGCTCCAAACTACACGCGGCAGATATACCCGAGCTCCAAACTACACGCGGCAGATATACCCGAGCTCCAAACTACACGCGGCAGATATACCCGAGCTCCAAACTACACGCGGCAGATATACCCGAGCTCCAAACTACACGCGGCAGATATACCCGAGCTCCAAACTACACGCGGCAGATATACCCGAGCTCCAAACTACACGCGGCAGAGATACCCGAGCTCTAAACTACACGCGGCAGATATACCCGAGCTCCAAACTACACGCGGCAGAGATACCCGAGCTCAAAACTACACGCGGCAGAGATACCCGAGCTCCAAACTACACGCGGCAGAGATACCCGAGCTCAAAACTACACGCGGCAGAGATACCCGAGCTCCAAACTACACGCGGCAGAGATACCCGAGCTCCAAACTACACGCGGCAGAGATACCCGAGCTTCAAACTACACGCGGCAGAGATACCGAGCTCAAAACTACACGCGGCAGAGATACCCGAGCTCCAAACTACACGCGGCAGAGATAGCCGAGTTCCAAACTACACGCGGCAGAGATACCCGAGCTCCAAACTACACGCGGCAGAGATACCCGAGCTCCAAACTACACGCGGCAGAGATACCCGAGCTTCAAACTACACGCGGCAGAGATACCCGAGCTCAAAACTACACGCGGCAGAGATACCCGAGCTCCAAACTACACGCGGCAGAGATACCCGAGCTCCAAACTACACGCGGCAGAGATACCCGAGCTCCAAACTACACGCGGCAGAGATACCCGAGCTCCAAACTACACGCGGCAGAGATACCCGAGCTCCAAACTACACGCGGCAGAGATACCCGAGCTCCAAACTACACGCGGCAGAGATACCCGAGCTCCAAACTACACGCGGCGCGGGTGCACGCGCTATAAACAACGCGCGGCGCGGCGGGTACACGTGCTCTCAACCACACGCGGCAGATAAATCATAATTTTAATCTAAAGATTTTATCAAAGAAAGCATTATTAGAGAATTTAATCGATTCAATAGATACCTTATCAGCGTCGCATCTGTTGACAGCCGGACGTGATTGTATGACGCGGATCTCGTGCTCGATATCCGCCTGCTCCTGCTCCAGACGTTGTTGGCGACGGCTAATAACAAAACGGATATGAAATAGTACTGGTTCACGCTAGAAAAACCTTCGTTTTTAAATTCGCCATTCAAATATCAGCCCTAGCCGGGAATCATACCCAATTTCTTCATAAGGCAGATTATACTATTGGTGACTAAGGGATAATAAGAAAGTTATTTCGAGGTTCAAACTTTTAGAAATAGCGCTTTATTGTCAACCTGCTTGCCTGACTTATCAGATTCATAATGTCTTGCGCTATTTCCCTTAGACCACGCATTACTACACGCATGTTTCTAGAGAAAATGCTCATCAACAAAGAAAACCTAGATACCATCCGATTCATAGAAGAAAAAGCAGAAATAGACATCACAGGCCGAGTATATAGCAATTTCTGGCCGAGTGGCCTTCTAAAGTAAACGAGACCAGAAATTGTTATTTCGGCCGAGGTTTGTATAGTGCTTTTCTCCAATTTGCAAGGAAACAAATATTTAAATCGTGATAAAATTGACACTTTGTAACTTTTTTTAAAGTTCGCAAAGCGTTGGCGCTGGTTTTGCTTACGTTCCGTTTCATAAAGAATGCGCGGGAAATTCACATTCAGCCTTCAAACTTCAAACAAAATGTGTTCCATAAAACACCTAATCACGAAAGTGTGAAGTTTAAGAACCCTTTTATTACCGGCCTAGTCCGGCAATTTCTATTACAGTCCTCTGCGCCTTGACAACATAAATGAGTCCATTGACGTATTCTTTTTTTAAGGTAATGAAGCTATTTCCGAGCAAATTGGAGAAATAGTACATTACGTCACAGGCCGAGTATATAGCAATTTCTGGTCGAGTGGCATTGGAAGGCCGAGACGAAGTCGAGGCCTTCTAAAGTAAACGAGACCAGAAATTGTTATTTCGGCCGAGGTTTGTATAGTGCTTTTCTCCAATTTGCAAGGAAATAAATATTTAAATCGTGATAAAATTGACACTTTGTAACTTTAAAAGTTCGCAAAGCGTTGTCGCTGGTTTTGCTTACGTTCCGTTTCATAAAGAATGCGCGGGAAATTCACATTCAGCCTTCACACTTCAAACAAATTGTGTTCCATAAAACACCTAATCACGAAAGTGTGAAGTTTAAGAACCCTTTTATTACCGGCCTAATCCGGCAATTTCTATTACAGTCCTCTGCGCCTTGACAACATAAATGAGCCCATTGACGTATTCTTTTTTTAAAGTAATGAAGCTATTTCCGAGCAAATTGGAGAAATAGTACATTACATCACAGGCCGAGTATATAGCAATTTCTGGTCGAGTGGCATTGGAAGGCCGAGACGAAGTCGAGGCCTTCTAAAGTAAACGAGACCAGAAATTGTTATTTCGGCCGAGGTTTGTATAGTGCTTTTCTCCAATTTGCAAGGAAACAAATATTTAAATCGTGATAAAATTGACACTTTGTAACTTTTAAAGTTCGCAAAGCGTTGGCGCTGGTTTTGCTTACGTTCCGTTTCATAAAGAATGCGCGGGAAATTCACATTCAGCCTTCAAACTTCAAGCAAAATGTGTTCCATAAAACACCTAATCACGAAAGTGTGAAGTTTAAGAACCCTTTTATTACCGGCCTAGTCCGGCAATTTCTATTACAGTCCTCTGCGCCTTGACAACATAAATGAGCCCATTGACGTATTCTTTTTTTAAAGTAATGAAGCTATTTCCGAGCAAATTGGAGAAAACATTATTGTTGGCATCTTGCTCTAATGTCATGTAATATGAAAAAGACGCTAACAAGAATATTGCCATTTCGGGTCCCTTTCTTCTATGAATCAGGTATAGTACAAGGAAAATACAAAACGCTAGTAAATCAGTCCAATCCATAACTCATAGGTATGAATCAAACAAGGCCTCACATTCCCACACAAACAACTCGCACTTACATGTACATCAATTCCGTCTGTTTCCTGAAGAGGTCGTTTTTCTCATTGACCAGCTCGCACAGCTGGATTACTAAATCCTCGACTTCCTCTTGCGGCACGTCGGTCGGCTCCACGTCGCCTGTAAACATATCAATTGAGGGTTCACGTAACGGGGATCTAGTATGATGGATGGACGAGCGTGCGTCATTGGAATATTATCTAGGTTAGGTAGGTACCATTGCTATGCTAGCACGTCAACATATAGTCTTTCCTTTTTATCCGACTGCCTCAGGACAATGTTTTTCAATGGGCATCTATGTTTTTCGAGATTATGTATGTAGACAAGAAATTAGTTTTCACGGGCTACAGTCCAAACGGCTGGGAAGATCTTGATATGTCGTTAGATTCGTCTCAGAAGCGTGAGTGACAGGGCGGGGTGTAAAAAAGTCATGAATTCAAGATGGTGGATTTTTATCGCAAAATACAACTTTGAATTATCAGTAGGTTTTTTAGGTTGCTGTCTATGATGGCGGTCGTTACACAACCATGTCAGAGGCCTGCTACTTACAGTAGGCGGTTGAAAAACTCTGACACCAGGGTTCATCGGGTCGTTGAACGACCCGGTGTCCCACACGATAAGAAGAAGAAGAAGTAGGTTTTTTATACATCTGCCTTTTATTTTATTGTTTGCATCAAGTAAACAACAAAAAACGTAAATAACATAAATACAACGTTAATCCCTATATGGGTTTGCCTCGATGTCCACATGCCGTTACAATAACAAAGTACCAAAACATGTTAGGTATAAAAAAGTGATAATGATATCATAACATTTCAATTATTTTAGCTGCCTATGAAATTGGCTGATTATGATCAACTTTGCTTTTGATAATGACCATATTATTTTGTCGATAACGCTTTGCCCGCCAACTTCACAAAGAAGAAGGCATGATAAGTCTGTCCTATTTTTATAGCTGGACGGTGATAGTTATAGTTACACCCAGTATCTCTAAACATACAACTCAACTCAAACTTGTTTGTACATACATCTATCAGATCTATATCCCTTGCGGGGTAGGCAGAGTGTAAACGGCTGTAAAAAACGGCCATTTACACCACGTCTGACAAAAGTTTGAGAGTCATTCAGAAGACAGGGTATCACCATAGTGACCAGTTGTCTGCTTGTCGCCTAAAATTGCAATACACATCAACTCTCAAATTACGTAGTTGCTTCTTATGAACCCCACGGGAACGATATGGGGTGTTGTGTTGCTATTCTACGCCGGCAATCATATATTCTACTGAATTACAAGTTACCCATCAAAAACATCAACACTATCCAACTATCCATACAGTTGAGTTGGTGCTGGTAGCACCTACTAAAGTATCAAGACTATTGTATTGTAACAAAAGTGCCCTTCAGGGTCATCTTGATTCTACTGGCGTGCGATTGTGTATCTATGAAGTACAATCTAGAATGAATAACAAGGGTCTTTTTATAATACCTTATTTGGTAGATGATCAAGTGCGATGGCCGATGATTCTTGCAGTTACGTGTGAACTAACATCATAATGTAGGTAGGTAAGTAGTTCAATTCACATTATGCTGTTATAATATCAGGCACGTAATCACAATGAATCAGCATTAGAAAATTGCTAGACTAGATTGTTTCAGGTCAGACATACTTACTTATTAAGGCGTAATTTATTTATCCTTATATGAAATCGATCGATAAAAATATAATAGATATAGCATGATAATTTAGTAAGTAGTTTGTGTGATTTATTAGGTCGACGACTGATCGATCTTTCTGCAGCGTGATAGAGATATCAGTGCTTTTCGGGCATTTCAGGGTGAGCTTGTTACGGTGTCTGTGTGCTTTGCCTCAGTAGACGACAAAGAAAAGAAAGCGCTATTGCGAGAGGGTATAACAAAAAGGGTATAATAAACCGAAAGGAAATCAAGGTACTCATGAAACTGAACAACTTTCCCTGTGGAACATGGGTGGGTCACAAAATGAAAAAAAAAATGGATCTCCCATAGCAAATCAATTATTTTTGATCGGCGATTTTGCATGGAAGGTAAATTCTTGCTTTCATATTTCGATTTACGACCCATATTACATGGAAAAATTTGTTCAGTTTCATTAGTACTGTAACCACTTTTCGGCTCGTTATTCCCCTTCTTGTTACTCCCTGTTATAAAGTGTTGGTGTAAAGCTAGGCAAGTAGGTGCGGTGTTGTGTTTACCCTCACACTTGTCGCGGATCATCTGCTCGAGCAGCACGCCCTGCCGCTCCAGCCCGAGCTGCTGCGTCTCCAGGAGTTCCAGCTGCTCCTGCAGTTAGGGATGGGAAAAAATGAATAAAACTATGTTAATTTTAAAATAATCAATTTGAATGATCTTAGGGATGTGAAAAATTACTGATTATTTGAAAAAATAACGATATTTTATTCTAAAATAATCAATTTGAATGATCGATTATGCAAGTTCAATCAATCGATTAATTATAAATCGATTTTTCGAATTTTTGAGTACAAAAATGCACGTATTTGCACTAACGAATTATTTCGGATCTTGTGTAACATCATCAATTAAAATACACGATATGTATTTTAGGTCCTTTAATAGGTACATAATGTTCCTTGTATTATTTTATTTCGACGGCAAATTATTTATGTCACAAATGACTATAGAGTAAAATCAAAAATAGATGAGAAAATCAATTGCTTTAAAATCGATGTCTTCGTTGGATATCATATATCATTGATTTATTTTTAATAAACTTTCTGATTGACTCTGTACTTATTCGATTATTGTTAAATCATTTTTTTTGTTATAATTCGCAACCGTACCTGCAGTTCAGCTGGGGAGATGACCAGCTTCACCTCGCGGCGCTCCGGCAGCGGCAACCCCGGGGCGGGACGCTTCGATTGACGGGACCCACCTGAACACAGAACAGCACGATCAAATAACTGTTCAATACCATCGTACAAATTAGGGAAACCTACAGATGGCTCACTCAGTACAGTACGACCAGTCGACCAGTCCAGGTCCAGGTCCAGGTCCAGGTCAAGGTCCAGGTCCAGGTCAAGGTCCAGGTCCAGGTCCACGTCCAGGTCCAGTTCCAGGCCCAGGTCCAGGCCCAGGCCCAGGTCCAGGTCCAGGTCCAGGCCCAGGCCCAGGTCCAGGTCCAGGCCCAGGCCCAGGTCCAGGTCGTGGTCGCGGTCGCGGTCGTGGTCGTTGGGCGTTCCGTGGGCCGCTGACATGAATAAGTAGGCAATTGCAGGCTGAACCACCTGATCAGCATATGGAACCTTTGCTGCATATGGAACCTTTCGTAGCAGGTGCGTAGGCGGCTTCGTAGCCGCGTGTCGCCTTATACGCAGTTTTCCTGGATTTATGTCCATGCAAATAACGAATTCGCAGATTTCCGGGAAATGTGCGAATAAATCGATGCATTTCGCTATTATCCGGCTCTTCGCGAAGGGCCTAGGGATTTCGCGAATAACCGGATTTCGCTACATTCCTGCAACTGTAACAGGTGACAATCTGCGAAAATCTTTAGTAGGGTCAAGTGAACCTTCTGTAAACTCTTTTGTGACCATCGCGTCGTTGGACTCGCTTCCCACTCGGAAAAGAAAGCAAAAGAATTCTAAAAAATGAGTAGGTAAACGAATCTCTGACACAAATGTTCTGAGCAAATCTGAATGACGAGAAAGAAAGTAAAACACATTTTGGATGTGTGGAATATACGAACACATATCACGCCTTTATTTTTTCGGGGTAGGCAGAGCGTTAAAGGTCATACTCATAAAAATACGATAGCTATCATGTGATAAACCGTGTATCACATAGTGACAGGTTGCCAGCCTTCGCCTAAAAATGTAATATTCAAGAAACGTCCCTTAGTCGCCTCTCAAGACACCCGCGGGAAAGTAAAATGGGATGATGCTATTCTAAGCCGGAATCGCACGGCAAATGTAGTACGGTGTTTATTTTGCTTGTTACAGTACAGACAGACCTAGTCATAAATAACAAATAAGCAGTTTTGTATTGATTTGCAAGGCTGCCGTACCCATGTAGACACGATCAATTGACAATAACTACAACTAGCTATTGATGGAGGTCACATGATGTCTGCTACAAAACAAGTAATTTAACTGGATACACATTACCTACACGTAAATATCAAGGTCCAGTTTTCTTTCATAGGTAGGTGTATATGTATTTTCAGGGTATGCTCTACGCATAAAATTGAACAACTTTACATGGTAACTTTTTCCGAATTAAGAAAAAACTTTGAACTCCCATAGATGTTGCGAAACTATGTCGCTTTGTGGGAGAACGATTTCTTTTACGAATACTGAAAAACGTTTCTAAAAAATGTTCTTCAGTTTTTTGAGAACACACCTAGAAAATGTTTGTACCTACTTAATTGAATGTAGTTTTAAGTGCTATCGGAAATGGCCACAATACGATTAAATATGCAGCGATAGCAGTGCAGTAGTGCGTGCGTACCATTTCTATTTATTATCAATTATCATAAATTCATAATACCTGAATGATATAGCGGATATAGCAGTTTTTTTGCGGTCATTGCGTACAAACTTTCTACATGTAGAAAACTTGTTGTTTGAAATAGTGGTCATGATGAAGCAGTTAGAAACTTTGACCATTCATCATCGGGTATTCGAAATATTCGACAATCCCAAGCGAAAAAAGCTGTTAATATTTCTCGTAACAAATATTGAAGTTACTTTCGCCATACCTACACACAAGCCTCCACAATAAGCTGGAACTCGATCTGTGTGAATCCCAAGGTATAATCATTATCGCGTGTCCTGCTTGGCGCCGTAGCTAACGCCAAAAAAGGAGTTGAAAGACCGATGCTACGTTTCAAAGATTGCGCCAAACGGGACATGGCTGCATTTGTCATCGACCATCAAAGCTGGGAGAAGCTTGCTGAGAATAGGGATGAATGGAGAAAGCGTGTATGTGATGGGCGTAAAGCTTACGTTGATGCATGGTTCGCTAGTCTCGCAAACAAAGGTAAAAACGACATCTAAACATGCATGTGCCAGTCTCCAATTTCGCCTTCATTTGTAGAGCGTGCGGAAAGTCATGCCGCTCCCGTATCGGCCTCAGACACTGAATAAATCGTCTGTCATAGACGTATGAGGCCAATGATGATGATGGAATCATAATCAACCAATCCGTTTTTGTTAATATCCTAACGTGACCGGCTTTTAAGATATAAAATAATATCTCGCCTCCTTCGTGCAAATATCACAATCGCAAATTGCAACTAATTGAGCAATTTCCTTCTTAGCAGCTTACACTCGTATTTGTGAGATAAGGATAACATCTTAGCGAACGATATTGTGCAGACCATTTATCACGTTTTTTTATCACATCAACATTTAGACTGTTAGTTAGCAGTCCACTGCTGGACGTAGGCATCTCCTAGGACACGCCATAATACATGATCACTGGTCTTCTTTAAGTCCTCGGTAAATCTGATGGGAGAACTTGCTTGCATAGCATTATTTCATACGGTACAAGATAAAACATTTGAAGAAAAATGGACCAGCCTATGAAATTGTAGATGAGATTATCAAAAATAGATGAACTTCTCTTTTGTGAAGTGTGGTGCTTGCACAAATATCTACACAAATAGCAGATTCATTTCTAATTAGAAAATATCGGATCAGTAGTGAAATCAAGTGGTGCAAATTGCTTATCTATCACAGGGGAAGTACAGATAGAAGTCAATTACACGAGTTCTTTGAATTCCATATAAAACGTTCTTATCATAAATGGATTGTTTTAATATCGGATCAACATTGTTATAAAATATTGTCGTAAGCGATTATGAAAGAACTAGCGGCCCGTAGCAGTTTCACTCGCTGAAAACATGTTTTACGTATAAATATTCGCCTTAAAACACTCTATCTTTTACGATAAACCGTATCAAAATCCGTTGCGTGGTTTACAAGGAGTTCGCGAATTTTACGACAGGCAGACAGACAGAGAAAGCCAAAAAGCGACTTCATTTTATACTATGTATTGAAGAAATGTAGTGGTTCTTACCATCAGGAGTGCTGTTGCGTCTTTCGTCAATGCCTCTTTCCATAGACCCAGTGACGTCGGATACTGTAGATATGCTGTCTGGCGGAGTCGGGGCTAGTCTCTTTCTAGTGCGTGGAGTTAGCTTGTCGAAATGTTTCTGAAATAATTACATTCTAAATTGTCACAAAAATACTTAAAAATAAAATTTTAACAAATTACTTCGAATTTAGTGCACATTTTATACCTAGTTCCATCATTTGCTGAGCGGGGAAAAAGAAGGATTCAGAAAATCTAGAGCTGTAATTAAACCTGGTTAAAATGTGATCTAATATAAAACAGCATGATTTTAGAAAATCAAAGGTCAGGATAGCAGTTTTGCTGCAACTGCAACAGATGTAGATTATACTTGGCTTCTGATTTAACGTCACGTAAAATCCCTTTTCCCTTCAGTCAATAGTTCTAAGTCTAGTCCGAGTTATTATTATTAGAATTCCCTTGCACTCGGATGATTTGGCTACAAATGCATCAGTACCTTACCTGGTCAGAATGCACAGTAGAGTTGTAAGAGCTGAGCGACGATATGCTGGCGACGTCGTCCATGGACGTGGCAGGTGCCAGGTGACTCGCCGTCACCTTGATGGCGGGCGGCGGTGGCGGGGCGCGGCGCTTCTTGTGCCGGGGCGTCGTGGACTGAACGTTCGGAGTGCTTGTAGTCATCGATGAGTTGAAAGCCTTTGAACTACATGGAAACAGAAAACTTACTCGAGACTATTATCTTGAAAAACTCGTGCAGCAGGTCGCACTTTCCTAGTTTAAAAGTGGCTGCTTACGATAATTCGACGTAATCAGAATAGGTAACTGGCAGACTTTGATAGATACCGGATGTTGTATCTTATTAGAAAAACAATATGAGCAAATGTTCAGTTTCTGAAACCATGAAATCATGCACGGAAATCCGCAACGACAGGTCTAGCCACTACTCGTATCACACTTTCTACTACTTGGATTTGTTAATGTCAAGGGTACCGCTGTGTGAATGGATACAAAGATGATTCAGCATGCTAAAATAAATAAATATTTGGGCTCCAGTATGTTTGTGGTGTTAGGTAAATAACAGCTGACAAACCTTGCATTTGTGTCTTCATCACTGGATGGCTCTTCGTCATCTGACCAGAATGGGTTGGCGTGAATGAGCCGTTTGCTGGAAACGGTATACTTAATAAACTTCCATGTTTTTTGTTAACTAACTAACTAATACAGTACGTATTATTATTATATTAGTTTTAAGAGATGATGGCAAAATATTTTTACTAGTAGGGCTATCATCTCCCCATTTCATTCCCGGTCGTTCATCGGATCGTTGAACGACTCGGTGTCCCACACGAAAAGAAGATTCCCGCGAGTGTCGTAAGAGCCGACTAAGATACTCGAGGGTGTCATTTAAGTGCATTACAATTTTACGCGGCGCAGGCTAAAAATTTTTGATATAGTGGTACATGAATTTTCTAAAATTATTTTAAGGCGGTTAACGCTCTGCTTACCACACAAGTTACTATTGAATCATAGGGTCTAGAAAAAATACGTACACAGGGCTACCAGAACGCGCACTGCCTGACACTGCAGGTGGAGGCGGAGGCTTGATGGGGGGCACATCATCATCCTCCTCATCACTACTCCCAAAAGGATTCGTGCTTTCTCTTTTAGGCGGTGCTGATTTTGTCTGGTCATCCTAAAAATGCAACATGTTTTGAAATAGACATACTCTTTCTTTCGAGATACGTGTCAAAGCAAGTAATCGCACAAACCTCATCTTCGTCGTCGGAAAAAGGGTTTAAATCGTCAGGGTAGTCTTCGATTTTCTTCTCCACCTTTTCTTTTACAACATTATCATCAGTTTCAGATCTTTTTTCTGGAGTGCTCAGTAATTTCTTCCTTCGTGGAGGGACCGTTACACTAGCTACTAGATCGTTATCAGGTTCCTCTTTCAGAGGAGAACCCTTATCGGAAATACTATGGCTTTTAGCTAATCTAATATCATCAGTTACGTTACTATCTTCTTTAAGTACACTGTTAGAAATATCAATAGCTCCCATGTCTGCATTATTACAACTTTCATCATTATCACCACAACAGTCTTTTGGTTTATTTTTAGATATAACTACATCTTTATCATCCAAATCACAATCTAAATCCTTATTACTTCCCGAAAGTTGCGTGTGTAAAAAATTCAATTTGTTTATATTCGTTTTATACACTTTTTCTGGTGTCTCCATTTCTTTGATTTTTTCGCTATTTATTTTTTTATCATCTTTATTCAACACATTTTTTGAATCAGTTTCACAATCTGATGTTCCACTTTGCGTATTAGTAGTGCTACTTACACTAAATGTACTTATTTCATTATTCTTATTAGTTGAAGTATCTTTTAAAGATAGATTTGCTAATTTATTGTCAATGCTATTATCTTTTTCTACTTTGTTTTCAAACATGCTTATTTTTTCTGAAAAAGAACAGCACAGTTAAAATTTTCAAAAAAATGTGCAGTAAGTTTATTAGTTTGTTTTAAAATGTGCTCTCAGGTTCAAGCAGGTTCTAGTTTACATTTATGTAGAAAATATCACACAAACATAAAGCAAGATTAGAATTTCCAGTTTGTAAAGATAGATATGAATGATAGATATAGGTGTAGGAACTTACCTAATATTGATGTGGGTCTTGCCCTGTGTAGGGGACTGATAGGTTCTTCAATTGGTTCATCTGGCTTATCAGGCAAATCGTAACTGAATGCCAGCATACCCATTTGATCATTGTTATTGAGAATTTTTGATAAAGTTTTTTCGTTTTTACAACTATCACAAGTAAAATCAGATCCTTCAATTATTTCGAAATTCTTTGGGTTCAAGTGCCCAGAGCACTTGGAACATCGGAAACATCGTCTGTGGTACAATTTGTGCGACACCATGAGCCTTTGCGCGAGGTAAACTAGCTGGCCACATGCAGCACATTTATCTAGGCCTGTTTTTCCAAATTTGATTGGTGCCTATAAGTAGTAAGAAGAAGAGTTTTAGATGCAGAAAGAATTGATGGTTGCAAGAGATAAAATTGTAGGTGTGGTCCTTAAGCATGGTAGTGCAATAATTCAAATCTCAAGTATAAAATGATTTGCATTAAATCTCTTTAAATATTTATCTAACAGCCATCACAGTTTTTCACTGTGTTATTAATTAATTTTCACTATTAGTACATAACATAATAATAAATCTGTTCCATGCACAGATAAGAAGGTTCATTGGTTGGTTATATAGGGTGTATTTTTATTAGTGGCGGATCCGTTAAGGGTGTGTTCTGTCAATGAAACTGAACAACTTTCCCCAAGGAACATAGGTCGAGATATGAAAAAAAAAGTTGGCCCTCCCATACAAATTGACCCGGCCGGCCAACACACTTAGTATGGGAAGACCAAAATTTTTTTTCGTGTTTCGACCTATGTTCCTTGGGGAAAGTTGTTCAGTTTCATTGACAGAACACACCCTTAACGGATCCGCCACTAATAAAAATACACCCTATATATTGATAAGTAATTACTGCATTACCACACTGTGTTACAGCATTCCACCAAGTACATGCCAGATTGAACAACAGTGAAAGTGTTGCGAACATTAGACATCAAGTTTTAGATAACACTAATCCCACTTAATAAGTGTAAATAAAGGGATCTGAATAAATTTATTTATTCTCAGTCATTTTTAGTAAATTCATACTATACTTCTCATCAGAAAAACTGAAACACCTTTGTATGCATTGTGAAAGAAAACATGATCAACCTATGGAAGTTTAATTTGAATTTGAATTATTATGCCATAATTTATAAACCCTATAGGTACTATATCAGAAAAGTATCTTAACTTTATCACATTTCTCTGATTATTTGATTATATACAAGGTGTTCCAAAGGAAATACATTAAATTGGAGACGTTGTGTAGACCATTGTACTGAACAATTTCCATTATGGCACCAAGTTTGAATTCTTAACAATTAAGAAGTTGAAATTTTCATACAAACTAAATGCCTACATTTACTACAACCATTATGTATTACCCCTTATTCAAGATTGCAACCTTGCATTTTTAACTTCTTGGATTTGAATCTTCGAAAAAGTTTGGAAGTTTGTCTATGTTTTAAATTTAAACGAAAACTTAAGATAAAAGATCTCTTTCTTGGTGTAAAATTAATTTTATTACCGCCTCAAACTAAAAACTTCTTTTGACTTAGAGCACCTATAGAGACGCAAAGACAAAGGGCCAATCAGAGAATCCAGTAGAGTCTGTAATGTCAGTTGTGTCAGTTTTTGACGAACATGACATTTGACCTTAGTCTACGCCATAACTGTTGCCTTGGCAACTAAATTACCGCCAAAACCGTTGCCTTGGCAACAGTTGTGGTGGTAATGTCAAAAGTTTTTCCAAGACGGCAACATGACATAAATAAAGGTCCTAATAAATAAAGCTCCTTTCATAATGTGGGACTCAATTAAATGAAACAAATTTAAGTTGCTAATTACTTCTAAACGAGGGGTTTTCATAACTTGGCCCCATAATGAAAATTGTTCGGTACGATGGCCTACACAACGTCTCCAATTTAATGTATTTACATTGGAACACCTTGTATAACAAATCTAAAGTTGCAAAGTGTCTTGATTTTCTTGATGAGTAGTATAGTGTTACAGTTATAAAGTAGGATTTAAAAGAATGATAAACTACTAACCAAAGATGGGGTTGTAGATGATGATGGTGACATCTTTATATCACTTTCTGATGATTTAGTGTTCACTGCAATAAATTATAAACAGGTATAGCTGTATGGTGAGGTGATTCTCGTTTTGTTGAATGCTTATGCTATTAGACCAAAAACATACAGCTTTGTGCATACAATTAGACCAAAGTAAACATACAATTAGACCAAAAACATAAAGCTGAATGCACAATATGATATTTTACAAGAGTTATCCTCCTGATAAACCTATCAAGGGCTTCTCTGCTATTTGTCAACTCAAGAGTTGATGTGAGGTAGAATACAGTCAGTAAATATTTAAGTAGGTACTTCTCTGTGGACTGCCATTTGAATGTAAATAAAGTATTGTTATCTACTTATCATTCTATCATACCTGTATGCCCTAGTCGCTGATAAAACTGAGACAAATAAGTCAAGACTGATAACCGGTCAGGGACCTCGTTTTCCACCATGTCTTCAGGGTCCAGCAGGGCAGGAATACCTAAGTGTTTCTCAGCGATACTGAATGCTAATTTATTGTTTTCGTATATGTTTTCCGGTTTTAATTTGGACATATCACTGGAACAATAAAAGCAATAAATACGGATCCAGGGATTTTTCAAATAAAGTGTCATCGGTAGGTAATATTGTATAGTACTGAAAAGGTACTTACATTAGATCAGGTCTGAAGTGGTGGACCAATGCACAGAATGCCATGCCACTCCGCCAAGATGTGGTCATGTTCTCAATTTGTACATCAGGGCAATCCTTCACCAACCGCTTACACCACAACTCCAACGCCCGGGTCCCCTTCCTTTCAGACATTTTCAACTTCACAAACTTTACACAGCGAAGTAAAAGTTATGCATTGCCGTCGTCATTCGAGTGAGTCATAAATAGTGATTTCCCATGATATTTTGGCGACTATCATGGTTTAGTTGTGTTTGTGGAGCAAGGTTATTGTACCGTAAACCACGATTAAACACGAAATAATTTAAAAACTCAGCTTTTTAGCACTAATTTACAAATATAAATTTTGGTTAGGTGGCAACTTTGGCATTCGCTTTTGACGTTTTGTTTCGTTTCGTTCGATTTGTTTGCGCTTACTAGAGGCAAACAAATTTTACCATGTACAGCCCATCGCTGGTTAATAAAATAAAGCGCAACTCACACCGGATGCGTGCCGCCATGTAGTACACGCACAACGGCACAACATACAAGTTGTATGTTGTAGGTTGTATGATACAACCTACTCATGCTTTTTCGAAACAAAACACAAAATATACACACGATATACACTGCCGCGTGGCCATTCACATTTCTAAATGACCGCCGCAATGTATATCGATGTATTGTGTTTTGTTTGGAAAACATTTGAGCAGGGCCCTATTAAAAAAACTTACAATTCTACAAACTTGTCGAAAAGTGACATAATATTGTCAAATTGTCCTACATATGCCGTTCAAAAACACCTACAAATATGTAAAAAAGATACCGACTAATAACTGTAAATTGCCGCACCTGTAAACTCTGTTCAACAAAACTTATGTAATATTTAAAGTCGCCTGTCATATCATATGTGACAATTATATTTTACAAATATGTCATGATGCTAGTTTACAATTTACACATTAATGTAAATTATATGATAAAAAACATTAATGAGGTTGAAACTAAAACTTATAGGACTGTTGGTGAAATACTTTCCGTGAAGTTTAAAAATGGAACATTATAATAAATTAACTATTATACGTTTTTGTCTGTTATGTTTTAGGGCGTGCACAATTTTAATCAACAAATATTCGATGATTGCCTTGCTTACCCTAAACTTTTCATTAAATGTAAAATCAGTCGCATCAAACGTAAAATTTATTCTCTTTTTAAATATTCTTCTTCGTCGTCCAATCAGCAAACTTTCATCATAATCACTAGTCTCACTCGAACTATAGTACCTTTTTTTTTCCTAACTTGTCCCTACGATAACTACCTACTGGTCCCGATATCTACACCTATAGTGCCGTCATCCGAATAGGCCATATTTGACGTTTGTGACCTTCAGGAAATAAGAAGGACATAATGATGTGCTTACACGCTAAATTTGATTACCTAGTATTTTAAGCTGTTACTTGGTATTTCATTATTCAATGTAAACTTTAGGTGTGTGTGTGTGCTATAACAACAAACAATACGGCACAATGGTACCTGCTTTGGCCACAGAAGTCTCGGGTTTCAACATTTAGATATCTGTTCATGGTTCTAAGAATTCTTTGATTATGTGTTTTTTAAATAGATTAAATGCCTATTTCGCGCGGGATGATGAGTTGCAGTGAGTGAAACCGTTAACGGGCCGCTAGTAACAGATAAAAGTAAAAATAATATTATTATTATAATAATATTACTTATATTAGACCACTCCACGTCTACCTAGTTACTAAGTTTACACCTGCGGTTACTTCGGTCCCCTGAGAGCTGGTGTGTATGTGATTTAGGGCTGGGATCTTTGCGCCACTTTGTACTTCTAGGATCTCTTCAATAATAAACGGACTTACTGAACAATTTATCCAGTGTTTTATTGCACTTTGGTCTCAAGAATATCGTAGTTTTACACCAATTTTAGCACAGCACAGTTATTTACATGTCGTTCGTTCGACCACAATTTTCAGACTCCTCAAATAGGTACAAAAGTACCCTACGTTACTGGGACCCTGTATTATAAGAATATGTAGGGTTTTGAACAATTTCATTTCGAAACATTATAAATCAAAACCTAAAAAGCAAAAAAAACATCACATAATATTATTTTTAGACAAAAGTGAGAGATGTGATGGAACTTACCCAGGAAAAAGTGGAGCTGGGCAGGACACATTGCTCGGATGGAGAAGAGCCGCTGGGCACGGAAAGTACTTGAGTGGAGACCCAGAGCCAACACCAGAGGACGAGGTAGACCACCGCAGCGCTGGGTGGATGACATCAGGCGGCATGGAGGTCACGACTGGATGAGACGGGCACAAGATCGCCGGGAGTGGAAGAAAAGAGAAGAGGCCTATGTCCAAGAATGGACCCCGAACAGGCCATGATGATGATGATGATGATGAATATTATTTTTAATACAAGGGTATTACTTACAGTCACATCACTAGCCGGTTGACAGTTAAAAGGTTGACCGACGTAACATTCAGATATCGCTTTTATTTTAGATTTATATAAATTTTAAATTATTTCCGCACATTCCAGATTTAACCTTATGATTACGTTGAACACAATTTTAAGTTATTTAAGATTCCTTTATCAAAATGAGTAAAATGTTTAGTTTTTTTTCTTTTTGATATGAGCGCCGATACAACGTTATTGTGTCTCAACAAGTACATGAAACTTCAAATATGGCCTATTCGGATGACGGCAGTATAGCTGATTTTTGGGGAGCGGAAGGCTCACCCGAAAGAACACTATAGTACCGTCATTCGAATAGGCCATATTTGACAGCTGTCAAACCCATAGTAGGAAACATATCAACAAACAAAAATAGACCTTATGTCATAGCATTAACTTTATTTTGACATAATTTTTTTGCAGTATTAATAAAACCTATTTTTTAATTATTTATTATGCCGAAGTAATAAATTTTACCGAGGGCAAGATCGCCTGTCAAAACTGTATGACAATTCTACAAATAAGTAAACTTGTAAATACAATTAAGCATTCCCCCAAGCAGTTTTTCCGACAATTATGTAAATTGTCACCTGTCACTCGCAAAGTGTTTATTGAATAGATTTAGGTAAAATTGTAAGTACAATTTGACAAGTAGGTAGGTAAATTTTCCACCATTTCAAATTTGTAACTTGTAATTTTTATTGAACAGAATAACAAAAACGAAAAAAGTACCTACACCCTGTTTATCACCCTTTAGAAACACACCACCAAACACTACTTCGATGATTACGCGCCAAAAAGTGCTGTGATGGGTTGGTAGTTAGTGTGCGTGTCGTGTAAGTGAATCCTGTCTACTTGGCGGAAGGTCAGCCAAAGGATCTTCACGTAATTAATTAAAAATTGGTTTGAAAATGAAAAATAAAAAAACTAGCGTGTCGATTTTTTTTGTATTCCTTAGATGTTTTTTTCATGCATATTTACGCATGCCTTTAAAATATTTGCAGTGAATTTAATAGGACCTTAGATAATTCGGCAGGAGACTCGGCTTTACAAAAATAGAATGGTAGATGTTGAAGTCAAGTTGAAGTAGGTACTTTGTATGAAGATTTTCAGGTAAGGCATGTCTCCTGCTGGCCATTCACATTTCTGTATGAACGCCGCAATGTATATCGATGTTGTGTGTTATGTTTGTTTTGCCTTTGAATTCGAAAACATTGGAGGGAATTAAATAAATATTATTCTTTATAGGTATATGGAAAGCAGATTTAGAGAATAAAGAATTAACAAATATTAATTAAAATCTTAAGATCATCAACTACTTAATCGATAAATGACACCAACATACCGATAATATAAATTCACGCACTGATTAAGTAGGTATATTTATCTCCTATCTGAGTCTATTTTTCAATTCATCAGATAAGTAGGTATTTTGTTCAATGAGTAGGTACCTAGTTTTTTTATAGTTATTTTTTATTGATATTCCATAGTAAGTAATATCTGCAAAAGAAAATAAGTTACTATTGTGTAAATAATAATAAAATTGTGACTGAAACTTTAATTAAATATTTCGAAAATTGTAATTATTAATTTCTTTCACACACTCGTGTCGAGCCGTTTTTCCGTAGGTATAGACGTTTAACCGGTATATAGGGCGAATTTTTACTTTAATTACTTACTTAGCACCGGCCGGTTCTGAGTTTTTGCTATCGGTCACTACTAGTGATAATCACAATTATAATATATAGCTGGTGCCCGCGAACTTCGTCTCGCCAAGCAATGTTTTCCTGTGTTTCGTGTTTATGTTATATTTATTTCGTATTTATAGTTTAGCCATGCTCCTTGTGTCCCTTGTCAGGTAGGTAGACAGGCCATCCAGTGCTGATAAAAGTTATCATCACTTATCTATCATCATAAACGTTGAGTCAGCCACCATTTCAAACATCAAAATGGATGCATGTCTGGACGGATTTGATCGAAACTTTTTGTATTGTGTAGCTACTAAACCTGGTCAACATCTAAGCCACATTTTACTGCAGGAAAATCGCACTTCATAATTGCTAATCGGCTACGCAATGTACATCGAATTTCACCTGTAGAATTGTAGCCTATAGTTTCGTTGCATGAGCCACTGGTGATAGATGGATGAACAAACAGACAGTGAAGTATCAGTAACTGGGTACCCTTTAGGTAATAAACCCTGAAAAATAATTGGAGGGAAACTTTTTTTCGTGTGGGACACCAATTATAATATATTATAATTGTGATTATATCATGAACATAATAATTATACACAAAATCTTTCTTTTGAATCGCGCTATCTATTTAAAAATCTGCATCGCAATTTGTTGCGTGGTGGCATGGAAGGATTTAGCATTAGCTACATGAAAAAAGGACAGACTGAGAAATGCGGAAACTGCTTCATTTTATACTACGTATATTGATATGGGATTGATATAATATTTTTGGTAATGTTAAGGAATGAGATAAAATTTGTTTAAGTATGTCAAGCACAATGACATGATTAATGAATACATTGTTCTATTATATTATATTACACAGCGGTTATTCAACAGTCACGATTTTTTTATAAAGTCAAACTGGACCACTTGTCAAAAAACATAACTTGATTATTTATTGATTACCAGTCAAAGATTGGTCGACAAATACCCAAAGCATCCGGCCTGTGTCCGTTTGGGCAATGGTTGGGCACACTTATAATATTCCTATTCTGGATTTCGGCTTTTCCCTCGTCGGCTGATCTCGTGATCCTCTGTAACCCCAAAGTCTCCAACAAGGATTTTACTAAGTTTTCGTACTCTGACTCCGAATGCCTGAAATAGAGAGATATCATATTCTTACAATACAAAAACGTAATTCGACAAAGAATCACGCACCTGCTGGATATAAGAAAGTACTTTTTATATTTTATTGTAGGTATGAATGGAGGAATACGGAGTTTTTTTTTCGAAGAAATACTTACGTAAAATCCGCGTTGAATGAATTTTGTTTGAACCACACATCTCTGCATTCACCGTTAATGTATTCCTGACCTTCCTGGCAATTTGGTGGAACTTGCACTGTGTTCTTAGAATCTGCACTTCGTCGTATCCATACATCTCTGCATTCACCGTTAATGAGTTCCTGACCTTCCGGGCAATTTGGTGGAACTTGCACTGTGTTCTTAGAATCCGCACTTTGCCGTATCCATACATCTCTGCATTCACCGTTAATGAGTTCCTGACCCTCCGGGCAATTTGGTGGAACTTGCACTGTGTTCTTAGAATCCGCACTTTGTCGTATCCATACATCTCTGCATTCACCGTTAATGAATTCCTGACCTTCCGGGCAGTTTGGAGGGACGGTCACTACATTCGTGAGATCTATATTTTGTATCTTCCAGACTTCACGGCACCGTCCGTTAATTAATTGTTGACCAGGTGGGCAATTTGGTGGGACAGTGATTACATTCTTCTGGTTAAATTCGCCTCTTTCACGTCTCCAGACTTCACGACACTGGCCATTGATAAATTCTTCACCAGGCGGGCAATTAGGAGGAACTGTCACAATATTCTGCGTTCCTATGTTTGCATTTGGTCGGGCACTAATAACCACTACCAATGCGACTAGGAGAGCTAGCCTTAACATATTACTAATCTATTTTTCTGCTACGGCGTGCTACGTCAGTGTCTGTTGATAGCTCTGTACGTTAATGTAATTGATTTTTGATTATGTTTCATTTATTTATTCCTACTGATAACGAACGACGCGAGTATTTGATAAGCGGATAAGATCCCTTCATTGTTTGTGTGAAGTGCTTGATTTTATCTGCTTGCAGAAATTTTAACACTTACAGTGCAAATAGCTACGTCGCGCAAAAGAGAAGTTTAATCAGAAGTCGTATTTTAAAAACTCTATAACTGTATCAATACAATATCCTATTATGCATTCTTTTTTTTAGGATTTTCTTGCATTGACTGTACAAATAAAGTCAAAATAAAGAACGAGCGTGGTGGCGTCGTAGTGCGCCGTCAAGTTTGACGACGAACCGAACCACGTCACGTGAAATCAGTCGACACCTTTATGTTCTAAAATAAATAAAAAGGTTGAATGGAAAAATAGGACACTTTTCTTCAGAGATCCTAGCCTACCACTCTTATTTCTAAATCTTTCTTTCTAGTTAGGCAGGACGGAGTTGCGAAAATGTGGTTACACTTATAAAGTATACATATTCACGCTTAGATGTTTACGTACCCTAATCAATTTTATTTAATAGTAGTACAATGCTAACCATTCTACCACTCGACTTTGTTCATGACCAGTCCTTGCAGTCTAAAACTGAAGCTATGTGGAATCGGATAGCAGTGATTCAAAAATGCATCTATTTAAAAGTTAGGTATACTGGCCGTGTGATGCCGGCTTAGAACAGCATCATCCCAATTCTACCCGTGGGTGTCGTAAAAAGCGACTAAGGGATAATTATCCAGGGAATGGGCAGCAGCGTTTCTTGTAAATGCAACATCTATTACTGCGCTCGCCAATCCGCCTGCCAAGAGTGGTGAGTATGGCAATACCCCCCGTTAGGGGGAGGCCCATGTCCAGCAGTGGACTGTTGTGGCTGGTATGGTATACTATACTGGGTATACATTGACTTATTATTAGTTAAGAAGAACGTCCGGTTGAACTGCGACCTACCCATTTCTAGAACTGGGCAATGGCACTTAATCTCCAGTACCTTCCATCGACATGAGACGCAATTTACCAATTGACTGATGATGAATGCGGGGTTCTTGTTATTATGTTGTAGGTACGATGGTCAGGTCTGGACATATAGGGTGTATTTTTATTAGTGGCGGATCCGTTAAGGGTGTGTTCTGTCAATGAAACTGAACAACTTTCCCCAAGGAACATAGGTCGAAATACGAAAAAAAATTTTGGTCTTCCCATACTAAGTGTGTTGGCCGGCCAGGTCAATTTGTATGGGAGGGCCAATTTTTTTTTTCGTATTTCGACCTATGTTTCTTGGGGAAAGTTGTTCAGTTTCATTGATAGAACACACCCTTAACGGATCCGCCACTAATAAAAATACACCCTATATATGTAACCATGTAGGCTATTCAATTCTATACTCTCAGTGTATATTATAAAATTTAAATTGGACATTTTCTCTCATCTCTTCGTTTGTTAGCAATAGTAAATTCATTCTACAGAGAGTAACAGAAAGGGTATAACAAGCCGAAAGGAGGTCAAGGTACTCATAAAACTGAACAACTTTCCCCATGGAACATGGGTCGAAATATGAAAAAGAATTTGGACCTCCCATAGTAAATCTATTAGCTGGTTGGCGATTTTGTATGGGAGATCCAATTTTTTTTTTCATATTTCGCCCCATGTTCCATGGGGAAAGTTGTTCAGTTTCGTGAGTGCCTTAACCTCCTTTTGGCTTGTTATACCCTTACTGTTACTCCCGGTATATCCTGTGATGTGACCAGTACTATCTAGTACCTTCCAAGTACAAGGAAAATTGTGACTTCTAATGTTACGATACGAGATACGAAACCTGAGTTACCCCGGTATTCAAAGTATGCATACTGTGTGTTGTGGATAAATGATTATGCAATCTGAAAATGAAGACAATGGAGATAGAGTAGGTAGGAATAACTGATATCATAAAAAGATCTCAGCTATGTATAGCTAAGTAAAGTAGCTATGTATTTTAAGTTAGTATTCAAGGTAGCTAAAGATCAGAGGCCTGCTACTTGCAGTAGGCGGTTGAAAAACTCTGGCACCAGGGTTCATCGGGTCGTTGAACGACTCGGTGTCCCACATGAAAAGAAGCTAAAGATCTAAGAAACCTAGAAAACTATTGCCTCAATACCGAAAGTTTTGAAATGTACTTTCCTACACTAGTTAGGTACTTATCCTGCATGTTCTAAAGTTTGATATTCGTAAACTGCAATCCCGTTCGCACCAATGAGAGAATCGAGCAACCGAATATTGGTTGAGTTTATTTAAATTCGTCATTACCTACTTACTTTATTTATAACATTCCCTTGATAATTTTCCTGATGCTTTTATGTAATAGTTCTTCCATATGCGACTGTACTTACAATACCTACCTACTAAGCATCAAAGTACTATGTTGATATTTCGTGACCATGGTGGTATCGATTCGACGAAACACGTCCACTATGTAGAGACGGGGTGTTATTTGATGTGGAAAAGGTCAGAGAGAAGTCATTACATTTCACACCACATCTGTAACTCGTATAGATACGATATTTTTATACTAGTGTGTAGTGTAACGCGCAGTATAACATAAGTACGGCCAAGGGTGGGCGGTCAGTAATCGACCACTCAGCCACTTAGTGTTCTAGAATCAAACTGAGTCACGCCGTGGTCTGGACCTCACGTGTGCTTAGTGCAGTTTTGAGATCAATTTCTTTAGAGCGAAGTTCTTATACAGCGGTAACAAGACTGTTAATCAGTGACAATGAATACGAAGTTTTTAATTGTGTTACTGTTATTCGGTATATTATTCAGCGTCGATGGAAGGAAGTTATCGAAAAGTCGCGGTTCAAGCCGCGGATCCAGTTCCAGTAGAAAGACAAGCTACAATCCTCAACCAACATCGATAAGCCAGGCCAGTGCAGCGCATGCAGCTCCAAAGCCATCTCTTTTTGCATGGCAAGAAAAAACTGCCACAGCCCAACGAAAATCGTCTCCACCAAGGCAGCCTCCAGCGCCAAAACAACCTCAGACCCATTCATATCCTTCTAGTAATACTGGTCTCTCTGGTGGCAGTCCAGCTAAGTCATCTTATCCTGCAAGTAACACTGGTCTTTCTGGGAACAGTCCGGCTAAAACTCCGACTCATCAACAAGAGAGCATCCAAAAAAGCAATGCTGCTCAAAGTGCATCTGGACAACAAAGCCCATCACAATCTCACGGGTATCCTTCTTCAAATACAGGTCTGTCAGGATCAGGATCCGGAGCTGGATATCCACAAACAAACCAAGGACTCTCTGGTGCAGGCGCTCCACCTCCATACAGCGCTGCTGGTAGCAATTATCACCCGCAAGGACCACCCCCGGCTTATTCAAATTCTGGCGGATATCCCAAGCAACCACCACCCCCATACAGTGGCAGCAGCTACGGTAATAATTACAATCACCCAGCCCCACCACCAAGCTATGGTGCAGGATATGGTGGTCATGGTGGTTATGGCGGCGGTTATGGTGGTGGCTACGGTGGACATGGAGGATATAGTCCGATGAACACGCCTCAGATGCCAGGATATTTTGGAAATTATGGAAATCGTGGTTATGGAGGAAGTAGTGTCGGCCGATCAGGAAATATTCTAACTGGTGTCGGTATTGCGGGAGCTGGAGTGGGAACTATACTTACAGGCCTAGCTTTGTGGAATCTAGCTCGCTCTACTGGCCAACATCGCCACACTGTCATCTATGATAACAGAGGACAACCTGTAGCAGTAGCGCCTGGTAACAGCACTGAACCAGTAGTTGATCCCATATTAGGAGATTTGGTCAATTGCACTCTTACAATAAGCACAGACAACGCTACAGAAGTTCTAGCAATTCCTTGTGCTATTGCCACTTCGTTCACTCCTGAAGCAGATGTAAAAGACGCAGGTACTATTGACAATCCTAACGACAACACAAAATGCACAGTCACTGTAGTTACCAAGGCAGGAAGAGAGTTTATGACTACCATTCCTTGTTCTACTCTTTTAAACACTGCTGCTGAAAATAATGTAACAGAGCCACCATTAATGAATAATGGGACTGACATAGTAAATGGTACATTACCTATGCCTCCTGGAGCCTCTGATGTAAATATGAACGCTCCTGTCCCGCCCACTCCACTACCCCTTGCAGGTGATATAAAATATGCAAATTTGAACTGTACCCCTGAATTTGGAGACGTTAGGGATCCGATTAACCCTTGTTTTGCAGTGACATCAGATTTATCGGTTGTTCCCTTGCAAGGAGAAATAACAACTAGTACAACTCCGCCTAGCGCTTAGAGTAATTTGTTTCATAAGCTTTTCCATCGACTGTGCTCATAAACTAAAAATAGATTCTAGCAATATATATCTCGTTTCTATAATTGGGTATGTAAAATGTATAGGTTTCATATTTTTTTCTAAAACTTTATGCAATTTTACGAAACTAATTTGGTTCTTTTGATTATTTGATTATCCCTTATTTTTTTATAATTGTTTAAAAGTTTTGCATTGATGACGTCATCACTGGGCAACTAATGAAACGAACAACTTTATTTACATACTCTTTGCGAACAACCACCATGCAAAGACATAATAAACCTGGTATGGATTAGAACTAATCTGTTCTGTCAATGTAGAATGCTGAAAAATAATGTTATTTCCTTTCCTCTCAAACGGTTTTCTGTAAGGAGATTGAGATAAAATATTGTCTGTCAGATCCCTTTAATTTTCGAACGCGACTGTTTCGCCATTTTATAGTGCCAACAATCTATGGTACGTCAAGTGTCAAAGACTTGTAAACAAAGTACAATTTATTCGTTTTTTTCTTGAAATATTATTTTGCAGTGCATTTTTTAGTGATAAAAGACTAAATTAAGGAAATTTTTTACATCATGCCTGGCTGTTCCTTAATACAGTGCAGCGTGCGTCGGAATAAAAATCGCCCTGAAATTAGTTTGCACACGTAAGTACACAAATCTGCAATTTTACTCGAACTTTATAAGATTATATGTAATTAAAAGCCACAAACAGCTATTTTTCGCTATAAAGCAGCAAAGTTCAGCAAACTATAAACATTTTTTTCCCCAATATATCATTAATTTCTTTATTTTTGCCGATACTGATTTCATACAAACTGATCGTCGGCTAGGGTTGGGGTAGTACAAAAAGTCACGGTATCGATATATTTTGCCAGAATTCGTAAGAATGAATGGAAATAATAAATCTTGAGAGTTCAATTCAGAAAGTTATAATGTGCCAAAGTAACAACAAAAACTAAGTTCTTTAAATTATTTTTTATAAACTTGTTAAATAATTTAAAAATATTTTTTTACAGATTACCAAAAAATAAAGTTAGAAGAAGGAAATGGCTTGATATTATCGGCACCGAAAATATAAATCCACGTCATGGACAAATATTTACATGCTCCCTGTATTTTGGTGTCGAGTGTTATATATAACAGAACTCTGGATAAATTATGCCTACGTGACGAAGCCTTGCCATCCACTTTTTGGTAACAGCTAAGGAAAATGATAAGTCTGTTTTGACTGAGCAGCAACAGGAACAAAGTGGAAGGAAAAGAAAAATTTCTGGAATAGCACAAGAAATTCAACCTGTTACTTCAGCCTATTATTTTTGGTTTTTGTTTGGTTATTAAATTTTTACCCCGACTGCATGTTTTTCTTTTTAACCATTTATTTACTACACACAAAAAGCAGGTTAAGTATTATGAAAATTCACAACAGCATGTTCCATTCCGATACGAAATTCTATGGAAAGAGGGCACCAAGTCGTGGATGGCCAAGGGCATCAAGTGCTCTTAATCCGCCCCTGTGTACAATAAACGGTTAAATAAAATAATAAGTAAATACATGCCCTTACGTTAAAAAAGGTACTTTTTGAGTAACAAAAATTTCCGTCGGTCGGTTGTCATTGATGACCTATAATTATTCAGGAATCAGGTTGAACAGGAAAGGGCTAGAACACTTTTCTATGTGTGTGGCCCAAAAATCAGCCGTTGAAAACGCTGTAGGCGAAAGTTGTTGTATATGGTACGAGGTACTTCATAAATAAATACCTCCTCGTAATTACCTGGGGTACATATTATTTTCTCGTAGCGGCAACACTGTCTTACGCCCACGTAAATTCTGAATGCTTTAGCGTTTTCCGGATTTTTTTCAGTCGGAACTGAAAGTAAGCATTGAACTTGAACTGAACTAAGTATTAGTAATTCAGTGTTATCGATAGTAGTAGGTACTATCGATAGTTTTGCAACACTACATCAAACGTCCAACTGACATGACAGAAGCAAGCAAGGGTGAAGCAAAGAGTAGGTAGGTAACTTTTATTGGGGAGGAAGTTCGTTATAGGCGTCTCGAAAGAGTTTCATTAAATTTTTTGCACAGTATGCACATCACCAAGGTCAAATTAAGGTTATTTAGATTTTTGGAAAAATCAAAGTGATCTTTAACTTTTTAGAACTAAAAACATGAAAATACTATAAAAGACCAAAATATCTCCAAATGGATTTCTTATTTTACGTCTTCGAGTTAAGCTTTACATGCCCAATTATAATGAGCATATATATAATAAGTAGTATGCAAAATGTAGACAAACACTAAACTTTGTTGGGAATACAGTGTAATTAATTACTTATAAATAAGTGGAAGAGGTACCTATAATATAGGTGTATTCATGTGTGGTTATGTTTTGTGCACCTTGTGATTAGATTATTGTCATATAAATGTATTGTATTTTTAAGTGCAATGCTCATAGTGTGCTATATAATTAATTAAGTATAATTATTTATTGGAAATTCAAAGGTAACAACATACACAACACTTAAGATCACTGATGAGATTAACTTTATATTTGATGTAAGAAATAAAACTAACATAACTATAACTTCTCATTTCAATTAGGCTTCATGACTTGGTCTTGTCACAGCTAGATTATAAATGGAATCCCTTCCTTATATCTACTTACCTACTACTTTTTAAGTCATATGTGTTTAAAGTTGTGGTTAAAATTTGAGACAGGCTTTATGGTAATGAAATGAGATGTATTGTTCATTCAACAATTCACTATTTTAATGTTCGTATTTGAGTTACTTATGTTAAAATATAATAGCTAAAGATTTAATTTTATATTTTAGGAACGTGTTTGTAATTAATACTAACATTATAAATGAACGCAATAAAATGAAATTGAGATTGAAAAAAACAGTGTCAACTAATTTCTAAATTCGGTACTTGCATGGGTAGATAATAAAGATAAAGAATTTTATTTTAGTACTACTGTATATTGTAAAAAAATATTACTATTTTCATTTAATTTTTTTTTTTCAGTTTATGCAAAGAAAATATATTGTTCACGGAGTTGAGAAAATTTCACTATAGCTGTAAAAGTGCCACTGTTTTTCAAAACAGCCGACAAAATTAATCACCTAATAATTTCAGCTGAGTCTCTTCCTCACGTGTTTTCCAAACAATACAGAAAACATTGATGTACATTGCGGCGTGGTCATTCACATCGCATTTCTAATTTCTATATTGACGCCTCAATGTATAACGAATTTTGGTGTTTTGTTTTGTCGAATGTTTTGAAAATATGTTTGAAAACACGGGGAGGAGACTCGCCTTTCGATATACATTGCGGCGTAAGTATAGAAAACACGCGAGCAAGAGACTCGTCATAAGATTATACTCACTTACAAACATTTTAAGGGTTGGTTCTACTCATAAAACTGAACAACTTAGAAACTTTCCTTAGAAATACGAAAAGAAAAGGACCTCCAATATAAACGTGTTGATGAATTTCGTTGCTTAGTATGGAAGGTCCAAAGATAATTATTTTCATATTTCATTGAAAGTTTCTAATAAAAGTTGACCTTATTCAATACATATTACACAGACTAGATGAAAAAAAAAATACTGTTTCTGTAGAAATGCCCTTAAATGTTTGTGGACTTTTTAAGTTATGATATGACGACCCCGGCCCCACTGACGCCTATACCAAAACCAGCAATGTATGCCAAATCGGGCCCCATCTGTAGGGTAGTGAAATAGCCTTCTTAAGGCTAGCACAGACTAGATGCGTCGTACGCACGTAGAGGATAGCAACACGAAACTAAAAAAACTCGCATCCAGGTCGAAAACAGTACACAACCACAAACTAAAAAAATACTGTCAGGTCAAGTCAAACCAACTTTATCAAGTTTTGTTCTCTCGAGTTTATTTTACAAATTTTCTAAATATATTACACTTTAGTAATAGCGGCACAAGTTAGCTCAACGAATAAAAAAATGTCAGATCCCACAATACAAACATTTTGTTGTCATCATTCAGGAAACCAAGAAGATATGGCGGTCAGAATAATGAGCGAATTCAACACAGATTCTTACAATACAGTTTGTTTAGTATCCTCTACAATTGGTATTATGGGGTCTTTGTATCAGGTAAGAGGTGCTGCATTGCTTTTACAGTGTATTAGTGGTGGTCGTGAATGTTCTAGCTTGGTTCTAAGTAACACTTCTCTTCCGGTAATTTTGTAGGTTTTCCCAAAGTTGACGAAAGGGGTTTCGGGGGGACAATCGTTATCGTCGATCCGGGGCCGCAGGATTATCGTGTGGTTAGCTGTCGCCGACCTATTTGCATCATTTGGTAATTATATTTTTGTTTGCCATGCCTCTTTTTGACCTAACCTTGAAATATGACCATTAATAATACTGCTAATTTTGATTGTTCACAAAAAACTATAAATAATATCTTATTTTATTAAGGTTATGTTTATGAACTTTGAAGGTGTCCTACTCCGTTCCTCACTATGGCTTAGATATAAAAATATCATGCCAATGCCCGATGATGATGTTAGTGTCCTGTTTTGCAGCATTATTTCTGTGAGTATACAAAAATACGAAATACTTAATAATAAAACACAGCAAGCATGTAAAGAAAATTCTTTGTTTTATAATTTCCAGGCTTGGACCCAATATTTCTACACAGTAACTTGGTTCTGGACATTGTTCTATGCTATAGACACTTGGCTGGTTGTTAAAGGCCGAGATTCTCATCCTGTACTATACCATTCTCTGGCCTGGGGGGTGCCAGCAGCTACCACCGGCATAGGCCTCTCAATACTTTACATTCCTAATGCTACGTAAGTTACTGTAGATAAACAATTTATTTCCATTTGATTTATTCAAGATATTTATATAAAGATTAGGTTACTACTTGAGTGGAAAATCTTTGAACAGCCATAACTTCAGGACATATAACCTTGCAAAGATTGAAAAACTGATTTAATTTTTTATGTCTGATCCCTTTTTTGTGTGATGTTTGATGGAATTGTATTGAAACTGCTTTGCAGAAAGCTGGTCTAGTTATGCATATTAACAATGAAAGTAACCAATTATTTTAATCCTTTCAGATGCCACAACTTTACATCTGTAAGTTCAGCATTACTCAAAGTTCTTCCTAACTATTGTGCCACATACTTGCCTATAGCTATGGTGATGATAGTGAACCCTGTTATGTATTTGTTGGCAAGCAAGGATATTGAAATGGCAGTAGCATTGCCACTAGCCCAGGTAGGTCCTTATGTGTTTCTCATATTATATTTGTTTATAAGCATAAATTACAACATGTTTCTTTTTTGATTGACTTGGTTTTAAAAAAGTTGTATAAGGCTGCTAAATTAAAGAGTTTTATACAAGTCCACACTCAAAAACTGCTGGGTCAATTTTGATAGTTATTTCCATATATTGTTGCCACTTTCATCAAAATCATTCCAGTTGTTGTTAAGCTACTGGGTGTGGGTATTCATGCATTTCTCCATTATAAAGTTTGTTAATGTTTCCTTAAATACAACTTGTTTCAGTTTACCAGTAAAGAGAGGCGGTTGGTAGACACACTAAAATTGAAGTTCTGCCTGATCAATGCAGTATTTTACATCTGCTGGTTGCCAAATCTTGTGAATGGCTTACTGCTTTGGACTATGTGGTTTAACATCCCAGTTAAAGCCATCATCACTATTTGGTACATAATGGTAAGAAGTTTACTTTATGTGTAATCCAATGAATATATGCAATGCCATGCATAGAAAATTGTTATGCTATAATTTTTTTATTTCCTTTTCAGGCTATTTTCAACCCAATGCAGGCATTGTTGAATGCAATGGTTTACCGAAAATGGAATTCTGACAGTCGTCAGTACAGGCCATCATTTCCTAGATCTGAAAAAGAGTTTAACTTCTATGATGAGCAATCTCCTCTCCTTGGTTCAGAACCACCCCGGCTGCAGCTAGGACCTATCACACCTCCTAGTATTAATGATTATGCAACTTTGTAAGAAGAAAGGTGTTTTTAAAATGGTCTGCCTGGCCCTCTGATTGGAGTCTAGCACCAATCAGGTTGTGGTGTTCTATTGTTGTGGGAGTGGCAGTTTTCTTTGCCTTCTAGGTGAGCTTGTTTAATCTTTGACTTTCCGTCAGCCATATCTAGCCCAGTCAAGAGAAGGCTTGTACAAAAAAAGTATTAAAGGGATGTTTATGTTGCTGGACAAGTATTTTCGAAGTAGGAAAATAGTAAAAGGCCACATTCCTAAGTAATTTTAAAGACTGTTTATGTTTACTTGCTTAATCAAATATACATCCCCAGAAACTTTTATGTTTTGTAGTCGAAAGTAGTTCCTATAGTGTGACCATAATCAATAGGTTTAAAAGAAAGTTATGTGGTTTGATAATATTTTTATAAGTACTTAAAAGAGTTAAAATTTAAAAATAACTAATAAGAAAGACCAGTAGGTAATTGAACCAGAGTTTTTATTCATGTATAAAGTACCTAGTGGTTGTTTTATATTCCATAATGTTTATACACATTTGTTTGTAATTAATTATGTTGTTATATAGGTATGATTAATTGATTATGATATGACATGTGTACCTAGTTAAGCTAATGTGATTATTTTTATATGTACTGGAAATGTGTTTTGATATTAATATACTTTTACACATTTGTAATAAATTCAAAAGTTTTATTTGATTTCTTAGATAGGTACTATAAAAATTCTTTATCTGTATTTTAAGTATGAAACAAAATAATATTACTGTAATGTTTTAATACTTTAATAATAATGATATATACATAGTTAGATCATCATTTACATATTTAAATTACACAGTTACTATCACAATACTCATACATCTTCATTATCAGGTGGGGCCATGGTCAAGTCTGTTACATCTTTGACAATCATATGTGCAATTTGCCAAGCCATTTCCTCTTCAACTTTGGAAGTGTTTGTTGGCACAAATCTGCTAACCATTTTCTTCAAAACTGATCTGTCCTTTTTGTCAGGATCTGGTTCAAATTTTGATTCAAACCTGCCAAGGCTGTTTACTCTCCCAAGGCTTAATCCATCATTCTTTTTCCTCTGCCATAAAGCATCTGCATTGTATAGTTGATTTGAATCTATTGTCATGTCAGGTACAGAATGATTGCGTTTCTTTTTTCGGAAGACTGGGTCTCCCATGGCTAGAAGAGTGTTCTGAGTGCTTATACTAAATTCACTGCTACAGTCAGAATGAGATTTCAGATTTGAACACCTCTGCTCAACAGAGTGCAACATTTCAGAGAGATACTTATAATATAATTCAGATTCTAAAAAAGTCTTAACATATTTACTTAAAGTGTTAAACACTATTCGATAAGGTGTATCAAAACATGTGGCTAATGGTCCACCTTCTCTACAAATGTCACTTTCAATTTGTGACCTTATATCTGTAGGGAATCCAACAGGTTTTGTAGCCTGCAGAGAAAAATATTTGTCATACAGCACAATGGCATCATCTTGAGCCTGCTCAGGGTTGGTGGGATTCCCATCCAGTAGATTGTCTCTGAAGTGAGAAACAGCAATCAGAAATTCCAATAATACACTACAGCCTTCCTGCTCTAAATATTCAGTGAAATAAAATAGCACTGATTCATTGTACAAAATATCTTCCAAGTTTAGAGAGCCACTGGTTAAAATGTCAATTTGTGCTTTTATGTAAAAATGGCTCTCTAAAAACCCATTGAAATAATTACTTTCAATTTGGTTGAAAACAATTTCTTGTACTGGCTTAAAGCAGTCTTCATGTATTTGTCCCTCTGGTTGGCATATATTTGTTATAACTGATTTTCTTAAACTGTCTGGTAAATCTATTTGGTGTGGGGCTTCTAGAGCAACATACTTTTTAAATAAGTCAATTGCTACTTCAGTTGGATTCTTTACATTGTTTTCACATGCTTCACATCTATTTTTGGTATGTTCTGATAAGTTCAAACAAGAACTTGTAGAACAGTCATTTTTGTTAAGTTTTGTTTCATTTGTGTTATTAAAGGAGCTGCTTCCTCTCCAGCTAAGTCTTTGTGAAGCAGTATTGATACATTTACATTGAAGATCAAAACTTTTTGTTCTACTTAGTTTGGAATGATTGTCATATTCATTATTTTTTGTGCACATGCTAGTAGAAACTAGACTCCTAAAATTGTCTAGTTCGAGCCAACATTCCACTAGCATGATTTTACTTATACTTTCCATATACAGTATAAAATATTTCAGAGATTTCTTTTCCACTAGTATGTTCCATAAATTCAAAGATAATTTCGACTTCTTCTCAAATGTGCACAGGTTATCTGAAATGAATTTTAAATTATAAACATTGGTAAGAAGGCATGGGCAACGCGGTAAAATTAGTCACGATAGTCTACGAATAAATTATACCTGTATTTTCCTTGTCTGTTGGGATGTCTAGAATAGTCTTGACGTCAGAATTGGAACTACACGCCGCACTCAGTTCTGATGGTTCTGGTGGCCGCACTGGGCAACCGGATTTTCCCTTAGCTAAAACATTAAACACATACCAATATCGTGTTACGATAACTAGTTACGACTCATCTAAAAAAAACTACGATAAGAACAATGAGAACAAAACAATGATTGCTACCTGCACTCTTCCAAAACTTGATCATTTTCTTGAGTTCACTGCGACTGATGTGCCATGCACAGCTATCAACAATAATTTAAACCGTGCATAGCGTAAGTTCTTCATAAGTCTGCTATTTGGGCGTAAATGTAAACAATAATACTGAAATGAAAACAATTTTGCGAAACTGTGAAGTAGTCGGCCGAGTTGTTGTAATACGTCACGTAAATTCACCAATCTGACATTGACAGTTCAGTAATGTTGCTACTGTAAAATATTTTTAAAATTTTGGTAGAATTTCTTTAATTTCTAGAGACTGACTATATCCGCAAAAAAAACTAGTTCTTCAGGTTGTTCCATCCACAAGAACTACTTACAAAGATTTTAAGAAAGATATTAATTATCAGAGATCATAATAATATGACCACTGCGCTCGGCTGTGCTACTGCCTACGAGTTGGTCTCAACATCCGGAGTTCCTTAGTTTAATGGTTTTATTTTAGAACAAAACGAAACAGATTATTATAGTTATGACTCTTTGTGTCTAGTTCAAATGTTGGCTCGAATCGAATGCGCTTCGGAAGGCACGTTAAGCCTTCTGTCGTTACAAATAGGTCATTAGGTAGGTACCTACTACTAATGGGTATGTAATGATTGATATAAATATTTTTAATATAATTTTGTTTGATATACCAACAAATTATCTAATTTTGTTTAATATAACGTCTCATTTAATATAATGCACATTTGTTATAATTTTACTTCGTATAACGTTATTTCACATAACAATCATTTGATATAATTATTATTTCAAATAATTTATAAATGATATAATGATTACTTGCTATAATATTACATGTTATAACGATAAGTTGGTATAATGCGTGGTAAAAACCTTATAGCAATTCTTTGTAGTTTATAGGCCTTGTAATACAATCACTTGTTGCAGATTATTACCGAAAAAGTGGCGACCAACTATTTTTTTCTTGCGGGGGGCTTCGCCTCCCGAGCCCCCCTTTGTGGGGGGCTGCGCCCCCCCGTCCCCCTGCTTGCATGCATGCAGGCAAGCAAGCAGCAGGCATGCATGCATGCAAGCAAGCAGCAGGCATGCATGCAAGCAAGCAAGCAGCAGGCATGCATGCAAGCAAGCAAGCATCAGGCATGCATGCAAGCAAGCAAGCAACAAGCATGCATGCATGCATGCAAGCACAAGCAGGCATGCATACATGTCAACCTAACCCGAAGGCTATGGCAGAAGCGAGCGCTCGCTACGCTCGCCTGCTCGCTTCCGCCATAGCCTTCTGAACCTAACATATCCGAAGTCGGGGTGCCCCGAACTCCCGTGCTCGCTGCGCTCGCACCCGCCCTTCTTGTTTACGCCCTGTTATTACGAACCAAAATTTTGCAGTGGATTATATCAAAAATGCATTATATCATTAATAAATTAGTTCAAATGTTGGTATATCATCAGATAATATATTATCTGAGCAGTATATGAAATAATATTATATCAAATGTAACGTTATAAGAAATAAGCAGTATACGAAATAAATTTATACGAAGTTAGTATTATATTAAGTGAGTGTTATGTCTTTTTAGCGTTATCACAAACAAAAATATATCAATTGTTTTTATAACTAAAGTTACGCACCCACTACTAATACCTACCTATTAGGTATTTCTGAAAGCTCAACAGGTCGTTCATCGACTCATGGTCCCACTGTAAGAAGCACGTTGTGTGGGTGGGAACCATTCAGTAGGTAGGTTCCTATGCTATTCTAGCTTAGGCGCTTAACCTTCCAGTGATTCCAGTTTGCGTCGAGCTAAGCTATATAAAGGTAGGTAATAATAAAAACGTAAATAGGGACCATGGTACCATGCTTCTATAGTTTTATATAGGGTGTTAAAATTATTGCAGAAATATTCTGTTGTGTCGTTATCCTGTCTCTCAGACGTGGTTTGCTTATCTTTTAGTTATTTAAAAGGAACGCAGTAACTGTTCATCACATCACAACCTGTATACAGTGTAATAACAAATACACTGGACCACAAATAAAAGGGTAGTATTTAAACGCAAATCAAATAATATCCTTTTTCTATGCAATAAGATTCCAAATTCCCATCAAAATTACTGATTGCACAGCATAATATTCAACTCAAAATATCACTAAACACACTACAATTTATTTTCGCAGCGTACAGCGATTTTTCCTAAAGCAAAAGCTTTTTCATCAATGCACAGCTAATAATATTAATGCACATTATACCTGTTAACTCTTTTTCTTTTAAATATAGCTTCTATTTTTATATTATTTACAGCAGTTTTTATTAGAGATGAACAATCATCGTTAATCATACACATCGATAATCATATTTTAAATTGATGACGCGCATAGCGTGTCGTTTCTGGCACATCGCCGGCCGCTGCCGCGGCACGCTCGCTCCGCTCGCTCGGCTCGTGCGTTGTGGTCAAAGTTCTAACCTAACCTAACCTAACCTGGCGCTTTCCGCTATACCTAACGGACCTATAAACTTATGTTTACTTACGTATGTTTACTGGTTAATATGTGACTGGAATAGTTATTTTGCTATGAAATTTGGAAAATTTGCTGTGCAGTCAGTATTCATGCTATGTATGTAGTATTTTTGTACAAAAATAAATTTATCTGTATTGCATAATGAGGAAAAAAGTTATGTCATATTGATGTAAAATTTCGAATTATCTGCTGTTTTTGTTTTGTTAAACATTTAGTTTATTTGTAGTGAAGTAAGATATTTGATGTAAATAAAAATATAAATGATGAATATGTATTGATAGGCGATTATTTATTTGATATGCAATTTATAATATCCCCAAATAAAATGGGTCGGGAGGAAAATCGCAAATACCTATCTTCAAAAGCAAAACAAAGACTATATGAAAGACTATTTTATTGAGTTTACATGGAAATAAAATTAAATTAAACTGAACCTTTCGTTTTAGAACAAATGTAAAATAACTTAAAATGAGTAACTTTTGCTGTAATTTCGTGAATGTGAAATGGCTACAGAGGTGTCGTTTTCACGTATTTTAATACTTTCTGTTGCGTCCGCGAGCTTGTAATAATGCTGATAAGCGACTTAGGCCGGTGTTCATCATTATATAAATAAACCCTGGTTAGGTCACGGACTGTTTAAATTGTAACAGATGCTTTACCGGCCTGCGTTGTTTTTTGGGTTCACCAACGTTTTTGGGACAATGGTTAGTGAACCGAGCGTTTTTGAATGAAATTGTTAAGAAAGACCGAATGGTTTAAATCTACCAAGTAAAAATGACATCTGTTCCCTCAGTGTAAACATCACAAGAACAGCATCCCAACATGGAAGCGTAACATTATTATACTACGGAGTTAAAAGTTCCCCTTGCCCATTCATTTGGGCAAAGGGAAGGTACTGTTAAATTTAGTATCCTGTGTTTGTGTCAAATTCAAGGAAGTGTAAACAAACAAACTCAAACCGACCCGACCGTTGACCGTGCGTGTTGTGAGCTGTAGTGATTGTTATATATTATTTTGCATTGAAAATGAGTGAATCTAAGGAAAGCCGAAAACGAACCGAAAATTATACATTTAATGAAAAGAACATTCTGACTCAATTAGTTGCAAAATATAGATCACGGATAGAAAATAAGCGTACTGACACTGCTACAAATGCAGATAAAGTAAGTGGTTGGAAGCAACTTGCTGCTGAGTTTAATTGTATCAGTAGTCATTATTATCGTACTGATAAAAATTTAAAGACTTGTTGGGAGAATATAAAACGTGCAGAAAAAAAGACATGTGCCGCTCGAAAACGGGAACACTACAAAACTGGTAAGAATACAAAAAGTACCTATGAAATATATTTTTTTTAACTCGTCGTCTTTCTGTATACTATAAAACGTATTATTTTTCAGGTGGTGGAATCCCGGAGCCACCTCTTCCTGGTACTGGAGCGGAAGGAGTTGTAGGAGCCATTTTAGGTCCATCATTGGAAGGGCTTGAAAACCCTTATGACAACGATGCACTTGAAGGGCATGTAAGTAATAAGTAAAAGTACCTAAAGTAAAAGTTATTCTTAGATTGCATATAGCAAAATGTAATCTAAATATGTTGCCTTTATTTAACAGAACTTAAACTTGTGTTAATGTACAATTACAAACTTACAATCTAAATTATATTATGTAGATATTGTGATCACTTTTCTGTTGTTAAATTTATCTGATTAATGTTTAAAATTTACTTCCAGAGCAACGATGATACTTTTGTGCTGTCTACAAAAGATGAAAACTCTTTGGAAGTTGAGGTTTGTGTTATAATGTAATATAATAATAAATAATTCCTATAATTCATTGTTTGACTTCCATTGCGTGTTAAGTTGTAGCAAATTATAATTAAGTAATAATAATATAATATAATGTTTCAGCACCAAAGTGATACCCAAATGAACGACACACAAAGTCAAGATTCATGCTCAATTGTATTCGATGGAGCTGGAACAAGACCACAAGTATGTATATGAATTAGGTTTTTATTTATGTTCTGTATGTATAACATGGCTGTTTCTTTGCTTGCATTTTATTAATTAAAATATTTTTTGTTTCAGAAACTCAATATGGATAAAATCGTAATAATGGATAAAAATCCTAATAACAACCTTAAGGAAGACAGAACTGTAAGCTAATATACATTACCTTAAAACTTCTGAAAAATGTCTGAAACATTTTGCAATTTTCACCTCCTTGGATACATTATAAAATTTGTTTTTTATCTTTTACAGGCTGATACTCCAAAATGGGAAAGCTGGACTCCGAATTCATTAAAGAAGCCCATGTCGGAGGTTCTCAAAGATAAAAATAGTTGGTTGAAAAGGCGAAGACCTGACAGTCAAAACCTAAGTGATCAACTTGTGCAGGAGAAAATAAACCTAGCGAAAACTTTGTTAGAAAATGCAAAGGCTGAACATCATGCCAAATTATTAATTTTAGAGGAACAATTGAAGCAAGAAAAATTAAAACCCAGAAGCTTGAAAATGAAATAGTTTAGTTTTGTGATTGGCAATGTGATTAAATTTATGCAATAATTATCTATTTATAAGTTTTTTCTAAGTTTGTATTATCCCAATCTATAACGAACACTTGTAGTTCAATACATTGTATAAAATGAAGTCGCTTTTTTGGTTTCTGCCTGTCTGTCGTAGTATTTGTTATACCTAACGGAAATTGATGCGGTTTTTTGTAATAGGTAGAGTGATAAGAGGAAAGTTTATATGTGTAACAAATGACAGGAAAATGCTTTATTGAGCGGGAAAATGAGTTGCAACGTGTGAAACCGCTAACGGGCCGCTGGTAGAAATAAGTTGGTTTGTTAGTAGGCATTTTTAAGAAGTGTCGTTCAAATTGTGTTATAATTGATATAAACTGATAAATTTTTGAACTTACTATTTATTGCGGTAAATTTACTGTTATACCTACAGTTTGATAGATAACACAGAGTATTAGTACATTTCAGTGCCTTTCGTGTGCTTTCGTTCATACCTACTTACGTATATTTTTCTTTGGATATAAATAAAAAACTTATTAAATTTTAATTTTTGTATTTATTTCACAGATACTTTATGTATTTCGTGTAGCATTCAAACAAATTGTTTTGTAATAATCATTAATTAGTCTTCTTCTGGCTGGGTTAATATCCTGATCGCATTGGTGCCTTCAGAACGCTGCTCTCTTATCCTGCCTTCTTCAATAATACTCGCCCATGGTGCAGGCAAAAGTAATTCAGGGTCATCAGGCGGCAGCTCTTCACCATTTCGTTGAAGAATGTTATGAAGTACTGCTGTAGCAACTATAATAGGCAGGGTGTTTTCTAAGCATACATGCATTCCCAGTGCAAGAACAGGAAACCGCCTCTTCCATATTCCAAATAGTCTTTCTATTGGGTTCCGGGTCCTAATCTGTGATTCGTTGTACAACGACTCTCCAGTAGCCTCAACTGTACTAAGCGGCATCATTAAATAATTTCTGTTCATGTATCCACTGTCTGCCACTAGTACTGAGTCATTGTATCTACCCAGTTCAAAACTCGCATTAATTCTGGATGCACTAAAATGCGCTCATCATGGCAACTACCTGGCCACCTGGCTACCAAGTCCATGATTTCAAGTCTGGCATTGCAAATAGCTTGCACATTAATGGACATGTAACCTTTCCTGTTTCGAAATGTTTCTGCATGACTGCCTCCTGGAGAAGCAATCCTTATATGAGTACAGTCCAGTGCTCCTATTACCTTGGGAAACTTGGCTATGTTATAAAATTCCATTTGATTTTGACGTATCGCAACAGAGTTTCCTGGAAATTGTATGAAGTGTCTCCCGAGCGCAGCAATAGCAGCAGTCACCCGATGTATCGCCCTGTTCGCCGTTGGTCTGCTGACACCAGCGAAGTCTCCCATAGTCAACTGGTGGCATCCAGTAGCATAGTACCTCAAAGTAAGCAGCAGCTGATTTATAGGTGATAGAGAGTTATTTCTGTCACTTTGGTATTCCAATTTCTCTTCAATTATATCAAGCACTTCCATTGCACTCCTCTTTGACAAACGAAATCTTAATTCAAAGTTTTTTTCATCACATTCTTGATAATAATTGCGGCGGTCTTTAAATAAACGAGGCGTGCGAAAAAAACTTTCCCAGTTTTCAAAATTTTCTAATACGTCATCTTCTCCAATAATATAATTAATAGCGTTTTGCATTTTCAATTTTATTTACCTTCTGTCACTTTACTTTTGATGCTTCTTCACTGGTCTCGCGATTCGCTTTGAATAACAAAATTTAATAATACCTACAAGCTCTTACCGATACCGTATTGCGCAATAGGTAATGTTGTAAAAGTTTTTGAGTCTACAAAACAAAGCTACTAGATGACCGACCCGCACAGCAGGACATAAGGCATCCTTTTGTTTTTCGAGGAACCACATTCGCATCTGGCTTTAATGGGCCTTCAACAAAGCTTAACTGACGTGACGACCATGTTTAAGATAACTCTTCGATTTAGGTCCGGTGACAGCACTTAAATGATGGTTAGTGTTTGGTGAACTGTAAAATTTGTGCAAATCCATGGTTAAGATATAACGGATCGATTAAAAAATTAACACCCGTTGATGAACACCGGCGCATACTTGTGACCACCAGGTTTTTGAGGCGATTCTGCGGAATACTCTGCCATTCCTCAATCAAAGCTTCTTTCAGTTCACGAAGTGAGGTTGGCGGAGGATTCCGCTGACGAACACGTCTTCCCAATTCGTCCCAGGCGTGCTCAATTGGATTTAAGTCGGGGTTACGTGCTGGCCACTCAATGCGTGTGATACCTACTTCTTGAAAATACTCTTACTCTATCTGAGCTGTATGCGAGCGGGCATTGTCTTGCATAGAAATGCCATTCTCGCCCAAGTCCACTGAAAAATATGGACCAACATGGTCATTCAGAATTTCAATGACATATCTTTCTTTTCAAGGTATCGTTATTTAAACTAGGTACACCCAGAAAAAAAATACACCTCTCTACTAGTACTCGGTATAATTTACCTAATAAAATAAAATAAGTAAATACCTAATGAATAAGTAGGTACTTATACGCACCTAATGTATATTTGTATCAATGAACACTAAATAGTATTATTATTTATTTTATCATAATCAATCAATCAATCAAGTAGGTACGAATATAATCGGAAGCAGCAGGTTCCGTACATAATTTCTTCGACGTAACGGTCCATCAGGCAAATTATCCGCGGTCCTTGCGTAATCCGAGGGTGTGCGTAATCCCAGCAAGAAAGTATCTCCTACAGATAATTGAGTATGAGTAGCAATTAGTGCATAGTCTTCTGTAAATGTGCGTGAAATAAAAAATTAGTGCGTGTTGTAGTTTTTGAGAAAAACGGAAAAAACTGATCCTGCTGGGGTAACGTTTTTCCAGCAGGAAGATTCTAAACTAAAGCCTGGAGAGAAAAGTTTTGTATATCACCAGATAGCTTATATTTGTGCATATTTGTGCGCCAATAATCAAATTTGTGCCTCTTACGGTTTTAGAGATATTTGATTTCCTGCTGGGGTAACGTTTTGAAGAAACTCGTATCTCGGAAACCATCAAATGTGCAGCTGTGGGATAAACATATTTGAATAGCTCTAAATTTGTGCGAATTTGTGAAAAAATAATATTACCAAAAATATTTACCGCTTTGAAGTAATCGTGCATTATTGATATATAAAAGAAATCCTTATAATTAAACTAGAAAGCGTTAATGCTCACTAAAAACGGTGTAAGGCGTTTCTTCTTATTCATATCAAGTATTATAAAAAGTTTCAAGAATGTACATGCACGCGTTTTTGAAAAATCAGACTTAAACCACCTTAAACTTTAATCTAACAATGTCATAACTTTGAATTCAAATTACAAGAAACCAAGTCAAGCTAGGATTTGTGGGAATAAATTAATAATTAGTGCCTGTTCAGACATATATGTCCTGAAAATTTCAGCTCCAAATGCCTTGTATTGTAAAAGATACAAATAAAACACTAAACCTAGGGCTACATAACCGGTTACCCGACCAAATTAGAATGGTCACAAAAAAGCGACGGTTTCATACAAAGGTATGACCTTCTTAAATACACAGTATTAACGCCCGTACAATCGCGTTCATTACGTTTATCGGCAATCCTAGTTTTAGTGCATTATCAGTAGGTATTTTAATTACCTACTCTTTATAAGTTACGAGGTAACATTTCTATCAAAATATACCCACATTGACATGATGGGTATTAATTATACTTTATACTTACCTATCGAGTTTTAGGCGAGAAACACACGTAACATCCTTTGCTTTGCATTTTTGACATCCGTTCAAAGGACGCTAAATTATCGCACGCCTGACACATGATTCTATGTTGGGAAACCTTTATCTGCGATGCGGTGCAATGCAACCGAGACAGGTGTAGGCAGCTACCACAATGAATCCGAGAAACCCGTGAAATATGTCTGTCTCCGCCAACCGATATCGGATGGACAGAGACGGACATATTTCACGGGTTCGGGTCGGACGTAGTGCGAAACCGCTCTAAGTGTAACAGAGATAAAAAAAGGGCAAATTCATAGATTAACGCTTGTTGATGCGACATATCATCTTGTTTGCATCTTGTGCGTAGATGTAATGGTTGGATTTTTCAAACTAATAAAAAAGTTGGTTGTGTTGTGAAGTATGCGTAAAAAAACTAAAATGTTTCGTGGGATTGTTTGTTTATTCTAGAATGTGCTTTGTCATTCATCATCTTCCTGCCCTTATCCCAATTACTTGGGGTCGGCGCCACACGTTTCGTTGAACACGAAATCGAGTTGCAAAAGGATTTTGCTGAAATTTACGACCGGCCGCCTACCAGACGTCAACCCTCCTTGGGAATGCTTTTGTGGTGGATTAACCGCCACCATACGGTTGGCCCTGGCTGTTTGGGTCGGGTTTATCCTTCGGTCGCCTCTTACGACCCCCACGGGAAGAGAGGGGGTGGTGCTATTCTACTCTGCCGGCACCACAGGGCATACTCTGCCGGCACCACACGGCATACTCTGCCGGCACCACACGGCATACTCTGCCGGCACCACACGGCATACTCTGCCGGCACCACACGGCATACTCTGCCGGCACCACACGGCATACTCTGCCGGCACCACACGGCATACTCTGCCGGCACCACACGGCATACTCTGCCGGCACCACACGACATACTCTGCCGGCACTACACGGCGTGTCATTATGGAGTGTAAATTTAAACAAACAAAACAACTTAGTTTATTTTACATGTATTATAATTCCAATCAGACAAGCCAACCAAAAACAGAACCGGCAATCTTCCACCCATCTGGCCAAATAGACCGCAGTAATCATCAGCCACTACTAGGCCAGACAAATCGTCGCGACTACTTCTATCAAAGAAGCGACAACCGGGACTCCCGCCACTTGTAAGGTCCCGATCACACATGTGACTTTTTATGTCGCGGGTCGCGTCGCGCGCTATCTGGCCGGGCGATAATCGGACATCTCTCTCTATCCGAAGAGAGTGAAAGGGATTCCCGACTGTCGCGCGGCAAAAAAGTGAACTGGAACTAATGCAACTGTTTTATTTTCATAGCGGTAACGGCGATAACAAATACAAATACAAATACAAAATTCTTTATTCAATATAGAATATAAAATATTACTTATTGATAGTCAATATTACACAGAAATGAATTTAGTCATTGTAAAAAGGAGAAATTTGCAAGGCACAATTTTCTTCTTTTTATAACAATTTTTATTCCTAGTATAAACGCGGCTCGGGCGGGATAAAAAAAATAAAAATAAAGGCACTGCCTCGGGGCTGGCCAGGCTAACCACACGGCATGTAACTTTATTCCTCAACGACCAGTAAGTGAAAACAAATTCGGTCAAGATTTTAAAAAGGCGTTACATGCGTATTGTTAGTCGGACCTCCTGGACAGGAAAACCCCCCAAAAACCTGCCCAGAAGTGCTCCTATTCTAGAATTCACAATTTTTGTAATCCCTAAGCTACCCTAGCTAAGTTTGAGAAAAAAAAACAATAATGGTAATAGCCGAAAAACGGCGCAACGTTAAATTAAAAGTGAATATAAAAAAAAGTTACAGTAGAATATTCTGTTTCGTCTTAAAAAAAATACTTTATATAAGCATGTAAAACTACTCCCATGAAGATTTATCTTGCATATAATCAGATATTTCATAATAGCCTTTCTTGTACATTTTTTGTTTTATTACTACTTTAAATTTATTTAAGGGTAAATCTTGGATATTTTTTGGAAGCTTATTATAAAAGCGTATACAATTTCCCTTAAAGGATTTACTTACTTTACTAAGCCTGCTTGTATGTGCTACAAGTTTGTCCTTATGTCTAGTGTTAAAGTTATGTCTATCACAATTTTTCTCAAAAGCAATAATATTTGATTTAACGTACACTAAGTTTTCATATATATATTGAGACACAAATGTTAATATATTGATCTCTTTAAATTTTTCCCTTAAGGAGACTAGAGGCCCTAATTTATAAATTGCACGAACAGCCCGTTTCTGCAGTACAAAAATGTTTTTCACATCCGCAGCATGACCCCATAATAGTAAACCATAAGACATTAAGCTGTGGAAGTAACTAAAGTAAACTAGTCTAGCAGTATTGACATCAGTGAGATATCTTATCTTTTTAATTGCGTATGCTGCTGAACTCAGTCTCTTCGACAATTTCACAATATGTGGCCCCCATTGGAGCGAGGCGTCCAAAGTTATACCTAAAAAGACTGTTGAGTCTGCAAGGTTCAACTTTTCATCCTTTACTTTAATAATTGTTGTGCTCGGTTTGACGTTAGGTAATACAAACTTTATACATTTAGTTTTCTTTTCATTCAATAACAGGTTATTAACTGTAAACCAATTAACTACTTCGATTATAGCGTTGTTCACGTCGTCATAGTTGAGTTGTTGCCTCTTTACTCTAAAAAGTAATGAGGTATCGTCGGCGAACAAAACTATATCATGTTTTTCTTTAACAAGATAAGGTAAATCATTAATGTATACAAGAAACAGGAAAGGACCAAGAATTGAACCTTGTGGGACGCCCATGCTTATGTTTGATCCAGATGATCTTTCACCATTGACCTCAACCTTTTGAATTCTGTTGTTCAGATATGATTCCAAAAGACTAAGAGCCTGGTCTTTTACGCCGTAGTGACTTAGCTTCCTTACAAGAGTTTCATGATGGACACAATCAAACGCTTTGGACAAATCACAAAATACACCTATTGCATCTTGAGATTTCTCCCAGGCGTCGATTATATGGTTGATGAGGTCAACACCTGCGTGAGTAGTAGAACGACCCCGTGTAAAACCAAATTGCTGTAAGTGCATCAAGTTATTACGATAAAAATGTCCTTGCAATTGATTTAGAATAACTTTTTCAAAAATTTTACTGAGAGTTGGTAGAATAGATATAGGTCTAAAATTAGTGGGGTCAGTAGTACTACCGGCTTTGAACAGCGGAATAACTTTGCTATGCTTCATCAAGTCAGGAAACTGGCCACTGTCAACACATTCATTAAAAATACATGCTAGACATGGGGCGATACAATCAATTATAGAACTTATAATCTTAACAGAAAGGCCGTGTAGATCTGAAGTCTTTTTCATTTTTAAAGTTTTAAATACTTTAATAATTTCTATGTTTCTGACATGATGGAATCTAAAATGCTTGTCGCAAAGGCTTACATTTTCTTTCAGAACAGATTCAGCGAAATTAGGGCATGAGTTTAACGATTTGGTGGTCGAAACTGGAATATCGGTAAAAAAGTTTTCAAAAGCCTGAGCTACTTCCGAATTTGTCTTTTTTATTTCATCATTTATTATGAGTTTGAAGTTTTCATTACGTCGTTTAGATTTTCCAGTTTCGTTATTTACAAATTTCCAAGTGGTTTTTGTTACGTTAGTGCTGTTTTTAATATTATTTTTTATGTAGTTAGATTTAGCTACTGTACAAACCTGCTTAAAAGTTTTAGAATAACGTTTTACGTATTCAGCAAAAGATTTAGATTTATTATATGACCTTTCATCATACAAATCATACAATTTTTCTCTACTTCTATGAATTCCTATCGTGGCCCAATCACTGAATAATAATTTAGTGCTAACTTTAATTTTCTTAGATTTAAATACATTGTCATATTCTGCTTTGGCAAGACTAAATACTGAGTTATATAATTTATTTGGATTTTCATCATAATGTAAATCAGGTAATTTTTGTATGATATTTTCTCTGTAATGATTTAACCTCTTTTCGTTTACAGGAACACATGTAATATCTTGTTTAGGTGCCTTTTCAATGTTAATTTTGAAAGAAGCTAGCTGACCAGTATGGTCAGAGCTTAATTTATTTATGACAGACGCGTCTTCGGGTTTAATATTTGTAAAAATATTATCTATGCATCTGGCTGAAGTGGCCGTGATTCTCGTAGGCACCGAAATAAGATGTACGTGGTCGTAACATAAAAATAGTGATTGAAACCTCTTACTTATACTAGAATTTTCAAGAATATTAATATTGAAATCTCCACAGACAATTATTCCTTTATTGGATTTTATTACTTTATTTAAAGCTTCCTCCATAACTTTTTCGAAGGAATCATATTTAGCATCAGGTGGGCTATATACGCTCATTATGACAATATGCTCAAGTTCTACACAGGCTATTTCAATAGTTCGCTCAACGGATAAGTTCACGATATCAGTGCGTTCTTTGTATTTAAACTCGTTTTTAAGTAATATTAACGAGCCGCCGCGTATTGCTGTTGATCTGTTGAACGAACTTACTACCTGGTGATTACTAAAACTGAACATGAGCTGATAATCTCTAAGCCAATGTTCAGTTACACAAAGTATATCAATGTTAAGACAGTTCATGAAAAGTTCAATTTCTAATTCCTTACTTATCATGCCTTCAATGTTTTGGTGTACAATCTTTAAAACACGGCTATTGCAATTTTTATTATTATTCTTACAATTTTTGATATCATTATTTTTTAAGCTTTGTTTCTGCAAGATAGACTGACTTAGGTTAGTAAGTGACATAGAAGTCGAAGTAATGCCAGAGTTACTCTCTGTTGTCTTAGGAATTAATTTAAAGTACTTGGAACCGATTCCAAGGTTATAAGGTTGGTATTCTGCTCAATAGAAGCAGTTGTCTGGTTAGCCAACAAATTGGCTGAATGTTTAACCGAACTAAACATACTGTTTAGTTTTCGTATAAAATGGGCGCGCGGTGCTGGCAACACTGCTCTGTCATCTTGTCACGTCCTCTGCCGTCGCCCGCATCGTGGATGCGAAGTTTAATTATAAATAAGTAATTTAGTGTGCTTTCGGTTTTCTCGTGTGGTTTTCCCTGTTCGGTGGGGAAGTAAACCAAGTGATTTTTGGTTCCGGCCTTTTGATTGAGGCCAACGTGGTCGCCGGTAACATAACCTCACTTTGAGTCGTCGCTCGCGTCGCGGCTGCCGATAGCCATATATTTTTTGATTGTTTTCTTGATTGGGGGCCAACGGGGCCGATTCCTCATTCGGAGAGGAATCTTTAGTTGTTTTTGTGTTGAAAACATTGTTGATGTCGAACTGTGAACTGGTGAATGGTGGAGTGATGAACTGAGGTGAAGCCAAAACTGTCGGAGGGACGGAGTGCCACACGAGCTGGTGCCCGGGTGCAGTAAGTCTAGTACCTAAGTCCCAATCCAAAAGTCTTCCTCAAACCTGATACCTATTTTTCCTGTCAAAAACTAGACTTACAAGGAAACGACGGCGTCATCGTTCGCTCGGTAAGCAATTCGTTGCTGGGCCCTGTTTAAGTAGATTTTGGAAACAAGAATTTCTCGGCCGGAAACTTTCCGGAGCAGAATTCTCTCATTAAATTTATTTTATTTAGCTATAGTAAAGAGCACTACGAATCGTAGTCAAATGTTGTTCCGAAGCTGATCGACCATTTAGTTTTAGATTTTAAGATAACTTTAATTTGCTTCCACTGCGCTAAGATCAGCTTCGGAATCAAACACATACCCTCGTCTCTATTCCTGTCACACTACTGCCGTGCGAACACTATCTGTCTCACTCTCTGTGCGCGAGACAAAGCTATGCGAGAAAACAGGCAGAGACAAGAGAAACCTTGCTAAATTTACTTATTTAAATTACATTTACTTCTTTAAATCGATCTTTTTAATTAAATTACATTAATTTATTTGAAAATAATATTTTACTCAACAATTCTACTAACCACTTTTGTACTTCAGTGTACTTAGACGCAATAAACCTATACTTGTTTATAAGTCAAGTTAAGAAGGTCATGCCTTTGTATGAAACCGTCGCTTTTTTGTGACCATTCTAATTTGGTCGGGTAACCGGTTATGTAGCCCTAGGTTTAGTGTTTTATTTGTATCTTTTACAATACAAGGCATTTGGAGCTGAAATTTTCAGGACATATATGTCTGAACAGGCACTAATTATTAATTTATTCCCACAAATCCTAGCTTGACTTGGTTTCTTGTAATTTGAATTCAAAGTTATGACATTGTTAGATTAAAGTTTAAGGTGGTTTAAGTCTGATTTTTCAAAAACGCGTGCATGTACATTCTTGAAACTTTTTATAATACTTGATATGAATAAGAAGAAACGCCTTACACCGTTTTTAGTGAGCATTAACGCTTTCTAGTTTAATTATAAGGATTTCTTTTATATATCAATAATGCACGATTACTTCAAAGCGGTAAATATTTTTGGTAATATTATTTTTTCACAAATTCGCACAAATTTAGAGCTATTCAAATATGTTTATCCCACAGCTGCACATTTGATGGTTTCCGAGATACGAGTTTCTTCAAAACGTTACCCCAGCAGGAAATCAAATATCTCTAAAACCGTAAGAGGCACAAATTTGATTATTGGCGCACAAATATGCACAAATATAAGCTATCTGGTGATATACAAAACTTTTCTCTCCAGGCTTTAGTTTAGAATCTTCCTGCTGGAAAAACGTTACCCCAGCAGGATCAGTTTTTTCCGTTTTTCTCAAAAACTACAACACGCACTAATTTTTTATTTCACGCACATTTACAGAAGACTATGCACTAATTGCTACTCATACTCAATTATCTGTAGGAGATACTTTCTTGCTGGGATTACGCACACAATCCGAGGACGCAGTGCACTAGCCGAGGCTATCGACCTTCCCACGGTTACTTGAAATAACTGTTAAGTTGGAAATAACTTGATGGCACCGCGGGCAGGGCGTCTCATCAGTCGAGCGCTTCACCGGGACTCGATCGCAATTCCAGACCTTGCTCATCAATAAAAATGTGTGCGAAAATTATTTTGGTTGTCTGCTCTTGCGTCGTCGGATACGTGAGCTCAGCTGCTACGTACGATCAGAGGCAGACTGGAGCGCTTAATGTCCAGGTAGACTTGAAGGACTTGAGGATTTTTGCGTTGATGAAAGGCGGCAAAGAAGAATATGTGGTAAGTTTATTCGTAGTTAGATTGTGATCAGATCAATATTTTAATTAAGGAAGTTATGTAGCTGTGACTATAGGTAACTATAGCAGAAACCACATTTAGAGTAGGTAGGTATAATAAATTACTCAACCTAGTACCTACACAATATTAAAATAGTCGACTCTATCAGATTTCTATATTTATTCTATAAAATGAAGTTAATTAATGATATCTATATGTAACTACCTACCTACTGACCAAAAACGATTACAGGCAAGTACCTACCTAATATGTAGGTACTTTCTAGTTAGAGCGTTACCAAGGAGCGTTATAATTGACATTATCGTGTTTAAGGTCAAAATTGTTTAATGAGAAAACCACCTTGTTGTGTCATTGTTTTTGTACGTTCTACAGCTGTGCCTACAAAATTGATACCTAATAATTCAGGTGCCTAGGACAGTCTTCGCCGACGCGAGCGCTGCCGGTGTTAGGGTGAAATGTTACTAGTGAGTGACCGATAGCGAAAACTTAGAACCGGCTAGTGATAAGGAACAACTTTCTCCAAGGAACATAGGTTGAAACACGAAAAAGAATTTTGGACCTCCCATAGTAACTGAAACCAGCTGATCGGCAAGTTTGTATGGGAGGTCCAAATTTTTTTTTCGTATTTTAACCTATGTTCCTTGGGGAAAGTTGTTTCTTATCACTAGCCGGTTCTGAGTTTTCGCTATCAATCACTAGTTAAGAGCATAGAGCTCTATTTTTGAATTTTCGTATGATAGATAACTAATTGTGCTTGTATCTATCACACGTTCTACTAAACAAATCCATTCACCCAAACACATACCTTTGACACGCACTAATTTGGATCGCTTAGGTAGTAAACGGGTTACCTATACTCCTTCAAAAATACGCCACCTGCTACATTAACTCTAGCACAGCAATCGTATCTAAGCTAGCAATATAAATAGCAATATCACCTCAAGCTACCCAGCTATTTTTAATATGTACCCAGCTACCTATACATATAAGGGACAAACTGTTTTTATTATTGGTTGATGGTTCATGCTCATGCAGTATGGAAAACCAGTTTAAGTTGATCCCATAAATAGATAACTCTAGGCGCTGCTAATAATCTTTTAGGTACAAACGGATGGCTAAATTTTTTTTTCTTTTACAGGATTATGATTACGCATACGATTACTCTGAAATGACAATAAAACCACAAAACGGCACTACACCGAAACCACTGAACGGTACAACTGTTGCTGATACCATCAATGATAATAGCACTGCGGTCGGCATTACCGAGCAAACAATTTTAGACATAAAAACTAACAGTTCGCAAAGCTTAGAAGCCGGTGAAGAAACGTCTAAAAACCCGATCAACGAGACATCAACAACTACAAAAACCTTTGAGACAGTTACTACAGCCGCAACGGAAATGCCTAACACGTGGAGTACTAAAGAAGCCACAACTGCCGTGCCTCGTCCCACCACGGCGAGTGGCTGCAAAAAGGGGTTCGTTATGAACCAGAAAGGAGATTGTGAGCTGAAGATGCAAGGAGCTGGAAATGCGTAAGTAAAAATAGCGGCAGATATTTTTTCCACCTGTATACATTAAGTCGGGAAATATTACTGGTTATCTTCTAAGTTTGTCCAACTTTTAGGAAAGTTAGGTCCATTCACAGAAGTTGATACCTTTAACAAACAAAATGTTAAATGGTTAGCCAAGATTAAATACCCCAAAACAGACGAAATCTAAACTACACTTTTCTTTACAATGTTTGTTATCATCCTAACATAGTTCATTTGAATTTGGCGGGTAATAAATTTTGAGACAGTAGGTATCTGCACCACACGAGGAGTCCCGCGGACAAATACATTTCATAATGAACAAATCAAGTAAAGTCATAGTAAAGTCAAGTCAAGTAAAAATAAAAGTACCTAAAATAGAGTCAAAATATGAAATAAAATAGATAGAGTCTTGAATAGTGTGATTTCACGCGATGACTGATATTTTTTGGACGACAGCACTGTACCTGCGGGACTCGTTTTGTGGCGCGGATTCCAGGACCTGATAGAAGATTTCCTTTAATTAAAGGTAACTATTTTAATTAAAACAAAGTTACTTAGACGGAAAATCTACTCTTAATAGAAGTGTAGTTTAAATGTAAACGCGCCAAATTCGAGTGAGTAATATTACGGTTTTAATAAAGTTCTCTGTAGGTAGTTTAATTAAAACTCCTTTCAGGTAGTATAATGAACTTGGCCTCCAATTTAACATTGTGATTTATTGGGTTCACTATTAAGATCATTATGGGTTCACTAGTAAGATCACAAAACCGTAATGGGTTGGTACAGTCACTCCCGCTCACTCATAAACAATCCAAAATGTAAGGTTTCGATTATTTTCAGACTGTAAAATTTTACAGCAATTATTATTAAGTACTTTTCTAGATGTAGCAACATTTATTGAATCGTACAACATTGTTTCTGTTCGGCTCGTCGATTAAAACACAAGAAAAGAAAATAGAAACCTTAAAAATGGAATTGTTCATGTGTTAGTGTGAGTGACTGTACCTACCAAATTAGCTACATAGATAGATTTATAGGGCCACAAAAAAAGTTTCAGGCGTTTAGAAAATGTCTTAGTACAGAAAAAATACGCATGACACGCGTTCAACGCGCGACGAATTCTGTTATTTGTATACTTGATTCTGATAGAACACTTTCTTAGCTATTCATACAGGGTGTCCGGCGGACGGATAAGGTGTAAAAAAACTGCAAAAACTATAAGTCCATGAAACTGAACAACTTTTCCTAAGGAATATAGGTCGAAATCTGAAAAAGAAATTTGGACCTCCTCTACAAAATTTGTCGGATGGCCACTGCTAGTTAAAATGGGACAGCCAAATTCTTTTCTCAAATATATTTCGAAAAAAGTTGTATATGGACTTATTCACCCCTCAAAATATGAGCAGTTATTTTTTTACATCCTGTCTGTATATTTAGTTTAAGCAATAGAAATAGGACTGGATCTCTATCCCTACTCTCTCTACCTTCTCTCTAGCACATAATAATAGTTCTGGCATGTACCTATTGTCTTTTTCTTTTGCTTACTTATTTAATTTAAACAGTGTTTAAACAAGTGTCTTGAACAGTAAGGTGTCTTCTCAAAGTCATTGAATGAATGTTTTTTTTTTTTAGCTTATTGAAACTGGTCAAACTGTCACAAAAACTGAAACTAAGAAGAGAAAATAGACACAATGAAGATTCCACAGCATGAATTAAGAAATCAACAACACCTAGTTGGAACCCACATTGGAACTCCATATTGTAACAAAAAAATTGTTAGACACATTAAACTTTAAATAAATTATATTAGACATACTGATTAAAGTTAAGATCATAACTGAAGACTGCTTTACAAAATATTTCTAAGAAGTAGGTAGTTATTATTACAAAGTCGTAATTTTTTATGTAAGAGTTGTGTGATGCAATATTAATAAATAAATAATAAATAACATTATTGGTAGTTTTGTGATTATGCCATTGTGTATTGATACTAAAACATACTCAGTACAATATTATTTAAATAATAGAGAAGACATAGATTGAATTCTTTATTAACATAACAGAACTCTTGTGCTCTCTAAGCAGAATACACTCCGTGACTTTAATATACATTCAAAATTTGTATGTATAGGACGGGCACTATAGTTCTCACATTAAAATACTTTGTACTATCTCTCAGAAAAAGAATAAACATCAATATTATGTTGAATTATTTAATTTTTTAAAGACAAAGCTATTCAACAATTGAATAAATAAATAAGGAATTTATACCTTAATTTAACATAGTACAAGGTAAGGTAAGCTTAGTTAAAGTTTGCAAAGACAAAATAGGAGGGGAATGAAAGCTCCAATAGTTATAAATACTGGGATGAGCACAGAACTCTCATCCATGGAGTAAGGGTCAGGTTGCTTTGGGCCACTGGTCAGTTTGCTCTTGGCCGTCTTCTCCTCAACCTCGTCTCTTAACTCCTCATTGTCACTCTCTGGCCACACCAGCGGAGGCAGCTTAGGAACTTCATCAATGGTACCTCGCATTACATAGAGAGCATTTATTTTAGGATTGTCTCGGTATCCTTTAATGAATTCTACCTTAATTTTTCCTCCTCTTATATCAGATTCTTCCTCATTGTAGTAGAGCTTGCCATTTTTGATAGAATATGGTATGTATTCATCATGAGCGACTCCTCGGCCGACTTTGTCAAATATATCGAGATCAGCCACGATGGTGTGGTCGCCATTCAACACGACGTCAAAAACCTTCATATTAGGTGCATTAAAGTATACTTCACTGAACTTGAGGACCAGCACGTAGTCTCCGTCTTTGTTGGCTGGGATGTCGTAGCCGAAAGTGCTGTGGTGGTATCTCTCAGTTTGGTAGAGTATTTCATCCTTTGGATTCACGCGTCCGATCATAACCAACTGCTTGCCGTAGTCCGAGGCGGTGCCGATCCGTCCTTGCAAAGGGTCCTTTTCATAATGCACTCCGTATATATCAGTATGTGCTGAACCACCGGCATTTATAGCGTATATGATCTCACCTAAACCGGTGGCACTTTTTAATTCAGAAAATATGCATAATGCAGTGAAAACCAGCAACCGACACATAGTTGAAATCCGATGTCACTTACAGCTCGGATGAGGACAAGTAAACACAATAAAACTAGGGATCGTTAAACTTGGACTAGTTACACATATTAATTAACTGGCGAGTTCAATAACTCTATGATAAAATGATTATCATAATTTTATGTGCAGAAAATAGCCGGCGCAGAAAGGCAGCTTCATCAGCAAAAGACTAGCGAGCGTTCTAGTAGCAATTTGATTTGACGTATGAATGATTAGAGTGAGTGAACCTATGGAGTGAACCAAGGAGTGAACATATAAATGAATGTGCCTAGTGCCTAGGCCCACCTAGGCCTGAGCTCGAAACCTCTGTAACCTCCTGCTTGAATCATCATCATCATCATCAGTCTATGAAGGTAAATGCAGGTCGAGATTTTTTCACTGCCAGCCAGCCAGTCAGCTAGCTTTTATTATAGCCACTGGAACTCTATGGCGCGTTCCATTCGTTCCGTTTGCTAACATATAAAATGACAGCTTCCGAGATAATGATCGCTACTTGATAATAGGTGGCGCTGTTATCACCTGATTTTGTTGGTAGAAATTAGAAGCTCCCAAAATGGCAACATTTTTCCCCGGCGCGGGAAGTGAGGGAAGTTTAAAAAAGTTTCGTAATCGGCACTGAAGAAAGGAAGAAAATCGAGCAGAAAGCTTTGAAAGTAGTTGGTTAGGTTATAATATTGTAATTTTTTAGGGTTTCGTAGTCTACTAGAAACCCTTATAGTTTCGTCATGTCTGTCTGTCTGTCTGTCTGTATGCCGCGCCCTCATATCTTCGTCAGTTTTAGAGCTATCGACATGAAATTTGGTGAGAAGATAGATCGCATTGACCCAAATATAGAAACCTCCTCCCATACAAGTGAAAGGAGGGCAAAAAAATTTTTTTTCTTCTGTAATTTTGAGTAGGGTATCGTTGAATAGGTCTTTTAAAACTAATGTGAGGTTTCTTTGAAACAAAGTCACTAAAATGTTTCTGTCACGAGATATTTGCTTTTAAAAAGGGCGTTTTTGACCCGAAATTTGTTCCAGCTGTAACTTCTAAAGTATAAACGCTAAAAATTTTAAATAAATATGGAATATAGCTTACAATCTGAAGTTACAATGAAAACTAAAACGGATATCGTACTCTTAAAGGTGTCAGAAAAAATTGAGTTTTTCTATTTGCGGTTGGTCATCATACTGCTGCTAACAAACCAACAACAAAATTAAGTTTGTAATGCTGAAAAACCTGATATTTAAACGTTGACTACGAAACCCTATTCGTGGGCGTGTCTGACGCGCTCTTGGCCGGTTTTTTTTCTATTATTTCTCGATAATCGACTACTTACGCAAACTAATCCTATCCTTCCTACTTAATATTATGAAGGCGGATGTTTGTGTGTGTGTTTGTTACGACATCACGCAAAAACGGCTGATTAGATTGACATGAAACTTTGCAGAAATTTAAAAAGGCATCTGGAATAACACATAGGATACTTTTTACCACGGAAAAATGTCTCATTCCCACGGGATCACGCAATTTCCAATATTTTTGAAATAGGTGGCGTGACTGAGCCGATTCGCGTTTTAAACGTTTTCGCCGAAAACTAACAGCGACATCTCTTGGCGAATAATGCTTTTTTTCCCGCGGAACAATAGGTTGCAGCGGGTGAAACCGCTGACGGGCAGCTAGTGGCCCATAAAACCGTTTTAATGCGAGGTAGGGTAGGTACTTTACGAAGAAAGAGAAAGTTGCAAAATGACTATAATATTTTTGTAGATGATAATCGTTTTAGGAGACACTCCTTTAAAAACCATTTTATAGAAGAAGATAGCTGGGCAAGTAAGCACTCTTGTTTGAAGTGCTCATTTCCTTAATAGACGACAGTTACAGTCTCGGAAGTGCCTGGCTAATATTTTAGTACATAAATAATGTAGTAGGTCTCCTCGTCTAGAAACGATATAATTTTTCAATGGAGAAAGAAATAGTAGAAACAGAAGCACTATTATTTCCATATAATTTAAACCGTCCGTTGCTATTTTAGCGCAGCCCTAACGCACACGTCTACCAGCCAGGACCATAATAGGTACAAATTTAAATAGCGCAGCACAGAACGGTAAGTGTGGGCCCCGCCAAAAAGAAACAGCGTTTTGACAAATATACCAAAATCGCATTACCTAAACTTCGTAAATGCTGATGTGAATAAAATAAGCCGAGAAAGAAATTATCGTAATAAATTGTAGGACCAATCGGAATTTTAGTTGTAGGTATTATAAAGCAGGTGAGATGGTAAACATAAAGTACCTAATTAACAGCAAAAGCCTTTTAGCCTAATACCTAATGTCAATTTGTACGAATAAAATTATACTCACCTGATTATGGCGGTCCATTAAGTATATTAGGACCCAGCTGCCTCCTATAATTGACTAGTTAAAGGGTGGCAAAACAAATCACTCCTATTCCAATTTTCAAGAGTAGGTATGGGTATGCCATTCGAAAATCCAATCTATGCGATCCACAAATCATATCTGGCTTCGTGGGCCCGAGAATTTCGTGATTGACCAATTCAAGATATGCATGCAGGCTAGACGTAGGTACCTATATTCATTTATATTCATATTTGTTGGTATATTTATGCACGACACAGAAAACAGACAGAGCGGGTGGGGCAAATTTTTAATAGTGCTAATGTAAATTTTGTAAGTGCTAATGCAATTTAGTTTACATTAAAACTGTACCTTTAAACTTGCATGCTGTACGACAGCTTAGTGTGTATTGAATATTATATACTACTAGCTGCCCGTCAGAGGTTTCACCCGCCGCAACCCATCTTTTACTTCTTTAGGGGTTACAAATCGAAAATCCTTGAAACACGTACACAATTTTTTTAGCTGTTTGATCTAATTGCAACTTTTGAAACAGATCGCATTTAAAAATCATGATTTTCCTTTTTTTACCCCTTTAGAGCTCGAAAACCAAAACCCCAGAAACACGTATTTCATTTTTTATCTTTTTCATCTAATCGCAAATTTTGGAACAGATCACATTTAAACATAATGATTTCCCATACAAACTTTTAAACCCTTTTTTACCCCTTTAGGGGTTAAAAATCGAAAATCCCTGAAACACGTATTTCCTTTTTTTAGCTTTTTGATCTAATCGCAAATTTTGAAACAGATCGCATGTTACAATAAAGATTTTCCATACAATCTTGTAACCCCTTTTTTACCCCTTTAGTGGTTAATAATCTAAAATCCCTGAAACACGTGTTTAATTATCTTATCTCTTTGATCTAATCACAAATTTTGAAACAGATCGCATTTAAAAATAATGATTTTCCATACAAACTTTTAACCCCTTTTTTACCCCTTTGGGGGTTAAAATTTAAGGTAAAGAATATTTAAAAACCTGCCCCTTAACTTACTCTATATACAAAAAAAAACCGCATCAAAATCCGTTGAGGGGTTTTAAAGATATTAGGAAACATACATACAGACACGGGAAGGGACTTTACTTTATAGGTACTATGTATTGATAAGTTTAATAACACCTTTTGTAAACACACTTACCGCAAATAAATACATTTCATATCTGAGGGTTAAATATTCATTACATAAATATCTTTTTTTTCGTGTTCTATAGGTGTCTAAAGGCATTCGAACTCGAAACAAAAACGAATCTTGTTTCAAAATTAACTGTGTAATACCACTAAAACCCCTATGTAGGTAACACCATTCTTGAAGATCCAGCGTTCCTTGTTTCTAATTCACTCAGTTTAAAATACAAACCTCGTAGAAGCAACTCCTGAATAAGACAGATTTCACCTCATCTGTCTCGTGGCAGGAAATATTGCCTAAGTTACAGCTACAAGTCGACGAGATACGTTTTATACAAAGTCCTTTCTAAAAAATTACGTAATGAAATAGCTGGGTTTATTACTTCGGGCCTTATAATAGCAAATGAACAAAACATTACACTCCTTTTTTGTGGGCAGTCGTGTAGTTATGGAAGGAAATAGGTACATAATAAATTAATAATTATCCATACCTAAGTTAGTAGGCAGTATTAAGGTATACGTACTATACCTAATTTTGTTCTTCTTTCACTTTCGAGTTATGTAGAATTTTTAAATAAAGATGAAAAATAAACTATTGCACAGTAGAACAAAAAGTTACAAATAGGTACAGCCAAAAATAAGAATACTTATAGGTTACAGCAAAAGCGCTACTTTACTATTCCATAAGGACCCTATATCTCTATTAACAAATAAAGCTACGCCTCGCTATTAACTTTTTAGCTGCCTAGGATATTTTGTCCAATATAAAATAAATAATTGCGTAAATTGTACCTGCAAAACAAGTATAATTAGCTGCATAACAAGCATTAAAGGTACGTACGAGTGTTCAAATAGGTTATTCAAGTTCAAGAAAGTAAGTAAGAAGACTTACCTGACCCGACAACCGACAGAATGACATGGCACAGAAAAATTAGGAGAGCCGACCCCACCTAAAGTGGGAACGTGCAAGGAAGAAGAAGAAGATTCAAGTTCAAAAAAGTAAGTTTGATTCATTGAACAACACTGATTAGCTCTCATCACTCGTCTGTGAGCGTGCATGTGGACTAGTAACGTGATTAGACGAGAAACACACGTAACGTCTGATTGTGCGCTATTTTTGCGCAGCGCTATCGCAGGCGTTAGGAAAATGCGATTTTCCACCCTATTTTCATACATAATACAGTTTATGTCGAACGTTTTGACAGGCGCATCCGCTAGCGCTGCGCATCGCACAACGCTGGGTCTGTCAATGTGTTTGACGTATTCTGTATTTGTATGAGAATAAGGTTGAAATTCGTACTGTCTCATAGACTTATATATATAAATGTCTATGTACTGTCTCAACGCATGCGTTACACAGCGCAAAAATAACGCACAAACGGACGTTCCGTGTGTTTTTCGCCCTACTACTATCACACATGGTGCGTGGGAAGATTAATCATCAAATCTACTTCAAACATGTACAGATTACATAAAAATATTAATTAGATTTATAGGTAGGTATATATTGAAAGTGACGAGAACACCGAAAATCTGAAATATAAGATATACCTACTTAGGTAGGTGAAGGTAAGTATGTGGGATATTCTTCTGTGCTTCCATTACATAACAAATAATAATAAATACCTAGATCTTCTTATAGCTGCCAATCCCCGCCATTATTAATTTAAGTACCTCAGTTCTAAGTATTTTATTCCACAATTCTGTAGGTATCAGGCAAGACAAAGGGTGGATGAATAATTCTGTAAATTTATTACACTGTATTATAACTTAGGCATTTAGTTTAATTAGTCTTCTTGTAGGGTTTCAGTCTTGTATTCAACGAGATTTATACCTTAAATAAAGTACCTACACTTTAGCTCGAGGAGTATAGTATTCAGTAGGTAACTTGAGTAACTACCTACTTAATTCGATATAAGAAACAGAAAATTAAGAGCTAGTGCGTCTTACTAAATTACATACAGTGCGCGCGCGAGTTCATGGCCTTCCTGAAATATGTAGGTACCTCCGTGTTGCACGCGCCGCCAGGATCACTGCGAGTACACTGTATCTACCTACCTATTTATCTTATCTAGCTTTCTGGATCCCTCTGCTGACAGCAAAGGCCCCCTCTCCTTTTTCCATCGATCTCGATCCTGTGCATCCGCATGCCAATCTTTGGAGCACCCGTCAAGTTGGTCTCGCCATCTGCGTCCCGGACTATCCGCTACTACGTCCGTGTATTCTTGGTTTCCAAATGGTAGGAAAGTACCTACCTACTAAGAATAAAAATATAATAAATAAAATGTGATGATGGATGATGATGATATTCACTGGGCTCGCTACAGTCCATCCATACTCTGGATCCATCCCTTAGTCGCCTGTTAGTAAACCTACAAGTAGAATTGGGGTGATGCTATTCTTAGCTGACACTGAGAGTATACAGAAGGTTCACCCGATCTTATTCAGGATTTTTGCGATTGTCATATTTTGTTACTTAGCCAGGGTTGCTACTGTCAACAATCCCAAAGTAAAATAATAGGTATTACAACAGTAAAATCTGATACAAAAACGTCGTATGATTCTGAGCCATTTTTAATCTAAGAAATATGACGTTCGTGGCATCAAACTTCTTAGTTACCTTAACTTCCCCTTAGATTACGGTCATTTCCATTAAGCGTCAAAATCGTCGCTAGTAGGTACTGAGTTAGCTATCTGTATAGATGCCCCGCGCGCCGTTACCCAAATTTGTGGTTACAGGTGCTTTCTGACATTCATGCTTTTATCATTTATTAATCTACCTACACTATTCTACTCGTATGTACTTCGTATTCGATTAGTGCTATTTGTAGCGAATGAAGGTGTATTGTGCCTAGCTGACTCCTCATCCGATCGATACTGGTGTCCAACCAGCTGCGTCTTGCAGAATGTCCAGCTTTCCGGTCGTCTCGTCAGTTGACTAGTTGACTGACTTTGACTGAGTACCAAGTTCTGCCGCTCAAGCTCTACTAAAACTCTACTTCAACCGAATAGTTATGTGTTTCAAGTCGTATATATTCATGACCTATCTACGTATTGATACGTCATGAATATCCTACCAAAACTGCAATTTGTTGCATTGTTAGGTTTTTAGAATGTACCTACAATCCTGAGAAGGTCACCAATGATCATTCCCGAAGTCAAAGGACCGTTCTACTAAATGTGCACACATTTTTCACCTATTTCGGTAGGTGTTCACAGGTGCCGCAAAACGTTGCGGCCGCTGAATACTTTGTGGAAAATTTAGTTAGTAAAACGCGTCACACACGGTGAACATACGATAAATCTTAAGATAATATATCGCTCGCTCTAGGTAGAGTTTATATGGATCGCTAATGGTGAAGATAATATACAGGTATTTGTATTTTAGATAGGCATCTTAAGATAAAATATTATAGTACTTATCTTTACCGTGAGTGTGACGCTCTTTTATGCTTTTACATGAGGTTTCATAAAACTCTATTCACCGGTAACACACAACTAGCAACATTTCGTAAAATCGCTCGTTCGTCTGAGAAACACCAACCAGGTGACTTATGAAGATGGAACACATTTAAGCCTTAAGGTGATTGGGTCCTCGGCTATATCAATATCCCTAAAAAGGTGCTTGATCTGATTTAGGTTCAGTCATTCACCAAATCTTCTATTAAGGTCGATTGGCAGTCATGGAGTAGGTAGGTATTCAATTGTAGAAATAGGAAAATAATTCTACCTCTTATATTTTTTGCTTACTTTTGTGTGTTCAAATGAATCATCTAACTTAGGAGAAGAAAATACTTCGTTGACCATCATATTCTAAGAAAGAATCTACTCTCTAATTTTATATAAAGTTGTAAACAGATTAAACTGAGGAAGAAATATTGTAAGAAGGTACGGACGAAGGTGGATTTACTTAATTTTTTAAGTAGGTTATTTGATTTTCAAGGAAGGTTTTTGCTAGTTGGTAAGTACCTAACGCACCTCATATTAAGATAGATAGAGTAACAGCCTACCTACTTACATAAAATAGAGAGTTTACAGAATTTTCACTAGACCCTATTTAGGATTTTTGCGATTACCACTTGTTACATAGCCAGTGTTGCTACTGTAAAAAATCTCAAAGTATAAGAATATCAAAACAACACAATTTGATACAAGAACGTCATTATATGATTCTGAGCCAATTTTAATCCAAGAAATATGACGTTCGTGGCAACCATAGTTACTTTGAGTTCCGCTAAGATTCCAGTTATTTTCAGTTGTCTTCAAAATCGTCACTTGTACCGAGTGAGCCATCTGTATAGGCGTCCCTTATTTTTTGCTACTTATACATATGATGTCAAAAACCAATAGGTTTCAATGTGGTGGCCAATAACGTCAATGTTTAGAAGTGGCGAATAATACACACCGCACATTTTCGGATTGTTTGAATATGACATCGAATCCGGAGTTCAAACAAGTTGTTAATCACGAAAAACACCCACCTAGAAAGTATATTTAGAATTTTCCGATGATACCAGGAAAAACAACGTCATTATTAATTACTTGGTCCCCAACCCAACCCTGTTTATTTATGTTACCCTTGACTTAACTAACAGGTTTGGACAGCTCAAGAAGGGTCTCAAAATAAACGAAATAAATACTTACCTATTCTTTCTTATGACTGTCATTTTACCATAAAAAAAATAAGTGCTAAATCTGTTTTACTCAGATAAAAAGAAAACTTCTGGATGAATCTGATATTTACGTTTATTACGTACTTATATTTTTTATTTCATATTATACTGAGATGAGTGAGACGTGGCTCATAAACTTTATGTCAGCGGTCGTTTCGTTCCAATGATTTCAAGTTGAAGTTTATAAAAGCAAGAAGAAAGATTAATTAGGTAAATAGATAATCGACCATACATACATACCTATGTCACGCCTATTACCCTTGCAAGGAAGGCAGAAAGTAAACGTGTGTAAAAAACGGCCATTTACACCACGTCTGACAAAAGTTTGAGAGTCATTCAGAAGACTGTGTATCACCAAGAGACACGTTTTCAGCCTGTCACCTAAAATTGCAATACGCTTCAACTCTAAAATCCCTTAATGGCTTCTTACAACACCCCGAGGAAAATATGGGGTGATGCTATTCAAAGTCGGCACTAGACGGCAAAATTGATGATCAATGATCATTTATCAAGATCATAATATCAATAAATTAATATCTGCTGAGTTATGTCACGAAGTTGAGTTGGCAAACATTTCTGTTTAAATTTTCGCTGTGAGAAAGTCTTGATCTTAAAATATGACGATAGCATTTTCAGATATTATTTTCGTTATAAGATGGTTAAAAGCTTATTATCTTCCTGGAGTGATGGATTGCTTCGTAAAAGTGCGATATTATGGTCCTTGCTCTTCGTAGCCATGGCTACGAGCGTAGGCGATATTAGCAATGAGTTTTGTATACTTATGTGCTTATGCTTTGGAAAGTTTCTGCTACATCTGTCTAACTTAATGATTATCTACTTTACAAGTTAGCTGTGGAATAAAGTAATAAACGCAAAAAAACGACGCATTAAAGTTAAATATTATATGTCTAATGATTAGACATTAGTGTAAACGGCCGTACAACATGGGCGTTATCACCGCGTCCGACAAAAAATAGCGGTAATTTGAGACAATAGTGTATCACAAATAGGCACATGTTGTACGATGAACCCAATGCCTAAAACTGCATATTGCATTAAGCCAAGTCTCTCTTTAATAAAAGTAGTACGTTTTCTGGACTTTGGCCATTATTGAACACCCAGCCACAAATTAGGGAAATGGCGCGCTGGGCGCCTGATACAGATGGCTCACTCAGTACTAGCGACGACTTTGACGCTTACTGACTTTATCTGAAAAACTGGAATCTCAGGGGAACTCAATACTAGATTACAAAGAAGATGGTTGCGACGAACGTCATATTTCTTGGATTAAAATTTGCTATGAATCGTATGACGTTCTTGTGTCAGATTTTGCTGATTGTTATTCTTATACTTTGAGATTTTTGACAGTAGCAACTGGCTATGTACCTGGCTATACAACTGGCTATGACGATCGTAAAAATCCTGAATAGAGTCGAGTGAACCTTCTGTAAACTCTGTATTTTGTGAGCCAGCGTCAATTGCCCACCCTAATTTATAAACAGCATTTGTTTTAGAGCTTTAAATCACAGAAATTAAGACCCATGTGCTATTACTTTTCATTAGGGAACGGAACTGTTTTATCCTCTAAATTGGTTACCCGGTAATAATTTATTCAGTATGGCAACAAGATTAAAATCTCTTATTTAAACGCTCATTCTTGATTCAGAAAGGTTGCATAATTAATGGATGAATGTACCTACTATTTGATCTCCGTTATGCTTAAGATAACATGATGTGGTGTAATAGTGACAGCTTGCCTGGTAAAGCGCTTTTCATACCTACAGCATATTTTTCCCGTGTTATTTCTGATGGTCATTGTCGGACGAAAGAAAATTAAGGCAAGCAAAAACTGGAAACCGTACACTTACCCGCATCATAATGAGTCCGTAATCGGGTCGTTAATAAAACACAAAAAAAAATATTGTCTTATACTACAGACTTAATGCATTGTTTTTATAATAATACCTATTAAAGGTAGTTCAGAAAATATTAAACTGATAATTGGTAGATAATAATTAAAATAATAGTCAGTGTTTGTAAGGTTTGACGCCATCCCAAATATTTAAATTGGACGTCATAGTCAAATTATTACGAAATGTCATTTGAAAAGTACCTACTTAGCTCATTTGTCAGTCAAGTAGTGGAAGAGCGGATTGCAGCGGCCACGTGGTCACAGGTTGTCACTTTATACTGGTGGTGTCACAAATCGCAATAGTGTGCGTTAAGTGCAGGATTATTATTAGGTTAAGAATTGTAATGGATATTTATCAAACTTCCTTCCTTCCTTCCTTCCTTCCTTTACAGCCACAACAGTCCACTGCTGGACAAACCGGACAGTCCACTTTATTTCCACATCTATTAAGTATGTAGGTATCCCAATTACAATACTTACAATCGTCAATCATATAGTTGAAACATTTTACACCAGGCACTTTTATAAAGAAACATGTCAGTTAGGTACATAAGTGGAATAAAGGTGTGGACACAGCATGACTGGTTTTAACCACACCCTAAGTCTAAGCCTTTAAAGGCATTAACAGAAAAAAATACCTATTATTTTTATGGAAACAGACTCACAATGAATTAATAAAACGGTTCAAATAGTAACCGAAACAAATTAAATAACAAAGCTCTCTGGCTCTAAGGAATGGAACACCATTTACACAAATTTCAATATTTATAAACGTTCTGGCATCTGTTTGTACAGATTATTCTGTTTCTTTTGTAAGTGTCAATGTTTGAGGTGCGCGTTTCAGTTTAACTGATTTGATCATTTATCTGTTCTTTCCTTTCTACCGTTGAATGTAGAGCTAACGTACAAATTATTTTAGATATGAATTGTACTCAGGACAGAAAAATCCTACTACTGGCAATAAAAACATAATAGGAACCTAGGCTGAAACATTGTGTTCAATGTGTAACAGTAAGACACTAAAATACTTATATTTAGGTATACATACAAAAGTGAACAAAATCGCAAAGGATCTTCTATTTATTAGTACCTACCCACCTAAGTATTTAAAAATTCAATTACCATATGACCTAAGTAACAAGAATCCATAACTTGAAAATTCTGAAATGTTTTTTTTTTTTCAGGTTGGTGGGTAAAATTTTAGGGTAATACAGAATAAGTTTATATAGTGTGTAACTGAAAACATTTAATTTATCTGGAATTAACTTTAAAATAAGATCGAATAAAAAATATTTAAATTATAGGTATTAGTTACACACAACTTAAAGATACTCATATTTACTTTATCTAATAGATATTTTTGGGAGCTAGAGAGATAATATAATATTCTTTTCTGTTTATAAAATATTAAAAGGAAAGAATACAAGCGATATGATTGCATTTGTATCCAAATAGGCACAATTTTTTTACAAAATTATATTGAATTTGTAACTCTAGACGAGAAAATTAATATTTTATTAAAGTAAAAAGCCCTAAAATAGAAAAGGCGGGTCATATTTCAGAGCAGATTCAAATAACGAATTTAAATAGGGAGTAATAATTAATTGATAGCCGTTATTTATGATTACGATTTGACTGGAGCTGACCCGCCCATAACTTTTAAAAGCAGCTATGTTGTATATCTGGCAAACGTTTTATCTACAAATGATTTACAACGCCTGACCGATATATTAAAAGTTAGAATTTATTGCGTACTATACATCCACCACCCTTTGCTGGGCACGTACCTACTGAGATATGTGCCTACGTATTTCATTAGTTTCCATTAAATTGCGACAGTTTTTGTAGGAAAATTCTCTATTACCATACCATTGCCGACCTATCTACTATTTCAGAGTGACATATGACATATTTCTTACATATTTCTTGTAAATAGGACGTCTGGGTAGTTGACATTTTATATTTCTATTGTATGATATTTTTTATTGTATTTATGTATATGATATGATGTAATATACTTGTGATATGATAATGATATCACATTATGACGAATTTCCGTGACTGAATTACGCAATAAGTGACGTAGTGGTCAAAGTAGGGGTTAATCCGAGAGAAGATCGTTATGAATGGTGATTCTTCAACTGAAAAATGTTAGCCAATTAAATTTAGAGAGCAAAGGAACCAGATGGTGGGTTCAAAACTTTTACTTCTAATTTATTACTATTATTTATAATCTAGACTAAATTGGTGCTCTACGTGCTTTATTAAAACTGAAACCGATGTGGCGCAGTGGTTAGTATGGCTGCCTGCCACGCAAAGGTTCCGGGTTCAATTCCCGGTGGGGTCACTCACAAAGTTGATATTTATCACTTTGTGAATGTATTCCCAGTCTGGTTAGGACATTGCAGGCTGAACCACCTGATTGTCCGTAAGTAAGATGGTTCCGTGCTTCGGATGGGCACGTTAAGCCGTCGGTCCCGGTTGCTGTCTATGATGGCGGTCGTTACACAGCCATGTCAGAGGCCTGCTACTTGTAGTAGGCGGTTGAAAAACTCTGACACCAGGGTTCATCGGGTCGTTGAACGACTCGGTGTCCCACACGAAGAGAGAGATTAAAACTGAAATAAGATAGATACGAGCCAGTTAGTTTAGGTACCTACCTAATTGGTTAATACGCTATAGTATAGGAAATTTATAGGCATGCTAACAGAGTCATTTTACAAATAGTCTGAACCGTGCGAATTCCAATAAATATTTATCGATGAATAGCAAATCATAGAAATTGTGTCTAAAATGTTGGATCCAAGATTGGATTGTGTATTCAATGTAAATGAAAGGAAAATAGGAAGTCAAACTGTTTGTTATCGCTAAAGCGGTTGCGTTGCCTAAAATTCTTTAACCCTAATGTAAGTATACCTACCTATTTAGTTAATCGGGCGTAAAAATATCCCAGACGCTTTACTTTCAACTTCCTCTATTTTGTAAAATGATCCCGGATGCTCTCAAGGAAATCTATCCATAAGCGTACAAAGTTTAACAAACAAATCCTATCTTTGTTTTCCATCCGTGAATCCTGCTAAAATGCGTATTAGTGTAGGAAATAAACGATTTAAAAAACTTTTAATTCTCTAACAGCTCAATTTTTTGAAATAAGGTAAAAAATGAAAATTTAAGACACTATATTTACGAATCCTCCCAAATTTTGTCCAGATTCATAGAAAAAAAAACGATTGCCAAAAAACACATGATGTAAGGAAGCATAAATACTATCACTGTTTTAAATGTTATCAATATATTTAAGATGTTAATACAGGTAACTAAAACAAGGAATCCGCCAAGAAATGTATTGGTATTGTATTTTTTTTGTGTTTGTTATAATAACGACATTAAATGACGATTTTCGGTTGGAATCGGGTATTATCAGCTATTGCACAGAAGTTTTTGACAAACAATAACATATGTAACGAATTTATAAATCAATCCAACACATACAATTATTGGAATATAGACTTTGATTCAGTCATTTCCTTATTCAAACGACAAAATAATAACAGTAAAATTTTTAGGTAGACTTTACATAAAACTTCATAAATTTATTATCGGTAGCAAAATCCAACACATTTTTTAATCAAACCGTATGATTTACCAAAAATATTAAAAATAGTAATTTCGTAAATCTATTTTCAACCTTTAAACCATACCAGTAGAGTTCAAATTTGTATGCATGGTTATTATTGATAGAATCCAGTATGGCGGCGGTTTGCGTGACGGACGACCGGTATCATCGCGCGCGATTCGCGTTGCCAGCCGGCCGGCCGCGGGGTGGGGGGCTGCTGGCTGGGTGTGGGTCATATTCATTCATTCATGCAATTCATTGATATTTTCACGTTTATACAGGGTGTTAGGGACGGTGTGCCGAAAACTTTGCAGGCATGATCAGACCATCAAACTGAACAACTTTTACTTTGGAGCCAATAGTTGGAAACGAAAAAAAATCCGGCCTCCCATACAAAATTCACGATCAGTTGACTGACTTTGTATGGGAAATGGGAGGTCGGAATTTTTTTTTAGTTTCCTATCATTGGCCCCATAGTAAAAGTTGTTCAGTTTCATGGTCTGAGCACGCCTGCAAAGTTTTCGTTACAGCGTCCCGTATTTTATCTGTTGTCTGTTGAAGAAAGAAAAAATGAAATTTTATCGGGTGTTCTCGTCTAATGAATTATTAAAAAGTACCTACTTAAATAGGTACTTTTGAGTTCATTGGCTCGCTTTCAGTGAGGGCGCGCAAACGCCAACGGTACCTAGAGCAGTTGAGCAACCTTAACTTCACACAGGTAAGTATTTACTCATTCATCGATCGATATGAACATGTTTCAAAGCACACGATGCACCAACATAAAGAAATATGCCTACTTTTTAGCGATTTCGATTATGGTTGCGATATTTTAAAAGGTTTCATTCCCGGGACCTGGGAGTTTTCGGGAATTTCCCGAAAAAATATTCGTTTGCCGGTGGGGATTTGGTTAATTTCCCGGGAAGTTAAAATTGTGATGTAATCAGAATCTTATCAGTGAATCTAGAATAATACTTTAATGAAACCATGACTGCTTCCATTGTCTAGTGGAACTTTCGGGGAATTCCCGAAATAATATTCGTTCCTGGTGGGGATTTGGTTAATTTCGGGAAGTTATAATTGTGATGTAATCAGAATCTTATCAGTGAATCTAGAATAATACTATAATAAAATCATGACTGCTTCCATTGCCTAGCGGTGTCTAGTGGAACTTTCGAGGAATTCCGAAAAATTCGTTCCCGGTGGGGATTTCGGGGAACGAATTTGCTGCCCTTATCCCAATTACATGGGGTCGGCGCAACACATTTCGTTGAACACAAAATCGTGTTGCAAAAGGATCTGACTGAATTTTACGCCTACCAGACGTCAATTTGTGAATCTAGAATAATACTATAATAAAACCATGACTGTTTCCTTTGTCTGGTGGTCTGACCACTTGACCAGAGGTCTGACTGAGCGTGCGATGGTCTCTGGATCTGTAGGTAACAATTTGATTTGAAACTCGTTTTTGTTTTTAGGACTGTCATGTTTATATTGCATTTGTTAAGGTTAGGTTAGATTAGGTTTTTATGATCGCTTGTATTTATTGGGTCGTTAGGATTTTTCACTGGTTTAAGCTGCTTTTCTTGACGTGATGATTAGTTACATTAAATCGGTTAACATGCACATTGGTTTTAAGTAGACAGGTCAGAACGTCCCAATAAAACAAGAAATGTATGGGGAAGTAAAAGGAAAACCACATATATATTATCATAATCATTATATTATATTACAACCATTTTATCACAAAAAAATATAATATTATTTTAGATTTTTCTCAAGTATTTAACTTTTTATAATATATTGGTTAATGATACAATGATATGGACCAATATAACATTCGTTCAGTAATATTAAAATTGTATTGTTTATTGTTGAACTCAAGTGAAATTTTAATTAAGCATTTGATTACTAAAACCACTACACATATTTTCATTTTTTTACTCACGCTCTGTTTTTATTTGATATGCTTACCAGTAAACATGGTGATTGTAACATTACCGAAACATCGGAAACTCAATAAAATACACTGTGAGTAAATTTACAGGTAGGTAATTCAACCATGTTTTACATTAAAGAAAATTGTGAATTTTCACATGTATTTTAACAAATAAACGCAAATAAACATTTTCTGATTCTGATAACGTATTTCAATTGTTGTCCTACTGGAGAAATTATAGTTTTTATAATTTTAATCTGTTGGTTAGCTTAGGTATAGTACAACCATTCAATAATTTAAATAAAACAATTAGGATATCTTAGCTATATTATTTTTCGGAAATGATTAGACGGTATTCATAACTTTTTGAACCTTTGTACAGTATTAATAATATTAATTAACAATCAACTAATATAAGCACAACTAATTTATCCTAATAACCAAGGTACTAACCAACCATTATTATGATATGTATGGTGTAAGTACACACATGTCCCTTAATAAAGGGCACTGCATGAAATGTTTATGTGAGATCATTAACAATAACGATTTTTTTATAATATTCATAAACAATCAACTTACATAAAGGTTTTGTTTTAATTACTTAAGCCTTAATCTTTATTTTTATTAGTCTTATTTTACTTAAAAGTCTTTATAACGTTTTTATTTGTACTAACAATACAGGATGTAGGTAAGGATATTACTGCAAATATTTAAACCAGCCACCAATATGTTCACCCCTAAAATATTTGCAGTATTTTTATACCTTAAATTTGGTTATCATATTACTGATAATAAATCAACTAATAGTACAACAATTTATCACAACAACTTAGATATTCATCATTATTTATAACCAATCACATTAGAACACAACCAGTTTGCTCAGTAACCTAGGTACTGATAATTATTTATTACAAATGAACTAAAAACACAACTGTTTATCACAATAACCTCGGTATTTATATATTTTTATAATAAATCAACAGGAACATAGAACAGGCTAAATAAAAAAACAAAAAAACGACTAAGAGCACAACCATTTATCACAATGACTTAGTTATTAATCAATAATTATAACTTATTAAGTAAGAACACACCATGTTTCCTCTATAATTAGGTAATAATCATAACAGTGTATTTTAGGAGTTTTTTTTTTACTTACACATTATAATTTTCTCTTGTATAATTTAATTAGTTACGGGTAATGATGTGTAACTTAAGATTAATCAGTAATCGGCTTATAATACAACAACTATTTTAAAAGTACAATGACATACAGGATGTACAAAGCTACTGCAAATATTTTAAGTGTGAACCAATCTATGAAACTGAACAATTTTCCCAAGGAACTATATTGAAACTCAATTGGCTGGTAAATTATAAGAGTTCACAGGGAAAGGTGTTGAGTTTCATGGACTGGTTCAACTCTTAAATTATTTGCAGTTGCAAAATTATTTGTTTTTAGCCGTAAATAAATAGAAGTCTTACTGTAAATATAATGATGAAAATATATATTTATTTATTTATTATAAATTCGTCGCCTCAGTGCTTATTTGTTCTATCGAACATCCAGCGATTCACGCATCTAGCAAGTTTCTATTGATATACGTACGTACAGTAACTTGTGTAGGTATAATAATAATAATAAACTTATAAATTATATCACAATTGTCAATTACCTTAAAATTCAAATTATCTTACCTTTTTTTAACCTTGCATGTATAAAACGGATTTTGACACTTACTATTTTATTTCATCGCGGTTTCGCGACAGTTTCGGTCCAGTAGGTGGACCTTCGTCGGGCGGAGTGACATCTGTACGCAATACTGTCGCAGTGGCAAGAGAGACGCTAACGCGTACAGACGTCAATCCGCCCGACGAAGGTCCACCGACTGGACCGAAACTGTCGCGAAACCGCGATGAAATAAAATAGTAAGTGTCAAAATCCGTTTTATATACAGGGTGCTAATTTAAATGCGTGCCATAGCTTCAGGGTAGGTTAAGTATCGATTAAGGATATAGTAAAAAATATTGAAAAGAATCCCGAATAATTCGTTTTTGACACTGTTGTTGTTTAGAGAGTGCCTATACAAGTACTTTCGTCTAAACAACTTTGAGATTGAACAAATTTCGGCTAATATATTATAGGCATTTGAATCAAATGTCAGCCGAGTGAAAAAAACTTGTGCCTGGGATTTTTTTCAATATTTTTTTACGGCATCCTTTATCGATACTAAATCTACCCTGAAGCTATGGCACGAATTTAAATTAGCACCCTGTATAATTAAAGGTAAAATGCCGCACTTAAGTTTAAACAATTTGATTGAAATATCTCACTTTTGCAGAGCAGCTAGTTAAATCTTTATGAAATGCAGTTGGTTAAATATCAAAAGTAAATGTTGTTCTATTTATTCATAAATCATTACTACTGGACTCAATAATAGGTTCAATTTCAATTTTTATAATGTCGGTAACGGTATTTTTATCAATGTCATTACTTTTAGTTTTTGGGTCACGCGTAACGTGGCTGTCTAATACAATATCTTTAGATGCATTTCCAGATTCTACATTAACTTGCCTGTTTCTTCGATATTTTTGTGCGATGCTATCTTCATCTTCAGATTCACTTTCAGCCTCCATATCAACAAGCAAAATCTCATCAGTGCTTTCGTCATCAGATGAATTTAAAAGATCATTGCTTGGTTCATGGCATTCCCTTCCTAAACAGTTGACACATAATTCTGTACACTTCATGCCACATTTTTTGCAAGTGCAATTTCCGCTGCAAGATACTTTGCATCGGCAAGATATTGTTTGCAATATGTTAATGGGAGCAGCATCCAACTGAGTTTTAATAGGCACAAGTTTATCATCTTCCATTTTCCAACCCCACTGGAGAGGATTCACATCATGGTTTAGCCACTTTTGAACCTGATGATAAACTCTGTATGAGTGCTGTTTTGCTGCATCTTTTGTTGGTGGAAGGGAAGCCATGTTGTAAGAAGTCTTAACCGTTGCTTGAGCAAAGCGTTCATATCGCAAAACATTAAGATCTTTGCTTTGACTACTACCATACAATTTGCATAATACAAGTTCACCGACTTCTGCTATCGCTGAAGCAGGAGCTTCTGGATCTTTGAATATTTTAAGTGATTGTTTTATCTCTGTATCTTTTTTAATCAAGTTAGCACATTTTTTCTTTCCTAATCTGTACAAAGCCGATGTGGTATCGCATCCTGAAAACGCATGAATAAATAATATATGGTCTTTGATAGAGGAATCCAGTAAGCTGTTTGAATTGTAAAATCGTGTAGAAATTTTGCCTCGTCCAGGTTTCATCAAGTACACATTAGTATTGCTGTATGATGTCAAAATAACCAGTAAATCAATGTCTTCTCCAATGATTATTACAGAATCGTGTGAATTAGATTGTTCAATAGCTTTTGATATTATTAAAGTATCGGCATCGTCTTCACTTTGGAAGGTTTTGATTCCTGCTTCTTCGAATTTCTTTCGAAGCAATGAAATCAATCTGTCCTTGTTTTTATCATTGCACAAAAGTTTTCTTGAGACACGGTACAGATTGTACTTTCATCGAAGAGTATTTCAATAAAAGTTTTGCCTTTTGTTCTGCGGGCCCTTTCAGCATGTTTTGTATTCTTCTCAATGTTTTATAACCATCAAATACAATAATGCATTCACTGTCAAAAGATTTCTTAACGTATGTTACGTACCTGTCACAAATATCCTTGAAAGTCATGCCTTTTTGCCAAATAACTTTATTTATTAAATATCCTCCATCAATAACATAGTATTTGTCAAGAATATTAGCAATATTTAATTCAATAGGTTGAAATATGTCATATAATCCATATTTTTGTTTTTCTCATGCCACACTCATCGAAGAGGGAAAGTGGATATGGACTTAATTCATACTCAAAGCAAGTTTTGAGTTCTTGCTGAGTTTGTTTATTGAAACATATTCTCCTCATAATTGCATTTGAATCGATCATCGCACTGTTGTCGTTAGTCAATTTCAGAGATGTTGTCATATGCTGCAGAGGAATAACTCGTTCTTTTCTGGAGAAGGTAACATCATTATAATTTTTGCCGACTTTGGCAAGCATTAAATGTTTTCCGATTTCACGAGCCCTGTGACAGTTTATTTTGTCATTTCCAACCACGCCTTTACTTATACATACAACCACGTCTGTTACTCGAAATGGTTCGTGTGAACTGAGCCAGTCAGATAGTTTTGCCATGTCTTTATTGTCACGTTTAACCCTAGAAGGTCTCGAGTCTGTATGCTGTTCGCAAGATTTTGCTTCTAAGTTGCAAAACTGTTCAACGTTTTCAGTTACTTTTTGAAGTGTAGGTAGACACAAAATCCACTTAGATAAAACGCTGTCACTTACCCCTCTGCCCCTAGTGAAACCTCCACTACTCTTCATGGATCTCATTAGCGTTTGCTCGATTGTCATGTCTGACCAGATGCCAGACCAGAATTTATCAGTGCGCCGAATAGTGAAATATCCGCCGGTAAACTTTTCATATTCTTTGGGTGTCATAACATGAATAAGATTTTCCATGTCGTCCAAGTACAAAGACGCACATTTTGCGTAATTAAAGTGTCCGGTTGCGTAGAAGAACGGTAGCATGTTTTGATAGTTGTTAAATGCAAATTCCAATTGCCGGTGCGTTCTGCCTCAATAAATTTTTTCATCAATGTTGTCATTTCAAAATATTGCACCCAAAGTTGAGCAGTAGGTCCATTAGATCGAAGATCAGTTAGTACCTTTTCAATATTTTGTTTAAGCGATACCAAGGCAGGGCTAGACTCGTCAATTTCAAAACTATGTATTGCCGTTTCGATTTCCAATTTGGCTTCCAATGAGAGCTCTATACTGGGACTGATCAATTTGAATAATGCAGCATTAGTCAGTAGATGAGCTCTAACGGCTCGAGCATATGCATGTCCGCAAAGCATTTGATCTATTGAATTGTTGGCATATATGCAGCTCCACATTTCTTTTATACCACTTTCTTTCATCACAAAACCTATCGAGCCCAAAAATGACATTAAAAGGTGGAATCCACCAAGTCTCAATACAATATTTTTCAAGTCTGGATCTGTTGATGTGTCTAGTATTTCTTGTGCCTTGAGATATAAAGGTTGGTCATAAGTAACGAAGCAAGTCTTCATGCCAGATTTTTGCGATTTTGCTGCAGCAGTTTTTAATGAAGTATACAAAGTGTCATGATCAGAAGGAGGGGCATTAATAAATGGTAGAAATTCAACTTCAGATACAGAATAATCTGACTTCTTTGTAATTTCCTCCATAAAATTACTCCAGCCAGGGGTATCTTGAAACTCTTGAGATTTGGCGTGTAACCATAAGCAGTCTGCAGTAGTAGGTATAATCTGATCATCACACTCATGGTTTTTAATCAATTTCTGTTTTAGCTCTGTTGGCTTGTTTTTGCAAAAATAATTAATAGGTACATGACCATATCGAGCTGTAATAGCTGAGCTAGGGACTTTGGGCAAACGAACGATTGGTTCCTCCAAAGTTTTGTCTGATTTTGGTGTATTACATTGTATACCTCCCATGACGTGGAATGTATTGAGTCCATCTATCGTTCGGACATTAAAATCCGCATTATCGAATGAGAATTGCATAAAATCTGGCACAAGATTTGTTCTGGGGTGAACAATTGAGGATATTTCAAAGCGTTGAACCTCATTGTATGAGGCACAGTATCCTAAGTTGGAAAGTAAATCAATCAGATATCTTGACGCATATTTATGATGTATTAAACATCCTAAACCGAGCAATAAGGGTGATTTGAATGTCCTTGGCCTAAGAAGTGATATGATACTATGAGCAATTGCATTTTTTTTCTTTGAGTGACAATTAAGACCTTCGGTTTCATTTATTAAAGCATTTAAAAAAACCTGCAAACTATTTGGAATATCTGACTCGATATTTTCTAAAAATGAGTTTGGAGGAGGATACTCTGTAGTTTCATATAGCGTCGACCTGATTTCATTTCTTATTAAAGTTGCTGCAGCTTGCACCACTCGCAATTCTTCAATGTTGGTATCGGCGTGTCTGTTAGTGTACCAACTCTCTTGTAATATGTTGTGGCATGCAGTAACAAAACATACAATTGTATTTTTACCTCGCTTAGATGTAATGATTATATTTTCACCATACCTCTCTTTTAATTTTCGGATTATTGTCCTTTCATCGATTTGTGAAATATTTAGTAAACACTTAATTTCTTCTAATGTGTGCTGTGAGTCTTCGTGTTTTTCTAGGTAATTGAATATTTGCTCCATACTGTCTGTTATGTCGGTTGAAGTAGGTCGTCCTCTTTTTTGAGTAGTTGTCTTAGAACTTGTAAAAAATACAGCAAAACATCTTCTGTGATATCTGGCATTCGCTAATTGCAGGTTAACGTTCTTTATTCGTTCTAGCACCTGAAAAAGAAAGATATTTAGAGATATGTTTTAGGGGGCTCTATGATATAGAGATAAACACGTCAAAACAAACACAATTTGTCGAAAGTGTGTGCTTTGGAAACCGAACTGAACTTAATATACCTTGTGGCTTGTATTTAGGTCGAACACTTTAAAAAAAAGCGGCCAAGACCATGTCAAACACGCTCACAAGTAGGGTTTCGTAGTCAACGTTTAAATATCAGGTCTTTTCAGCGTTACAAAGTTAATTTTGTTGCTGGTTTGTTTGCAGCTATATGATTACCAACCGCAAATTACCGTGTGATGCCGGCTTAGAATAGCATCACCCCAATTCTACCCGTGGGAGTCGTAAAAACCGACTAAGGGATATTCATCCAGGGAATGGCAGGCAGCAGCGTTCCCTGTCAATGCAACATCTTACACTGCGCTCGCCAATCCGCCTGCCAAGCGTGGTGAGTATGGCAATACCCCCCGATAGGGGGAGGCCCATGTCCAGCAGTGGACTGTTGTGGCTCTTATGGTATGGTAAATTGAAAAACTTTAATATTTCCTTAATCTTAAGTGGTACAGTATTCGTTATAGTTTTCATGGTAACTTCATTCCATATTTTTTTCAAATTTTTAGCTTGCATACTTTAGAAGTTACAGCTGCAACAAATTATGGCTCAAAAACGCCCCTCTTAAAAGCAAATATCTCGAGACAGAAACATTTTAGAGACTTTGTGTCAAAGAAACCTCCCCTTAGTTTTAAAAGAGCGATTCAACGATATCCTACTCAATATTACAGGAGAAAAAAAATTTTTTGCCCCCCTTTCACATGAATGGGACGGAGGTCCAAAACAAATAAAATATTTTATTCGCAACATTTCTAAATTTGGGTCAACACAATCTATCTTCACACAAAATTTGATGTCGATATCTCCAAAACTGACGAAGTTATGAGGGCGTGGCATACAGACAGACAGACTAACCGAATGATAAGGGTTTCTAGTAGACTACGAAACCCTAAAAAACAACAAAAGAAATATATATTATTTTCGCAAATTCCCGGGAAATGAAAAATACAAATTCCCGTTTCCCGGGAACGGCAAGTTTGGGAACAGCTAAACCTAGATCATAATAATTGATGTCATGACATGATGACATGACAGAAGTTCGTTAGCAATATAAATATAGTTTAAGGAATATCCAGACCGACTGCGACGTTTATTAATCTGTTTCATTTTAATTTGATGTTTATGAAATAAATGAATTTCATTTGAACCACAACTTACTCAAAAGATACCTATATTGATTTATAGACAAGTTATCGATTAGAAGTAGGTCGGTACTCCTTACTTTAACAGCCATAACAGTCCACTGCTGGACATGCTCCTTCCCCCAATCGAGGGGTAGTTGGTACGTGCATGACTATTAAAAAAAGACGGCCAAGAGCGTGTGTGAAGCAAGTAGACATACGGCAACTGTGATACCTACTATGTAGAAGCACTTAGGTATGTGGCCGCGGTGACACTTACCCTGTAGAAGCAAATAGGCTTACGACAACAAGGTAGGTATCAACCTACCTTGTAGAAGCAGGTAGGTATGCGGTTGCCGTGATAGGTACATTACATATCTTGTTAAAGCAAGTAGACCTACGGCAACGATGATACCTACTTTGTAGAAGCAAGTAGGCATGGGGCCGCGGTGATACCTACCCTGTAGCAAGCAAGTAGTAAGTAGTCATACTGCAACGGTGATACCTACCTTGTAGAAGCAGGTAGGTATGCGGCCGCCGTACACCACGCCTGCTTGCTTTTGCAAGGTAGGTATCACCGCGACCGCATGTGTACTTGCTTCTACAGGGTAGATATCAGCGCGGCCGCATGCCTAATTGTTTCTACCTTGTAGGTATCACCGTTGCCGTATGCCTACTTGCTTCTACAAGGTAGATATCAGCGCGGCCGCATGCCTGCTTCTACAAGGTAGCTATCACCGCGGCTGCATACCTACCTCCTTCAACAAGATAGGTATCACCGCGGCCTCACCTACCTGCTTCTACAAGGTAGGTATCACCACAGCAGAATACCTACCTGCGTCTACAAGGTAGATATCGCCGTGGCCGCATACTTATCTGCTTCTACAAGGTAGGTATCACCGTTGCCGTATGCTTACTTGCTTTTAAAGATAGGTATTGCTGCGGCCGCGGGCTTACTTGCTTCTATATAGAAGGTAGGCACATACATAGCTACACAAATTATTATCCTTAGTGGGTATTAGTTGCCTATTCGATTAGAATAAGTAGGTACTTACTTCAGAACTCCACTGGTCACCTCTGTTCGTGCACTTTATAACAATGTTTGTTTGCGTTATGTCACTTTGGATAACAGATACTTTGTGTCTTAAAGAATCCGATTTCTTCTTTTCTTCATTGATGAACGTGTCTGAAGCATCACCGTTGCAAAACAAGCAAGTTGTCGTAAAATCAAACGTCGGTGGTTTTTGAGGCAGCTCGCCGGCACATATACGTTTAGCAGCAGCTTCAACACACTTCGGATTAGTGTAGGATTTCCTACACCGTTTGTGCAGTTTGATGCTTGTCAATTGTTCATTAACAGGAACAATTCATCTTGTCGGATTCACTGGATATACGTAATTTTTCTAACCCTTTTGTGCTCACGACCACAACATCGAAATTTAAAATCGAATTACATATTCTACACTTTCCAAAATGTTCTTCAGCAGGTTCCTCCATGATAAAGAATTATATTTGAAGTCTCGATTGATTTATGTCTGCTGTCTCAATTTTGATGCTGCGCGTACACAACTTAACAAGCAAATGGCGTCACCGCGTCTCGCAGATCGCGCGCGGCGCAGCGGACCCGTCCCCGCGCCCCGCGTTTCTCCGCGCGAGTCCGCGCGTACCTACGATCTCGCGCGCATACCTACAAGTTCGCTGATGTTTGAAAAACCGCAAAATTATCTATTATTAGATGGACTTCCATTAAGATCGATAATATGTGTAGTTTTATTGAAAGTCTGCCAAAAAAGTACCTGTTAGCTTTTGCGAATACTCTAAATTGTGCCATAATGAAATATCTAATTTCTCGTACGTTACTTGTTGGATTCTCTTAGATATAGCTGTAGTAAGTATATGTAAATATGATATTACTTGGTTTATACTGTTAATACTGGTACGTATATATTTTTCCCTTATTTGAAATTTCGTTAGACAATTTTTGATAAGATTAGCATATTACGAAGACAAAATCTGATGGATTTCTATATATTTAACAAGTTTACAATAAAACAATGATATTTGGGGAATAAATGTCTATTATTAATATTTTTATTTTTTTTGCAATACAGAAAAGTAAGTCTTATATAATTTTTTTACTCTGTTTCTGTTGAAAATTTTGATGGATTTGTTTTATATTGAATAAAAAATATAATTATCTATCGAACTAAGAAAAAAAATAGCTGCTGTAGAATTTCTGCGATTTCACTATGGGACGACTTCTTAAATTGACCACAGTATATACAGTCTTGCAAATATTTGAGCACCAATCTTTCTGCTGCCGAGCTAAGTACACAGAGAAGACTGACGAAATGAGCAACGTGGCTTACATACTAATACCAGGAAAATCGTGCATGAAAACAACAACCACAATGGCTTTTATATACCCATATCAACTACAGAGGGGCTATTCTTGGATATACCTACCAACTTACTCAGCCTCTTTCCTTTTGGAGTCGAATTCAATATGATTATTGTTTGCACAATTTTTGTGCTTGACATGTACCATTATTAAAATAGTTGGAAAGGAAGCGAAAATCATTTATATATGTAATTTTTTTCCAGGCAGATATTTTTCGTTCAATATAGTTGGAAGATTACATTTCAGAAATAATTTACGTGATAAAATTGAAAGGAATAATTTGTCTCTCGTGGGACAAAAAGCGGTCAAGAAAACCTTGGTTCGGGCGCGTAAATTGATGTCTCTTTTACGCAATTAGTCACTTGATTAGATCTGCGATCAATCACTGTCCTTGTCGTCAAAGTTTTCTTTTGTTTTGGTGATAATGTCATAGCTCATTGTCTTTTGCTGGCCGCAGTCAAGAGGGGCCGTAGCCGTAGTTAGTTCAGGGTCAGTCCAAATAAGGCGCGGAAATCGGACTTTGCGGAATTTCAGTGAATGAGAAATTTAAACTGCGTTTGGCTCAAATCGAGTAAACTTATAGCTACAGTTTACTAAATGCATTCTGAGAGCACCTTTCTGTACGTAACAGCTTAGGTAATAGTATTAGTTTCCGTAGCAGTAGAACAATAGTCACGTTGGTTTACAGAAATCACGTGCAAGAACTTTTCAACTACCTAATCGAGCTTCGGTGGGTTGTTATACAAAAATCGATTTTCAATTATTCATGTAGAGTACAATGCAATGTGCATTGCGTAGCCGGTTCCTCTTACTATATTTCTGGAACTTTTACGGCTAACTGTGTACGCAATGAAAATCAAACTGTTCTTGACAATTGCAGATTCGTTGACCGTCTCAGGCGTCAGTTCTAGTCGGGTAGGTAAATCAAGGTTGAGTAGGTAGGGTAGGATCCGAGTCGATTTCTGAGGTGAACGGAAATTGTTTGAAACTGTGATATGAATCCTACTAATATTATAAAGGCGGATGTTTGTGTGTGTGTTTGTTACGACATCACGCAAAAACGGCTGATTAGATTGACATGAAACTTTGCAGAAATATTAAAGGGCATCTGGAATAACACATAGGCTACTTTTTACCCCAGGAAAATGTCTCATTTCTACGGAATCACGCATATTCCAAAATTTTTGACGTAGGTGGCGTGACTGAGCCGATTCGCGTCTTTGTGGGGAAGCATATCCGTTAATTCACCAGTCATCTTAAAGTCATCGTAGCTGCGGCGATAGTGCGCTTGCCTACCAAACAAGGTGACTCGCGTTCGAATCTTGATAGTGTTCTCCTTATTTTTGTTTTTATTTTTTCGAACTTTTATTTAATTTAAGTTTTGTCTTACATCATCTTCCTGCCCTTATCCCAATTGCTTGGGGTCGGCGCAACACGTTTTGTTAAACACAAAATCGTGCTGCAATGGATTCGGCTTAATTTTACGACCGGCCGCCTAACAGACGTCAACCCTCATTGGGAATGCTTTTGTGGTGGATTAACCGCCACCATACGGTTGGCCTGGCTGTTTGGGTCGGGTTTATCCCTCGGTCGCCTCTTACGACTCCCACGGGAAGAGAGGGGGTGGTGCTATTCTACTCTGCCGGCACCACACGGCGTTAAGTTTTGTCTTACGATATTGGAAAATCTTACACACTGGTCTTGCTATACTTCCTACGTGTGTGTTTGTTACGACTTCACGCAAAAACGGCTGATTAGATTCACATGAAACTTTGCAGAAATATAAAAGGGCATCTGGAATAGCATATACTTTTTACCACGGAAAAATGTCTCATTCCCACGGGATCACGCATTTTCAAATATTTATGAAAAAGGTGGCCCGACTGAGCCGATTCGCGTTTTAGAAACTAACAGCGTCATCTCTTGGCGAGTAAGTAAGGCAAAATTGATGTATATCCCACAACACATGTACGTACAAAAATTACTTGCCAATGAAAATGTTTTAACAAGATTTTGAATCCCACAAATTCTACTTCCTACTAATCCTATCCTACTAATCCTACCGTAAACCGGGGTCACTTTGAACCATGGGGTGATTTTGATCAAAATTTCCTGTTCACTTGAAATGCTAATTGCGTAAAACTGGACTGATTTTGGTAGATTTTTTTTTTGCGGTGACTACACTGACTATCTGTTAATTTCTTTTCTGCGGGGGCGCTGGACAAAATATGCATTTTTTAAAAAAAAACGCATGTTTTTGTTTTATATCGTTTTATGGCTAAAAAAAGTGTTGCAAAACTTTAGATGCGGCTCAATTAATGTAAGTCTTACGAATTTTTTTTCTGAACTTTGTATACCTAGCAGTGTATATTCAGGAACCCAAAACTCAAATTGTTATTTTCATAACATTGAAACTTACGGCACAGCGTCCTTTAATTTAATGCGGGGCGTCATTGATCCGGTACATAAAGTGTGGCGGGGCGTCATTGATCAACGTATAAAAACATCAATAACTTTTGTTCCTGTTAACCGAGTTTGATTTTTCTTTTTGTTTTGGACAAGTTATTCGTGTTACTTTTGAATTCCATGCTAAGAAAAGGTAGTAGTAGGTAGGAAAGAGTAGGTATCAAAGTAACCCCAACATCAGTATAACTTTGATCACGCTGTTTTTATTTTTTTTCTCAATATCTTCAAACATTTTATTTTTTATTTTCACCTCTTCTTAAAGATCTACAGCACTCCATCAATGCGTATTTTTTGCTTATTTTTATAACCATATATTCAAAAGATACAAACAATTTAATTTCAAAATTAATCAAAGTACCCCAGTTTACCAGTACTAATATTATAAAGGCGGATGTTTGTGTGTGTTTGTTACGACATCACGCTAAAACGGCTGATTAGATTGACATGAAATTTTGCACAAATATAGAAGACTATCTGGAATAACACATAGGCTACTTTTTACCACGGGAAAATGTCTTATTCCTACGGGATCACGCATATTCCGATATTTTTGCAAAGGTGGCGTGACTGAGCCGATTCGCGCTTTAAACGTTTTCGCCGAAAACTAACAGCGACATCTCTTGGCGAGTAATGCTTTCTTCCCGCGTAATAATAGGTTGCAGCGGGTGAAACCGCTGACGGGCAGCTAGTAAATATATAAATTGAATTGGTACTTTTTTAATTCCATACACGTGGCGGTATCGTTACACATAATGCAGATACTAAGACAGGTTACTGCGCGAGTCGTTTTGTCCCCCTTTTTGACTAAAATTCGGCATTAAATATGGGTACGGGGTGAGTTGCGACCCTTATATTTACTTCCACGCCGTGATTGAATTGAATTAACCTTTCCAACTTTACTGTTTTCGTTCATTTCTGTTGAATAATGTTATTAGAACCGAGTTTATGCTTCAAAGAATTGACGGGTCCTTACCTTCCGACATTGTCATATTATTGCCCCAAAGTTTGGTCCTTAGATTAAAAATTGCCTCGAGCCAGAGCACAATAATTTTGGTCATAATTTTGTATCTACTCAATAAAAATGTTTGTGATTATTCGTGAATAAGAAAAGAACAGATCAAACTTTGAAATAAGCACACCTAGGTAAAATACGCCCCTTTACCATAATGAAAAAAAAACACACACACAATATCACAGTTTGTTGATTTGTATGTTATATGACAGGTCTCAAAACCTTGGACAATCACGAGAAGAAAAAACGGACCATATCTAAACATCTGGGAAACAAAACCTTCCGCATCCAGTACAAAAAACGTAAGCTAGACCTCTTGGAAAAGTCAGCGACTCGCTGCAGTCGGGACTATAACATAAAACGAGGAGTGATCAAAGCGTACGACATTGCCATTACAAATAATACAATAATAATTGCCGAGGAACAGTGCTAACTGATTAGATGTGTTTTGAAATAAATTCGTATAAATCACGTTTTGTTACCCTGACTGTAGCGAGTCGCTGACTACAGTAGTGTGTGAATCAAATATGGTTGAGCCTAGATCTATAAAATCTAGCCTAGATCTTAAGATATTCTGATTTGACCAGTATATATACTATTGTGCGTAGACGTGCCTACAAATGGACGTCTCGATTACTAATAGCCCGAGCGGCGACTGGTCTAATCCATACCTCACAAAAGAATAGAATAATTTAGCTATGTACGGGTAGAGGAGCTCGAGTCTTTCGGATTGGTCGTGGTCTGCCGCGGCGCAGCTTGGCACGTTTGGCGGAATAGCTAAAAGTTTGCCCTCTGAAAAAAGTTAAAAATATCTCATCGAAGAATAGAATGAGACATGGCTGTAGCGATAGGAGCAGTTTAGTAAAGCTTATAAATCTTGGTCTGCCTTCTGCTATCTTGGCACGTTTGGCGGAGTAGCTAAAAGTATGCCCTCTTAATAAAGTAAAAAATATCTCATCGAAGAATAGAATGAAAATATATCGTACCGATAGCTTGCTTGAGTCTGCCTACATATATACTGGTCTGCCTGGCCACAGCCTGGCAGTTTTCCCGGTCCGACCACTTTTACTTTTTTTAGTAAAAATTTTATCTCTTCGAATAAAGAATAAAAATATGTCGTACCGATAGCTTGCTTAAGTCTGCCTAGAAAAATACTGGTCTGCCTGACCACAGCCTGGCAGTTTTCCAGATACGACCACTTTTACTTTTTTTTGAGAAATTTTTATTTCTTCGAATAACAGAATGAAACTAAGTTGTAATAATAGTTTATTTAAAGCTGAACACATATCCCTTGGTCTGCCTGAGCTCAGTCCGGTAGTTTCTCGGTTGAGAGATTACAGCTCTGTAAATCTCACTTCTACACCGACAAATTTCATTTTATTGACGGACTCCAATAAACAAAGTCAGGTCCTTTAAAATTGAAATTTACTGAGTGAAAAGTGATCGCATCGGAGAAACTACCGGACTGAGCTCAGCAGACCAAGGGATATGTGTTCAGCTTTAAATAAACTATTATTACAACTTAGTTTCATTTGCGCAGCGGCAGACCACGACCAATCCGAAGTACTCGAGCTCCTCTACCCGTACATAGCTAAATTATTCTATTCTTTTGTGAGGTATGGATTAGACCAGTCGCCGCTCGGGCTATAATGAGGCGATTCAGCGGCAGGCTTTCAGGCGATCAATCACTATTCTTGTCTTGCTCCTTGTCCATGACATGTTCTTGTTTGGTTGACAATAGCGACAAACTAAGTCATAGTTTATGCTCTACACTTTGTCATGGAAACTGTTGCTAGAGTTGCAGTTGCAGCTGTCAAAGTTTGCAATCAAATCGATAGGTCTCGCACTGTGCACAAAAATAACTAAGATTTAAGTATTTTATGTACGTACCTATAAAAACAGAAGAAAATTATTAAGATAAGGTAATTTTGACTAAGATTACTTACGTTTTTACTAGGTACTTTACTATGACATAAATAGCTATGAATATGGAAGTATCATCCCCCATTCCATCCATCTCCCATCACTTTGCAACTCTCACTCTGTTTTTAATTTGTTTACGTGTTGAATAGGTACATCTTTTGTGATCGATCACTATCCTCGTGTCAATCCTTGTCCATGACATGTTCTTGTTTGGGTGATAATAGCTGCAAACTAATCTTAGCTGAAGCTATACTTTGTCATGGAAACTGTTGCTAGAGTTGCAGTTGCAGCTGTCAAAGTTTGCAGTCGAATCGATAGGTCTCGCACTGTGCACAAAAATAACTAAGATTTAAGTATTTTATGTACGTGCCTATAAAAACAGAAGAAAATTATAAAGATTAGGTAATTTAGACTGAGATTACTTAAGTTTTTATTACTATGACAGATAAATAGCTATGAATACGGAAGTATCATCCACCGTATCTCTTTGCAACTTTCCCCCTGTTTTTGAAAACTTTTTCATTTGTTTACGTGTTGAATAAATCTTTTGATACTTGTTTGGTACCCCCTGATATTATTCACGCCATAACCACAAACTTCATCCCATGCAACACAACCATAAAAAACTGCGCTAATCAAACTTTTCCCATGAACAACTTTGTCCGGGCGTGTTTTGTATCATTTTCTCGATTGAGGGGATGACACGTTTCGCTTTATGTGACATTTTGTATTTGATTAGGAATTTAGTTTGCTCTTTCTAATTCAGCAGAGCCAGCAGAAAACTGCCACTGGTCACGTACGGCCCACTAAAACAACGTTCAAAAAGTTTCGCTAGAACGTCCAGCCGTACTTTGCCCTGGGCAGTTTGAACTAACAGAGTTTTTTCAGAAAAACCCAGAGTTTTTGAAAGTATTGATTTATCATTTAAAATTTGAATGAAGTAAGGTTTTTTGCATTTTAAATATTAAAATAAGTCAATTGTACTTTAACTCCGTTCAGAAACCCCATTTTCAGAATAAATCGTTTGCCACACTACCACAACTTAACGATGCGTGAAAATCTACTGGTACATGGCGAAGCGCACACGTACCTAAGTATATATCGGGCGATATTGCGATTTCTGACAGGCACCACTACAAGTGATAAAATGCTGTGGTGTGGACCATGCATGGTAGATATCTGTTTTTTGTAGATATGGGACGTGTAGGACGTGTATGACACAAAATAGATTTGATAGTCGAATAATCGGAGTACGCGCGGTAAGCCAAATTGCTCGTTTTGCAAACCGGCGCGATTCGCCAACTCGCTTTCTGCCGACTGGCGTGCTAGGCCTACTTACGCCATTCGCCGACTGAGCTATTATGCGATGCGTGTCAAAACCGTGTTTCAGCAAGAGGCACTGTGCAAAAGAAAAATACATTTCTTATCGACTACACTCAAGGTACTTCAATCTACTGTACATTCCTAGTTATGTTTGTCTGAAGGCACTGTGTACTTACTACCTACGTGCACGAAGTTTTGACGAAATATGCGGATTCATAGCCTTAGATAAATTGCAGACGATTTCCAGATTATTATTACTTAGAATCTACCTACCATCTGGTCAAGCCTTTAAAGCATTGTTATTATTAATTCGATTTCCAACAAAGCAATTGAGTTAATTCACTGATAATTTATTAAAGGTTTTTGATTATTGTTTCGAAGATTCCTAAAAGTTATTTCGTGGTTCAGTTATCGCGAAAGGATTAGAAAGTCGTCATCGTGGATATTTTAGAATTTCAATAACAAAAGTTAAATTTGAGCCGGGCGATTTCGATCTTTAAAACAACTCTAAGTGTTTGATTCCGAAGCTGATCTTAGCGCAGTGGAAGCAAATTAAAGTTATCTTAAAATCTAAAACTAAATGGTCGATCAGCCTCGGAACAACATTTGACTACGATTCGTAGTGCTCTTTACTATAGCTAAATAAAATAAATTTAATGAGAGAATTTTGTTCCGGAAAGTTTCCGGCCGAGAAATTCTTGTTTCCAAAATCTACTTAAACAGGGCCCAGCAACGAATTGCTTACCGAGCAAACGATGATGCCGTTTCTTTGTGAGTTTAAGTATGACAGGAATCAGGTATTCAGGATATTTTAGGAGCGCAGGAATAGGGAATAACCTAAACTCACAGCGCTGGAACATCCGCTCGTTCTCGAACTCCTTTCCTCCAATTTGCACTATAGTTCACAGTTCGACATCACATAATGTTTTTTAACACAAAATAACTAAAAGATTTCTCTCCGAATGAGAAATCGGCCCCGTTGGCCTCAATCATTTATAATTAAAATACGTAGCTATCGGCAGCCACGACGCGAGCGACGACTCAAAGTGAGGTTATGTTACCGGCGACCACGTTGGCCTCAATCAAAAAGCCGAAACCAAAATTCACTTGGTTCACTTCCCCACCGCACAGGGAAGCCATGGCTTGTGGCAAATAGCACACGAGAAAACCGCCAAAACACCTTAATTTTACACCACTTAAAACTAAAATTCGCTTCAACAACGCTAGCGTAAAGATGACAGACGGGCGGACCGAAAAGTGTTGCCAGCACCGTCCGCTCAAAAAGATACGAAACCGTTTTTGATACGAAACTAAACATTCACCCGCCCCGGACCGACACATCGGTCCGCTCTATGCATGGCAGGCGTGATAATGTAGCTACTGCTCGCTTAAGGACTGAATCCCCCACCTGAACTTCTGCAACTCGAGGAGTGCCATCACTACCCGGAAACAGGTTGAGAATGCGCCCCGGCGCCAACGCAGTGGCGGTAGGTTGGCATCCTTAACCAGAACGAGATCCCCAATGCAGGGGTTCAGTCCTGTCCGTCCACTTAAGGCGTTGCTGCAGAATGTGCAAGTACTCAAGCGACCAACGCTTCCAAAAGTTTTGAGTCATTTGCTGCAACAACTGATAACGCGACAAACGATTGCTATTCACCTCCGTATAGGGATATTCCGGCAAGGCGTTAAGTGGGCGGCCAATTAAGAAATGCCCTGGCGTCAGGGCCTCTAAATCATTTGGGTCTGAGCTGAGCGGACACAAAGGACGCGAATTGAGTACAGCCTCAATTTTACAAAACACGGTCGCCAGCTCCTCGAAAGTCAAAATTGTTAACCCTACAACGCGCAACAAATGCGTCTTAGCGGACTTTACAACCGCTTCAAAAATACCACCCCAGTGAGGGCACGCTGGTGGATCGAACACCCAGGTAATGCCCTGACGGGAGAGGCCCGTGCTGATGGCTTCTTCGTTCTCCCTTAAGAACGTTACAATTTCCTTCATACACCGATCAGCACCCTTAAAGTTGGTACCACAATCCGACCTGATCAGCGCTGGTCGCCCTCGTCGCGACGTAAATCTCTCCAGCGCTGCCAAAAGGCCTCCGTAGATAGGTCGGCCACGAGCTCCAAGTGGACGGCCTTGGTGGCTAGGCACACGAACACGCACAAGTACGCCTTGATAGACTTTGCGTTCCGTAGGCGTGATGCCTTTACCATGAAAGGGCCTGCAAAATCCGTTCCCACACCTGCAAACGTCCAGGCCTCCGTCACCCGGTCCGGTGGGAGATCTCCCATCTGTGGCTGCATTGTGGCTGCCTTCAAGCGGTAACAAGGCAAGCACCTAAACACAACGCTACGTACCGTTCGTCGTCCCGATAAGATCCAAAACTCGCGCTGTAGAATGGCCAATAGCGCATTACAGCCCGCGTGCGAGTTTTTCTCATGACGATCCCTGACTAAGAGCTCAACTAAGGGTTCCCTTTTGGAAGTAACAGTGGATGCCGAGCCGAAAAGGGCAGGCTAGCGTTCGAAGTCTGCCTCCAACCCTGAGCATACCTTGCTCATCCAGGAATGGGTTGAGGCGCACAATTCCTCCCTTCAGCTTTCCACGTCCATCCCTGAGCAGCCTGACCTCCTCTTCAAAATGTTCCGCCTGGACGACTCTAACCAATGAGCATAGAGCCGCATTCCGCTCCGCAGGCGAGAGGACAGGTGTAAAGTTCCGTTCTGCTTGAGGCTTCCTGCAGTTGTTCACGAACCGCTTGATCCAACCTGTCACCCCAAGAAGTTTGTCGAGGGAGCTATACCGTTCCAGCAAGAAAGCTGGGTTAGGCTTCGGAACGAGTTGCCCCACGTTCACTCGCAAACCTCGATCAGGTGGCCCAAGCGGCGCCCTGCACTCGTTGAATGGCCATTCCTGCGGCGACTCAGTCAGCCATTGAGGTCCCCACCACAGTGGGTGACTCACCAAATCAGGTGCCCTGCACCCGCGCGAAGCGCAGTCCGCTGGGTTCCATTCTCCCGGTACGTGCCTCCACACTAACGGAGTTTCCGACCCCGTAATCTGTGACACCCGATTTGCCACGAAAACCTCAAGTGTATGTACCGACGTCTGCAACCAGCACAGAACTATCCGACTGTCAGTCCACGCGTACACCGTTTCATCCAAGTTGATGGTACCACGCAGATTGCAGGTTACATGATTTAGCAAGCGCGCTAGAAGAGCTGCCCCTGCCAATTCCAATTTGGGGATGGTCCATCTAGTTCTGACTGGTGCCACCTTACTTTTGGCCATAACCAGACGCACGTGCACAGTTCCCGTTGAACTTGCTGTCCGAAGGTATACAGCTGCCGCGTACCCTCGCTCCGAGGCGTCACAAAACCCATGTAGGGTAGCCTTACATCCCACCGATGGGACTAACTTGCGGGGTATCGCGATGTGCACGATCCCTGGTAGGGTGGTCACAAACTTGAGCCAATCCTTCAACAACTCTCCGGAGAGTTGGTCGTCCCATCCTAAGTTGGCTAGCCACAACCTTTGTAAAAGCACTTCGCCATGAACGTAACCGGGGCGATCCATCCGCTAGGATCGAACGTTCTAGCGATTGTCGACAGTACCGACCGCTTAGTCCAAGTTTTCTCCAAAAGGTCGGGCTCGATCTTGTACGTGAATACGTCATGCGTTGGCCTATATTGCACCCCGAGGATGCCCAACGTGTTTGGATTGTCCGGGTTCTCAAAGAGGTGCGGGTCCTGATGGAACTCGCCTGGCAAACCGGCCAGGAGCTCTGGGCAACTGGACAACCATTTCCGCAACTCGTAACCTCCTGAACCCATGATCGCGATCAACTCGTCTCATAGAATTAGCGCCTGCTCCACGCTATCAGCACCCGTGCAGATATCGTCCACGTAGACGTCGCGATCCAGTACTGCTGCGGCTCGAGGATATCTTACCCTTTCCTGTGCGGCCAACTCGCAGCGTACGTACTGCCAAATACGGACTTGGCTTAAGTCCATACGTCACCGTGTTAAGTTCGTATGTGACCATCGGCTCATCTGGGCTCTCACGCCACAAAATCAGCTGATACCGACGGTCATCCGGATGTATCATGGTTTGGCGAAACATCATTTTGACGTCTGCGACGAACGCTACCTGGTGTAACCGAAAGTCTGTGAGAATGTCCACAATGTCCCGGTTCAATTTAGGACCCGCGTGCAAACATTGGTTCACAGACACACCATTCGAGGTAGGAGCAGAACCGTCAAACACCACCCGTATTTTCGCCTCAGGTGACTTCAAGACAGCCAGGTGTGGAATGTAATAATGCTCGACACACCTCCAATCCAGGCTGGACACCGACATGTGGCCCAATTGAATATATTCCCGCATGAATTCTATATACTTCTGCCGAAGTGCTGGGTCTCGCCTCATCTTCCGCTCCATTCCGAGTAGTCTCCGTTCCGCGAGCTGTCGCGAACTACCTAAAGCGGGGCGGTTTGGGAGAAAAGGTAGCCTGGTCACGAATCTGCCTGACGGGCATCTCGCAGTGTTGTATTGATAGAACAAATCGCACTCGTCATCCTCTGGCTTCCGTCTGTCCGCCGTGGGCGGCTCTTCAGACTCCCAAAACCTCTGCAGCACCTCTGACAGCACACTACCATAGAGGACCGGATCCCCTTCTGGTAGGTCCTGAGGTCTCCAAACTGGGCCGAAAACAACATACCCCCCTGTGGTATCTACGGCCACCAAACCAGTTTCCTGGAGTACCTTCTTCCTACCGCACCATAATCTCCCGAGGACGTCTGACCCGAGAAGTACGTCCACCGTACCAGGAGTATCAAAATCAGGATCAGCTAACTCCAACCCTGTGGTTAACCCTCGTACCGTTGGTGGTAACCTAACCTGAGGAGTTTCCCAACCACTTCATCCAGCACCACGGCTGAGACTTGATAGCTGACCCTGTACATGTGCTACCTAATGCGAACTCAAAGTTCGTCTGACCCCGAATGTCAGGCACATTTAGGCCCCGATGCCTACAGCTTCATCCTCACTTGGCCGTACATTTAGGCCTAGCCTACTCACCAGCTTACTCGATACAATACATCCCTGAGCCCCTGTATCCAGTAGGGCTCTTACTTGAATGGTCCGGCCACCGTATCCCCATACCCAAATCTTAGCCGTTGGCAAAAGTACCGTGATTGGACGGGGAGCCGAAGCTGATGAGTAGGCGGCGATTACCTAGCGGGAATCTAAACGCGGTGAGGCCGCGTCCCGCGGGGTATCCTCGCTACCCAAACCCGTGTATGGGTCCCACTCCTGCTGGTAGGGAGGTCTGCCCATAAAGGCCATGGCTGGAGTTCTATAGTACCCCGACGGCAAACGTCCGTACCGAGGTTGCGCCTGTAGCCGCGGGTACTCAGGCATAGGCGGGGGCATGCGTGGGTCTTGAGACCCAACCAGGTGGCTCAAGCCCGCAGAATACTGCATGTACCCTGGTGGCTGCCTAGTGCTCCCCTGACACCCGCCCGTTGAATCCCGTACCTGGGATGGGTGTCCTGGGCCACGTTCCTGTGCCGCTCTTCCCCAATCCGGCACCTGCTGCCGTGGTGGGGATTGTCCCCACGTCCTTGGGTAAGTGGGCTCCGTCTGTTGACGTCCCCTGCCTGTCCCTGTGACCGATGCGGAGGTGGGCTCCTCCTTGGAGGGTGGGAGCGTTGCTCCCTCCCTTGGTGGGCAGGCTCCTTCGCTGATCCGATCCAGCGCTGCCCCGGCGCCTCCGGAGCGATTCATGCAGAGCAGCGGATGGTGTGCACCCTGGCAGTACTTACAGTTGGTGCTTGAAGGGCACTCGCACCTGATGCGGCCCCAGGCACCGAAAACACCAACGCCTCTGCTGTGCCACACCCCGTCTCCTCTGAACCCGCTGCTCAGCAAACTCCTGACACGCTGCCACCCCGTGGCCTGTCTCCCTGCAGTAGGCACACCCTGGTTCCAATGCGGTGTTGTACCGCCTGGGTTGCCTACTGTTGCCTCCTCGCGCCGGTGCACCCGGCCGTTCCGGGTGGCGAGGGCAGAGGTCTCCTTGCGTGGGGCTTCACCAGCCTGGACGTCCACTCGCCTGCTTTCGGCCTCGAGGAACGACTTCAGATCCTCGTAGGTCGGGAGGTGGTCCGAGGACTTGCCCCATGGAGCTGCTCGAATCGAGCGACCATTTCGCTCGGCAGGCGGCGAAGCACTGTGTGGACCAAGATATAACCGTAGCCCGCCACTGGCAAACCCTGTCGCTCTAGTGCGCTGACCGCGACACTGACTGGGTGGAAGATTTTCTCGCGGAGGTCCGTACCTCGCGTTATGGTTGGTATTGACAGCCACTGGTCTAACAGCCTGTCTACAATCAGGCGCTTGTTTCGATACCGGTCGGTAAGGATCTTCCACGCCACCTCATAATTGCTATCCGAGACAGCCAAATGCGTCAGCAATTCATGAGGCTCTCCATGTAGCCTGGACATCAGCTGAGCCATCTTGTACGCCGGCGTTATGTCCGTCCGTGTGTGGACCACACTGCTATACAGGTCCTCAAACGCCGGCCAGTCGGCGTAATCGCCTGCAAAGACTGGAACCGTAACAGGCGGAAGAGGCACCTGTAATCCTTGTCCCACTTTACCACGGAATGGCTTTTCCTTTCCGTCACGTCGCCTAGATATGTCCGCAGCTGCCTGCGCAATGTCCTGTGCCAGCTCCAAGCACTGGCTTACATCGCCCTCAACCAGCTCCTTATCTTCAGGGTTAGGAGCTTCCTCAAGGAGCATGAGGCACTCTGTGAGGTGTTCCGACACAACCCGAACCCGTTCATCTGCCTGTAGTGCACTTTTCAAGAGCGCGTCCTCCCGGTCCTCGCGGCCGATCATTGCCGCTGTGGTAGTAAACCACCTTAATTCTGTCTTTATAGCAGCCTTATACCTGGCGATCGAGGAGCCATGGTACCAACTTTTACACACTCGACTTAATAAAAACGAAAACCAATAAACAAATACCACAAAATAAATGTTAGTTGACTGGCCTAGACCTTACCGATAAGATACCGTTCACTAGGCAAACAATACAGTCACAAAAAAACCGAAACAATATTTTCCAAAATTAATAAAATATGTGGGTAATATAAAAAACACGCTTAATACTAAATTACGGCTAACTATGTTGCAATAAAGCAACCACGCTCTGCTACCAAAAATGTTTGATTCCGAAGCTGATCTTAGCGCAGTGGAAGCAAATTAAAGTTATCTTAAAATCTAAAACTAAATGGTCGATCAGCCTCGAACAACATTTGACTACGATTCGTAGTGCTCTTTACTATAGCTAAATAAAATAAATTTAATGAGAGAATTTTGTTCCGGAAAGTTTCCGGCCGAGAAATTCTTGTTTCCAAAATCTACTTAAACAGGGCCCAGCAACGAATTGCTTACCGAGCAAACGATGATGCCGTTTCTTTGTGAGTTTAAGTATGACAGGAATCAGGTATTCAGGATATTTTAGGAGCGCAGGAATAGGGAATAACCTAAACTCACAGCGCTGGAACATCCGCTCGTTCTCGAACTCCTTTCCTCCAATTTGCACTATAGTTCACAGTTCGACATCACATAATGTTTTTTAACACAAAATAACTAAAAGATTTCTCTCCGAATGAGAAATCGGCCCCGTTGGCCTCCAATCATTTATAATTAAAATACGTAGCTATCGGCAGCCACGACGCGAGCGACGACTCAAAGTGAGGTTATGTTACCGGCGACCACGTTGGCCTCAATCAAAAAGCCGAAACCAAAATTCACTTGGTTCACTTCCCCACCGTACAGGGAAGCCATGGCTTGTGGCAAATAGCACACGAGAAAACCGCCAAAACACCTTAATTTTACACCACTTAAAACTAAAATTCGCTTCAACAACGCTAGCGTAAAGATGACAGACGGGGCGGACCGAAAAGTGTTGCCAGCACCGTCCGCTCAAAAAGATACGAAACCGTTTTTGATACGAAACTAAACACTAAGATTGAATGAATGTTCACGAGTTTATGAAATTTGAAACAGACGGCATTTCTCATTTACGTAACTGGGCAAATAAAGAATAAAGAGAATATTCCGCAGCTGTTGAGACGAATGACGGACTGAATTCTTTGAAATAGAGGGCAAAGGCATTTTGAAGCACCTGAAGTACCTGCTTAAAGAACAAAGCAACATTTATTACTTTCCAAAAGCGAAGAAAACGCGGAATGAGAATTTGTTTCTCATTTTTAGGCGCTGAAAGTGTTTTTTAGATTCAGCGAAGCTTTCTTACCTCTACGCCTTGACTCTACGACTTGCTTCTGGCTAAAACTCTCTTTGAATGCTGTTCAGGTCTAGACACTTCTACATTTTAATTGACATTCTATTTTGTTGATTGTATAAGTTGTTGACTGTATTTGACATTCTAAAAGACGTATTCTTTGTGAATTTACTCGGAAAGAAAAGTTTTGAAATCTTGAAATCTTGATCTATAGGAAAAAAGTGAATGTGTGTAGGCATAAAGTTACATGTCGTGTAGTTAGCCTTGCCAGCCTTGAGGCAGTGCCTTTTTTTATCCCCTCTGAGCCGCGTTTATACTAGGATAGGGACATAATATAGTTATTTACTATCTATAGGTAACTTTGAATAAATATATAGAGTGAAATTTTACTAGTGACCGATAGCAATTTTTTTTCACATTGCGACTGATGTTCCTTTGGGAAAGTTGTTGCTTATCACCAACCGGTTCTGAGTTTTCGCTATCGGTCACTAGTAAAATTTCACCCTATATTTGATTTGATTTAATCTGAATTTCCTTGTTGATGACTCGCTATTCTCCTCAGTTCCGGCGGCAAATGTTTCCTGATAGATTCAACTAGTTTAGTTTACTTTTCCGTTTCACATTCGTTACATTGGATGACTTCCGACTCACATTTAGGACGACGTTTTCGGAGGATGTAACTTCTTCCGTGAAAGCAGAAATAGCGATGGTTGAGGCAAAATATTTTACTACTGCTCTCTACCTGTCCTGTAGGTAGGTAGGGTAACAGAAAATACAGGGAGTAACAGAAAGGGTATTAACAAGCCGAAAGGAGGTCAAAGCACTCATTAAACTGAACAACTTTCTCCATTGTACATGGGTAGAAACATGAAAAATAAAAATTGGGCCTCCCATACAAAAATGCCGATCAGCTGTGGGAGGTCCAAATTTTTTTTGTCGTATTTTATCCATGTTCTATAGGGAAAGTAGTTCAGTTTCATGAGTACCTTGACCTCCTTTCGGCTTGTTATACCCTTTCTGTATAATATATACGTGTAGGGTTAAACGGAACCTAGCTGGTTTCATTCGCAGAATTGGAATACGACAACTTTGATGTAAAGTTGACTTTGACGCAGTTGGACTTCACATGTTTCAACTTTGTAATGTAGTGAACCTGAGACACAAATTAGAGAAACGGTGCGTGGGGCCAACCAATCACCTGCATTGGCCGCCAAATGCTCCTTTGCTAAAACCACAGACTAAAACTCAATTGAGAAAGGAAGCGCTACCTATTTATATATGTCATTTGACGGCAAACGCAGCAAGTGGCGGCGAAAGCAGCGAGTGGCCGTCTCAACTATTGTGCACAAATTCCTAAATGTATTTATCTCTATCATGCCGAAAATTCATAGCTAGAATCAAATACTGTGTTAAGAGTTATTTTTGAATCATATTTGTTCCTACAGACTTTAATCTCTGAAGATGGCCCAAACTCTAGCGTTTCTTATTTATTTTAGCCTCGAGGGCATTCTTGCAATTCGCGAAATAGTCGATGTCACTACTGTCCTACTTCTGAAAAGGATCGCGTCGGAAATATCTATTCGTATCGATGCTAAGGGGCAAGCTCCACAGATGAGATGCACGACGTAACGTAAAGGGACATCTGTCTGACAAGCGATCGTCGGAAACATGAGACTTGCGGCATCGCGACGCTTGAATTGAAAACGTTTCCATATATAAAATATATAAAACAGAAGAGACAAAACTACACACGTGAGACGCGCGTCACATCGATGACGGCCGACGATCATTTGTCAGATGGCAGATTTCATCCTACGGGTCAAGTCGCACGTCTCGTCAGTGGAGCTTGCGCCTTACGCAACTCTACCGGGAATGCAGCCTCCGTCGTCTCCTAAACTAGTTTCATGCCGACACGTTTCTGTAACGAATGCTTCGTCATTTTGCTGAAATGCGCAACAACTGCTGTATTTTTGTAGAGTAGATAGACCCGATCATTGGTCCGATAGGCCCGTAATAAGAAAAGAAACATACGTAGCGTCCATTTGTATATTATTTTACCGCTGCGTAACGCCTGCGTTAGGACAATATGAATTTCGACCTTACTCCAGAACTTTAGTTTGAAATTACTCATGAAACTGAAAAACCCAACAACCCACTCATTTTGTATAGAGGTACATTTTTTGTATTATATCGCTCTACCTAAGTATGTTTTATGGGGAAAGTTGTTCAGTTTCATGGGGGATTTAACCCTAAAATACTGTTGTGTACCTGGAGAGACGTATAATAAAAAAAATAAAAAAAAAAAAAAAAATTGTTTATTTCAAAATCTTATTATACATTTGGTGCCGGGTCTTCCCAGTAAGTTATCCGTAGATACTTGTAGTGGGAATGACCCGCTACTTCCCCTCGTTTCCTTTAGTTAAGATTTAAGTAATATAATAAAATAAAGTAAAAAGTAAGTAACATCACAAAAGTAAGTACCTAATAATACTAATGTTGTTTTATTTTCCTTAACTTAATGAATCTAAGTATAACAATCTAAATATAAAAAATATAAAATAAAAACAGTGAGTAAGTTAGCCAGTTTAGTAGTTGTTTGTGTGTAATAGTGTGTGTGTGTGTCTGTGTGTGTGCGCGTGTGTGTGTGCGCGTGTGTGTGTGTGTGTGTGTGTGTGTGTGTGTGTGTGTGTGTGTGTGTGTGTGTGTGTGTGTGTGTGTGTGTGTGTGTGTGCGTCTGTCCGCTTGTTTGTATGACTTTCTGTCCGAGATATTTAACTAGGAAATCCTTATCAAAAGATTTTCCACTTCGTCGTATGTTAATGTCATCAGCCACTTGGATAAAATTTCTTTGCATTTAAATAATGTTTGTGGATAGATCATAAGAACCTTATTTACTTTATTGTATACAAAGCCACACTGAGATTGATACTGTCTTTGTGCGAAAGCAGTACGTACAGGGTAAGACGGTGCAACAGTGAGAGCCCTTCTCCTATTAAGGTGGGATTCATCGTACGGCAGAGATTTGTGAGTTTTTAATATTATATTTAATATGTAGAGTTTCCTGACTGAAAGAAGGCCACACATATCGTATAGTGTTTCAGTAGGAAATCTGTAAGGCTTGGAGTACATGACTTTTATCAAAGATCTCTGAGCGCGTTCCAGCTCAAGAAAACCGGTCTTTGCACATCCTCCCCAGACAGGAATGCAATATGTAATTACTGATTGGGCAATAGCTTTGTAAACGTTGTTCAGGAGACTACATGACATCACCTGTCTTAGGGATTTAAAAACCCAAATCAGCTTACGGGTCCGTGATATTAATAATTCTAAATGAGGGTTCCAGTTCAGCCTTTGGTCTAGTATTATGCCAAGATATTTAATCTGGGAAACTTTATTTATAGTCGGACAATCACAAGAGCTATGGCTGTAATCAGGGTTACGGCAACTATGGATCCTGACACTAAGTGAGCCACCCGGCTGTGAGGATATGTATGGTGCGAAGCAAATGAAATTAGTTTTCTGTGCATTTAATGTCAGGAGATTACTCATGAGCCAGTTTGCTACTTTAGCCAAGCCTATTTCAGTTTTTGCGTATACGTCTTCCCAGGTTCTGCCGATGAAGACTATGGCTGTGTCATCCGCGTAGGAGATTATCCTTCCCCCAACCCCTTGTAGATTGCATAGCTCATTGATATAAATCAAGAAGAGTGTTGGGCCAAGGACACTCCCCTGCGGGACTCCAAAAGTAAGGGTTTCTGCTTCACTAGTGTAGCTACCTATTTTGACCTGTTGGGTACGTTCCTGGAGATAGCTTTTGAAAAGCGAAAGAGCGACGTCTCTGATACCTATACCTTCAAGCCTGCGTAATAGGATGGGAATAGAAACCGTATCGAAGGCATTTTTTAAATCCAAAAAGACCGTGACGCATTTATTCCCCTTATCAACTTCATTAACGATAGTGCTAGTTAATTCAAGAATGGCATCTTGGGTTGATACGCTTTTTCTGAATCCATATTGTGAGTTGGATAGTAAGCTGTATTTATTTAAATAGTTAACAAGACGGGTATTCAGCAGTTTTTCAACAATTTTTGAGATTGACGTAAGTACCGAGATCGGCCTATAATTGCCTACATCAGCTCTGTTTCCACTCTTAAATACAGGTGTAACTACGGCTCGTTTGAGAGCAGTCGGAAAAATCCCTGTAGAGAGCAGAGGTTAGCGAGTTTACAGATTAAAGGGACTACTAAATCTCTGGCTCGTTTCAGGAAAGCAGTACTTATTCCATCCCACCCTGGAGCACGCCCCGAGTCAAGGCCCATAAGAATGCTGTCGACTTCTTTAGGATCCGAGTCCAGCAAAACGAAAGAGGATGAATGATCAGGGAGATGTATGAGAGATGTTAATTTGTGTAGGTCAATCCCGTATTTTGCAATAATACTATCCGCTAGGTTAGAGCCAATATTGACAAAATAGCCATTTACGTAGTTCACAGCGGTCACTGGTTGTGGGTTAATGTTGAGTAAGTCTAAGTTTTTAGATCTTGTAGGTTTATATTGAGTGATCTCATTTACTGCTCCCCAAAACTTTTTAGGATGCTTGACCGATTTATTAATTAATTGACTGTTGTGCAATCTCTTGAGTTTTTTAATAAGATTAGAACAGTAATTACGAAATCTTTTATAAGTAATAATTAGAATTATGTTTTTAGGATTTTGTCTTAATTTAAGCTGCATGTTATTTCTAAGTGTGATGCACTTCAGAACCCCGGGAGTGATCCAAGGCTTAAGGATTCTTTTATTCGAAGAGGTTATAGTTAGTTTAGAATTTGCCTGTATAACTTTTCTTAACATTTCTATAAATGAGTTAGCATAGAGCTCAGGGTCTCGGTAAATATTTAGGTATGAAACGTCAATAGCTACGAGCTCCTTGTAGGCGTTATCAAAATTAACAACTAGTTTGGTATTTTGTGAAACTGTACGTTTTTCTGTAGTAGAAATCTTAAGTAGGATCAGTCTGTGATCTGTAATTGTAGTGTTTAACACTGCAATAGTAGCAGTGTGCAGATTGCAATCTTTTTTATCATTACATGGTCTAGGCAGTTTTCATATCGCGTAGGTAGTGTATGGCCGGGTAGAAGGCCATGAATGGCTAGTTGATTTAAATAATTAAGCCTGTTTCGTCGTTCATGAGATTTCTCCTCATCCGTAATGATTAAATTTATATTAATGTCCCCAATCACTGTGATACCTTTATAATTTTTTATGGTTTCGAGGTGAGTATTGAGAGATGCTATAAAATCTTCGGCATTTGCATAAGAGGGGGAACGATAGATACCAAGGAAGGCATAATTCTTCATTTCGATTTGTAAACCGGTAGCGTGAGTAAGATTAAGATCTGTTACTCTGGCCTGGATTGTATTTTTTAAATAGACAACCACACCATCATTTTGATTCAGTGTAATAGTTGATTGATATGAAGTATAATTGGGTAGTTGGGGTAAACTTTTATGTTCAGTTAATCTGCACTCTGTCAGGATAAGTATGTCACAGTCCACGTTCAATTGCGACATCGTGATTTGTAGATCTGCAAGGTTTTTATATATGCTACGCATATTTTGAGTTAAAACAATAAAACTACTTCTATTATCACTGAAATGTTTAGGTAGATCTTGCACATTGCAATTTATAGAGTCAGATACTATTAATTGGTCTAATTCTTCTAGAGTGTGGAGACTATCCATTTGAATCTATTATTGTTTGGAGGGTTTTATAGACGGGGTAGCGCTTTTTTATACATAAGTAGGGGCGCAGGAAAGAGCTTGAAAGCAGATATCTTAGGGTAGCAGCTGTTGCAGTACAAGTTAGACTGGATACTTCAAAGTTTGTATGCACGTATATTTTATCAGAGCGCAATAAAATTATGGATTGTTTAGCACAATTATCAGGAAAAAATATATATTGCTGTGGACTTTGGATGCGAGATCTTTTATGATGTAAAACCATTGGCTGAATAAATTTTGAATTTGTTTGTTGGAGTTGGTGTGTGACTGGATGTGAGTTAGAGTATGTGTGTAAAGAATGATGACAATAACCGTTTTTAGTGTGAACCAATATACGAGTGTGTGTGTAGTAGTACAGGATAAGGCAAACAATACATGAACACATTAGAATATAGAACAAATCCTTTGAAAGCAGTAGAGCACACGGAGATACGCCTTGGAGTAGTCAGTCCTTTGATAATAATTGTTGGACTTGATCTTCACTGTTTATGAGGATCGTTGGGGAGTTTTCATCTTTTCGAACATAAACTCTACCGTATGAGGTCCAGCAGAACTTGTATCCTCTTGATTTCTTCAGATCTCTCGCTAGGAAGTGAAGGCGAGATCCTTTGGCAGTAAGGTGTTCAGACAAAAATACAGGTGTGTCCTCACTAGTCTTAAAGCCGAGGTGCTTGGCACTGAGTGTTTGTTTGGTAACGGTATTGAAAGTTTTTACCTTCTTCAGCATATCTGCCTTAAGTAAGGCTGACGTGGTTTCGACGATAATGGGAGCGTTCTGTTTCTGGTTTTTCCCTTTCACTCTGTAGATGTCCTTTATGTTTCCTGGCTCCATTCTACACTCCACAGTCTTAGAGAGACATAGAGCCATGTCAATTAAGTCTTGCTTGGTTTCATCAACTTTTTTCGGTACGTTTTTTATTTGAAAATTAGTTTTTCGAGTATCGCATTGAGCATCCTCCAGCTTGGCCTCTAGGTATAAAATATATTGCCGCTCTTCTCTTACTTGGTTTTCCAAAGAGATCATTTTCTTTTGAAGATCTTCGTTCTGGGCTGATAGGACACGAACTGCGTTCTCTATGTTTAGGTTTGTCTCTCTTAGTTCCCTTAGATTGGTTCTAATCTCCGAAAGTTCTTCGGTATGGCGTGTAGAGTAAAATGTAATCAACTTTCTCATTTCCTCTTTAAAATCATTAAATTGTGAAGTAAGCTCGATTTTATCTTCCTGTCTATGCGGACGCTGGGAGACGTAATTAAGTGGGCTATTATCCGACAGCGCTATCGACATGTCGTTAGAGCTGTTGTTGAAATCAATGTTAGAGTTGTGTTCATGGGTCATGATGATGTACCAGGCTAGCAGAAGTATTCTGTAGGTAGACAAACCGAAGCCACTATGACAATAAGTACTAGTCTAGTCGTGCACGACGCGCGGTGGTGGCCTGTGGATCGCCGAAATAAACCCACAGCTTTGAGAAGCGGTACCAGGAGCGCAAAGACACAGAGGAGCTGTTTGGACCGTGGCGTGCGGCTAGCGCGCTGTGACGTCGATCGATGACGCGCTGTGACGTGTGTCCGATGACGCGTTCGCTGTGCGCTGCGGCGGTGGTGCGTAATGGGAGTGTGTGCGTTGAGTGTCCGATGACGTGCTCGCTGTGCGCTGCGGCGGTAGTGCGTAATGGGAGTGTGTGCGTTGAGTTCTCTCACCACTACAGCCAGGGGAACCGGTCCTCCACAGTGATGCGGTCTTCTCGTTGACACACTCGCGTAGCCGAAGGATTGCTACACAACTCCTTGTGATTTATGCACTCCTATTTTATTGAGCGGAATTAAAAATGTAAACTTTTGAAAAATGTATTTTTCTAAATATTTATAACAGTCTAGGATGCGTCTACTCGATATCGAGGTCCGGGGGGAAGAGGACGTATGGAGAGACGTTATATGTGACAGCGATTATAAAAGCAGTTGAGAAGTTATTGTTATTTTATTTGAATTAATTTTATCAAAGGCATGCAATTTGATCTTTGACCTATTAGCGATTAAACAAGAAATATTGATTGTGTTACGAGGTAAACGAGTTATGAAATGCGATCCTTGGTAATGTAAAGTGCCTACACGTGACACATGTAAATTTAATTTAATACCCACGCCACGTATTTGTGCATGTAAAATTAATCACATGTTGATTATTATTTTGATCTTAAAAGAGAAGTAATAGAACCATATTATGTGAAGTGAGGAAGGTATTCTTTACATTGAAACACGCTCCAATCTCTTGATTGTTTGATAAGCAAAAATGTAGGTGAAAGCCCAAATAAGAGAGTTTGCAGATGGATCACTCGACCTTATTTAGAATTTTCGCGATTGTAAGTTGTTACATAGCCAAATAGTGTCAGTTGTTATAAGATAGCGTCAAAATATCTCAAAGAATAAAAATATCAATACAGCAAAACCTGATACAAGAACGTCATATGATTCTGAGTCAATTTTAATCCAATAGTATGACGTTCATGGCAATAATTTTCTTAGTTATCTTGAGTTCCTCTGAGATTTCAGTCTGTGCGTCAAAATCGACGGCTAGTACTGAGTGAGCCGTCTGTAAAATCACCCTGCGAGCTGTTTCCGTAATTTGTGGTAGAGTATAAGCGCTTGTAAGAATTTGCTGCTTAAAGAAAATAATTAAGATTTATTTTATCTTAACCAATTGTTTTCTACTGAAAGAATCCCTTTCAATAGAACGTTTATATTCCGCTCGAAAGCGATGTAAAAATTATCCATATGACGTCATAAATAAACATAGCAGTCGTTTTTGATAGTGCTATATAACAGAAGGCATTAAAATGCATGCGTCCTGTTATTTCGTAGAAAAAAAAACATTATTCTTCATCCCATAAAATGTGTTTACGACAACTTCCGGCACGCTTCACCGGAGATGACGCTGACCGTGTGTGTCGAGCTATGAACACAATGATGGGGAAAACATCTCCTTTCCTGTATATAAAGGGAAAATTCACTTACCCCCTTATGGATGTCGAGCAAGCTTTTCCTGTTAACAGTTTCGACATTATTGCTTTTGAATAGAATAGAAACTTCCTTGGAATTAAACGACGGTGGCTATACTGGTGTACCTAATTAATACTAACATAGCCTTTACAACAATTTAATTTTAAAACACATCTAATCTGTTAGCACTGTTGCTAACATTAATAATTTATAATAAAGGCCAGGTGAGGTCAGGGTAGTATTTATTACACCACGTTTTATGTCCCGAACTGCATGGAATCGCCGACTATAATACAGACTCAAACTACCTGCAACGACATTTTCGTGATTGTGTGAGAAGTGTCGTAGCATATAGCTACGATTTTGCTACGGCGTAGGTGCTGCCGTTTGGACCTTTTACTTTGTTCTGTAATTTTATCTAATCGTTATCTTGTTTTGTGGTTTTGCAATATCGACGAAAGAAATAAAAAGGCCAACATCAAAAAATTAAACTCCCAAATAAACGAAATACTTCTCTAAATTCCTAAACCACAAATAAAAGATAACATGGGGGAATAGCTTCAAACATTAAAGATCAAAAGTTACGTGTGTGGCAAAGTAATATGAAACATTCTGAAATTAATGAGGAGTTTACGGTTAGAAGAAAATATAAATCGTTCAAAGAACAAAATAATGAAGATCAGGTATTTTGTTGACGGAGGGGTGTCGATAACCCTGTCAAATATTTAGATAATGCTACCGCGCTGCATGACGAGGGTTGGAGGAATATATCTTGTAAACGGAAAGCTAAAATAAAAAATCTTTTAGAAGTGTTGTGGTATATTTTTTGAGAGGAGATAAGAGTCTGTTATCAGTCATGAATACCACAAATTTCAAAAAAGCTAGGGATATAAGTATGTGTCATCGACTCATCGTACTTATAGCACACGCCCCGCGCCGTTTCCCCAATTTGTGCTTGTAGATTGTTCCGTAACGTAGGCAATACATAGGCGCCCCCTACCCCCCTTGACGTCCGTTGCTGCATATTTTTAACGCATACGTCTGTCAGATGGAAGAATGTTTCGATTATCCCATACTAAAAACCGAGTGGTTGGTCCAAGATCTAGTTACTTATATATCTACCGGTCTATTTTGCGCAAACATCAGTCAGACTTATTTTTAAACCGATTGTGAGTTCTTTGATAGCTGTAATTTGATTTTCGCCTCATCCGGTTCCGGTTAGTTTCATCCGGTGACGGATCGATAAGCTTTTCCATGGGAATAAAATATTTTGTGCGAAATATACCCGATCTTATCGATATTGATACTACGTATTCAATCCACACACCAGTGACATTATCATACCCGCCCCGCCCTTGGCATGACTGTATCCAATTCATCATCATCGCATCACATCAGCCTAACAGCAGTCCACTGCTGGACGAAGGCCTCTCCCAGGGTACGACAGAAGGCACGATCTCCCGTTTTCGCCATCTAAGCCGATGTGGCGCAGTGGTTAGAATGCCTGCCTGCCACGCAAAGGTTCCGGGTTCAATTCCCGGTGGGGTCACTCACAATGTTGATAATTATTTATCACTTTGTGAATTTGATCCCAGTCTGGTTAGGACATTGCAGGCTGAACCACCTGATTGTCCGCAAGTAAGATGGTTCCGTGCTTCGGATGGGCACGTTATGCCGTCGGTCCCGGTTGCTGTCTACGATGGCGGTCGTTACTCAGCCATGTCAGAGGCCTGCTACTTGCAGTAGGCGGTTGAAAAAACTCTGACACCAGGGTTCATCGGGTCGTTGAACGACTCGGTGTCCCACACGAAAAGAAAGAAGCCATCTAAGCGGTAGCAATTTTTTTTAAATAAAAAGACCCTGTATCATCCAGACAGTACTGTAGTACCTATAAAATAAAATCGCTTTTTGCGTTGTTTCTCTGGCATGGGCACCGCTTAAACCACGCAAAGCATTTTGATGAGGTTTTTTAATAGACAGAGTGATTCAAGTAGAAGGTTTGTATGTATACTTTCTGGAAAAACGTCTCATTCCCAAGGGAAAACGAATAACAGAGGGTACATGGGCGGGCCGCTAGTTAACAGGTGTTTACCGAGATGAAAGTGAATTCAAAGGGCTTCTTCACTTTAAAATGAAAAGGGCAACTTATGTGTGGGTTAAGTCGGTTTTCACTCGCACTGCAAGATATTCCAGTGTTTGCCAGATGTGGCTTTCAAGTCGCCGGAGCTTTTTTTTTTGGAAAACTTCCAAAATTTTCACCGCAGGCAGGATTTCGGCATCAGTACCTACTGCCGAGCTTTCTCAGAAATGTGCTCCCTATTTCCAGTGACCCATCCTAGGCCAGAGTTGGACTTTGGAAGGATAGGATACCCACCTCATACGTTCCAGCAGCTGAAAGCCTCCCCCGGGTCATGACCTGGAAATCTTTAAACAGATTGCGGACCCAGGTTGGCCGGTGCTAAGACAATCTGGCCCGATGGGGATACATTGACGGCTCCTCTAATGATGAACTAATGAAAGCCACTGCAAATGCTGTCCGGGTGGCTGAATTCTGGGCGCACCAAATTTAACTTTTGCCATCGACACGAAAAGAAGAAGAAGAAGAAGCCAGATGTGGCTGTCAGACGATAGGAATTTACAACATCCCATTCAAAAACCGAATATCGTGGTAGATACCTACACATCGCCGCATCAAATTTCTGATAATTCATGTTGTCGTTTTTGGTGGCTGTCACGAATCGAACTATTGTCCAGTGTGTGTGCAATTCACTTTAAGTAGGTCAGTATTGTGACATTAAATTGTAATTTTGAATAGGGACGTTGTGGGTTCGTAGGTACGAGAGAAAACAAACAAACCTCCGGGGTAAAATGCGTCCCTTATTTTTGTAATTAAGTTTTTCAGCGACAAAGTCATAACCTTTACCATATTTGTCAAGAATGAGTAGGGTTATATGATAAAAATGTTACCTTTAATACACGACACAATTTACATATAATGAAAGTAGATAACATCTAGAACTTTATTAAAAATCATATATGTGAATTCAAGTCACTCAAGACAAATAAGCTACAATTTCAGAGACAGGCTTAATTTTGTTCCAATTACATATTCGTCTGTTAAAGGTAATCAGATATGCGAACAATAAAATTATTCCTATTCATATGAAATGAATTTATTAAGTTGATAGGTATTTCGAATTTTGATACATGAAGCCAAAGAGAGAGAAATGAGATAAATCAGTCAAATATTACGTTTTTCGCCGTGTGGTGGCTTAGAATGGCATCACCCCATATCTTTCCCATAGGTGCCGTAAAAAGCGACCAAGGGATTTGAGATATGATGTGTATTACAATTTTAGGAGACAGGCTGACAATCTTTCACTATGGTGATACACAGTCTACTGAATGACTCTCAAACTTTTGTCAGACGTGGTGTAAGTAAATACCCTTTTTTCAGCTGTTTACGCTCTGCCTACCCCGTAAGGGATGTAAGCGTCATATATTTATGTAAATATTACCTACGTTGTGTTGAGTGAGGGTGGCGTCAATTTTGCTCTTTTGCCAGAATAATCAGAATGAAAAGGTAATACTGGGAAATTCTTGTATGTAATTTCCGTCTACAGTCAGCTACGAGAAGAATACCAGCAGTTATATTTGCTTCATATCCTCGAATCGAGCAGAGCTTTCATTTCCTGCCAACATTTTTCAAGAACAAGCGAATTTGTCGAGTTTGAAGATTGGTCTACAACAAAGCGTCAAATGTGTAAAACACGCGAACATGATTGTATTCACGATTTGATGTTGTCAAACGGTAGGTCGTTTCTTTTATGTTATGATGATTATAATAATAAAACACTCTTTGTGTTATCTTAATCGCTTTCGCTTCAGGGATTACGGTCATAGAGATTTCGTTTAAGAATTTTCAAATCTGCTCTACCCCAAGTTTTTTTAGTTGTTTAGGTATGCAGGGAACCATTTATCTTGGTATGTAATGAGGAGGGATGATGAGCATGTAACAAAGAAAGTAATGAACATGAATGTGGGTGGAGACGCAGAAGAAGAGGAAGGCCTAAAAAAGTTTGGATGGATTCTATAGACGTCATGAAAATAAAGGCGTAAATGAGAATTAGACTGCTGATAGAGATGAATGGAAGAAAAAGACATGTTGCGCCGACCTCAAATAAATTGGGATAAGGGCAGGCAGATAATGTATGCCAGCAACGTCGTTCGTGTCTTTGTAAAAGTTAACAAAAACTTGTTTTTGCACTAATGAGGGCAAACTAATGAGATCTTGCACAGATATGACATAGCAGGCAAATGACAGCCGCATCGTTGTGTACTTATGCTCGCGATTTCCCACAGATTTTTTCGCCATTACCATCGGATTTGCAAAAGACTGCAACTTCATGCGGTACGTGGTTTGAATGTTTGAGAGTACGTATTGATTGTAGTACCCTGGTTCGTAGTAGATAGGAAACGGACCACGAATTGGGCAATTAAGTGTTGTTTTCCCAGTGACGTCTCGTCTTGTCGTTGTTTGGAAATAGGATCCGCTTTCAATAGGCCCATCCAGCCCGGCTCTGTTACCCGATCTATTGCTATTTTGGATTAAGATAGTAACAAAATAAAGAAGATGAAACAAAATAGAATTAGCTATTTATATCGTGTCGTGTTTCGTCAAAATGTTTTATGCGTCAAAACGTGTTTAGAAAATAGAGAAATGAAATCAAAATTTTCGTAGATTTCCAAAAGGTGTTTCTCATATAATATATCTTCCGCAAATTTTTCCGGTGGTTTGCCCGATCTGTTTGTCAGACGAAAGGAATATCCGATGTCCTACAAAAAAACCAAATCCAAACCCACATTCCGGTAAATGGAACTTTCACGGACCGCAATATCATTCGGTAATCTATACCACCAAGCCAATATATCGGGAGTAAAAGTTAGAAGAAAAAAGGCTATTACAAGCCGAAAGATGCCTAGGTCTAAACAAGTACTCATGAAGCTGAACAACTTACCCTATGGAACAAAAAAATTTGATCTCCCATAGTATTAATCAATCAGTTGATCGGCGACTTTGTATGGGAGGCCCAAACCTTTTTTGTACTTAGTCCCATGTTCCATTGGGATAGTTGTTCAGTTTCATGAGTATCTTGACATCCTTTCGGTTTGTTATACCCTTTCTGTTACTCCCTGTATACACCGTGCAAGACGGGTCATGATGATGATGATAAGTAGATATTTTGTTCCAATGTGAATCGAGATTTCCGAGATCGATCACATAATGAAATGAGGTGTCTTTGGAAAATCGGATTTTCATACGGTTGGTCGTCAGCCGGAAAATGTGACTAGTCACTAACAAACTCCTTTGTATTCCCTCTTAGGGAGACGACGACCCTATCTTAACTTGATCTTCCAACTTAGCGTGCTATTTCTTAGAAACCAGGCTGAAAGGTTACCGACTCTTTTTGAAGCCTGAATAAGATTTATCGAAATACCTAAATAATGCTGAAGATACCTAATCCTGATAGTCACTTCGTGTAATTTTTTAAGCACCTGCTAAAGAAAATTTTTGCGCGTCACGGAAAATGAACCCAGGTAGAATATTGTTAACCCAATTAACCTAAACATTATCCTCATCCTTTTACCAGACACGACCGTGAATGGACTTTTTATATGCCTCAATTCCAAGCTCGTATAGAAATGCTGGAGTGGGCGGGGACTGCCCATGGGAAGTTATGATGTTTGAAAGCTCGGATTCGTATATAAGTGTTGATTCATTTAGAATGTTGAGGCGACTAGACATGTTTTATTTATATTCATGCATAATACGTAAACAACCAATCATATTCGCCAAAATAGCTCAATCATTGATGCGGCGCAAACTACACAGAGTAGACGAGAGACATGAGAGTAAGATGACGTCTGTCAGACAAGTGGTCGACAACCGTCATCGATGTGTGTATCTTTTGTCTCTTCTGTTTCATATTTTATATGAATACGTTCAAGTGTGCGATGTAGCACGTCTTATGTATCATTTTTCATGTCTATCCTGTGGAGCTTCTCTATAGGACATGAGCAGAAAAGCGAGAGAAAAGACGCAGGACGTAGTTTGGACACCTGTTAACTGGTCTGTGGGCTAATATGCAGTTTGGCAATTTTCCATGATGCTCCATACCGGATGTTTGTTTGGATATGATACTGTCACCGAATACTGTCAATCAGTAGACTTATTGTGTTAAATCTGTGACAGTGAACACTCTCATATTTCATCTGTATTACACGAGCGTTCTACTTTTGTTGTTGCTACCCTGTAATTGGCTGTCGACACGGAATTAGTAAGTTTTAATCCCATGGGATGGGAGCACAGAAAGTTGATCTGTTATTAATTTTTACGTTGAGACCTTCCTTTCATCAGCACCGCTAGAGCCAATTAAAAATGAGACTATTTCACTAAACGTAATCTAGTAATATAAGTATATCACTAAACTTGGACCTTTTTATACGAGTAACTATATTCCTAGCGAGATGGTAATGAATCGCTGACTATGTTACGGTATACAATTATATCCCTAGCGATATAACTATATTACGGCTTTCTCTATCTTACTGCGACACACGCGCCGGGTAAAGTATTTTTCGACGAACGTACGAAAATGAGTTGAAGCGGGTAACACTACTGACAGGTCGCTAGTAGGCATATAAAATAACTTTTCTATCACACAACACAACGAGAGGTGATTCTCGCTCGGCACTAAAGTAGGAAGATTACTTTCTATATTTAGGTGACCGAAAAAATATTATATTTGGCATCTCTCTATAAATAAATAACAGCTGTCGGCTGAAATCTGAGGATTTGTTTATGCGCGGCGGAAAGTAAGACTACCAAATCTTCATACACAAAATTTATGATCGGCTACAGCTGCTGACTTTGTTGTTTTTCGTGATTGAATCCTTGGCATCCTTTCAGCATACATAAATGGGTGTTTGTTTTTTAAACCAGGTTTTTGTAAGTACCTACTTTGCCGTTTGTATGTTTATTTGATGGATGATGATGCACAACTGGGCATCAGATGTGAGACGCGCCCTTTGTAGAATGTGAAAACATGCCTTCTTTCAATTCTTGCTTAATGAACCTATCCGACTCGTGTAACTAGAACAATGACGTTGTTATTGTTAGTGGATGAATTAAATACGATATCACATCATATATTCCACGAAATATCTACCGAAACACATACGTGTATGAAATTCGGAGATAACACAAATATTTCGTTAACATCGACGTATTGCCATCCAACCAGTCAGCATTGTGTTTTTTGTGTTCAAGGTTTTCTTTTGTTTCACTTGTATCTGACTGAAAATGTTCGAATGTTATACTTTATCTATGACCTAGGTAGGTACTATCGCGAGCAAATCCATCTACCCATTTATGGGGTTAATTTAGACTGTTTTTTTCAGTAGATAAGTGTATGAAAATCGAGTATAAGTTGGTCCCTTAATGAGTAAGTGGTTTTGCTGGCGATTACAGTGTTTTACTTTGCTTACCATTTGCTTTACCTTCTTGCATGAAGCATTTTAAATTTAAAAAGTAAACAGTAGGCTAATTTCCCTCGGTAAAGAGTAAGTTACCCTCACATGTTGTAGTAGTTTCGGGGTTTCTAGATAACACAAAAACACAAATCTTTCCTGTTTATTATTAGAGTAGATAAATAAGTAAATGTTTCAAGTGAAAAATAGTAGAAATGTTTCAGGTGAAAAACAGAAAAAGCATTCCTAGATTCAACTCTGAAGCAGATGAATGAAACGAAGCATCCTTCCAATAGCTCTACGCTTGCTTGCTGTTTTTCCTACATGCATTAATTAGGTTTGCAGTGCCGTGCCAATACACGTTCATAGCTGGATCCTGATTGAGCATGCTCAGCTTGTTAAATACGTTGATAATAGATTTGTTACAGACATTTCCTTACATTTTATTTTTTGTTCTCACTGCTGCTTTGTTAAATACCTGTAAGCAAAAGAGGAAGGTAATCTCATTCTTTCAGTTTGTTAAAGTGACTTTCGATTCCTGAAATGTGCAGGAATCTTCCTATTCATTTCATAAATGACTTACCTACTACTTACTAGGCAGTGGCTTAGGCCGCTTGCCTTGGAATTGGACATCGGGGTCCGCGCAAAACAGCTTGCTTGGTTTCGTCGTGGTGTTTAAATGGCAGCACCCTTTTGGGCTTTGGGGCGCGCTCGCTATATCTTCGACTCAGGCTCAGGAGAAGGTAAATCCTTTGCTAAAAATAAATAATCTTAAACTAGCCAAACTGCCCCTGCTGTCAGAACCAAGACCTATTAGCACCAATATTTTATTTTCAGGAAGCAATATATTTAAACTCTCCATAAATCTGTTCTTATCCTGATTGTGTGAAATGCTAATCTGCAGAATCCAGAACCTGTCACACAGCGAACATTCGAGTGGATTTATTGCCTTTAGTTGGTGCTTAGGCGCATATCACATTTGATGTCTGTTCTGCGTATTTTTAACGTAGCGTAACTCGTGCGTTAGGTAATGGCGAAATTCTACCATATTTCCGTTCAAATACGGTGTCTGACAAACGGTTTGACAGGTGGATTCGTCGACGACGCAGCGTTTTTTAAAAAATCGCATCATTGGAAGTCAAAAGTGACACTCGCCTTAGTGTTCAATTGTACCTAGAAATTGTATTTGTCGTCGGTTATCCATTAATCCAATCTAGGTACCTAGATTTCTGTTAGGTTATATTTGCTAGGGGTCGAATTATCGCATTAGCAGAAATCACTGTAGATTACTGTATAGATGATTATCGTGGAGGAATTATTTTCACTAGTTTCCTTCCTCTAGGTTATCATTATACCTATAAGATGTTACATTATATTAAACCACGTTAAGCTATGCTATATGATTTTTCTATAAAATAGACCTATTATACCTGTCACTGACTGTACGACGTACCTTACCGACTGTACCTAAGTCACTGACGGTACGACAGTAGGTAGACCGTCTGGCTTGCAATCTTCTGTCGAGATGCTAGCATGTGCATACCTCAAATACTTACCACTGGCCTAGTATTCAGTTTCCCTCACCGCATTGCAGGTGGCCAGCATCAGGCTCCCGCATACAACGCGCACCCTCTCGATTGGGATTCGCCGCCAAACAACTAGCTTGTTGAGATTCCTAAAGATCTTCTGGGATTTTGGGAGAGTTCAATCTATCATCGGGTTTTCCTCAGCCTTATCCGTCCCTCAGGCTCAGAATAATTCATTCAATATTCTGTGGTTGTGTTTTGCAAAAGGTCGGTCCTACAAAGAATAATTCCTATTTGTTGGCAAATTTATTAATGGACTAGGTTTTACGTAAACCTAATTGTAATAGACAGGTCATTACTTAAACGATAAGTAAGTATCATAAGTTTGAAAAATTGAAAGGAATCCGACCTAAATTCTTCTAAAAATAATGTTTTGTAGGCATTCATTTCGTTTTGACAGAGATTCATTACAGAAACGTTTCAAAGTTTGACTTTACCTAATGGGAATTTAAAATGGAAACATATTACTTATTAGCAAATCATTTACTAAGTACTTAAGTATCGTTTTCTAAGTATAATGTTCTAGGCTTACACATAGTTCCACACAGTGAAATTGTTTCTTCAGAATAACATTGAATATACAAAAACTTCACATATAACATTAATGACTTATTACCATACCTATTTATATATATTTACATCCTAGAACATTTCACTATACGTCTCATTTGAGGATATGTACATAATGTAACTTTAAATTCATCAACAAACATTGGTAGAGTTGGTTGAGTTACTTTAGCTAAGTTCATTTCATAATGGTCACCCTAAAACTTCAGTTAACAATATAAGCAAACTAGGAAAATTTGCTACCGCAAGCAGGATTTGAACCTGTGACTTTCGCTATCAGTCTAGCGATAACTCTACCAACTCGGCTACCGCAGCTTAATCGGAGCCTGTAAAATACACTCGGCTTTTTTGCAAGTTTTCTAAACAATTATAGATATCGAACAGGGAAAGTGTTTCAAAATTTGGTATTTAACTTTAAAATTAATAAATTATTTTAAGGTAAGGAATTTGTTGATTTCAATTTAACAACCTGTGATCTGATCACCTTTCTAGTTGGCAACAGCAGGTAGCAACCTCCTAAACTTAATTTTAATTTCCGGTAGTCATCTTCACAGAGCGTCAATTAGGTATATTTATATTATTTAGTAATTGGGTAGGTATATATGTGGGTAACCATTAGACGTTAGAATCTATATTAGATTTAAACGTAAACTTATTACGTAACTGTTACTTGGTAAATGGCACTTAAATGATATAAAGTAAATATAATTCGAAGGAAACAAGGCGTGTGCCTGGAATATTAAGCCATCACCTTGTTTACAATATTCCTTGGCAATAATTCGTTCAGTCGGATAGCTCAATCCACTTTGGAATATTAATCCCTTTGGGTCCCAGAAATTTCATGATAAAGCTCGCTTCGATTAAGCTACCTATCGCTCCTGAATAGACGTATTACAAATTTTGTTACAAATTCTAAAGTATTTTCAACCTGACAGAAAAGTTCAAATGCACGTAGAAAAACTTCCGGTCTTTTTTGTGAAATTAAGTTAAATCATTAGAAAATCGAATTACTTACTTAGTAGAGCGTACAGTAGAGCACACACAATCAAGTCGCGTACGTCCAGCTTTTTATGTAGAACAAACATCACAAAATTTATCCTGCAGGGTAGATTGGCCCCTAATGCGGATTTATAATACGTAATACAGAAAATATTTGCCCGTTTGCCAAGCGTGTTGAAATGATAAAGTTCTAAAAGGGAGTACCATGGAGTATTGTTATAAATGAACAAAACGCTTAATGTATGTTGTTCTAAACAAAGACTTTCTGAAAAGCTTTCATACACATCACACTTGATAAATAAGCTTAGCCATAGAAAACGTTATACGTCCGAGTCCCTGATCGCAAAGTTTGCTAATTGAATCAAGAGTCCCCGCCGTCCCTTCCAAGTGCGCCACTTACTGGGCCAATTGTCATGCTGCCCACAGAACTCTACACCAAGCCCACTTTCTAAAAGTTAAGGATAATAGCGTATAATATACCGATAGTTATACTTATATTGCTACTACACCATAAGCGGAAGAAATATTTTTAGGAAAGTTTAAGTATAAAAGCTTTTCACTTTACTTGTAAACAAATCGTCACTGACATCCAACGAAATACTGTAGGTAGCACGAAAACCAGTCTTTAAGGAATCCGGCGCTATTTCGACGCAAATAAGCAAAAGTCATTAACTACTATGTACCTGTTTTTTTTTCTAGTCCAAATAAGCTAATTTATTCAATAAAAATCAATAAAACTATTTACTACTATTTAATAGTTTATTTATTTAGATCAAAGGTTATATACGACACTCGTAGCGCCGTAATTAGGAAAAAAATATTAAGCCTCCGAATAACAAAGCCTTGTATTTCCGGATAACATAATAAAAAATATTGATAGGCCAGAAAGTAATGGATCGTGTCGGATATCCTTCACAGACAAGTAAATCAAAGGAAAGTCAGTAGACAGAAACCCTTGAAAGTAAGTACCGAAAAAGATTCTTTATTCCATGAAAACAATATATTGAATGTAGGCATATTCCCTTGTGAACAGTGAACGTTACGCATCATTGTGCTCAAGTATTTTGTCGAAAGGACTCAAGATTCTCAATTACTTAACGACTGGTGTAATATCTTCCGTAGGCGGATTTTTCTTTTGTAGGTTATATCTACCCTATTATATATTCATTCATGAATTTCAATTTCTAAATTACGTGAAAGAAGAGCTAGATACTGATGAACCATGACGATGCAATTTTAACGTTTTTTGTACTTAATGTTCGATGCTTAGTAATGCCGGCTTAGTAGCATAACCGTGTCGCTATTATAACCTAGGTACCTCTAATGTTTTAGAGTTACTTGTGTATTAAATTTTCTTTTAAGGACCAAAATTTTAGGCCATTCTTACAATTTCTGCAATAGATAACCCTCAAACAACTTGGCAAAAACATTTTTCTTTGCGGCAGTTGACGCTTTGCCTACCTACCCCGCGCAGGATTAGGTACGATTATGTATTGATGTACGTATTTGTAAAGTTGTAGAACAAAATTTTTGCTATGTTTAATTTTATCGTGGCACTTATTTACTGGACACGCCTTGTACAGAAATCCAAGCTGAAAACATTGATTTGGTATGCAGCCCGTAGCTTTAGCTGTAAAATTATGATTTGGCGTCACTTTACTTAACTTGCTTTCGTCACAATCGTGCTTTTATAAAAAGGACCATTTCTTTTAGATCGATAAGTATAGTAAATTGGACGCTTTCAACAGTGGGTATATAATATCCTGATTTTTTTAACCTACCTACTTATATATACATAGACTACATAGTTATGAAAGATAACTCATCCAATTTCCTGAAAATCACGTCGCTATTTTGCATAAAATATTAGCTTCTCGTTCGTTTATATATTCCACCCATTCCGATATTAATTATTCAGTTCATTACATAATTATGTAGCTGTGGTTCGTTCCGATTCGCTCCAAATTATAAAACATACACTATTATGTATCTATGTACAATGATAAGTACAAAATATTTATCTACTTATGTTACGACAAACTTTTCTTGTTAATTTAATTAACTACATATAAACTACATTCTTTGGTCGTCCTTTTACCCTTAACTAGGAACACATAAAGCACAGAAGTCCACAGACGTACATTTATCTTCGAAACTTTAGAAAATATGGGATGAAACGGACGAAACACGAAAAACAATAATTTGGACTTCACTATGCATTTACGAACGGGTTTCCGGTTGTTTGAATCAAAGATCTTTCGCGAGTTGTCATTTCCCATACTATCTTATTGGTTCTATCTTTAATGTTCTTTTATATTTCGATCCATATAATCGTGGGTATTTTTCGTTGATCAAGTTTCGAAGATACACTGAGACACACGGAATCACAGGAGCGCGGTGGACGGCGTCTCCGTAGGCTTTCGCTACGCCTTCGTGTCGACTGTATGCGTGGTGAGCTCGGCGTCTCGCGCGCCGGTCGCCCAGGGTAGCACCTTGCGCGCGAGCCGCGTGAACGTCGAGCGGAACTGGCGTGACATGCTGCAGTACAGCACGAAGTTCACGGCGGACCCCACCAGCGCCATCAGGTCCATCACCTCACCTGGCAAACACAAATTATAAAGTTAGTCTTGACATTCATCTTTCTGCTCTTTTCCCAAATCGATCGGGGTTGGCGCAACATGTTTAGTTAGAACACAAAATTTGGCTCTGTTTTATGACCAGCCGCCTACCTGACGTCAACCCTCTTTGGGAATATTGTTGTGGTGCAAAAAGTTGCTTAGATTTATAAGCTATTTTTTGCATCGGTCGCGTACATGGACCAAGTCATGGAGAAGACAGGCGGCATGTCGTATAAGGTAGTCAAAGAGAAGGCTCAAAAGAGAGCAGATTGGACAGTACTTCATCAACAAGAGCATAGCTCTTACGTTTATGATGATGAACTTTTGTAGGTAGCTAGAGATTTTTCAGCTTTGATTCGTGTAACTCATAACAAGAGTGTGCTCTATCATGATTGAAATAAAGTCAACATTGACTGGCACGATCCGTCTTTCAGTATTCTCCTCACATCACCACATTCCCATAGAATTATATATAGGGTGTTATGTCACTGTTTTAGTCCAAAGAAAAAATCTAGACAGATCCTTGACATCCTTGAAGAATCTAGAATATTGATTTTTAATGTTAAAATATAAAATAAAACCTGCCATGTTAATAACGCTGACTGATAAGATAAAACATTTTGAATAGCCTTTAAAAAAATCTTAGAATATTAAGAACATTACCTATTTCAGATTGGTGGCTAAGGAGTTCCAGATTCTAGATTTATCTTTGGACCACTTAAACAGGGACACCCGCGGTATTCCAATTACGATGCCTAGGTATAGTTCATTTTCAATTTGGCTCTGTAAACAGTACTCGTAAAACGGTGTTTGATGTGAGCTGGCCCTTAAAAATACATACTTAATTGCTATTATATAGTTGTAAGCAGCTTCCAATATTATAAATGAGTTAGTTAAGTGACATAGCTATTTAAATTTCTGATGCGTTCAAAAAACATAGAAAAGTACCTACAGTAAAATAGGTCAGGCAATAAATTTCATTTATCCAGCCGTAGTCACCACACGATCAAATTGATTGCCTCCCAACCCTATCAGCTTAAATTTTTTAGAAAGTTTCACTCCAACGAATATGCAACAGTTAAAAAAGAAACATTTTTTATTATACCAGCATTTTGTATTTTCTAGAAAACGCGCGGGTTTCAAGTTAGCATATTCAAATTGCAGCAATAAAAATATGATGTAACCAATAACTAACTAACCTTATAACTAACCTTTCTGACCGATCTAAAATACGTAATCAAATCTGACTTATCTCTCTTCGCCGACGACACAAAAATAATGGGTAACCCACTAATCACACACAACATTATACAAAGTGATCTCGATCGCATCATTAAATGGACCAAAGACTGGTTAATGACACTCAATATTGATAAATGCACTGTCTTGCATATGGGAAATAATAACCCCTTGAAAGATTATATTCTTGAGTCCAAGCATCTGAAAAGTGTCAACAACCAAAAAGACCTCGGCATAACCATAACCCAGAGCTTAAAATGGGATGAACATATACTAAGCATAACAAAAAGAGCCAATTCTCTTCTCTACATCATAAGAAAGGCATTTTACCATATAGACAAAGATCTTTTTGTAAAGATATATAAAGGATATGTCCGACCACTACTGGAATACGGATTCCAAATATGGAGTCCCTATTTTCAAAAAGATATTACCCTTCTAGAGAAGATACAGAGGAGAGCAACCAAAATGGTCACATGCCTACGTAACACCGAGTACGACGAGCGCCTAAGACAGCTTGGACTGACAACGTTAGAAAAGAGAAGACAGCGAGGAGATCTCATCGAAACCTACAAAATATTGACAGATCATTACAATGTCCCAGAACTCAATGGTATCTTCGTCTTTAACCAGAACAAGAATCTGAGAGGACACTCACTAAAACTGTCACGCTCTTCGAGTGCAAGCAATCCTAGGCACCACTTCTTGCCAAATCGTGTAGTGGACTCGTGGAACAAACTACCGCAATCAGTGATCAGTGCTCCCTCAGTGAACTCTTTTAAAAACAGACTAGATAAACATTTGACTCAAGTGCAGTGATATACACGCATCAGCATTCAGCACAATGTGCTGCTAGTGTATCAAAAATAATAATAATAATAATAACCCCGCAGGGCAGCTTTGGCAAGCTGTTGGTGAGTTGGCGCCACCACGTACCCGAAGTACTCCTGGGTTACCCTTTGTGGGAGCCCACCTCTGTCTTGCCTTAACCGGCCGGGCAGAGTGGAGTCGCAAGAGTTTTTCAACTCGAGGGTGGAAGTGTTAAAGGCATAAAGCCGCGAGTAATGCTGACGGGAGAAATCCCTGAACTTGAAAGTGCAGCACACCTCTCTACACCCTTGCTACCCGTAGGGCAGCTTGTGACGAGATGTTGGGGAGTAGCGTCCCCACGGACCCCAGAAACCCCCGAGAGTGTAGACTGGCCGTCTCTGGCTCGCCGGAGTGGACCCCAAGGCCAGGACTTTCACCTCTGGCTTGCCTTAGTTGGCCGGCCAGAGTGGGATCGCTAGAGTTCGAGCATGAGCTTGGACTCGGGGGGTGGAAGTGAAACATGCGTAAGTCGCGAGTTGGTGTATGTTCTGGCCCTTGCCCAGGACCTCTGCGCAGAAAGCGGTGTACACCTCTCGACACCCCTCAGTCGCCTGCGCTAGTGTTGCGTCCCAGGGCACCACGCACTACGCGTAACAGCCCTTTAGTGGAGGCCCACCTAGCGGGTGGCGAGTCACCGTCTGCCGAGATTATCAAGATTGAGACATTTGATTTGGCAGGCGTCCCGTTGTCTCAATCAATATCCCAGCAACCGGTCCAGCAATTTCCTCCCCATAGCCCTAGTATTCCGACCCTCACCTGCAATAGTCCTTGCATCATGCTGGTGCTGGCTCTGGGTGTACTCTGTAGTGCAGACAGAGCGAGTATCGGCATGATGTACACATCACACATTAGATTATTTGGTATAAAAAGGCCTCTGTGCTGTTGGCTTTGGCCCCACGCATGCCTCAAAGGACCGGGTCCCTGTGGGCCCGTGATTCGAAAGAATTTTTAACAAGTATATAGATAGGTACTTGTATATAGTATAACAAGTATATAGTTATATATACTTGTTAAAAATTCTATGAGTAAGTATTTTGGAGCTTCGTATATTTCGTATATTCGTATATAAGTATACGAAGCTCCAAAATACTTACTCATAGAATTTTTAACAAGTATATAGATAGGAACTTGTTTATAGTATAACAAGTATATAGTTATATATACTTGTTAAAAATTCTATGAGTAAGTATTTTGGAGCTTCGTATACTTATTAAAGTTTCACCTGTTGACTTGCCAACTAGTTGCGTATGCGACGGATGTGTTTCTCCGTACAATACAATCTCGCTCATTTCGAATTCAATTTCGATACAGCCCGCATTCAACTTGCGCCAAGGTTTTAAAATTCAGAATTCCGTTGTGCTGGTTCCGTATCCGGGTTTCTCTTGCAGCCATATTGACTTATTGCAAAAGAAAGAACGGAACCCAAACTCGCTCAGCAAACTCCGGCGCGGTTTCCACAAAAGATAAATTGCTAAAGTTCCAGCTCTAAAAGAATGGGTATTATCGACTAAGTAAAGGAATATTATCGACTCTATGTAAAGTCGAACTTTGTGAAGTTTTTGCTAATGCAATGATAATAGGTAGGTTTAGCAGCTGTATTTGAAAGATGCTGTAACAATGAGTGTTGGCAACTGCTAATTCACAAAAGTATTTCACTAAGGTGAAACTCACACGGCGTCGAATCAAGAAAAAGCGTTGAAGATAAATTGTATGGAACAAAATATCTCACGTTGTCTAAATCTGGCAAACTTTTTGTAATTTTGCTACTTGGATAGTGTTTTTATTTACCCAGATTGCATGTTAGCCAACGGCAATCACACAAAATTTAATAGGTACTTTAGCGTACGAGCGGCTTGTGAGATAGTAGTACTCCTAGCATTTACATGTAGATGTGAGTTCCGGATTAATTTACAGAAATAGAGCGGTAAAAATAAAGACGGGATACCAGCTGCGCTATTGAAAGATACAGCCAGCGGTTAATACAAAAAATACAAGTTAACTCGCTCTACCGTTACAATCTGAATACTTTGTGCCTAAAAAAATAACCGAAAAGCTCTCCGTATAAGCAGAAGTTAGGGAGACGGCGCTCGGGGCGCCTTTACAGATGGCTCACTCAGTACTAGCGACGATTTTGACGCTTACTGGAATGAACTGGAAGCTTAGAGGAACTCAAGGTAACTAAAAATATAGTTGCCACAAAAATCATATTTCTTGGATAAAAATTGTCTCAGAATCATAAATATTCTTATACCTTGTGATTTTGACATTAGCAACCCTGGCTATGTAATAATAAGTGACAATCGCGAAAATCCTAAATAGGGTCGAATAGGGTAAACCTTCTGTAAACTCTCTTTTTTGTGGTATTAGCCTTTTAAAAATATTTTTAATTAATTAGTTGGGTAGCCGTTAGGTATGTATGAATGTCAGTCAACTACATCGGAACGTAGAGGTTTTTTTTTTATTCAGAGATACAATGTACCTGTTCTCATCAGTGTCATCTCACGGTCGTGCATGACTAAGTACTTACCTAGACCTAGATCTTTATTGTTAACATGACAAATGGTCGGAGTTGAGCTGTACAAAAAGAATAGAAAGGTAGACTAGACAGTTTTTTGCATAACTTTTGTTACAACATTATCTTTTACCTAGAATCCGTAAAAGTATCGTATCGTATATGTATTATTTTTTACCTACACCAAAGTTTGAAAAAATGGATAAGTAAGTAATTAAACTTTTTGCACATAAATAATACAGAAGACAAGAACACATACCACCTAGTATGGGCAAAGGCGGCCTTAATAAAAGCAAAGGATAATTTCACGTAGGATTTGTTGCGTAATTTTTTGTGTGCGTCGCGTAACGTAGAAATTGTATTAATGACTCTTCTCGTTTGTGGTTTCAATATCACCTGCGAAAAGCTTTATAAACTGAGGAAATAGTATTAATCAAATCGATCTATGCCCGCTATATTTTCACCTCGACGTAGGGCAGACCCTTGTCCTTGTCAGTTTAGATTAATGTTCATAATCAGTAGGCAAGATCTTCAGATCTTTAGAGCGGCACGATTTCATGAAAAGCAATTTAGGCTCGTAGTCAGGTGTGCTACACACTTCAAAGGTCTAAACTTACAGCTTAAAGTTCATTTGCGAAGTTTCGGTTCGAAATATAGAAAATTCATTTATTGTAGGTAGATGGAATTGGAGACCCAAGTTCGATTTTATATTTTTTGATGACACAATAAGAAAAGTCGATGTGACGTTAAACGAAACCTTATAATTGTTGCTGGCGGTCCTCAACAACATTGAATATCCATATAAAATTAATAATTTCCACCTTAATTCCACATTAACCGTTAACACAAAACCGTTTGACAGACGTATCTGTCAACATACCGTTTGACATGCTTCGTTGTATATGGAGTTTAGGTGGAAACTCGCATTTTCCTAACGCTGCGATATCGCAGCGAAAAATAACATCGAAACGGACGTAATTATGAAGTATTTATAGCGCCTTAAAGATATGACAACTAGGACAAAAAAACTTTGTTGTGATACATAATAGGTGCAAGAAATACCGTTATGTAGGTAGGTACTTGATTATAAGCTTGATTTTGAGTTCTGTGTTATTCGGTACTTGTTGTTTCACCATCATTCTAGTTGATATTTTTTGCAAAGCGTAACTATTTGCATGTATAACTAGGAACCAAGTAGATTGCTTTGTACGTGGTAAACTTACCTAACTAGAGGTATGGGCATGTTGTTAGTTGTTACCAACACTAAAAAACGTTATGTACAATGTTGATTGTATAAAGAGAAACCAACGAGGTCGACCCACATGAAAATTTAAATTTGTGAAAGTAAAGCAATGGAAAAAGTTTTTTAGGCCAGCGAGAATTTTCGCAACAACATGAAATAGGTTACGTAGGTCACACGTAGTAGTCTAGCTAGATAGATAGCTATGCGATTTTGTGTCTATAGTCTCTAAAACGACTCGCTGCAGTCGGGGTCATAAAACGTGGTGGAATAAATAGCCTGTACCCTCGCCTTTATAAGTAATTAAATAATAATAGTGTGGCAACAGTTTTAAAATATGTTTTGAAATTAATTATTTATACTGGCCAGTGTGGTATTTTTAACACCACGTTTTACGACGTTGACTGCAGCGAGTCTTACAGACTAGGTGTACGTTTGTACCTATAAGTACTTATTTTTTGTTTCTAAAAGTAGGGCTTCTTTTTTATATCACGATACGTAGCATCTAGATCTGCCGTGTCATGCCGGCTTGGAATAGTTTCACCATATTTCTATTCCGCGGGTGTCGTAGGAGGCGATTAAAGGACTCGAGGATTTCTGTGTAATTTAAGGCGACTGGCTGAGGCTGACTACCTGTCACTATAGTGAAATACACAATTTTTCTGAAACGACACTAAATTGTTTGTCGGACGTGTTGCTGTGTCTCACCCGTAAGGAACGAAACCATGTGTATGTGTACATACTTAAATTAAATATGTAGTTGTCTTGAAAAGCGAAACTAAAAATGCATGCACGATACAGTACCTACCTACCCTGCTTCTAAGGCAAAAGTGTCGGTAACAGCTCCTTATTAAAACCTTCTTGTTTATAAATTGTAAAAAGAAATAAGTATCTCGCTGCTTCTACGGACATGTTTCCAACAAGCAGTTTGTTATCGCCTTATATTTTTAACAAGTTTCTAATAGCGAAATATATATTTTTAATAGCGAAACTCTTATATTTTTAATAGTGTTTTAATAACTTTGCAACTTTTTCATTCTGAATTTGCAATTCGATTGGAATAACACATAATTTGCTCGCAAAATTGAAGTTTGTTATTTAATGATTTAATTCAGTTTTCTTTTGCTCACACAGAAAAGTTTGCTCCACTTTACAATGTGATTAATGCATTTAGATATAATAATTATGGAAGTTTCAATCTTATCCACCTTGTAGAATATAACCTATAATTCAACAATGAGCTCCTGGAATTTCAATAATAATTTCCTGTAATGTAATGTTGGTGGAATTTAGTTAATTAATCAGCGATATACCTAGTAATTAATATTAGTTAGGTACAGATCGAGATGGTAGTAATAGACATCAGATCCTACCGTTTATTTTTTAACTTAGGGTTCGTAAATTTTAATTTAACTTAGATTCTTTTGTAGTGGCTTCCTAATTTGGCTAACCACAATATATCTATACTAGCTGCCCGTCAGCGGTTTCACCCGCTGCAACCTATTATTACGCGGGAAGAAAGCATTACTCGCCAAGAGATGTCGCTGTTAGTTTTCGGCGAAAACGTTTAAAGCGCGAATCGGCTCAGTCACGCCACCTTTGCAAAAATATCGGAATATGCGTGATCCCGTAGGAATAAGACATTTTCCCGTGGTAAAAAGTAGCCTATGTGTTATTCCAGATAGTCTTCTATATTTGTGCAAAATTTCATGTCAATCTAATCAGCCGTTTTAGCGTGATGTCGTAACAAACACACACAAACATCCGCCTTTATAATATTAGTACTGGTAAACTGGGGTACTTTGATTAATTTTGAAATTAAATTGTTTGTATCTTTTGAATATATGGTTATAAAAATAAGCAAAAAATACGCATTGATGGAGTGCTGTAGATCTTTAAGAAGAGGTGAAAATAAAAAATAAAATGTTTGAAGATATTGAGAAAAAAAATAAAAACAGCGTGATCAAAGTTATACTGATGTTGGGGTTACTTTGATACCTACTCTTTCCTACCTACTACTACCTTTTCTTAGCATGGAATTCAAAAGTAACACGAATAACTTGTCCAAAACAAAAAGAAAAATCAAACTCGGTTAACAGGAACAAAAGTTATTGATGTTTTTATACGTTGATCAATGACGCCCCGCCACACTTTATGTACCGGATCAATGACGCCCCGCATTAAATTAAAGGACGCTGTGCCGTAAGTTTCAATGTTATGAAAATAACAATTTGAGTTTTGGGTTCCTGAATATACACTGCTAGGTATACAAAGTTCAGAAAAAAAATTCGTAAGACTTACATTAATTGAGCCGCATCTAAAGTTTTGCAACACTTTTTTTAGCCATAAAACGATATAAAACAAAAACATGCGTTTTTTTTTAAAAAATGCATATTTTGTCCAGCGCCCCCGCAGAAAAGAAATTAACAGATAGTCAGTGTAGTCACCGCAAAAAAAAAATCTACCAAAATCAGTCCAGTTTTACGCAATTAGCATTTCAAGTGAACAGGAAATTTTGATCAAAATCACCCCATGGTTCAAAGTGACCCCGGTTTACGGTAGGATTAGTAGGATAGGATTAGTAGGAAGTAGAATTTGTGGGATTCAAAATCTTGTTAAAACATTTTCATTGGCAAGTAATTTTTGTACGTACATGTGTTGTGGGATATACATCAATTTTGCCTTACTTACTCGCCAAGAGATGACGCTGTTAGTTTCTAAAACGCGAATCGGCTCAGTCGGGCCACCTTTTTCATAAATATTTGAAAATGCGTGATCCGTGGGAATGAGACATTTTCCGTGGTAAAAGTATATGCTATTCCAGATGCCCTTTTATATTTCTGCAAAGTTTCATGTGAATCTAATCAGCCGTTTTTGCGTGAAGTCGTAACAAACACACACGTAGGAAGTATAGCAAGACCAGTGTGTAAGATTTTCCAATATCGTAAGACAAAACTTAACGCCGTGTGGTGCCGGCAGAGTAGAATAGCACCACCCCCTCTCTTCCCGTGGGAGTCGTAAGAGGCGACCGAGGGATAAACCCGACCCAAACAGCCAGGCCAACCGTATGGTGGCGGTTAATCCACCACAAAAGCATTCCCAATGAGGGTTGACGTCTGTTAGGCGGCCGGTCGTAAAATTAAGCCGAATCCATTGCAGCACGATTTTGTGTTTAACAAAACGTGTTGCGCCGACCCCAAGCAATTGGGATAAGGGCAGGAAGATGATGTAAGACAAAACTTAAATTAAATAAAAGTTCGAAAAAATAAAAACAAAAATAAGGAGAACACTATCAAGATTCGAACGCGAGTCACCTTGTTTGGTAGGCAAGCGCACTATCGCCGCAGCTACGATGACTTTAAGATGACTGGTGAATTAACGGATATGCTTCCCCACAAAGACGCGAATCGGCTCAGTCACGCCACCTACGTCAAAAATTTTGGAATATGCGTGATTCCGTAGAAATGAGACATTTTCCTGGGGTAAAAAGTAGCCTATGTGTTATTCCAGATGCCCTTTAATATTTCTGCAAAGTTTCATGTCAATCTAATCAGCCGTTTTTGCGTGATGTCGTAACAAACACACACACAAACATCCGCCTTTATAATATTAGTAGGATTATTCTCACAAATGATCTTTTATATTTACAATCTATCCATTCAAAGGGAAATTACCCAATAACATACGTTTTGACATGGTCTAGTTTGTAATGTTTGTCTTTACCCAATCTAGTAATTAATAATTTTATGTGTAAAGTTTAGGTAGGTTGGTATATAAGATCCTTATACTTATCTAAATTGAAAATTTGATGAGATTGAGGTGTTTTCTCCTCGTGAAACTAACGACTATTGTCCCATACAAAAATGTTCAAAACATATACCCTTTGAATAGGAGGTCCAAGCTTTTTTCCTTGAAAGATTTAAAAGAAATCTAAGAAAAGTTATTCGTTTATTTTTTTATAAAATAGTTGATCAGTTTCACGAGTAGAACACACCCCGAAAATATTTGCACTGAATTTAATAGTACCTAGGAGTATTATTAGACCAAAACACCCAGGCACTTACAATTATTAAAAGTAGGTAGGTAGTTATACCTAGACACCCAAGGCACTACTAACATTAAATTAGGGAAACAGCGCACGGGGCGCTTTACCAGATAGCTCACTCAGTACTAGCGACGATTTTGATGCTTACTGAATTTAACTGGAAATAACCGGAATCTCAGGGGAAGTCAAGGTAACTAAAAAGGTGGTTGACACGAGCGTCAAATTTCTTGGATTAAGAATTGGCTCAGAATCATATGACGTTCTATATAAGATTTTGCTGTTTTGACAATTTATACTTTGAGATTTTTGACAGTAGCAACCCTGGCTATGTAACAAGTGCACATCGCGAGAATCTGAAATAGGGCCGAGTGAGCTTTCTGTAAACTCTATATTTTGTGCTACTAACCTATTTGTTGAAGCTCTCCGTACATTAGTGGTGACGTGTTTTATTGGGGAAAGAAGCTTCCAGGCTTCGCGACGTGTCAGCGCGTAAATGCTCGTAAAAATGTACAAATTCAATCAACAGAGCTGGTTTCTCGAGGCTTTATATGACATTATCACATTATGGGGAAAATAGATAAAAATGTGGTTAAAACAGAACGCGTTCCCTCAAGGAGCTTCTTTACAAATATTTTTGTCTTAGCCCTATTGTACCATACAATGCTTTGTCGAAGAAAAATTTAGTAGGTACTTAAATTATTTTACTAAATTTTTCCACAAGCGGACAATTTTTGCTCTTGGTTATTGGTGAAAATTATAAAGTTCAAAATTAGATACCTACCTATACACATCAGCTATTCTTTCTAACTTTTATGATCGGGTTCTACAAAGCAAATTGCTATCTATAAAAGCTTCACTTAAGTTTATAGGCGCTTTACTTGTACTATCCCATCAGAAACACATTTAAGTGCCCAGTAACACAAAAAAGTAAATTCCAGCTCATTTAAAATGCATTATTGCAGGTTTCTGCTGGAATTTCCCACGAGAGGTCTAAAACGTTTAAACCTACAGAATTCGTATTAAGTAAATTAGCCAGGGCCAGTCAGGGCCTGGGCGAACACAAAACACACAATTTACAGTTTCAAACTGAGTGTTGGCAGACTGTTGAAGGCGTTGAGGCTATCCAAATTTCATTCTCTAATGGATGAATAATGAGCGTATAAACCTTCCCCTGAGTGGTTAGTAAAGCCCTGTTGTTACTAGTTTGTTAAAGCGCTGCTAATTACTATCTAATGGTTCTGCCGAAAAGCTGGGTTCGGTTGATAAGTTCATTTCCATTCTAAATATCTTATAACGAACTTTGTCGCTCCAGGACAGTTGTGGATAATCGAGGCCTCTAGGGTAGATCGGTTTAATGTGTCCTCGAAGTTCGACCAAGTAGAAACTCCACTGCAGTAACTGTTCAGAGAATTGTTGCGATTTACATAACGTAAGCTAGCCTAGAGCCGCAAGTTTAAAGTGGCATAATTATAAAGGGCACAGTCATCACGCACGTACTGGTTGTAATGTATGTGACTGTATGAGAGACGGCACACTGGTTGCGTTGCGCAGTGCGTTGTGTAGGGAACGCAAGCAGTGTGTCGTCGTTCATACAGTCCCATACTAGGTACAACCGGTACGTGCGTAGTTGCACGTATACGGGCTGCATACGCAGGCGGTGTACTCTTCCATTTAAACGTATGATAATAGAAACAGGATCGTACGTAGCGCTCATAAGAAAGTAAACGCCAGATATTGCACGACATAAAACACGTATCATCCCGGAAAATGAGGCACTCGAAGTTAATTGCAGTTGCGTGCCCCAGCAAATAAACACATAACAGATTCCGAGGATATCGCCTTAATGAGAAAAGACCAACCTTGACAACTTACTAACAAAACCTAATGGAATTTATGGAGATTATCCCTATTTTTGTGGTGTGGCGAGGAACTACGTTTTGACTTAAGGTGGATCGTTTTCCATACAAAATTTAAATGGAGTTACGTCTTTAAATGAGACAAAATTATGATTAAAAAACTTGATGGGAAGTCCCGTGCTTTTACAACATTTTCGCAAAATATAACAAATAATTTTTTAAACATCAGATTTCTCTGTAAAAACCGTGTCGCCACTTAATGAACATAGATGGAGCTACTGCTGCAATAAACACGTTTAATTTTTTTGTGGAGAAAATACTTGATATTTTTTTACGTTAAGCAGTTTTGCGACATATTTACGTGTGCGTTCCTCATCTCACATAAAGATTTTTAGATAAAATTGTTGTTTAGCTCATGTGTAACTCGGTTGAAGTTCAGATTTTAGTTTGTATGACGTAACGATCCCCCTTAAAAGCTTTTATTATAATTGACCTTATAAGTAAGTAGTTTTCACACACGCCGTATGTTTTTGCGATATTTTTCCGGTTTCCTTCAATGACGACAGAGTTGACACATTCTGTCATGTCATTCTGCGTGCTGACTGTCAAAACTCGCAATATTGTACGAATTTCATCCAAAACATTTTAATACGATAAAAGCATTATTATATTTTTATTCTGTACATATTTTAAATCATGTAGTTCAATTTGATTGAGCTTAGATACTGACATTTCGAGTGTAGTGTACCCTAAGCGTACCTATTTAATAAGCTTACTGTTGCTTAGAGACGATAAACAAGACTGTTACGGCGTCACGTTCGCAACATAGATTGACTTCAAAGAACTTCGAACAACAGATTATTAATAGGGCGAACTGTGATCAGGCTTCCAAGAAATTGTACGTAAATACTTTGAAGTAGTTCCCATTAATACAATTTACATGCCTTTGTTTGCGGTAATTTCGATTTAAATTGGTTTCCGATTGTGGTATTTATATGGCAGTAGATGATGTAATTACAAGTAGTAAAGTAGAAGAGATAATGATTCCTGTCTTATTGAAATTACCTACTTACCGTGTCTACTAAATCAGGTAGGTATACTTATTACCTAATCGGCCTATTATCAATCAGATATCAAATCATATCTGATAAATCACATTTTTGTCAAAGTACTAGGTACATGTCTAGACTGACTAAATAAAGTAGGCAGGGCAATTTTTCCGAGCAGCAGCGTTGGAAATAACTTCACATCATCACGTAGAGAATTTTCTAGTTAGAATTCCTAGGCACGAAATTTGAGTCGAAGAAGACTTCATTTTAATATGCAGAGAGTTTAAAAAGCTTTTTGAATATTATAGCTTAGTCGCTTTTGGTTTTAGTTCCACATATTATTTACCAAAATATGCATTATAGGCAACCATGCCTTGTAGGAAAAATGAGAGCAAAAATTATATAGGGTGAAATTTTGATGTGAAAAAAAAGTGACCGAGAGCGAAAACTCAGAACCGGCTGGTGATAAGGAACAACTTTCACCTAGGAACGTAGGTCGAAAAATGGGATAAAAATTTGGACCTCCCGTACAAAATAGCCGATCAGCCGATTTGAGTTCCTGGTCCAATTATATTTTTCATATTTCGACCTATGTTCCTTGGGGAAAGTTGTTCCTTACCACCAGCCGGTTCTGAGTTTTCGCTATCGGTCACTAGTAAAATTTCACACAGTATATTTTTGTACTTACCAAAAGAATAATAGCAGATCTCGAAGAGATGCGGCGCGATGGCGGTGAGGAGGCCGAAGAGCGCTTGAGGCAGCTCCGTGGCCAGGAAGAGTCCCAGCAGAGCGACCAGCATCCTGGTGGTGCGGTCGGTGCGCCCCCCTCCGCCCCGCTTGCCGTCCTCGTTAAGTCGTTTTTTCTCTCCCTGACAAGTAAACGTAAGGGTTTCCAGGTAAATCGCTTATTTAACTAAAAAACTATCGCGATAAGACCCGTTAAAGTAACTATATAACTATAAAATGTAAGATTGAAAAAGTACCGAAAATAATTGAAAATAGAACCAGCCCATTCCTCGAAGGATCACTATTTAGATCCTCATGGTTCTGATGGGTAACACATTTTTCATGGGAAATCAAAATGGCTGATGGTTTGATTCATTCCTTGAAATAGGTACACTTTCCCATTTTGAGTAATATCATGCGTGTACAAGAATTTTGATTGCAATAAATTCGCAGTAGTATTATTAACATTATTAAAATACCTGCTAGATGCGTGCTTATATGATGGAAGGTAAGTATTACAATACAGTCGGAATTTTTTCTTGCCAACTAGATCCAATCCAGTCCAGCCTTGATAACACGAATACCCGTGGGTAAATCCGATCAAATCAGATCTACAATGTGATATCAAACAATGTTGAATTGAAATCCAGGTTGGGTACAGGCTCAAAGTGTTTGTTACGTAAGATTTCGATAGAGCACGTCTCTGTGTTGGACAAGGGACTCTAGTTGTCGCCACTGGCATTGTTCCCCGCAAGACATTCTCTCCAGAACAATGACAACTAACATTTGGGACTGGACTGCTGCACAATGAATGGCTTAACTTAATCAATTTGGCCTCAGAATAATGTTAAGAGAAAATCACCTAAGTAAATGTTATATTACCTCAGTGGCTGTTATAGCAGATTTCTTCAGCAGCTTCTGTCTTCTCTTATCACTTGATTTCATTTTTAATATCAAGAGTACACTTAAAATTGATAGCACTACACATGGTATGAGTTTTATAAACACACTATAAATCCAGAATATTGCGGTTAGCAAACTTTTGTTGTCCGTCATCGACAACTTGTACATGAGCTCACTACTTGCGGTGGCATTCACCGAGTCTGTCCCATTAAAAGTTCCATTGGCCACGTCTTGTCTCGGAGCCACTTCCTGAATATTCATTGCGAAGTAAATAGGAAGACACAATATTGGACACACCGCATACGCTACCGCTATAGCTATATTCGTATTCTGTTTATTGCACAGCGTCCTGTTTTTCTGAGGGAACTTTATCGCTATAAATCGCCACACAGCAAGCGTGATAGTCAGCCAGATCGATATCGTATGGAAGGTCTGACTGAATATAGAGTGGAAGTAAATGAACACAGCCCATCCGTAAGAGTTCTTATTGAGTTCGGAGAATATTTGAATGTAAATGTGAAGCGCGAACGGAATGTAGTCGATCATGACTAGTAGATCTGCGACTGCTAAACCAGTAAGGATGGAGTTGGTTGAGGACATCATCTCTTTGCGGCTGAGCACGGCGATGTTGACGGAGTTGGCGGCGCAGCCCAGCAGGCAGATGAGCAGCGCAATGTACCCGTGCACGGTCGCGTACATGCGCTGGAACTCCAGCCCGCCGGGGTCGCAGTATGCCGTCACCTGCGGCTCAGGCATTGCCGTCGTCAGCACCTCGCCCACGCCAACATCAGACATCTTGTTTTTCAAATATAGCTGCTTCGCTTTCTATCGTGGCGTATTCTTGACATGTTCAATGATCTGGAAAAGAAAAAGTAACTCAGATTTTTCTGAAACTAACAACATGCGTTCGTATTCTATAGTTATTTTTATTAGCAACTTTATTTGTACGGGATCGAAAACAACAAAGAAAGGGTACATTTAGAAAGTTTCCTGTTTCTCCTGTCAGCTTAACTGTTCGAGAGAAAAGCGGCGTGGTATACACGCTAGTCCCACAACAGCTTGTCGAGATGTCGAGTCCCGTCCGTGAGCGTGACTGCTGTTTGCCCGAAAATACACAAATAGTCCGGCCGGCCGCTGCATAACAGTTACCTCATCAATTCTTTACCGGATATGGCTACTTTACCTACTTACTAAGAAAAAGAGATGTAGATATATATCTAGTTATTGAGGCAGAGCTCAGCCTGAGAAAACGCTCGATACATTTTTGGTCCATTTTACGTCATGCAGTTACTGGATTAAACTATTTCATTGATTATGTTATATTGCCGAAAAAGCAAAGTGTGAAGATAATTCTGGTCCTGGTGTTGGTGTTGATGGATGCCACGTAAACATTTTCTGTTTTTCATACAACCAAATGAGGCAGCTATCATGCAGCGGCTGCCCGGACTACAGCTCAAACAAAGTGGTTGAGAAATTTGTTCCGCGTTCATTTGATATCTCGCCAGAATTTGTGGATAGTCAAACACGTTGGCCAAATAAAGGAAAATTTGAACAAACATCAATTTTAATGCTATGTTAGCAGAAAATTATTTGTGTTTAGTTTACACATTTTATTTCTCTTCATATTTTATGTACCTACCTACTTTTGAAATTAGTTTTTGATAGCGAATGGCTACCCACTCACTGTCTGTTTAAGTTGAACAGAAATTTGTCTAGCGCTCGAAGTGGTGATTTAACTTTGGCTGTATCAGCAGTATGATGAAAGTTGATCACGGTTTCTAATATTGGATCTACGAGGGATATTAAATATCACAAGCATATCTGAAGGACCGCCGAGCGCGGATCACTCCTAACGAAGTTCCTAAAAGACTTAGTGAAAGTTTGGCTACTACAGTGTAATCTTGGGCAAGCTCCCTAACTAGTTTAGAGTATGCTTTTAGGCGAGAACACGAGACAAGAAAAGACTCGAACGGACGAGCTGAGAATACTTCGTTTTGTTTGGACATGCAAGATAATTACCGTGCTGGCTTTCAAAAGCTATTTACAAGGAGTAAATGGATTTTTTCAATGTTGCGAACTGAGCATTGTTTGTAAAGAGGTTTTACAAAAATGCAGCAAGTGCCATTTCCACCTACTCTGATCGATAGCTGTTTGAAATGTTGCTTTGAAAATGATGGCTTTCTGAAAGTATTAGCATAAATCATGTATCGATGAGATGGAGTCTCGCCGAAAAATGTTATTCTAAGAGTTACGAAAAACTTCAAAAGCATTTTCTAAACGCCCACAGCTGAGCTTTTTCCTACTGTTTGAGTGGGTTCAGTGAGTGAGAATGGCATAAAAAATGTAAGTAGGTAGGCAAATTTATTGTTTCTCTCTAGTTTTATGTTCTAGATTTTCTAAAAAAATAACGGTGCCGCTTAGTGCTGTTTTGGCAACTTAAGCTATGGTAATTGTACGGCGAAGGTTAAAAAATTAAATAATGTTAGGTATAGCGCGCGGAGGTCATGGCAAAAATCTGAAAATCATTTCATTATTGTCTCACCTTTAGGTTGTTACTTGACGAGTACAAGTCTTTTAGCCTACTTTTTTACAGCCCTAAAATCGTACCCAAATTTATGCAACGCTCGAGTACTTAAAAACATCCTCTGGGTACTGAGCTTCAAATCCTTTCTTTAATAAAGAATGGGCTTAATTGTAGTCGTTTTTCCGTGCACTCAAATGAAATGGATACCGGTATTGATACTTTCGGCAGCCATAGTCTACATTCCCAGAGTGACACTTGCCTACGTCACTAGTATTGCCACTTTATTTCAATAAAATACATTATGGGGTAAATTCAATCTCAGAAAAAGGAGTCTTCTTCTTCTTCTTTTCGTGTGGGACACCGAGTCGTTCAACGACCCGATGAACCCTGGTGTCAGAGTTTTTCAACCGCCTACTACAAGTAGCAGGCCTCTGACATGGCTGTGTAACGACCGCCATCATAGACAGCAACCGGGACCGACGGCGTTAGGAGTTAAAATATTTCTTAATAATTTTAATTTAGATTTAGGTACGTGTGTATAACTTAAACTTTACAACAACACCTAAGTAAATTGTATTTATTAGTTAACAGTAACTTATATGATTTACAAAACAAATCATAAGAGTGGGTAATTCTGGTAACCCACAAGTATGATGACGTAGGCAACTGTCAGTTACGTGGTTCACGAGTCTCGGAATGGAATACCAGGCGGAGTATCTTATTATACCATGTCGGCAGCAAATCCACATATACTGGTTTTCCTTATTAGTATGAAAAACCAGTATAGATAAGTTGATACTTGAGGTGAATGTTTCTGACGATAGTAGAGCACTGACCAAATTATGATAGAATGTTCAAATATCATAATTTGGGAATGGTTTTCTATTTATAGATGTGCTCGATCGAATACTATTGACGAAGCAATTCAATCAAAAGTCTTTTGTTCTGTTTCTACGGGGTGTAAGAGATGGTGTAACGAAAACTTTGCAGGCGTGCTCAGACCATGAAAGTGAACGACTGTCCCCATGGAACTATATAAGGTGTAAAAAAATCAACTGCAAATATTTTAAGGGGTAAACCAGCCCATGAAACTGAACAACTTTCCTCAAGGAACATAGGTCGAAATATGAAAAAAGAATTCGGACCCATACAAAATGTATCAGCCGACCAAGTCAATTTGTATGAGAGGTCCAAATTTTTTTTCATATTTCGACCTATGTTCCTTGGGGAAAGTTGTTCAGTTTCATGGGCTGGTTCACCCCTTTAAATATTTGCAGTTGATTTTTTTACATGCTGTATATAGTGGTAAACAAAAAAATTTTTGGCTTCCAATACAAAGTCAGTCAGCTGATCGTGAATTTTGTATTGGAGGTCGGATTTCTTTTTCGCTTACCACCTTATGTGCCATGGGAAAAGTTGTTCACTTTCATGGTCTGAGCACGCCTACTAGTCCGAGTTCTTAATTGGCAGTTTGTATGGAGGTATGGTCCCATCTGGCAGAAATCATGAAACTTGGCATGTATGTAGCTTACATGTGCAAGCTTCAGGAAAAGAAGGGAAGCAAGTTGGACCCCCCTGCTTCCCCCCTTTACCCCCCCTTTTATGTCCCAAATTTCAGTTATCTTTATTTTTCTCGGAAAAGATTAAAGATAGGAGAAATTTGTCAAGGTAAGAAATATTCCATATAAAATTGTCTACATAATTGTTCTTGGGTAGATGTTGATAGGACTTACACTTTTCGAGTTATGCTTCTGGGAAACCCATAATTTTTTTGAAGGTGACTTCCAGCTCTGAATTAGCCATAACTACCATGTGATGGAATATTTTTTCAAACTTGCTATTGGCTGTTGTTAGTTAAGTAGTCTTCAAAGGAAATCCGCAGAGACAACACTTCAATCACGCCTGTGGGGGTGGGGGGAGGGAGGCAAACTTTATTTTTTCCGAGCTGAACTTGAGGACTTCTGACTCCTTAACTAATGTGACACGAGAAATTGAGTATCATTTTCGAATAAACCAAGGACGGAATATTCATTTCCGGGACGCTTTTTAGTACATTTCATACAAAAATATAAATATATTAAGTGAAATTAAAAAAAAATATGTTTCGTTCTCATTCAAACTTTGTTTTCTTCATGACCTTGAGACATATTTATTAGATAATAACACATACTCGAAGACATACTCACCCTAATTATAAAACCATATTTTATTTTCGAAAATATTAGAAAATACCTAGCCTACGGAAGCCTAAATATTTTTACAAAGTTATGTTCGTAGCTGGAAAAATTTCAAGTTCATAGATTTTGTATGCAAAAATAAGATTACCAACCGCAAATTTATATTTCTCAATTGTCGCTAAACCATTCCAGATAGAGAAATGCCCTCATAAGGAATGTTGTTTATACTGAAGGGTAGTTTTTATTGGAATAAAGAAATTGCCCCATCCCCCCATCCCCACAGGCGTGATTGAAGTGTTGTCTCTGCGGGTTTCCTTTGAAGACTACCTAACTAACAAAAGCCAATAGCAAGTTTGAAAGAATATTCTATCACATGGTAGTTATGGCTAATTCAGAGCTGGAAATCACCTTAAAAAAAATGATGGGTTTCCCAGAAGCATAACTCGAAAAGTATAAGGCCTATCAACATTGACTCTAAAACAATTTTGTAGATAATTTTATAAGGAATATTTCTTACCTTGACAAATTTCTCCTATCATTAATCGTTTCCGAGAAAAATAAAGATAACTGAAATTTGGGACATCAAAGGGGGGGTAAAGGGGGGAAGCAGGGGGGGTTCAACTTGCTTCCCTTCTTTTCCTGAAGCTTACACATGTAAGCTACACACATGCCAAGTTTCATGATTTCTGCCAGATGGGACCATACTTCCAGCTAAGGACCCGTACTATACAAAGTTTTCGTTATACCGTCTCTTACACCCTGCATTAATTCGTGTTTAATATTTATACATACCTTCTTATTATTTATCTAGCATTAGCTACAGACATCACGAACATCTTACTAAAAGGTATGTAAACCCACTAAAATTATTTGAATAACCAACCAATAGAAGAAATACAAATATTGTCAATATATGAAATATTGTCAAATTATAATGTTGATTGACTAATTACATTGTTTAATCGTATTTTATAATAAGGTTTTTAAAATTAGGTACCGAACTCTTGCATTGAAGAGAACTCTCCAAGTTGGATGGTAAGTAAGTACCTGAAGGCGTGAGATACTTACCAAGTTCATTGCTTGAATACTTTGTCATGGAATCGTAAAGTTGCGAGTTTCCGACAACTTGGAGACACAGTTTTAATTAACAAACTGTAGGTGGCACTTGTAAAATAAATACAAGCGAATTCGTTAGCTACTTGAATTATTTCGTTTGTCGACGTGTAAAGTAGAAGTCGTTGAAAGAAATAACGAGTGATCATCGCCCACATGTATTGTCATGTACCTACATGAACGGCGTTCTAGTTTTGGTAGAGTGGGTGATGTGAAAAGTTTTTTGTTAGAAACAGCTGAAGCGTTTCCTAACTTGTCCGCGATCTAAAAAGATGAGAATACACACTTTTTAAAACAAAACAGAAAACTTTTGCTTTCCAGGCAGCATTGGGATATATTTACGATTTTAACTTGTAATTCACATCCTATGCAAAAATTTGATTTGTCAATGGCAATTATAAATTTGTTCGTTCTATCTTTGTTTTGATTTTGGTGAGCTTTATATTTTAGTAAGTAGCTAAGCTAATAATCTAGTCATCAAGTCTTAAATAGCAAATTAGTATGAAGTACCTACAAGCATGCTTAATTACTGATGTAGGTAAGTACATAAAAGTTACATGATGAGCGAGCCAAGTTTAATTAATCCGCAGAATTAGTGATCCGCTCTCGTCTCGCCTGCCAAGAGCCATGAGCCAGAAGCATTGGAGCTTAGCAGCCGACTCGATAAGTTGCGATCGTTAGAAATTGGTATTTTCTCTAATAGGAGCAGAGCAGTTATTACGAGTTTAAGTACTAAATACTTAATCTGTAAAACCAACTTAAAAAAATCTTACACGTCAAACATATACAGGCCGAGCAACCCACTTTCCCTAAACTGTTAAGTTAAACAGGTCGAATTTAACAATTTTCCCTAAGGACCAAAGTTCAAAGCATAAAAAAAAATTGGACCACCCATATAAAAACTGCTGCACGAGCAATTTTCTATGGGAGGTAAAAAAAAAAGGCTTTGATTCTTAGTTCTTAGGGAAAGTTGCTTAGATGTTGAGCTCAGCATAGTTGTTCACAGAATTCGAGCAACAACGGGGATGGAAGACAAACGTTCGTACGTTCCAGAAGACTGAGTCATTTGTGAATATGCGTATTTAAAAATAAGAATAGGTACGAAAAAACAAAAGCCCTTAAAAAATTTGAATTTCCTCCTTTTTCGAGTCCAATCCAAAACGGTAGAAGCAGGGAAGTTATAAATTTAGACCGTACCGTAACAAACAATGTTGACGCTCTACCCCGGGTTGAAAGTCGTTTTTTGTACCTTGTGAAATTGTGTGTCTATGTTGCTGGTTATGGATAAAATTAGGTTTTTGATCAGATTATTAGCTTTTTTTAAAATTTTAAATATAAAATCGGCATATAGTAAAGTCTAAACCTAATACTATCATAATTAACCTAGGTTTTTGATCAATGCTAAAGCCTAGGTAAAAGACGAACGGCACTGCACAGATGACAGCTGGTGACACCTGTCAGCCATCGACATCTTTCATTGGTATCTGGGTCGATGACAGTCGTTAACAGGTGTCATCAGTGGCCATCTACTCAGTGCCGTTCATCTGTAAGCATTATATTTTGTCATGTTTTTAATAAGAATTTCATCATTAACCTGAAAAGTGAATGTTTTTTATCCAATACCCAGGTTTATGATAAAATTTAAGGTATGTACATCTACGTCACGATTCTTTTTCAGTTTGTTTTTCCCGCTTCTAACCACTCGTCTCAATGGCTTTCTTCGAGGTTAAAATACTTCAGCGTTCATGTGTAAAGAAATAAGATTGCTCGAGGAATCCCTCAGGATTTGGAGTAAAGCGTATTATAAATAGGGTTGTTGTCGACGAGCAAACATTTATTAATCTTCCTGCTTACCGCTAGATCATCTTGAAAGCTGAGGCACCCTTGAAATGTTGCGGAATAAGCCAACACGGCTCAGTTAACAGCAAAATGCGTAAAGACACTTTTTGGAAATATGTGATAGATACATTATCGAACATGAGGTAATTGGTGATACGTATTTAATTGATTAGACGCCTCTTTCCCGGAAGGGACTGGTGACCGCATCCTTTTGTTGCTTAGTGGAGCAGCACGGCTCCATGTGATTTTTCAATCCAGTACCTATAAACATGTAAGAAGCATGTAAGTATGTCGCGTGTGTCAATCAAGAATCGAGACGAGTTTTGCGATGTCACGACGCTGTCGTGCCGTGAATCTCAAATTGTCATGCATGCATCTATCAGCTTGTCGCATCATGACACGAACTGTGTGACCTGACACTAAGGCACTCTCGAGACGCTACGTCAAAAACCAATAAATGTGTAGCGAGCTGGAAACCATTCGCGTTTTTGTTCTGAGAAGTTTAAACACCGTCGTTAAAGGTACTTGAGTATCTGGTTGTGGAAAGCGACCGGGACACCTATTTTTGAAAAAATACCTTTCCTTGAAGAATTTGCTGTACTGAACAATCTACTGCAGAAATCCAAGTGCACATTACCTTGACATGATCAATTTAAGAGTAGTAAAAGTGTTTAACAAGTAGTTAGAGTAAACCACTCGTTGCAGACTTTCGCATGCAAAATTGTACCAAAAATACGCCTCCAAGGCCCTGTCGCGGTTCCGTGCACACGGATCCCGGCTTTTGTGGAGCCAAGGGATAATTTACCTTCACCGCCCACTGCTTAATGTACTGTTGCTGTTTACAATCAACTCGTGAAACGGATAATTACACTTTTATTCAGTATGGACAACAAAAATATTTCACGAAAAATTTTGTGCTAAAGGAAGAGTTAAAAATATGGTAGGTAGAGTTCAAGAGAATGAAAGATGATGAATTCCCTAGAAAAAGATTATGCTTATTAAGTTAACCTTCAGAGTCTTTAGTAAGCTTTTACATTTTTTTAAGGAAAACTACGATAACAAACACTCTTTTGTACATCTACTGCCTACTAGTAGCCAAAGTACATCCAAGATAAAGTTATTGTGTTGGATTCAGACAAAAGGGTACTTAGACGGAGTAATACTTTCTTGTCTTTTGTCTGGTTTGACGCAAGGGTAGAAAACGCCTCCACAATAGCCACTATACATCACAACGTCAATTTGTGCCAAATACAGGGCTCAAAGACAAAGATGCCATTATTATAACCGAAACACCCTATTATCTTGGGGTTGGCTTGACGGCTATTTGTCCAACCGCACATGACGGGTTTTAGGGTTGAACTCCACCTGCAGGAAGGTTCCGAACGATGGATTTAGGAGTACGCGGATATAGGAGTAGATGGAACACGCTTAGCTTAACCAGTTGTACTGAACAACTGTTCCCAGGTAGTAACGTAGTTCAAAGTATTAAAAAAAATTACCAACCATCCGAAACAAAAAATAGCTGACGGATAAGTTTTTTTATGAGTGGTATTACTTTTAAATATGTTTTGACCAATGTTCCTTTCTTTGGGTTTGTTCAGTTTAACGGGTCTATACGGTCAGACGCGTCGCGAACTCCTAAATGTATAAAATATGTCATCTTTCTCGGCAAATCATTGATGTCAAATTTATTTCATTTGAGCAATTGCGGTACAGATTTGTATGCGGTTTTAACTTGATACAGGTGCGCGTCATTTTAATAATTCATAATAATATTCCATCAATTTCCGTGTACCTACTTAATACTAGGTTTATCATCATCATCATCATCAGCCCACATCCACCTACTTCAGGATATAGGCTTTTTCTCTGTTGCGCCACTCCTCACGGTCTGTGTGTGGTGTGCTCATCTCATCCATTTAGACCCTAGGTTTATGGTTGAAGTAAATCACACATAAGTACTTATTGAATATTTATTCAAATAGGTATTGATAGCATTTCCTAGTTCCGAACTTGGCCTTACAAAGTCTAAGTGCACTGTAACTGCATTTACTGTTTCCGTATAGTTCGGCAAAGCAATATCTAACGGGCACGGACAAAGTGTACAAAGAGCGTACTTTTTTTCTGTTGTCTTTGATGATGATATTCAATCGTTTGCCAATTAATATTGGCAGAACAGGGTAGTGTTAAAATGAAATACGTTTCTATTCTAAGTACCTAGTTATAGTAGCTACAATCCTATACCATTTCTAGTACTTATGTGGACTAACCGTCTAGGATTGTACATTTTTATAATATATGAAACGCACTGTTGACTTTACGAACTTCAAAGTGACCTTAGTTAGATGGCTTATATGGGTATATTGTGTAAGCAAATTACAGAGCCCTGCAAAGAAGGAGCTCTCTTTAAGGTCTCGCTCAAATCAGCATAATTTTAAAAGTGTACCGTCCGACCATGACTTAAATATATTTCCAAGTAACTCAACTGAGATTGTAGTGAAATGTATTTTTCAGAATCGAGGAAATTTTAAATCTGGACGGCAGCTCCAGAGTGTTAAGATAAAGCCTAAAAGAGAATAAAGTCCATTTTGTTTTTCATTTTCATTTTATTTTAATCTTTATAAAACGTTCTTTAGCATGAATAGCACCTACTTGGTTTGTCAGCGTCCGTTTGTGCGTTATTCATTTGATTCTCCAGCCTACCTTCAAACGAATACGGTTTATGTCAATCGGCATCGCACAACGCTGCGTCGACGGATGCGTCTGTCAAACCGTTTGACATTAACCGTATTAGTGTGAAAATAAGCCAGAAAATCGAACAAACGACGCACAAACGGAAGTTACCGTGTGTTTCTCACCTAAACGGCTGTAAAAAACTGCCATTGCACCACATCTGGCAGATTATAGATGATGAATGATTACCAATTTTATCGAAGAAAATAATTTTATTAGGTAATCTCTCACCCTGGTGATCTGATGACTTCAAAAGTCGATGCGGTTCGTGCGGAGGATCGTCGATTCAATAGAGAAGAGGTATTATACCAAGTACCTACCCTGCATTGGGTATAGACTGATGATGATGAATCTATGAATAAATACAGACTGCGTACCTAGTAAAGGTACGCTTCGTCCGTTTGTGCGTTATTTTTGCGCAGCGCTATCCATTGCGTTTGAAAAATATGATTTTCTATCTTATTTTCATATGAATACGGTTTATATGAAGCGGTTTGATAAACGCATCCGTTAGCTCAAAAATACCGCACAACGCTGCGTCGACGGAAGCGTTTGTCAAACAATTTGACAGAAACCATAATTAGTATGAGAATTAGGTAAATTATTGAAATTCGTATTGTCCCAACGCATGCGTAACGCAGCGCAAAAATAACGTCGATCAGGTCTGGAATCAGTTCGCCGACTTGCTCGTTTCGCAAACCGGCGCGATTCGCCAACTCGCTTTCTGCCGACTGGCGCGTTAGACGTACTTACTCCATTCGCCGACTGCGCGGTTAGCAAACTGTCATAATGTACAGTGGACATAATAATAGTTTATGGATCTGTATTAAAATATGAAAGTGTCTGCAATTAATCACACGAGAAAATTCAATACGAGAACGTAATATGGTTTGATATGAAATTTTGAATACTAGGGATAGACATAACATGAACAACTTTTTTAAATGACTTTTTATAGAAAAAGTTAAGGCGTAAGCTCCACAGAGAAGACGTGCGTCGTGACGCTTGGGATGGCATCTGTCAGACAAATGACCGTCATCGATGTGACGCGCGTCGCGCGTCTCAAATGTTGTAGCTTTATCTCTACGGGGCAAGCTCCACAAAACAGACGTGTGATGCGACGCGCAACATGACATCTGTCAGACTAGCGATCGTTAGCCGGTTAGCCGGTATCGATGATCGCTTGTCTGACAGATGTCACTTTGCCCATTCCCAGGACGATTATCCTTGGTCGCTTTTTACAACACCCACGGGTAGAATTGGGGTGATGCTATTCTAAGCCGGCCTAAATGTAGCTTATAAAAACTGAACAACTTTTAAACTAAGCAGCATATAAAACTAAACTTTCAACTCTGAACTACTTTTGAAACTAAATAACTTTTAAAACTGAACAACTTTCCTTACAGATGCTAACCAAAAAAAAAAAATCGACCTCCCGTACACAATTCCTCAATCCCAAAATACGCAAAATTTTAAAAAAATTGTACTTGACTGTACACAATAGCTATAGTTTACCAATCGCTTAGTCGGCGAATAGAGTAAGTAGGCCTAGCACGCCAGTCGGCAGAAAGCGAGTTGGCGAATCGCGCCAGTTCGCGAAACGAGCAAGTTGGCTTACCGCGCGTACTCCGATATTCACGTATGTGTGTAAAGCAAGCGCCTAAGTATATCCTTCCATATATGATGGCCGCTCATTTATCACAGCACACTAAACTCATGACAGTTTTCAGCGAGTGTAAATCACTCACACACAGTAGCCTCATTCAAAATTAAACTTCTAATCCAATCCAGATTGAACCTGCTCGTACGTCTGGCTATACGGCGAATTCAGTCACACGATTGACTCTTCATAGCCTTTAAAAAGTGATCTATTGGTTTCTGTATATTACAAGCAAATAACTCGAGACATCTATTCAATAGATTTAAAAAGATTTTTAATTTTTTTATGTCCCGTACGAAACTAGAATCGTCAGTTTTATTTCACTTCTTCTGGATTTTAGAGCCTGTGTCTTGTCGGTGGTTCTTTCACTAGGTATTTCATTAAATATAATTTATCGAAAATTAATTTGGGACTACTTTGATAGTATAGGATTTGAATCTATTTTAAGGATACCAAAAACGTTTTTCAGAAAATATGCGAGAAACTGTTACTTATATATAGCACTACGTTTCTTTTCTATAAATAAATTACACTGATCTATTTAAATATTGCTCGTCGGTATGACCTACTGGAAATAAACGCAGCTGTTACATATTGCCGTGCCCTGCAATGTTTGTAAAGATGTTTCTGTGACGTTACAACAATGTGATTTCAATTGAATTAAATTAATTATTGTTAAGACATGCTATTATTTCAATCCGACCAAAACAATTTCTATAAATTGTGTTTTAATTAATTCTTAAGCGATGAAGGTACGCACTAATTTGTTTCCTACTCTTAGAAATGACTAATAATAATAAATTTAGATTGATGTACTTATCTACCTATCCATTTTAACTACGTAATAAATATATATTACAAACGTACTTATTTCAATCACAAAGTAGAGCTATTTCTAATTATAAAAGTTTTTTCATCTCGGCTTTGATACTTCGCAGTAAACGATTCTCAGAAGGCAGGTAACAGGGAAACTAAATCAACACGAATACCTTCGATTTCAAATGAACAAGAAACCAATCATCTGCAAGCTAATTGCGGTCTTTTATATTTAGACAAGATCCTGCTAAATAGTTGCCCACTTTTTTCCCTACTTTTTCCCAAGTTCAGTAAGTTTGAATTACTTTCGCTACGAAGCAAATTATTGGACACCTACTCACTTTGGTAGCAACGGAGGTTAATAATTCACGTGCCCGATTCAGCAACAATATTGTACATAACCTCATACAAGAGAATACATACTATGCTAACAGAAAGTTTATTCATAAGTAAAACCATGTAAATAACCGTTGTTTCTATGTACGCTAAGTAGGAAAATGCTTTATTATAAATTCAAAATTATGCTGGGTTCCATCTGACTTTACGAAGTTAAACTCGAACGAATAGTTCATAACGGCGTACGTACGGAAAACCTAAACAAACATATGAAGTCAGTGTAACGTAAGATTGGCGAATTTATTGAGTGTAAATTGGGTGTGAATAATAGTGAGTTTGTTAAAAAGATTGGCCACACGGCGCCGAACCAAGGTCACTAATTACGTGAATCTGTTTATGCAACGTTCAGTACCTACCTACTTGTATAAAAATATTTTGATAACTACTTTTTATTTGTACCTACCAGTAAATCTGGTATTACGTAATGATATTACATAAGCTCCGCAATGCATTTGCAAAATTTCAGGCGTGATTGCGTCGCAGTTCGCGATTCATACATTTAGATCCTTAGTGTAAGGAGATGTGTTAGAGGAAACCCTGCAAATATCAGAATGGCATGATGAAAAGCAACGGACACTTAGCCCTGAAATACAACTGAATATTATAATCGAGTCATATTTGTTGTCAATTTTATTATGCCCTTTAAGAAGATATACCTGCCTAGTGCCTATTGGATTCAATGGCGATCCTGTTGGTTCGTATAGTTCCTTGTGAAACATTTCTGTCTAGCTCAAGATCGTGCACTGACAATATTCCTCTACACAATAGTAGACCTACATTTCTGTCTGCGTATTTCTATTCCTAATGGCGCTCTATTCAAGGTGTCACATGGAGACGGATGATCCGACACCGTAACCGACAATCGGTTTCGCGTCTCACATACAACTCCTCTAAATAGGTAAGTACCACTTGTTTTCAAAACGATCATTGTTTGATTTTAATGCCTGTCCATTTTCTGAATGTGCGAGAAACAATAAGGTTATTTTTGGTATCATGTGGGTGGGTACTTTGGCAATGGTAAAAATAAAGGTAGGAAAATAAGTTTCACAAGAAAAGAAGGATTTGGAGAGTAAACATTTCACCCACGCTGGGCATTAAAACTTTATGAAAATGTAGAGATGTACAAACAATGAAAAGATTCTTCGAATTTTTGCCTACCTACTTACAAACAAAAATAGCTTTAAAAGAAGATTTATCTTTCCAGCGTCACAAGCCATATTATACAAACGATAAAAATACTTTAAAAGAGGATTCCGTGTGAATCCCTGCGGAGAAACTCACGCATGATAAAAAACTTTTGTCGATTTTATTCTCGCAAAATGTCGAAAGTAGGAGTTGCTCAATGATGCTTTTTTATTGGTTAAATCACTTGGGTGGAATCCTTTCAGACAATGCCAAATATTTAGTATATTTTTGTGTGAAAATGTCAATACAGACAGAAGCCGTGAATGTGTTTTGTTAAGTGAGCTATTATTCTCATCTCGTACGTTTGCAGATGTAGGCATAATTTAACGTGTCTTTTGGAACGCAAAACAAATTTTATTTCATACACGTTCCGCTGACTTATCACTTGAGGACAAGCCGCTAGTTTGTCAATGACCCTTCTGTAGTCAAGTAATACCGGGGCCCAACTGGAGGCATTTCCCCGTTTCGGTGATATATCACGTCTCGGGGTAATATCCTTCATGATCCTGCGCTATCTTTTCATATCTCTCAACTTGTGATATTGTAATCCTGACAAATTTCGACCCTGACTGGTATACAATACACAGACAAGCTCGGAATGTCTCAAACGATGCAATAGCAAACGTGTCTAGCACATCTCTGCTTTTATATTAAAGCAATATGACTGGCATTCCGGATAGGTAAGATTTTTATTACATAAAGGGCCTTAAGCATAAAATCCAATCTTTCATATTTCTACTCTCTTTCTCACATACCTATAGAAACACTTAATTTCTGTAATTACCTACTACCTTAAGCAGAAGGTGGACATACACAGAAACATGAACAAAGGACACGACCCGATTTATAAACAATTATTTAAAGCGAGAAACAATATCCGGGCCCTGTATGTAACGTAGCAGGGCATGCGCAATGCTTAAGTTGGCTTAAGTAATATACGCAAGTCTACATACCTTAGGTAGTATCAGAAATAGGTACCTAAATCTTACCAAGTAGGTACCTAATACATCTAAATAATTTTTCCTTTATCATAATTCAATTTCCTCACCTTCCTATATCAAAACACTTGGATCAATATATCATCATATCATGACATGACAGATTGTTTTCCAATGTGTTTTCCATCTTCTTTGACATGGCCTCTTAAAGTAGATATGTGCGTTTGTTTTTGCTTGTTTTCATCTTAGGTATACTAGGTCGTCTCTTTATGTTACTTTCCTGACACATAGATACCTAATATATTGTGGAAAAACCAATAGAAATGAGAGATTTAATTGATGATGTGTCAGTTTTATTAATATCTGGTATAACAGTAAAAGTTTCAAAATTAACTAAGTAGATTTTTAATAGGTGCATATCTACCTAATAGATTTAGATTAATCTGCTAGGTATACCAGTTCTTAAAACCAAGCCGTATCTTCTTACCTAATGGTAAATACTATCAGTTATGTTATGAAAAAGTAATACGGTAACACGCGTCATACTCTGTATAAATATAAGTTTTATTTTTGTTTCTTCCACAATGGAATCCCGCCTTTTTATTTAAAAGCATTTCTTTCATGACCCTTTTCCATGTTGGTCTTTTTTATCTCGAATAAAATAAAAATATTTCTTAGAACAGAACCTTATTACCTCACGTTACAAACTTTACCGCCAGCGAATTGGTAAAATATAAAATTAGGATTTCTTTTTGGAATACTGCATAACGAATAGTTTGTTATTGCGAGGAAGCGTGAGTTAATAGAGGTGAATAATTATAATATGTATGAGTAAACTACTAAAAAAACTGTTGTACAACTTTGATACTGAAGTTTACCTGATGCTTTTGTTGTACTTACTTACATGTGTAAAATAAAGATCTAACGGTATACACATTTCATTCTAGTTTCAAATTCACGGTGAACTTTTCATAATAACATAGCCTACCTACATTAATTTATTAACCTATCTTAGTAGGTAGGTTATGTAAGTTTGGTTAGGACGGTTCCGCTGAATAAACAAATATTGAAATGAGAAACCTTCATAATTAACTTTAGTTACACAAAAAGGGTTACCGAACTTTTCCTAGCTAAATACGAGCTGCCTACTTACAGTATTGGCTTCGCGTTGGAAAAGAAACAAAGACTCGGATTTCTACAATGGAAATATACTTTTTTCACAGAAAAGCCTCCACTGTTCTAGCGCTCTACAATGCAATTTGCAATTAAGCCGGTTTTCTATTGCTGGTTTTATATGTACCCAAACGTTCAACTCTAGAGCTTTTAAAGTGAAAAATATACGAGAAGAGAGTTTTTATTTGGTACAGCTTGTCCAAGCTAAGTTGGAACTTCAAAACAAAAAAGTAGCATTTGACTGCAGTTTTCGTCGAAATCAAATGTCATTTGTATGCAGTCTTCGCGGAGCCAACCCGAAAATCGGTAGTACCGGTTTCAACCTTCTTCTACCTATTTTAGCACAAATTATTCAAATTACAAAAAGTATTTAAAAGAGACGTTTGGCATATAATATACATTACCCATGTCTATACACTTATAATTATGCAAAAAAATTAAAGAATATTTTTCAATTGCTTTTTCTAATCTGCGGTGTTTTGAAGAGAAATATAAGATTGGCTGCATAATAATTTGGATTTAAACAAATATATTTTTGATGTAAATATACATCTTCCAAATCTACCGGTATATTGACTCAATAAACCGGTATCTACCGATTTAAGATTTGGACAACGTTTTTGAGGGTTTTTGACATAATCATAAGACCCCATTCAAAATAAAATTTTTTACAAATGAAAGCTACCCCATTTTCGAGGTACATAGATGGAAAAAAACTTTAGGTATCATTGAAAATCAATATAACTGAAATTTTAAATGTCCACTAAACTTATCGCCATCTGGTTTGTAATCATAAAAAGGATAGAAAACTGTCAGATACGTAAATCCCCATTGTCAAGCGATCGAGTACCGTGAACCACATTTTTCATATTTTAATAGACCTCAAAATTTGAATGTGTGTTAGCGATGGCAAAAAAATTATTGCCCTTTATGTCGGTTTAACTAAGGCATGTCAACTTGACTTATTCCGTGGTAACCTCTTTAAGTCCGTGGTAGGTACTGCTTTAATCCTGATATAATGGAATTATACAAGTTAACTCAAGAATAATTAAACAAAAAACCGGCCAAGAGCGTGTCAGACACGCCCACAAATAGGGTTTCGTAGTCAACGTTTAAATATCAGGTTTTTCAGCATTACAAACTTAATGTTGTTGCTGGTTTGTTAGCAGCAGTATGATGACCAACCGCAAATCGAAAAACTCAATTTTTTCTGAAACCTTTAAGGGTGCAATATCCGTTATAGTTTTCATTGTAATTTCAGATTGTAAGCTATATTCCATATTTATTTCAAATTTTTAGCGTTTATACTTTAGAAGTTACAGCTGGAACAAATTATGGGTCAAAAACGCACTTTTTAAAAGCAAATATCTCGTGACAGAAACATTTTATTGACTTTGTTTCAAAGAAACCTCACCTTAGTTTTAAAAGACCTATTCAACGATACCCTAGCCCTACTCAATATCACAGAAGAAAAAAAATTTTTTTGCCCCCCTTTCACTTGTATGGGAGGGGGTCCAAAAAACAATTAAAATATTTTTTTCTTAACATTTCTATATTTGGGTCAAAACGATCTATCTTCTCACCAAATTTTATGTCGATAGCTCTAAAACTGACGAAGATATGAGGGCGCGGCATACAGACAGACAGACAGACAGACAGACAGACAGACAGACAGACAGACAGACAGACAGACAGACAGACAGACAGACATGACGAAACTATAAGGGTTTCTAGTAGACTACGAAACCCTAAAAATAAAAATATATAATACACACACAGCAAAGTTCGCCACCCATCCACGAACATGGCTTCCAATAAGTTGACCTGTTGTGTATTGTTTTTATGTTATGTCCTTTGTCTTTTACTGTGTAAAATAAACGGTTAAATAAATAAATAGCTGAAAACGGCGAGATTCGCGCGCGAGGTGAGAAATTCGTTAATTGTTGCTATCTCGCTAACTTGAACCTCCTCAATATTTGCTGACGAATTTGAACTTTACAGGTGTAAGGTTGTATTTCTAGTGATTGATTTAATTCGTACGGTCCTACATCTGCGTTGAAACTGAATACAACGGAATTAGGCGAGTCACAGAATTTGATGAGTTTACCCTACATTGTGTAGTAAACTTTTTGCTATCCGTACAACATTTATGTGCAACTGACAGTTCGTTGACACTTTCAAATACCAAGAACTGAACACCACGGAATTAGGGGAGTCACAGAATTAAATGAGTTAACCCTACATGTGCAGTGAACTTTTTTGCTATTTGTACCACATTTTTGTGCAACTGACACCTTTAAATGCCAAGAACCGGTGGGATAGTAGTGTTTTCATCATTCTAGACAAATTTGAATAAAGTACAATGTAAATTCAATTAATGTTATATTCAGAAGTTGTTCCAGTTTGGAATATATTTACTTGCATGCATACCACATTAAAAATCTTATATTCAATGAACCTAAAATATGAATATTTTACACAACTTTATCATGCGACGACGCTGCTGGCTCGTATGTAAACATCATAATTTAATACCAGACCAAAAGAAAATATTTTAACGTCATTCATCAAGTACCGTTATTGAAATAAAAGGTTAAATATTAAAATGTTATGCAAAGGCTGGCAAAGGTAAAATCAACGTCCTTTTAACTCAGCTCGTGATTTAATAATTTATTGAATTTCCTGAAACTGGCTGAAACCTGAGGCTGTATTTAAATCGATGGTGATACACGAGCTACGAAACCTACAGATACGCCTTTTACGATTAAGCATTGAGAAGTCAAACCGATCGTAGCATAATGGTTATATCATGAATATGGATGTTGTGATCGTTGTGATGGGATGAGTTGCAGGACTAGATCACAAAGTAAGTATTGGCGGGCGCCCTATATACAGAAAGACGGCTACAATGAAACATCACTACACTCACACAAACGTAGATAGATACATCTATACGCCGTTGTCGCGAAGCCAAACTATCTCAAACCGGCTAGCAGTAGAGTGTCAACATCGTTCGTTGCAAGCGGACGGTAAAATGACGCCTTGCAAGTGTAAATAATTTTGTTGTTTTTGTTGTGTATAAGTGTGATACAATGTAAGTAATCCAGGTACAGCCTCTCATACCTACTAACTCATGAACCATTCTGTTTTTAAGGTTTCGATTTTCTTGTGATTGATACCGACGAGCCAAACGGTTCGGTTAATGTTGCTTCATCTAGAAAAGTAACAATTATTGCTGTAAAATGTGAAAATCTGAAAAAATCAATATCTTAATTTTAGGTTGTTCATGAGTACCTCATGAGTGAGGGAGAGACTGTACTTAAAAGTGTTTTGTCAGTGTAGGCATAAAAATAGTCAGAAAAAGGGGCGAACTGTCCATCTGTAAATTCTCTATTTTGTGCTTAGAATATAGATAGAAAAACAGCGGTTCGTCTATTAGGGGAAGAACATTAAGATATAAGCTATCTGTAAAGAGGATGAATAAAATCAGCAGGTAAGCCGACCGGCCCATGAAACAGCACATTTTGCCGCAACGTGGGATGAACGTGGGTGGGATCTTCTTTTAGATTCAGCTAAAGTCACAAAATAGTGAGTATACAGAAGAATCACTCAACTAATGTAATAGTTTGATAGCCAAATTTTCGACTCATGCGTATGAGTCGTATGAGTTTTAAGCATTCTCCTTTTAAACGTATTTTGTTCTCACATTAAAACCTACGATAAATAGTACACTGTTGTCGAGGCCGGGAAAACAAGGCTTTGCTGGACAAGTAGGTAGAGTTTGAAGACCGAGTGGTAGGCGAGGATTTCAAATAGACGAGTCAAGCAAAGTCATTTTTCCCGAGGCTTACATAGTGCTTTTCTCAAAAAATGCTTAGAAATAAAAAAACCAAGTAAAGTGTAACAGCCCAAATTATGAAAATTTTACATTTTCCCAGTGGGTTTCCCACCAATTGTGTATTTTTTTATAAATAGACCATTAAGGTGGATCGTTACGTCATACAAACGAAAAACTGCACTCCAGCCGTGTTGTACATGAGCTGCAGAGCAAATTTTTGAAAAAACTTCATGTTAAATGATGAAGACGCACGTAAATTTGTCGCAAAACTACTTATGGTTAAAAGATAATAAGTATTTTCTGCACAATAAAATTAAACGTGTTTATTGCAGCAGTAGCTCCATCTATTTTTGTAAAGTGGCGACTAGCTTTTTACGGGGAAATCTGATGGTTTAAAAATTCTTTTTAGGGTTTTGCGAAAATTTTATATACCCACTATCAAGTTTTTTAATCAGACTTGTGTCTCCTTTACAGACATAACTCCATTGAACTTTTGTATGGAAACGGAACGCCTTAACGAGGCACATTATCTATATCTATCTATACATCTAATAAAATCGTAACTGGTCGGGGTAACAGGAACCTCTTATAGATTTCAGAAAACACCTCTATACCGCGTTTTAGAAAACCTCATCTCCATAGAAAAGCGACATCTATTGAAAAATATTTTACCCCAAATCATTTGTTCGCGATAATCTTCGAAAATATAGTACGTGTGTACATTAGACTCTTTGTGGTGTGTAGCTACTAGCCCTGGTCAACACCTAGGATACTTTTTAACGCGGGAAAAACGCTTATTCCTACGTGAAATACGATTAAAATATTGTTCTGTGGCTGTCAAAAAGGAGAAACCTCTTTTCAAAACCTCTATATTTTTTATTGTTTTTGATTGATTTTGACAAATTGAAAAGACATCAGTTTTGACGTTCATTGCCAAACACCAGTTTTATTTACATGTCTTCAGTGAGAGTATAGTATTCTTTCCATGTCTTTATTTGATAAAAATATCGTATTGAAATACTTTGTTATGCAACAATAAATCCTAAATGTAAGTAAATTACACTGATTTATTAGAATAAGGCGCATGTGGATTGGCGAGAGCTGTGCAATATTTTACATGCACGCTGCTCCCCACTCCCTGGATGAAATTATCCGATTTTATGACAATCTGAATAGAATTTGGGATGATACCACTAATAAGCATCACACAGTTTATTTGCCATAACCCTATCAGCCACAACAGTCTGCCGCTGGACATGAGCCACCACACTTCGCTTGCAGCGCAGTTCAAGATGTTGCATTACAAGGAACGTTGCTGCCCGTTCTTTAGTTGCTTTTTACGACACTAACGGGTAGAATGGGGGTGATGCTATTCTATACAGGCATCACACGACACAATAATTTATTATTTTTATGTGTACCTATCTTAAGATTATCTCTCTTTTTCAGAGGAATTCTTCCCTGTCTCATGAGCCTTAGCCAAGTAAGGAGAGGCCATTGTAAGACTCAGTAGTTCACGGAGGTAGCCAAGAACTTCCTGGCAATGCGACACGTATTGAGTATTGTGGCTTTTTGTGAAGTGTGATAAAGGTGAGGATAGATTCTTAAGATTTTTTGGCTGTTATGTAGAGTTTTAGGAATAATACCAGTAGAGGATAATACTATTGGTACAATGTGAACCGTTTGAGCTCCCCACTGGGTTCTAATTTTGATTATGTGCAAATACGAAGCACGAATTTGCTGCTGCCCGTTCTTTAGTTGCTTTTTACGTCACCAACAGGTAGAATGGGGGTGATGCTATTCTATATAGACATCATAATAAATAAATAATAATAACATAAGCTCAAAGAGTATGTAGACCCTAACGAGTACTGGACGCGTCTTCGATGTAGAGGAACCTAGCCTGTGGCAGGCTTGCAGATCGGAACTGGTAATTTCGGACAGCTGCATTTTGTCACCTATTACTTTTGCAATAATTTCAGTTAACCTTTCATCCTTGGTTTCAGCGACCCCATGGAACAAGAGGACCTTTCTTCTCAGGAGCAGGAGAAGCAGTGGCATTCTTGAGATGGATCTCAAACTGTCCCATGTGGAGTAGAGACTCCCATGAGAGTAGAGGTTAAACTCCAAATATAATGAGAAGTGGTTGCAGTGTTGAAATTCTTAATTACGGATAGTGATGATAAGCCACACCTGAATCTCTTTAAGTCTAGAGTGAATAGGCATCTTCTGGGCAAGCTCGCTCCACCGTAGATCCCATCTCTGCTCTAGGGTAAGATTGGGGTCAAGAGTAAGCCCATCATAAATAAAAAAAAAAAAAAAAAAAAAAAAGCTAAATTAGTGAGTATTATTGTCACGACTACCTACCTGTGTAGTACCATCTTTTGTGATTCATATTTCGTAGTGTTAGTAAGTAGTCGCTGGCTACAGACGTAGAGTTCGGATCGTGGCAGACTGTCTTCCGTGGCGGGGGACGCGAGCTTATATAGCATCGCGGGCGCGCTTGGCCTTGTGCGGTGTGCTTGTGTGCGTGCCGCTACGGCGTAGCAGGACTCGCCTCGTAGCAGGACGCGTGGCCGACGCGTAGGCCGTTGCAGTACTTAAGCTACTTTTTCTTATTTAAAGAAAATTAACTAAGCATTACTTTTTTGTTAGTGTAGTAAGTAATTACTTTCTGTTTATTTTATTTCGGTATTTCAAAATGGAGTTGTACTAATTATATTTGTAATCCGGTTGCGTATACCTACTCGACAACCCCAAACAGAAGACCAAGGCGCAGAAAAATTTGGAGAGCAGACCCCACCCCACCTTATGTGAGGCGGTGCAAAGAAGTCATTCTACCTGTAGTGTGAACCGATGGGAGGCTCAAACGAACGTAACGTCCGTCTCATCTGCCGTAGATCGTGCATGCATCTATCACTTCAAAACTTAGCGATGTATTTTGATGTTTAGAATAGTTGCACACACATGTCTTGATCAACATCGATGATAGATAAGTTATGATAACTTTTATTAGCTCTGGACTGTTGACACACAAGCATCCCTTGGCGAGACGAAGTTCGCGGGCACCAGCTAGTTAATTGATATAATTACTCATTCTACATGTTTAGATTAAACGTTTTTTATCCTATTGGTTCATTCTGGATAGGCAAGGGTATATAAGATCACACAGCCTTGTCTTTAGTTAGTTCATATCAACATTTCATGCAAAATTACGTTCCGTTCTTAAAAGAAAGTTCATGAAGATAACTATTTTGTAATTAATTATGTGGTTTAGCGTGTAACGAATTTACCTACTTTGCTGGACACCAGCTAATTCCATGAAACTTTGCTGGCGCGATCGGAGACAATATGAAACACAAAGGGAAACTCTGCTTACACTTTTTTGAAAAAGAAAAATAATAACATATTTCTAACATTTTCTTAATTCTCTTTCTACTAACGCTATCCTAGCGGTTTCATCTGTTTAATTCAAACCGTATAATGAGCAAGTCGTTTTATCGTGTTGAACAGAAGGTAAACTATGTTGCTTATGCGGTAATTATAGGGATAATAAAGAGTTTTTGAAAGCGATCGATCTCGTCTCGGTGAAAAAATTAACAAAAGAACAACTTTTTATTTTAGTATGGTGTGGATTAACCTAAGCCACTTTATTCCGTCTACTTTTACAGTAGGTAACATTAGGATTAATTTTGACGAAAACAAACACGGTTATTAGGTCCAGTACCTATCTATGATAGACTTCATATCATCAAAGGTTTTGTCGCGTCGTCGTGTCAAAAAGTGTTGCCGGAAAACTATCGATAGCATTATTTTTTAGCGTTTTTCGATAGTGTCGATAGTTCAAACTGTACCAATACTATCGAAAAGGTGCAATACTATCGACTTAATACTGGCGATAGTAAAAGGGCTCTTTGAGAGCTATTTAAAAATAACTGGTACTTAGTAGTTATCCAAATGGTATGGTAACTACTAAGAAATTAATCGAAATATGGCGTTGAGCCTATATCAGAGACAGTTTTCGGATAATAATATCGATAGTTTTTAATCTCGAGCAACGATACTATACCGGGAGTAACAAAAAGGGAAAGGAAAAGCCGAAAGGAGGTCAAGGTACTACTGAAAATGAAAAAAAAATTGGAGCACCCATATTAAAACAATCAGTTGATCGGTGATTTTGTATAGGAGGTACAATTTGTTTTTATTTCGACCCATGTTTCATGGGGAAAGTTGTTCAGTTTCATGAGTAGTTTAACCTCCTTTTGGCTTGTTATACCCCTGTAGATAGTGTTCCTGCATTTTGAACCATCGATAGTTTTTCGATAATCTATCGATAGTTCACTATCGAGCGGCAACTCTAGTGTCAAATATCCTCGCTTTGAGATGGGCTTGCTGCTTATTAGTAGGTACAGCAGCAATCTGCACCAATTAGACGAAAGCCGGAAGTAATAAACCCGACAGTGATACAGTAGCAGTATAATGAGAGCATAAGCCAGTTCCTATATAGCAGTCTTGTAGCATGTTACAAATGAATCCTTGAGCTTGCAATTACAATTACAATTAATTTTAGTTTTGTCTCAGACAGAATCTAATTATACAGTGTCAAGCCGTTCAGACTACGACGATCTTGTTATAATAAGGATCCGTCGTGAAATCACTATGAATAAGAAATGAAATAATCCTGAATTGATAATCATCTAGCGTTATTAATACATGAATAATGTTGAGTCTACATATCTAATTGTCTGACTTCTGTTTGGACGGAACGCTCGACTCGGTAATGGATACACTGACTTTCTTCGGTTTTTCAACAGATGGCGTTGTTAGTTTATAAAAAAATTCAAGAAAGGGGATAAGGAACGATTTTAAGAAAATGACATCTTTCTAGATCGATTTATCTTCTCCGAAAAACACTATTTACAAAATTTCCTAAAAATCGCTGGACCCGTTTCCGAGATCCCGATTATTTATTTATACAATTCTTGCTCGTTTAAAAGGATTAGATAAGATAAGCTTTTATAAACTTACAAGATCTTTGACAAGATAATATTACAATAATCATAGGAATCATAGCGATAAATCTGTCAAATATAATTGTAAACCCTGATTGCTAATTCTTTGAATTTGTCTGGTTTTAGGCGACCTAAATGCTAATTTCATATTTTAGGTCACACAACACGTAATTTCCAACGAAGCCAAACAGTGTTATGATGTAACCTGACGGGCCGCTTCGCACCACGCATCATATTATCATTTTACCAGCCAAAGTCTGCTTCATCTAAATCCCATCAAAAACCGTATCAGAAATCGTTACTCACATGACTGCATTTTGTATAGACAAGTCTATGATTGCCATCCACACAGGCGGCTAACAGTCAAATGCCAGGGATAGTAGCACAGTATAGAGTTGTAACAGTAAGGAAACTCGACTGGTTTCTGTTGAATCGCAAGGTTTACACTTTCGATCATAATAATATTAAATTGAAATAACTTTAAAAAACGCTATTTTAAACTGCATTATCCTTGTGAGTAACAAAGTCTACTTATTACTACAGGACAACATATTATTCCCTTTCTACGAGCATTCGGGGAACATTGGGTCAGTATTCTTGTAAGCGGCGCGGCGCCGCGCGTCTGTTTCGAGTGTTTGTACGAAGTTTCCACACTACTGCTGAGCGCAAGCGAAGCCATTTTTCGCTGCGATAGTAGGTACTGTCGTTGGATTTAGTTTTTGTATGTAAAATAAGCTGGTACATGAATCTGACTTCTAAGAGAAGGTTGTCAATGCTTAAGATCGAGTATGTAACAATTTTAGAATTAATTATAAAACTTGTTAAAATGTAGGTCTCTGAAGGTAACAAAACATGTACACAAATTTGAGAAATGTTAACAGTCTGAAAGTGACGAACAGATTTAAAAGTTGTATCTAATGAATCATTTATATGTATTTAAAAGTTGAATCTAATGAAGAATTTTATAGGTATTTTATCAGATACTGTTCTTTCTTACCTGCTTACAATTCTATGTTATTTGTGAAATTCAGCATCTATCAACCCTCTAAATGTCTTATCATTGAGTTTTTCTATTTTATGGAACCAACTTTCGGGTCCGTTCTATCTTTTTATAGCTCACTGCCAATGCCCACCCAGCTGATCAAGCGAATACCCGGTCAAACATTGAATACATTTAGGCGACTTTTTCCACTGACTGATACTATAATTATTTAAATTATATAATTTATTATATAAAAAGGTATGGCGCTACCAAAGCGCTACTTAGTTTCCGGAAGCCTTGATATTGAAGGTACCTAATATACCAGATTAACAGTCTGAAAGTAACCAACCGTTTCGAATGTTGTATCTAACGAAGATTTTCCATTTTATTAGATACCTACTGTTCTTACCTACAATTCTATGTTATTTGTGAGATTCAGCATCTATCACCCCTCTAAATGTCTTCTCATTGAGTTTTCCTATTTTATGGATCCAACTTTCGGGTCGTCCATTTTTATCCAATGTTCACCCAGCTGATCAAGCGAAAACCCGGTCAAACATTGAATACATTTAGGCGATTTTTTACCACTGACTGATACTAACAAATAGGAATGGGCTGAGCGGTGATGTGATAAGGAATAACTTTCCCAAAGGGACAAAATATGAACAATCGTCGATTTATACAATTTAATGCCGCTTTGCTGATTTGAATCACTAACGGTAAGTCAAATTTTGTTGTTCTTTATTTTATGGCGACGTTTTTATGATAACACATAGACTTATTCAGCATAAATATACGTTTAGACTATTAACATAAAATCTGCTTGCAGAGAGTTTACGTAAGAGGGTTTCATTTCAATTTCTAGTCTGCCCTGATGTTAAGTAGTGCCACAATATATGCTGTTCAGGATACTAACATAAGTGAATGATGCAAAAGTCCTTCTTTTGCGCCTTTACTTTACCTACTTTATGTTAATCCGGATACCTATAGGTATTTGTTGCTATTACCAGTCATTTTATGTGATTCTGATTGTGCATTTTGTATTTTTTGTTGAGAAAATAGTTAACCGTACTTTTGTTCACTTGTCATAAGAAAACACGTGATCCAGTAAGAAGAGAACCATTGATAACATGATCATAATTGTTATTATGTAAAATTTTGGTATGGCGCTACTTAGATCACGGAAGCCTCGATATTGTAGGTAAGTATTTTATATAATTTTACTCAACGTGGATTCTTGAAAGCATGATTATTTTCTGCTCAGGTTTAATATTTTTCCTTGTGGGTTGGCACCTCGTTGCCACATAGAAATGTTCAAAAAGAATGTCTCGCTGCCATCACGGACGCTATTATTGTAGTTTCTCACAGCGGAAACAATCGGTAGAAATACCGGAGTCACTTCTCACAGAACAGATCCGGACCAAGAACATGATTATATTAATGACAATATTATTAAGGAAGGTTAAAAAATAGGTAGAAGTTGGTAATAGATACTTGAGTGGAGCCAAGAATTTTCCTTAGGTAGTTAATTTCTAAGAATTAAATTCCAGTGAGTAGCCGACTATTATCGTCATTTTCTTAAAATACTTAGGTAAAGAGACAGGGAATCTCACCAATTACATGTACAAAGATAGTTCGTATTTTAAGCCCCAATTAGGAATACCTACCTAACGCAAAGAAGGCCACCACGTATTTGACACACGTTTTTATATGTTTTTCATTGATCTCCTTTTCTTTTGAAGTACTTTCTCATCACCTTTCATCGTAAAAGCACGTAAAAACCGCCATTATCGTGTTTATTTACTTTGGCAAAGAAGAAAACGAGTATTTCAATTTGAATCAACTAAATTTGTCTTTACAGAGCGGCCCCTGACGAGAGTAAATCATAAAATGAAATAAACGGAGCAGCTGAGCTCTCGGAGCGAGCAATACCTTTTTTTATTCTTTTCTTTTACCTCGTCAAGAAATCAGAAAACTCGTTACAGAGAAAATGAATAGTTAACTTTTCACTCCAATGGTTGATTCACGCTTAATAGAAGGACATTTAATTCAATGCTATTCATAAAATTACGCTTTTAATGAGTTTGTTTTTGTAGCAGGAAATATTTATTTATCTTGATTTTACTAATTGATGTCAGTTTCTTAAAATATGTATGACATTTCCGGCGTTAATTGATTTGGTTGCATAAATTAACAATGTATGAAGGACATACAGCCGAATCAGGTTTTCTCGAGTTCACCAGGTTTTATAGTAACATTATAGTGGTAAAACGTTTCAAAACGCGTTGATTCAATATTTCAATACTAGTCGTTAGTACCATCAGTTATTCGAGTATGCTGGCTGAAATGGCTTCGAGAAAAGGGTAATGGTGTGTTCATAAAGACAGTTATTGCCATGCCAGTCGCTGCCACATAACACGTTCACGATGAGGAGATTAGCACATTATTAAATAACGAGATATTACCCACTATCATCCGCCTTTGAAAACCCACGTGCAGCGTATGGTGTGATACTAAAATGCATGACGTAAAACCCTTTTGATTATTCAGTCAGGTAAACAAAAATGTTAAATGCTGTTATAAAAGTGTCCTTACTTTTTAAGGACTTTGTGAAAGCGATATGTAGGTTTTTAGGGTGCCATACCCAAGGGATGAAAACGAAACCCCATTACTGAGATCGCTGCTGTCTGTCCGTCTGTCACTAGGCTGTATCTCATAAACCGTAGTTAAAGCGTTGAAATTTTTACATCTGCCTCATTTCTGTTTCCGCTGTAACAACTATCAAATATTGAAAATTAGAATAATACGCAAGAGGAATAAAGGTGTGTTGTTTTGTTAGACTTTATGGTTAGTAGGCTGTATGTATCTCATGAACGGTAATTGTTATACAGTTGAAATTTTCACAAAATATGTATCACTATTGCCGCTATCAAAACTAATAGATAAAATGCATAGGTACAATAGAAATTAAGGGGGGCTCTCTATAATACAACAAACAAGATTTTTAAACACCGGTACAGCAGCCATCGTGCCATCGTGCGCGAGTCCGACTTGATTTTAACCGTTTTTAGGGTTTCGTAGTCTACTAGAAACCCCTATCATTTAATCAAGTCTGTCTGTCTGTATGCCGCGCCCTCATATCTTCGTCAGTTCAAGAGCTATCAACATAAAATTTGATGAAAAGATAGATCGTGTTGACCCAAATATAGAAATGTTGAGAAAAAAATGTTTGTGAGGTGTGAAAGGGGGGCATACAATTTTTTGCTTCTGTAATATTGAGTAGGGTATCGTTGAATAATTGATAGAATAGGTCTTTTAAAACTAAGGGGAGGTTTCTTTAATTAAACTAAAATCACTTAAGTGTTTCTGTCTCGAGATATTTGCTTTTGAAAGGGGCGTTTTTGACCCAATTTGTTACAGCTGTAACTTATAAAGTATTATAGGCTAAAAATTAAAAAAATAGAATATAGGCTACAAGCTGAAATAACCATGAAAACTATAACGGATATTGTACCACTAAAATCTTTAGAAAAATAAAAGTTTTTCTTTTTGCGGTTGGTAACAATACAGCTGCAAACAAACCAGCAACAAAATTCACTTTGTAACGCTGAAAAACCTGATATTTAAACGTTGAATACGAAACCCTTTTTGCGGGCGTGTCTGACACGCTATTGGCCGCTTTTTTTTTACTACCTAACATTTCTCTTTTATGCATACTCAAGACTATAAGTTAAAATATATAAACGCTTAATACCTTTGTAAAGTACGGAAGGCCTTAACGTCGGAAAATAATTTTAAGAATATAATGTGCCTAACAATGTGCCCAAGTACCCTATAGTTGCTAAAATAGCGGAAAACGGCGACTTATGGCACTTGAGGGCTCACTATGTCATTGATATTATTTATCTGAAGCATTCTTAGGAGTACCATTACCTAACTAACGCGAATACAAACTTTGATCTTCGGATGTTCGGATGCATTACATTTTCAGGTAAATAAACCATCATATTCCTTCTTATTAAATTAATAAACTGTGTCAAAGTACTACGTCATATAATTTTTAAAATTTTATATTTATCACAGATTATGGAAAATAAAGTAAAATTTTCAATACCGAACATATGTTTTGGTAATATTGTACGTCAAATCACTACCTATTATTTTCGAAGTAGGTAGAATATAATATGTATGAAATCAAACCTATAAATCTATGGTATGAAATACCTAATTTGTGATGAGATGACACGTTCATTTGATTCCTTAACCAGTCACATGCCTTTTTGCAGATTGAAAAGTTGACTGCAGGAAGAAATGTGGGCTAAAAATTAAGCGGAAAATTAATTGTCGTAAATACTTATTACATAATGCTATAGATACTAGCATATTATTATTAAAAACCGAGAAATATTGTAGAGATTCTAGAGTCAGTATGCTAGTTCATATTGGCATGTATCTATAGGTACCTCTTATGAATTTACAAATGATAGATAGAATAGATTAATTTATTTCATAATATCAATGTCAAATTTACATAATTCATTCATACATAAATGTCACAAAAAATGATCGTCAGATAAAAAACAAGGTGTAAATTTATCAAAATATAAAAGGTACAAATGATATAAATCAGTGAATATGTCAAAAAAATAAAATCTCAAATAATAAAATATAAATATACAAAGAAGATATCAAATTGTATAAAATAATACTAAAATTATTCATCAAAACATAATCTACAGTCAAATGTATTAACTATTAATATGTAATGTAGGCTGATTGAATTGATGAATTTCTGTACTGTCGTAATATGTTCTTTTATAGCGCTCCATTTAAACCTACCGTAGCGTTAATAGTTAAGTATGTTTTTTTAATGTTAATTAGTATAATTTGAGTATTTTTTTGATAGTGCTAATCTATTATGGCGATCAATAATTTATGTAACACTTGATTTTAAAGTTCCGATAAGTTATCGGTAATATCGGTGCTAAATAAAAGGACCATGAGTGGGTAAAAAACCCGTCAGTAGATAGGTTTGTTTTACCGTTTTAGTAGACATGCCTTTAATTTTTTCTTTGCTATAAAAACATTAGATATAACTCGAAGTAGCTAATCATCACTATTTGATTCTAATTAATTAAAGCTACAACTATGACAGGTAATGGACTACTTTCCAAAATTGGTTTAAAAAAATATAGGATCTTACTCGTGTAACCGTACCTGCTGTCAAAAGAATAAATTCTACATAAAATAAACACTGTATGTACCTATGTATGTATAGGCACCTAGAGCAAACAATATTAAGTACCTACTAATTGCAATGTCACCCTTCTGAGAATGTCAATAAACCTGAATAATATAAGTCAGAATCAGTAATGAAAAAAGTAAAGAAGTGCATTATGAGTAGGTAGATTTTAAATAAATTTATAGAGTCAATTTATAAAAAAGTTTAGAAAACTTTTCTTTCGCGCGGAAGTGATACGAGTACGCTCTAACTAAAGAACTCTCTTAAATGATTATAATATATACTGAAATCCAATACTTACATTAATAAAGAAAAGTTTTAGATAATGTTCCTTCCTTTCAAATATTTTAATTCACCACCACTATAGTATATTTCACAAAAACAACACAATTAAAAATATCACGTTTAATTTAAAAAGTTTATTTCTGTTTGTTAGCCGGTCCCGTTTCGAGCGGCCGCGGGCCGGGTGACGCTAGGAAGATAAAGTTGGATGCATGAGAATAATAATTTATGATGTTGTCGAGCCGAGTGTCGTGTCTAGAATTATTTACGAGATGGCGAGCGGCGCAGAGCGGGCGTGCGGCGCGGCGGCCGCTGCCATGGCGACTGTGACTGCTATCACCGCCCGCTGGGCGCGAGCGGCCGCACCATTCAAGCCTGTTTCAGAACGCCCAAACATAATACTGCGGTTTTCGGCTGTGATGTGACAGAGGATTATAATTTGCATTGAGCCCCATTAAAATAATATCAATTAATTGTCCGTGGCGCCGCACAGTTCAAGTCACTTTCAAAACACCCAACATAATGCCGTGCGGTTTTTGGCTGTGATGTGACAGAGGATTATAGGTAATTTGCATTGAACCCACCATTAAAATAATTTAAACTAATTGTCCGAGGCGGAGTACATTTAGTTCATTTGTTCGTTTTCTGTCATCTTTAGATAACTTTTGAAAGAGAGCACCTACCTATATTCTGTCTTGGCTCTACCATAAACCTAAAAAGAATTTATTTCCATAAGTGGCTTTGATTTCATTTCTTTTTTCATTTAATACCTAGTACCTACCTAGACAAGACACTATAATAAATCTAGTGATATAGAACAATCTATCCTGATGTTGGTAATGGTGCAATCTCAGCCGCGCGCAACTTCCTAATGCGCTAACTTGCCAATTTCCAACTTGAACAACGGACAACTCGCCGACGGAGTCTGACACTATGTTCGAGCAAGTTTGTTTCTTCGTTTCACACGTTGAGTGTTTAAGTGGCGGCTTATCTCATAAAATAAGTGACGAGAAAACGTAAAAGAAGTTCAGTCATTTCTTTAGTCACAGAGTTTCAGAAAATCCTGCGCTTCCGAAGGAGTGTGATACTATGTTCAAGCAAGTTTGTTTCTTCGTTTCACACATTGAGTGTTTAAGTGGCGGCTTATCTCATAAAATAAGTGACGAGAAAACGTAAAAGAAGTTCAGTCTTTTCTTTAGTCACAGAGTATTAGAAAATCCTGCGATTCCGACAGAGTCTGACACTATGTTCAAGCAAGTTTGATTCTTCGTTTCACACGTTGAGTGTTTAAGTGGCGTCTTCTCTCATACATTAAGTTACACCTGCGGATGGCTCAGTCAGTTTCGGGCTATTTAAGAGATCTTTTAAAAAATTAAGGATACTATTATAAAGCCAAAATAATTAAGAACGTGTTACAGCATTTTCTGAATTTTGACCCCTAAAGGGGTAAAAATGGGGTTGAAAGTTTGTATGGAAAATCGTATTTTTTAAATACGATCTGTTTAAAAATTAGCGATAAGATCAAAGAGCAAAAAAATATAAGCATGTTTCAGGGGTTTTCGATTTAAAAAGGGGTAAAAAGTTTGTATGGAACATCGTGATCTTTATAGGTATGCAATCTGTTCATATTTTGCGATAAGGTCAAAGAGCTAAAAAAGTTAAATATGCGTCTCAGGCCATTGATTTTGAAACCCCTAAAGGGTTAAACTTTTATCAGTTTTTACCACCAACACCACCCAAATCAAGTACAGCCGTGCGAGCGCGAAGCCGGGACGGGCCATTAGTAATGTAGGTATAAAATAATATCTCACAACGCGGTTCCGTAATGCGCAGATAGATGAGTTTTGCCCTAAAATGCCACTCTTCCCAGTAGGTAACAGAACCCGGAAAGAATTCAGCAAGTCCGCACCTTCGAATTTGAGATAAGATTTTGTTTTGTTTGAGAAATGACTTGTAATACGTGCCCAATACTTGTAATACTGGCTAAAACGTAATTTTTTACCCGACTGCCTCAGAAGGTGGGTTATGTTTTTCGAGAGTATTATGTATGTATGTATATGGACAAGAAAATTCTTTTTCACGGGCTACAGCCCAAACGGATAGTTGGATTTTGACATATGAGGTGTCGTTAGATTCGTCTTAGCAGCGCGAGTGACACTGGCTATATTTAAAAAAATATAGATTCAAGATGGCGGATTTTTATCGCAAAATACTACTTTAAAATTACCGCAGTCGGGTTCTTTGTTTTTTATAATTATCATTATCTATCATCAACAGTGAACAATATTCTAATGCATTTTTTTATTAATTAACCGACCCATAAAATACTTAACTCAAGTATAAAATGCAACCTGTCTTCTGACTGAGCACGTATACTTTTAGTTCTGAGTAGTGTGCGTAATAGTCCTACTGGCTCGAAAGTCAAATGTATGGAACATGCTGCGCCTGAGAGAAGAGTTATGAAATTTGGTACACTTAATCTTTAGGGTAAAGGAATCGATTTGACCCGTAGTACACAATTTTAAAAAAATCCTGCGAGGAGTTATGACGTCATCTTTTTTTGTAATGGGAGTATCAAATGAAAGGTCTTGCTAACCCGATTCTAAAAATATATCACATTATTATATTTAAGTCATTGGGTATTTGTTTCAAATTAAATAGGAAATAATTTTCGAAACATGCCAAGTTTGGGCTCCTCCAGATATGATACGGCTGAATCATTGATAATAAAATATACCTAATATGACGTGCAATATCCTCATTTTCAACCTCAAGAAAAGGTACTACGGATTTTCTTTCATTTAGTATTTTTTTTCGAATTTTAAAGTTACAGAAATTTATGAACACATATTTAGTTGAAATATCGACCCTTTGAGTAACAAAAATGTCGTAAAAGCCAAATCGCAACTTTTGGGAAATCGCAAAAAACTAAAAATGGAATACGATAATGTTGTGTATTTTTTACATTTCTAGAGCTATATTAGTACTGTTTACCTATGTTTTTTGCCGCAAAAATCCCTTTCAAAGTGTATAAGAATAAATATGCTAACTTCAACAGTTCAAAAGATAGGGTGGCTTTTACTACATTTTGTTTTAGAAAAATTGGTGGTTACGACAATTTTTTTATGTATGGAGACAATCAAAATTGTTGTAATTACTTTTTGTTAAACACGATAACCCACTTTTTTGTAGTAAAACACAAAAATCTGAAAATAGTGTAGATTTTTGTAGGTAAAATTATACTTATTTGGTAGTTACGCTAATACTTTACTCAATCTTGCAAAATTTCTTTCAAATGCAGATACATTTTCAAGCCTTTACCCCTTGCAGATTAATTAGAGCATTAAAGAATGTAAAAATCTGTAGTTATCAGCACTTCTGACTTACTTTTCGGCGTATTTAATGGTGATTCACTATCCACAATCATTAGTAAACAATTGTTGGGCTATCGCATAAAATATAATAATCGCGTACCTACCTAATGGATATGAAACTATAAAGTTCCTTAGTCACTTCACAATAAAGAGGTCTAAATTTTTCTTTCTTATTTATACGTTACCCTATATAAAAAATTACAATCACATCTGACAAATTGAATAGTTCTTTGATTACTGACAAGGTGTTAGAGAGTCAGATATAGATTTTTTACACGGTATTCAATTCTGCAAAGCATCAGAATGAGAGCTAGATAATAAAGTATGCTGTTTTAGCCTTGACATCTACAGAAGGATAGCAGGACCTGTAGTGTCTTGTGACTCATTGTATTTTTTTACTATGACATATGTTTTAGTGTACAATTAACGAATAAGCTCTTGTCTGGATAATTGAGATTAAATAATAGTCCACTAACTTGATAAAACTGAAAGAGATACTTATTGACGTATGTGAAGAAAAACGCCCTTATTTTGAAATGTCCCTGAAATATTTGTCAAAAATGGCGACAACGATCATATTTTTACATCCATTTACGCTCTGCCTACTACCCCATAAGAAATAAAGGCGTGATTAATGCAATGTATGTTTGTACAGAAAAAGAAAGAGCTACTACGTGCAATATTTCATGTATTACGTTGGGACAGATACATTTAGATAATATTTTCATTAAACGTGTCATACGAAAATTATAAAACACTATTAAAATCAAAGAAAAAGGATAATAAATTGAACGATAATAATTTGAATGAGATGAAAAAGTACTGGGCTGTAATAATTACGAATTAAAAAACCTCAGAATATTGAACAAAAGAGAAAAAAATCAGTCGATGATTGACAAATACGAAAAAATATTGAAAAATACGTGAATAATTAAAAAAAGTGAATATGATGTTGTACCAAATCATTAAATTGCTGGCGTAAAAATATTCAATAAGACTGTCAATCCACCAAAAAATGCTTAAAATCTAAAATAAAGAGGAAACATTTCAAAAATAAACTTTTATCATTATCTAACAACCGAATTTAATACCTAGAATTTAATTATGTTACTTAGTGATATCGTTCTTAGTAAATTAATTGTTTAGTTTTCGTATAAAATGGGCGCGCGGTGCTGGCAACACTGCTCTGTCATTGTCACGTCCTCTGCCGTCGCCCGCATCGTTGATGCGAATTTTAATTATAAATGGTGTGATTTAGTGTGTTTTCGGTTTTCTCGTGTGGTTTTCCCTGTTCGGTGGGGAAGTGAACCAAGTGATTTTGGTTCCGGCGCTTTGATTGAGAGTCACGCGACCGCCGGCAAAATATAACCTCACTTTTCGTTGGCTCGCGTCGTGGCTGCCGATAGCTACGTATTTTTAATTATAAATGATTGGAGGCCAACGGGGCCGATTTCTCATTCGGAGAGAAATCTTTTAGTTATTTTGTGTTAAAAAACATTATGTGATGTCGAACTGTGAACTATAGTGCAAATTGGAGGAAAGGAGTTCGAGAACGAGCGGATGTTCCAGTGCTGTGAGTTTAGGTTATTCCCTATTCCTGCGCTCCTAAAATATCCTGAATACCTGATTCCTGTCATACTTAAACTCACAAAGAAAAGGCGTCATGGTTCGCACGGTAAGCAATTCGTTGCTGGGCCCTGTTTAAGTAGATTTTGGAAACAAGAATTTCTCGGCCGGAAACTTTCCGGAACAAAATTCTCTCATTAAATTTATTTTATTTAGCTATAGTAAAGAGCACTACGAATCGTAGTCAAATGTTGTTCGAGGCTGATCGACCATTTAGTTTTAGATTTTAAGATAACTTTAATTTGCTTCCACTGCGCTAAGATCAGCTTCGGAATCAAACATTTTTGGTAGCAGAGCGTGGTTGCTTTATTGCAACATAGTTAGCCGTAATTTAGTATTAAGCGTGTTTTTATATTACCCACATATTTTATTAATTTTGGAAAATATTGTTTCGGTTTTTGTGACTGTATTGTTTGCCTAGTGAACGGTACCTTATCGGTAAGGTCTAGGCCAGTCAACTAACATTTATTTTGTGGTATTTGTTTATTGGTTTTCGTTTTTATTAAGTCGAGTGTGTAAAAGTTGGTACCATGGCTCCTCGATCGCCAGGTATAAGGCTGCTATAAAGACAGAATTAAGGTGGTTTACTACCACAGCGGCAATGATCGGCCGCGAGGACCGGGAGGACGCGCTCTTGAAAAGTGCACTACAGGCAGATGAACGGGTTCGGGTTGTGTCGGAACACCTCACAGAGTGCCTCATGCTCCTTGAGGAAGCTCCTAACCCTGAAGATAAGGAGCTGGTTGAGGGCGATGTAAGCCAGTGCTTGGAGCTGGCACAGGACATTGCGCAGGCAGCTGCGGACATATCTAGGCGACGTGACGGAAAGGAAAAGCCATTCCGTGGTAAAGTGGGACAAGGATTACAGGTGCCTCTTCCGCCTGTTACGGTTCCAGTCTTTGCAGGCGATTACGCCGACTGGCCGGCGTTTGAGGACCTGTATAGCAGTGTGGTCCACACACGGACGGACATAACGCCGGCGTACAAGATGGCTCAGCTGATGTCCAGGCTACATGGAGAGCCTCATGAATTGCTGACGCATTTGGCTGTCTCGGATAGCAATTATGAGGTGGCGTGGAAGATCCTTACCGACCGGTATCGAAACAAGCGCCTGATTGTAGACAGGCTGTTAGACCAGTGGCTGTCAATACCAACCATAACGCGAGGTACGGACCTCCGCGAGAAAATCTTCCACCCAGTCAGTGTCGCGGTCAGCGCACTAGAGCGACAGGGTTTGCCAGTGGCGGGCTACGGTTATATCTTGGTCCACACAGTGCTTCGCCGCCTGCCGAGCGAAATGGTCGCTCGATTCGAGCAGCTACATGGGGCAAGTCCTCGGACCACCTCCCGACCTACGAGGATCTGAAGTCGTTCCTCGAGGCCGAAAGCAGGCGAGTGGACGTCCAGGCTGGTGAAGCCCCTCGCAAGGAGACCTCTGCCCCTCGCCACCCGGAACGGCCGGGTGCACCGGCGCGAGGAGGCAACAGTGGGCAACCCAGGCGGTACAACACCGCATTGGAATCAGGGTGTGCCTACTGCCGGGAGACAGGCCACGGGGTGGCAGCGTGTCAGGAGTTTGCTGCGCAGCGGGTTCAGAGGAGACGGGGTGTGGCACAGCAGAGGCGTTGGTGTTTTCGGTGCCAGGGGCCGCATCAGGTGCGAGTGCCCTTCAAGCACCAACTGTAGGTACTGCCAGGGTGCACACCATCCGCTGCTCTGCATGAATCGCTCCGGAGGCGCCGGGGGCAGCGCTGGATCGGATCAGCGAAGGGAGCCTGCCCACCAAGGGAGGGAGCAACGCTCCTCACCCCCTCCAAGGAGGAGCCCACCTCCGCATCGGTCACAGGGACAGGCAGGGGGACGTCAACAGACGGAGCCCACTTACCCAAGGACGTGGGGACGATCCCCACCACGGCAGCAGGTGCCGGATTGGGGAAGAGCGGCACAGGAACGTGGCCAAGGACACCCATCCCAGGTACGGGATTCAACGGGCGGGTGTCAGGGGAGCACTAGGCAGCCACCAGGGTACATGCAGTATTCTGCGGGCTTGAGCCACCTGGTTGGGTCTCAAGACCCACGCATGCCCCCGCCTATGCCTGAAAACCCGCGGCTACAGGCGCAACCTCGGTACGGACGTTTGCCGTCGGGGTACTATAGAACTCCAGCCATGGCCTTTATGGGCAGACCTCCCTACCAGCAGGAGTGGGACCCATACACAGGTTTGGGTAGTGAGGGGATACCCCCGCGGGACGCGGCCTCACCGCGTTTAGATTCCCGCTAGGTAATCGCCGCCTACTCATCAGCTTCGGCTCCCCGTCCAATCACGGTACTTTTGCCAACGGCTAAGATTTGGGTATGGGGATACGGTGGCCGGACCATTCAAGTACGAGCCCTACTGGATACAGGGGCTCAGGGATGTATTGTATCGAGTAAGCTGGTGAGTAGGCTAGGCCTAAATGTACGGCCAAGTGAGGATGAAGCTGTAGGCATCGGGGGCCTAAATGTGCCTGACATTCGGGGTCAGACGAACTTTGAGTTCACATTAGGTAGCACATGTACAGGGGTCAGCTATCAAGTCTCAGCCGTGGTGCTAGATGAAGTGGTTGGGAAACTCCCTCAGGTTAGGTTACCACCAACGGTACGAGGGTTAACCACAGGGTTGGAGTTAGCTGATCCTGATTTTGATACTCCTGGTACGGTGGACGTACTTCTCGGGTCAGACGTCCTCGGGAGATTATGGTGCGGTAGGAAGAAGGTACTCCAGGAAACTGGTTTGGTGGCCGTAGATACCACAGGGGGGTATGTTGTTTTCGGCCCAGTTTGGAGACCTCAGGACCTACCAGAAGGGATCCGGTCCTCTATGGTAGTGTGCTGTCAGAGGTGCTGCAGAGGTTTTGGGAGTCTGAAGAGCCGCCCACGGCGGACAGACGGAAGCCAGAGGATGACGAGTGCGAGTTGTTCTATCAATACAACACTGCGAGATGCCCGTCAGGCAGATTCGTGACCAGGCTACCTTTTCTCCCAAACCGCCCCGCTTTAGGTAGTTCGCGACAGCTCGCGGAACGGAGACTACTCGGAATGGAGCGGAAGATGAGGCGAGACCCAGCACTTCGGCAGAAGTATATAGAATTCATGCGGGAATATATTCAATTGGGCCACATGTCGGTGTCCAGCCTGGATTGGAGGTGTGTCGAGCATTATTACATTCCACACCTGGCTGTCTTGAAGTCACCTGAGGCGAAAATACGGGTGGTGTTTGACGGTTCTGCTCCTACCTCGAATGGTGTGTCTGTGAACCAATGTTTGCACGCGGGTCCTAAATTGAACCGGGACATTGTGGACATTCTCACAGACTTTCGGTTACACCAGGTAGCGTTCGTCGCAGACGTCAAAATGATGTTTCGCCAAACCATGATACATCCGGATGACCGTCGGTATCAGCTGATTTTGTGGCGTGAGAGCCCAGATGAGCCGATGGTCACATACGAACTTAACACGGTGACGTATGGACTTAAGCCAAGTCCGTATTTGGCAGTACGTACGCTGCGAGAGTTGGCCGCACAGGAAAGGGTAAGATATCCTCGAGCCGCAGCAGTACTGGATCGCGACGTCTACGTGGACGATATCTGCACGGGTGCTGATAGCGTGGAGCAGGCGCTAATTCTACGAGACGAGCTGATCGCGATCATGGGTTCAGGAGGTTACGAGTTGCGGAAATGGTTGTCCAGTTGCCCAGAGCTCCTGGCTGGTTTGCCAGGCGAGTTCCATCAGGACCCGCACCTCTTTGAGAACCCGGACAATCCAAATACGTTGGGCATCCTCGGGGTGCAATATAGGCCAACGCATGACGTATTCACGTACAAGATCGAGCCCGACCTGTTGAGAAAACTTGGACTAAGCGGTCGGTACTGTCGACAATCGCTAGAACGTTCGATCCTAACGGATGGATCGCCCCGGTTACGTTCATGGCGAAGTGCTTTTACAAAGGTTGTGGCTAGCCAACTTAGGATGGGACGACCAACTCTCCGGAGAGTTGTTGAAGGATTGGCTCAAGTTTGTGACCACCTTACCAGGGATTGTGCACATCGCGATACCCCGCAAGTTAGTCCCATCGGTGGGATGTAAGGCTACCCTACATGGGTTTTGTGACGCCTCGGAACGAGGGTACGCGGCAGCTGTATACCTTCGGACAGCAAGTTCAACGGGAACTGTGCACGTGCGTCTGGTTATGGCCAAAAGTAAGGTGGCACCAGTCAGAACTAGATGGACCATCCCCAAATTGGAATTGGCAGGGCAGCTCTTCTAGCGCGCTTGCTAAATCATGTAACCTGCAATCTGCGTGGTACCATCAACTTGGATGAAACGGTGTACGCGTGGACTGACAGTCGGATAGTTCTGTTCTGGTTGCAGACGTCGGTACATACACTTGAGGTTTTCGTGGCAAATCGGGTGTCACAGATTACGGGGTCGGAAACTCCGTTAGTGTGGAGGCACGTACCGGGAGAATGGAACCCAGCGGACTGCGCTTCGCGCGGGTGCAGGGCACCTGATTTGGTGAGTCACCCACTGTGGTGGGGACCTCAATGGCTGACTGAGTCGCCGCAGGAATGGCCATTCAACGAGTGCAGGGCGCCGCTTGGGCCACCTGATCGAGGTTTGCGAGTGAACGTGGGGCAACTCGTACCGAAGCCTAACCCAGCTTTCTTGCTGGAACGGTATAGCTCCTCGACAAACTTCTTGGGGTGACAGGTTGGATCAAGCGGTTCGTGAACAACTGCAGGAAGCCTCAAGCAGAACGGAACTTTACACCTGTCCTCTCGCCTGCGGAGCGGAATGCGGCTCTATGCTCATTGGTTAGAGTCGTCCAGGCGGAACATTTTGAAGAGGAGGTCAGGCTGCTCAGGGATGGACGTGGAAAGCTGAAGGGAGGAATTGTGCGCCTCAACCCATTCCTGGATGAGCAAGGTATGCTCAGGGTTGGAGGCAGACTTCGGAACGCTAGCCTGCCCTTTTCGGCTCGGCATCCACTGTTACTTCCAAAAGGGGACCCTTAGTTGAGCTCTTAGTCAGGGATCGTCATGAGAAAAACTCGCACGCGGGCTGTAATGCGCTATTGGCCATTCTACAGCGCGAGTTTTGGATCTTATCGGGACGACGAACGGTACGTAGCGTTGTGTTTAGGTGCTTGCCTTGTTACCGCTTGAAGGCAGCCACAATGCAGCCACAGATGGGAGATCTCCCACCGGACCGGGTGACGGAGGCCTGGACGTTTGCAGGTGTGGGAACGGATTTTGCAGGCCCTTTCATGGTAAAGGCATCACGCCTACGGAACGCAAAGTCTATCAAGGCGTACTTGTGCGTGTTCGTGTGCCTAGCCACCAAGGCCGTCCACTTGGAGCTCGTGGCCGACCTATCTACGGAGGCCTTTTGGCAGCGCTGGAGAGATTTACGTCGCGACGAGGGCGACCAGCGCTGATCAGGTCGGATTGTGGTACCAACTTTAAGGGTGCTGATCGGTGTATGAAGGAAATTGTAACGTTCTTAAGGGAGAACGAAGAAGCCATCAGCACGGGCCTCTCCCGTCAGGGCATTACCTGGGTGTTCGATCCACCAGCGTGCCCTCACTGGGGTGGTATTTTTGAAGCGGTTGTAAAGTCCGCTAAGACGCATTTGTTGCGCGTTGTAGGGTTAACAATTTTGACTTTCGAGGAGCTGGCGACCGTGTTTTGTAAAATTGAGGCTGTACTCAATTCGCGTCCTTTGTGTCCGCTCAGCTCAGACCCAAATGATTTAGAGGCCCTGACGCCAGGGCATTTCTTAATTGGCCGCCCACTTAACGCCTTGCCGGAATATCCCTATACGGAGGTGAATAGCAATCGTTTGTCGCGTTATCAGTTGTTGCAGCAAATGACTCAAAACTTTTGGAAGCGTTGGTCGCTTGAGTACTTGCACATTCTGCAGCAACGCCTTAAGTGGACGGACAGGACTGAACCCCCCTGCATTGGGGATCTCGTTCTGGTTAAGGATGCCAACCTACCGCCACTGCGTTGGCGCCGGGGGCGCATTCTCAACCTGTTTCCGGGTAGTGATGGCACTCCTCGAGTTGCAGAAGTTCAGGTGGGGGATTCAGTCCTTAAGCGAGCAGTAGCTACATTATCACGCCTGCCATGCATAGAGCGGACCGATGGGTCGGTCCGGGGCGGGTGAATGTTTAGTTTTCGTATAAAATGGGCGCGCGGTGCTGGCAACACTGCTCTGTCATTGTCACGTCCTCTGCCGTCGCCCGCATCGTTGATGCGAATTTTAATTATAAATGGTGTGATTTAGTGTGTTTTCGGTTTTCTCGTGTGGTTTTCCCTGTTCGGTGGGGAAGTGAACCAAGTGATTTTGGTTCCGGCGCTTTGATTGAGAGTCACGCGACCGCCGGCAAAATATAACCTCACTTTTCGTTGGCTCGCGTCGTGGCTGCCGATAGCTACGTATTTTTAATTATAAATGATTGGAGGCCAACGGGGCCGATTTCTCATTCGGAGAGAAATCTTTTAGTTATTTTGTGTTAAAAAACATTATGTGATGTCGAACTGTGAACTATAGTGCAAATTGGAGGAAAGGAGTTCGAGAACGAGCGGATGTTCCAGTGCTGTGAGTTTAGGTTATTCCCTATTCCTGCGCTCCTAAAATATCCTGAATACCTGATTCCTGTCATACTTAAACTCACAAAGAAAAGGCGTCATGGTTCGCACGGTAAGCAATTCGTTGCTGGGCCCTGTTTAAGTAGATTTTGGAAACAAGAATTTCTCGGCCGGAAACTTTCCGGAACAAAATTCTCTCATTAAATTTATTTTATTTAGCTATAGTAAAGAGCACTACGAATCGTAGTCAAATGTTGTTCCGAGGCTGATCGACCATTTAGTTTTAGATTTTAAGATAACTTTAATTTGCTTTCACTGCGCTAAGATCAGCTTCGGAATCAAACATTAATATTTTGATTAAATAAATACTTTTTAATACTACAATAATTCACCTATTTTATCCGCAACTTGGTCTTTTACTACATGAAAAAAGAATATTATTTCATTCAATATGTATTTTACATCAATGAACGTCAAGCTCTATTGTCCCAAAAACAGTAAATTCTGTCGTAAACACCAGGGAGGTAACAAAAATAATGTAGTAAAAGCCAATTGTTGGAGTAATCTATTTAAGATTTTTTAAGACTCGGATGAGTACAGAAAGGATATATTATTATACATTTTTATCTCTATAAATATTTTTTATCGTTTACTGTCATGAATGTTATAATATGCTAAAGTTCTTGTTCATTACCACAAACTTACCTGAAACGGCTGCAAGCTTCGCATCATGCTTAATGTTGTAAAAGAAAAAGTATCAAATAATTTGTCTTTTACGACAAATTGCACGTTTTCACTTTCTTGGTCTTTTTGTGAAAATATGTCGTAAAAGCCACCTTTTTACATACATGTTATTTACGACACTTTTTTAGTGTCCAAGGCGTCCAAAAAAGGTGCTTACAACAAAAAAAATAATAAATTACAGTTTTTCTTGTCTAAAAATCGGAGTAGTAAAAGCCATTTTTTTCAAGATATCAAAATTTTAAAAATAAATCCGGGTGAGTTTTCAATCATATTTGAATTATATTCGATCACAAAAAACAATGGTATGTGCTTCGGAGAGCACGGTCAACCGTCGGCCCGTCGCAATTGCTCTCTATGAATAATAAGACGGCGGGGGTCGTGATACAACCATGTCACTCAAATGCCGAATAGCAACCATTGTTCATCGGGTTGTTTTTGGACTCTATGTCCCACATGACAGAACAAGATTAATTAATTATAGGATGAAAAATTTATGTAACTTTAAAAATTCAAAAAGAAATACTAAATGAAAGAAAATCCGTAGTACCTTTTCTTGAGGTTAGAAATGAGGATATTGCACATCATATTAGGTATATTTATTATCAATGATTCAGCCGTATCATATCTGGAGGAGCCCAAACTTGGCATGTTTCGAAAATTATTTCCTATTTAATTTGAAACAAATGCCTTAAATATAATAATGTGATATATTTTTAGAATCGGGTTAGCAAGACCTTTCATTTGATACCACACACGATAGATTTTAAAACAAAAAGTTTTTTTTTGCCATACAAAAAAAAAGATGACGTCATAACTCCTCGCAGGTTTTTTTTTAAATTGTGTACTACGGGTCAAATCGATTCCTTTACCCTAAAGATTAAGTGTACCAAATTTCATAACTCTTTTCTTAGGTGCAGCACGTTTGGAACTACCACTAGGACTATAAGATATTTTGCCCTTGCATATTTCAAAAAGTTATTTAATCTACCACGACATTATTGGTATAGATATTGTCTAACTTAGTAGTTTCGCTCAGTAGTTTCCAAGAAACAGAAGTGTTTCTTCGCCGTAAAGTTGGTTTAATATTGTGAAATTACAGTTTGTATTTCCTATACTCGTAAATATTATATAATATTGAACGTGGATCAGATATGCTGTGTGTTGTGGTGGTTTGAGTTTATGGGCTCACTATCCGGAGTTAGTAATTACTTAGTAAGATAAGATTATACCTACCATCTCTACCTGTGATCTTAACGTCTCTAGTACCTACCTAGCTGTAGCTACTAGTTACCTATCTTACTTAGGTATGCTTGATGTGGTTAAAGGCTATTGTCTTTGACGGTAGTCACACGACCCGTATAGTTTTCCGGTATTTAGATGGATCCGAAAATTATATCTAATGAAACCTTCGAGTAGGTACCAGTCGTCACTTCGACACCCACGGAAAGTAATTAATCACACTGTTGATAGAATTATTATTAGCTTCAAAGAGGACTAAGCAACAGCAGTCGTGGTCTCCATTTTTGACATAGAAACAAACACATAGATATCAAATAGGAAAAAAGCGCCTAACTATCTACAGTCCGAATAAATAATTTTGACAACTTACTAGGAAAATCTTGATTAGCGATCCGAAATTGTGTGACTGAACTCTGCAACCCTGTATGTATAATTCCATTTCGACCTTAATAGTCACCTTTTTCACCTGTCGCACCTGCGTCTCTCGCATTTATACGTCTGCTTCAATAATTCCTGAATTAATCAATATCCATTCAGGCAATACCATAGGGGTCGAATTAATTACCCAGTCTAGGCTAACCGAGCAGTTTGAGGTAGGTAATGTGTATGTTTGCGTGTCCTATCAATAGCAGACTCTGAATAACCCATTTATGGGGTCAACTTGTGTCGGTTTTCTCACAGTCATTGCCCGCTACATTGCAGCTATATAGCTTATGGCTCGACAGATTCGCCCGCTGCTGGATTTTTCGTGGTAAAGCTCTCTTTTCTAAAAACCAAGCTTTGTATTTTTAAAAACCAGTTTAGACTCGCCACGTGCCATCAATTGCAGTGAAACTTCGGTAGGAGATTGCACTTTGTACTTTGCTGTAGTTCAGTTGTTTGTCAGAAGATACCACTGCTGTTCGTTTCCTGAAACGTAATTTTCTAATACAATTACGAAATCATTTAAAAATACATTTGATAATAAAAATTAAAGTTTTTATAAGGAACCTTCGTGTGATTCTAGATATAAACTTATTTAAACAAAGTTCATCAAAATATATGCAGCTGTTTTATCGCACAACACAAACTTCCTACTGTTTAACTAATATTAGTGGGTACAGAATAGTCTAGGATAAACAGGGCGGGCTGAATGACCAAACATGCTCGGACAAATGAAACGTTATTTCGACATCCAGGCGAAACCCAGCTATTCCCAATTCGCACCCAATATCTACCGCTGTTTGTTTTCGCCCGAATATTGGAATCAACATGGATTTTAATTAAATATAAAAACAATACCTACTGGATTATACAGGATTGTGTGAATAAACTTCTATTCTCCTGGCACCTGTATTTATTTTCAGAGCAGAGAATTAGGTAGAGGTTTTGTGAACATATGAATTAAATAGAAATATTCGCCACGGAAATAAAAATTCAAACTCGATATTTATTAATAAGTATTGTGAGCACTAAGAATTACTATTAAGGTACTACTATCTACTACTCATCATCATATATTTATTTCTAAAACAGTAAACACAACTGTGTGCGAAACTAAGTAAAACCTTATTACGTAAATACATGTCAAATTGAATAAATTCTCTTAATAATTAGGTATACACTGTTTGAAAATTAATAAATTGTTACAATAATAAAATGTCATAAATTAATAAATTGTTACAATAATAAAATGTCATAAATTGTCTTAAAAAATAAAAGCTATTAAAATATATTATGTAGATAACGTCTATTGAACAGTTCGACAGCTTAATATTGTGATTTGTGGATAGTATTTAGCAATATTAAGGCGAGCTTTAATTTTGTGTTTCAAGTCTTTCCTTCTGGTACTAATTCGCAACTGCATTTCATCATCTGATTCAAAGGCATGTCTATTTTTAATGAAGTCAACTAAAACTACTAAAATATATAGGCTAGGGACTGTCAATATTTTATATTTCCTAAAATATTCTCTACAATGTTCCCATGGAGGTATGCCGGCAATCGTTCTCACAGCTCTTTTTTGTAACGTGAATGCTTTAGTCATGTTATATTTGTAACCGTTTCCCCATTGTTTAACACTATATCGAAATTTGGATTCAATAAGTGCAAAATAAACTGTTCTAAGTTGTCCTACCGTTAATACTTCTCTAAGGCTCCTAGCATAGAGCATGACGAGCTGATTGAGCCTTCCAATGCGCTCAACTCTATTTCTACTACTATAACTATCTCCAGCAAATCCCCATTTCAGAGATAAACTTACTTATACAGGATTTTCTTAGTGTTTGTAAGAATAACCAGTTTAAGCTGGTCCCTAAAATGGGTAGGTGGATTTGTTGGCGATAGTATCCATTTTTAGTACTTGCGAAAATGTTGCGAAACGATCGACACGAGAAGAAGTAGAAGTACTTGCAAAGTACGTACGGAAATTGGAGACAAGTTTTCTCTGATTTCACTTTCTTCGTTTATCAGTCTCCTTCGAAGACCCATCTCACCCTTGTCCAAAACTTTGTTTTACTAATTCGGCTGAAATTGAAAGGTAAACTTCTGACCTAAATAAATGGTTTAAGGAGCACTTGCCGGTAAAATTACTTTGAAATTCTAAGATAAACTTAGCAAGGGTCTTCAACAACAGGCCTATGTTATACTTACCTGTTTATTAAAAGCTATTAGCTCTGCGGTTTTACCCACTGCTCGTCTTTCTCCAGTATATGTAGGTATTATTATCATGTGCTGAAAAATAACATCTTAGTCAATAGCCTACTCAATGATAGTACCTAGTTTTAAGTCAACAGGTGAAAGAACTAGAAACAAGAAGTACAAATTATTAAAAGATATTAGTCTAAATTGTTGAAGTCACATTTAAACTTCGTTAATCAACCGCGGAATCAAATATAGCAATCGACGCAGAATATCTTTTACGTCATATTTTACAATTTTGAATATGAAATCAAAGATTTTCTATGCTTAGTTTTGATAATTTTGTGATAGTCTGATATGTCACACTTACTTAAATAAAACTCGATGGCCGATTGAGCTAGATATACAAATATACTTACTACATACAAATATTATATCTGGCAGCCACAAGCGGCAAAACAATCGGTAGCAAACAACAATTAACCAGCCACACTACCCACACATACCTATACATACATACATTAGGTATAAATGTGTAGGTACACCAGCCTGTATCATAAAGGAATGTCTGTTTTACCTTTTTATCACGCCTCCATAGAACAAATTAATGTTATTATTATGTGCATTTGGTTAAGATTAAGAGGCAAGAGGGTAACATATCTACCTAATACTATTCTTTACCACGAAAAAAACACCGCATTCTCACGGTACCTATAAAATAGCAGCTGTTGGAGGACAGACAGCTAATTACACCCTTTCTTTTTATTATTACTAATCTCAACGTAATTACAGTAGTACGCCCACGCTGAAGAAACTTTTCGTTTTAATGTCCTGAAGAAATAAAATTTATATCGTAAGAGGCAGAGTACCTAAATATAAGCAAGCTACAGAGTGCGCCTAAAAAGTTAGAGCGGATGGCAGTAGTAAATACACAACCTCTCTGTCTACCTATCAGTAGCAAAACGCCAGTAACACTATTGAACCTCTATAACTTCTCATACATTTGACGTCTACTATGAAACTGCTTACGTTTTGACAGTACGGCGCAGGGCGATACGCACACTCTATAGCTTGCTTATCTATACTCTAAGGTAAGAGGCTTACACAAAAATAAACTTTTCTGACTTTTCCCCTTCAACCTGAGGCGAAAAGATCTCTACCCATTAATGAGGTCTTTTAATATTCTTTTGTAATCGTGATTAGACTTTCTCGTAGCCTTACAAGGGTTTTCCGAAATAACCGTGTTTTCCGAAAACCTGTTGCGTATAAATAGTCCAACAGGGACTAAAATAAGGGAACGAATAAGCTGTTCAGTCGACTAGGGCTTTCACCTTGGGAATGTAATCTTGGTACATGTTACGAGGTACATGCGACTACATTTACTTTTTAAGGTTTCGTAGTCCACTAGAAACCCTTATCATTTAGTCAAGTCTGCATGCCTCGCCCTCATTATCTTCCTCAGTTTTGGATCTATCGATATGAAATTTGATGAGAAAATAAATCGTGTAGACCCAAATATAGACTTTTTGAGAAAAAAATATGTAAGACGTATTTTGGACCCAAACAAGTGAAAGGGAAGCAAATTTTTTCTGTAATATTGAGTAGGATATCGTTGAACATGTCTTTTAAAACTAAGGGGAGATTTTTTGAAACAAAGTGTTTCTGTCGTTTTTCAGCCATAATTTGTTCCAGCTGTAACACCTAAAGTATGAACGCGAAATATTAAAAAAATATATTGAATATATTTCTCAACCTGCAGTTACCTTGAAAACTATAACGATTACTGTACTAATAAAGGTTTCAGATAAATTAGAAATATTAATTTGGTTGGTAACCTGCCTGCATTGCATACAAACTGGCAACAAAATTGTAACGCTGAAAACCCTGATATTTAAACGTTGACTACAAAACCCTATTCGTGGGCGTGTCTGACATGCTCTTAGCCAGTTTTTTCTGAGGGTGTCTGGTATTTTTAGGGATCTCGGTAGCTGATTAAAAACTACGTTGGTATTGGTAGTACTGAAAGGCAACTTGTCAACTTGGAAGGCAGTAAAGTATTTATGATGGATCATGTTGCTAGGGTTGTGAAACTAACTCTGCATCTGACATTTATCTTTTTCCTCCCCCTGGTTGTTTACATGTTGTGTATAACCATAGATGTATACCTATTTAGCGTAAAATTTTGGTATACACGCTTAAACAAAAACAATGTAATGTTTTCCAGTTTCATGCCTCCAACACGCCTCATCATGTCGCTCGGAAAACCGCTAATTGCAAAAAATATCAGAATTACAAAAAGTTGTCGTGGAATGTTTACAAAGCTGCAAGCCCTACTCAGGGCGACGCTAACAAACAGGGCTTGGTAATAATTAATAACCTTGTTGTCTTTTGACGCTCTTCGCGGTCCCCCAGGAAGCGACGCGGCGATGGTAGCAACCCTCGCTCAATATTATGTAGGTATTTGAATGGGCATATAGAAAAGTCGTGAAAATTAAACCTAAAGCCCACATATAGGTACCATACAATTTTGCGAAAAGTTATGCGTTATAGTACCTTTTTTTTACATAAACACTTTTTAAGTAAAATAAATATTTGCGCGCTTAGTTTTAGCTGCTAATTATGTTTCATGTATGTCAAAAGGTACATTTATTTATTGTAAGTAGGTATCAGGTACCTACTAGGTGTAAGAGACAGCTTCCCGAATCGGAATACTGATAGGAGACGTCAAAATATTTTTGAGTCAGCTAATCGTGATTTTGTTGGTACCTATATTAAGTCAAAAGTTATATTATGAATATTATTTTCGGGAACTAGTTGAGTTTCGTAGTCTAAATGTGATTTTGTTGGTACCTATATTAAGTCAAAAGTTATATTATGAATATTATTTTCGGGAACTAGTTGAGTTTCGTAGTCTAAATGTGATTTTGTTGGTACCTATATTAAGTCAAAACTTATATTATGAATATTATTTTCGGGAACTAGTTGAGTTTCGCAGTCTAAATGTGATTTTGTTGGTACTTATATTAAGTCAAAAGTTATATTATGAATATTATTTTCGGGAACTAGTTGAGTTTCGTAGTCTAAATGTGATTTTGTTGCTACCTATATTAAGTCAAAAGTTATATTATGAATATTATTTTCGGGAACTAGTTAAGTTTCGTAGTATCAGTATTCAGAGATCTGTCCCGTACACCCTGTTTTTTCCCACTCTTGACGTGCAAAATAGGTCTTTTCATGTTTCAAATTGTATTTTATTGATAAAATTGTTTGGTTTCGTACAACGCAACACAAAAGGCAATCAAGGAAAATGTTTTATTTACGGAAGATGTCGCATTTCAATTAATTTTCAGAGAAATTGGACAAAGAGTTCTTCGCGGACTTCTCAAAAAGTGCTTGAAATTGTGTCTGACTTTAAATAAATGTTGTTCTAATTCCGAATTTGTAATGGCCCAAAATAATTATCCACAAATTTGTTACAGTAGGTACTACAAAGTGGGTATCTCTTGAGCAGGTAACTACATTTAAGCTGTAGAATAAAAACAAAATGTAACTACTAGGTATATGACCACTACAAAATGTTTATGCAAATTTAAAATTATAAGAATACGGGGTGTAAGGGCCGGTGTAACAAAAACATTGCAGGCGTGCTCAGACCGTGAAAATTAAAAAAAAAATTGACTTCCCATACAAAGTTAGTCAGCTGATCGTGAATTTTGTATGGAAGATCAGATTTTTTACATGTTAACGATCATTGGCTCAATTGTTAAAGTTGTTCAGTTTCATAGTCTGATCATGCTGGCAAAGTTTTCGGTACACCGTCCCTTACACCCTGTACTACAGGTGTACAGTCATGTACAGTCAATGACTCCTATCCTACTTCCTACTAATATTATAAAGGCGGATGTTTGTGTGTGTGTTTGTTACGACATCACGCTAAAACGGCTGATTAGATTGACATGAAATTTTGCACAAATATAGAAAAGTATCTAGAATAACACATAGGCTACTTTTTACCACGGGAAAATGTCTTATTCCTATTGGATCACGCATATTCCAATATTTTTGCAAAGGTGGCGTGACTGAGCCGATTCGCGTTTTAAATGTTTTCGCCGAAAACTAATAGCGACATCTCTTGGCGAGTAATGCTTTTTTCCCGCGGAATAATAGGTTGCAGCGGGTGAAACCGCTAACGGGCAGCTAGTACTACTTAAATATAGGTAAATAAATGTAGTCGCAGATAAAATTTCCTACCTTTTACCTATCTATAGAGTAACTTGTACTTACCTATAGATGGTGTGAAAATTGCCCTTGTGACCTTATAATTATTTTAAAATACATTTTAAGTATTTTTCTTTGTTTTTTACTTTTATTAGTAGAACTGTTTTTATTATTTAAATCAACTAAAATGGTAAGTTATTATTATTTTATATTGTTGAATTACATTACCTACTGCGAAATTGTGTTATAACATTCTGTAACACGCAAGGAACCAATTAAAGGACAGAATACACGGCCTCCGTATGCGTGACGTGCACGTCATCAGGCGCGTAAATTATGACGTTGCATTTGATCGTATGAGACACGGCACATCACGGTACGCGAGTGATGACGTGCAATACGCAGGTAGCGTGCCGCTTCTCATACAATACATAGATGTATCCACAACCAATACGCGCGTGATGACGCGCTCACAACTCACATACGTCCTGGATACGGAGGCGGTATTGTTCTGCCATTTAAATTCTATCAAATGTATGTATTTGTGTCTATAATAAATATTACATCCTACGTTTTGTCAGGGTTTCGTAAGAGGTTGTCTACGGAGTATTTCGATGGACATACCAATTTCTGCTGAAATGCCACAGTAAGGGTACTGCTGTCTAAATTACAGGCACGTGAAACAATATCCTAGTTATGCCTTGTTGTGTCTAACGACACGACTTAAAACAACACCTTTAGGGGACCTCTGTAACTGTCTGGTACTTACCTACTCGTGTTGCTCAGGCCTCGAGATAATACGCTTGGCTGTTTTACTCAATAATACGGGGTGTAAGGGACGATGTCCCAAAAACTTTGCAGACATGCTCAGACTTTGAGACTAGGTAAGAGGCCTATGTAATAATGGTAAAGAATTTACTGATTCTACTTCTGATTATGCGGCCAATCGTATTATCGTGTGTGCCAATCGTATTGAATTTCAAATAAACCGATTAGACTGACAATTGCTTTGAAATATTGTTCGCTGCGCAACTCATTTCCGGCCAAAGCCTAAAAGGCCTAGACGACAGTAATGGATTCTCATGTTTACTTGCGCGGTCAAGGGCGGGCAAGTTCTATGAATATCAATTACTTCGTGTCGTGTTGTGTATTTAACTCGTAGACGCCCTTTCGTAAAAGCCTTCTTTTGTAACTTGGTTGTAAACCTCGTGATTTAAGATGAGGAGCACTTGGAGTGTAAAGTATAAACTTTACCACGGTTGTGCTGAAAATAGAAGCAAGCCGTTTGTTACGATTCTAGTGTACATTTTTTGTAGCTATTCCTGCTACTCTCTGACGTATGTGAAAAGGTTAGAAGTTATCATAAAGTCTATCTATCTCTTAATCTATTATACCTAAGTATTAGATAGTAGTACTATTATGGTACCTGCAACGAATGATCCAGTAAATAAAGGTTGATACAAAAAGGCTTGTGTGTAAATCATGTTTGTCTAAATTTTCATAGATTACCTATACATTGGTTACTTATACAGGAACCCCCGTACATGGGGGTGATTTGGATACCCCTCAGTATAAGGGATTTATACTTTGCCCTTGGTCGTCACTCCTTGGGCCACTTTGTATTGTGGAGATCCAAATACAAGAGTTAGCCATTTATTCCCCTTTGATTCACTAAATGTTTTCTTAACTTTTAACCAAATTGATTTGATAAAGTGGCACGTCTGGAAACTTGAAACTAAAATTACCTAAAGTTCCTTTATTTTTTCTTAGTAGGTACCTAAGTAAATCTCAATTTGTAAAACAAACTTTCTTGAGAAGTACCTACAACTTTATACTTTACAAGCCATTTTAGAGTTGGCCGGTTGGTAGATACGACATACAATAACAAAAAAATTGGGTCGCCTAAATCTGTTTCCTACTTCCCGGCCAAAAATTATGGTACCTACATAGGGTCATTGTGCCGGTTCGCGACCATGCGTCAGTTCGCGACCATTTTCAGGACTGACCTCAGTAATATTGCAATAATAAGAGTTATATTTCACTCCTTGTAAAAAAGTGTGGCTTAAACAAGACAAGGATAACTGCTGAATCTACGCCTATTCAAATCTATAAATTAAACCTCACCAATATACCGCAAATAAATCATCCATTTTACCAGTTGCTCTGCCCTCGAAAAAACACCGAAAATCTATCCAAAAAATAGCGAGCACGTGCCACTTCAAAAGTAAAATTTTCAGATTTTCGTCTAGTTTTTACAACTATAATGGTTTTATGGTGTTCATACTTTAGTAAAGTATCTAATTTAACGATAATTTCGTGTTATTTTTAAGTAAATTTATGATTTATTGGATGGTCGCAAATGGCCACCCAATATTTAGAAAAATGCCGGATAGCGACCAGCCGGTCGCTATCTAACACGATGCTTGAAAAAAGATTATTTTTTCCAGGTTGTCTTTTTAACAAAGTTTTGATTCTTACAACATTAATTAATTCAAACAGACGTTTTTTATGCCATAGTTAGTTTGCGACCGTCAAATTATGATTAATTGACCGATTTTGGAACAGTTATTTAGTTGAGTGGTCGCTAACTAGTATATGCTAAAAAAACATGTTGAGTTAGCGACCGCCTCAAAAATGTATGAAAAATAGACGGTCGCTATCAGACTCTTAAAATTTTCCACGTTATTTAGCGACCACCACTTTCGCTCTTACACTGTATAGGCCCTTTGACAGGTTTTTGTTACAAATGTATTATACTGAGGCTCTTTATCTCGCATTGCGCTATAACTCTGGAATCTCCCTTTAACAAATAAAACAGTGCGGGGCGCGGCGCGCGGCGCGATGCCAACAGCATCTCATGGACACTGTTGGCTTTTAATGGAGTTTCCGCGTTCTGAAATAGTGCACCTGTTTCAAATTCTTCTTCGCTTCTGTTGGATCGTGCACAATGGACATATGTAAAGAGCACCAGCCGTACCCACTTGCCTTCCTCGAGCTGTGCCAGAAGTACAGGCAGAGTTTCTTTGGGCTGTCCTGGTCTATACACGCCATCCCTAAATCTTCACACCGTGATATCAGAGCTATTTCGTAACGTCATAGATGCCTGGGATAAGGTTCCAGTACGTGCGGGTCAGCTGCGTGGAGAAGATGCACGTCTTAGGCTCGGGTGACTTCTGTGCACTTTGAGCTGATGCATTCAAATTACTCATTCCAGAGAATTCAGCTCAGTTTTTGTTGTGCAGCAAAGTGTTGGCAGAGAGACTATTTATAGTGTATAATTATAGATAGAAGCCTCGTTGGACTCTCTCAGGAGTTGGGTCTTGTAAAGTAGTTTACCACAATAGGGCAGCAAGTTCTCGCTGCTTTTTACTTACTTTGAGGCTTTGGAGACAGCGAAGTAGCAGGAAGTTCTCACTTCTTACTGACCATGACCTCCACACAGTCCTTGCTTTAAGGGAGAAGGGTGCTGCCGTGTAAAAGCAATGTATTCGGACACAGGGGTATTTTATTTCACTCTGGCTACCGCCGTGAACCCACCTGATTACGACGATCAAATTTACGTTGCACCAGATTTTCCATGCCTTCCTTAAAGCCCAGAACCATATCTTTTGCACCACACACCCATGCCTCCACGCTAGCGTAAAACTATAATTCTGCAGGGTAGCTTGCGTTGGCAACTTCTCGAGCTGTGTCATACATAATTGCTAGCAGTGGTTGAATTAGGTTGTGCTGCTCTCACATCCTTCAAATTTCATGTTGTTTTGAGCAGTTGTATGACGTCATAGACATACCCGTTTAAAAAAGGTAGGTGAAAAGGATCCGCGTTTGGTGCACTCACACAAGTTTACCTGGCGCAAGTAGCCTGGGTAGTCATAGTCAGCTAGGCCTGCAGACTGACAGCAGAGGCTTGATGAGTTCCTGCGACGTGACTGACGAAGATACCTACAGGAGAATACAGGAGATCAGAAAGGACTTACCATAAGATGAAGAAAATAATTGCCAAGGATAGAGAGCTACGTTCTTACGTACTTCTGCTGTGTGTTGTTGGCCGACAAGAGTCTTTGTGCAATATTTATGGGTCGCTCTTGGTACATCGTGGGTCGTAATGTGTAAGTGAATCAGGAAGTTCCAAGACCGATACTTTGTAGCACCGTGAAGTAGCGACACCCGGAATTAATACTCGCTTTTGCTAGGGACTCGAAGACCGTCGGTCTATGTGATCTAGCGTCCGCGAATATCTAAATGCATGTCCCTTGAGCTCCCTCCGATGTTTGTCCACTAAAGCCCACCTCAATCGAGGGTGGAATTTCATGCCCAGTTGCTGCGTAAGACAGATCCTGCTGGTCGAGTTTGCGGATGGAGCCGAACACCCCTAACATTGCGGGCTGGCGTGATTGGTAGAGGCAAGGGTAGTGTTTATGAGCACCAAGGTATGAGGCATGTACAGTTGTAGCAGAGTGCAAACTCTGCATTGACATCCTCCCTAAGCCACCCTCACATCTCCTGTTTTCGAATCATTTTATAACTTAAATTTGGAACACGGCACCGAAACGTCACCGTTCTTGATCAGCCACTGAAGACTTCAGCAAAACTCAAGAGTATGAATACACTGACAAGAAAATCTAATAATACAGCAAGTCTGCAACTATGTCTGCCGAAGCGCATTACGCCGTGGTCTCCGCGCCGAAGACTCAAGCCCTCTGAACCAGTCCTCGGTCTGCGCCCTACGCTCCTCTGCTGCCCTGCGAGTGCCAAGAGGACCCCTATGTGTGTCATGCGCTACCCTTCGAGGCCCTCTTCCGTTCCAGGAGGTCTTTTGATCTGTAGTTAATAAAAGCCCTCTCTTTTATTTACTATCTTTTCCTGCCACGGTCCCCCGCTGCACGTGAGGGCACCAGGCTTGTTAGGGCGCCTACACACAGTACACTCTACCCACACCTACTCACTCACGCCCCCAGGGGCCACAGGCACTCGTGCTAGCGAGACCACTCCACCCTACCTAGCTACTAAGTTACACCTGCGGTTACCTCGGTTCCCTGAGTGCCGGTGCCTCTTGGAGCCCAGGTAACACGACACAGTTCTGGTGCGGTGTGACCTTGAGAGCTAGAACAGGGCTGGGTCCTCGGCGGTTGCATCAATGAAGTAGAAATAGTTGATCCTCCCCAGTATCAGAAAATACGCATTAACCTAGCTAGGATCGGTACCGTACAAATGCACGCTGAAGACCAGCGAGGTCTTGATGCCTCTTCGGTTCACGCTGAGGCTTCGGAGAAAACAAAACGTAATAAACAGCGTCGGCAAGGGTTGTGAGGCAGCAAAGTCAGCAGTAGTCATTACTGCGGCACCTATTTGGCACTATGAAATATTGTTCTTTTTTTAATCATGTCTAGATAGGTACTAGGTCACAATCTTAGGTGTAGATTTAAAAAGGATTATTCAATATGTATGAGAAATGTGCAAAAGTCATTTTTTTTATTAAATTATGGTTAATATGCCCATAATAACGATAGTAAAACGGGCGGTCGCTATCTGACGCACACGTGGTCGCTATCTGAAAAAAGCGGTCGCTATCTGGCATTTTGGGTACTTTTCGGTTCAAAATTATTTTTAAAATTAACTGTTACAGTATTTCGCTAATACTTCTCGAAAAGAATATCTTGATTATATCTGCTATGCTCACAAAAAAAATCAACCTTCAAATACGAAACCTTCATATTAATATCATGGTGCAAAGTTGGGAAGTCGACTAATCGGTCGCCAACGGGCGCAATGACCCTACACCACGAACCTTTTTAACATTTCGACTGATATGAATTCAGTCAGTTGGCTGATCATAAAAGAAGATAACGCGAACATAAATCGTACGATTGCAGAAAAATGGTCGCGGAAAGGGAATTAAACATGCCCTATCATAAAACGAGATCACACGGCACTGAACTTAAAGGATCAGTGGTTGGAACCCTTGGACTTCTAATTCCAATCCGGGGCTAGATAGTGTCTTTGCCGGGATATTTATTTATGTCTTTGCTAAGTTAATAAAAACGTTCAGTTAATATAAAGCTAATTTTAGAGTTGGCAGGTAGGTAGGCACGACATACATTACTAAAAAAATTGGGTCGCCTATCTGTTTTCTACTGCCCAGTCAAAATTATTGGTACACAAACCTTTTTCGTTTCGACTGATATGAATTCAGCCAGTTGGCTGATCATAAAAGCAGATAACGCGAACACAAATCGTACGATTGCGAAAAAACTGACGTAGGTACCAGGTATCATCAGGTCGTTGGATGACTTCGTGTCCCACTCGAAGAAGAAAAAGAAGAAGCGGAAAAATGGTCGCAGAAAGTGAATTATACGTGTCCTATCATAAAACGAGATCACACTACGCTAAACCTAGGATTAGTGGAGATAACCCTTGGACTTCAATTCTAATCCGGGGCTAGACAGTGTCTTTGTCGGGAAATTTATGTCTTTGCTAAGTTTGTAGGTACTGAATTTTCGGTCAGTAGTTTCACCGACGTCACTGAGTACTCGTAGTAGGTGGTTGAAAGACGTAGTTGGTAGTCCATTAGGTCGTTGGACGACTTGGTTTTCCACAGGAAAGAGATAAAGAGTGGTTTCACTCGCTAAACAAAAAAATGTAGAGAGAGGTTCTGACTATCTCGAAAACCTTAAATACCATACAACCTGCTAAACTGCACAACTTTTCTTATCAACAAATAGTCAAAATAAAAATTTATTGTACCTCACATACAAAACAATAAGAGTTATCAAGCTATTTACCATGGCAGGAGTTTTTTTTACAATGTTTTTAGGGAAAGTTGTTCAGATTAACGGATTGAACTTAACGTTTTCGGGAAAGTGTGTTTACTTCGCGCGTTGAAAAGCAGTGTAGGTATGCGTGCGTGACTGCATGTCATATTAGTTGTACTTATTTATGATAGAATGAATTTCATACATAACATAAACCATAAATACATGACATGACGGAGGCTTCGGCTTCGCCTCCCTATATCTTTGACATGAAATTTACGATTTGCGGCACGTGGACAGACAAAGCATCCCAGGCAGGCGTCACTTTTCATTTGGGGTTAGCTAAATCGGTTTGTAAAGCCAGTAAATCCAATCACAGGTGAAAAATTCCTCCCGAACTGTGAAAAATGCTGGCAATATCCGAGACCGTAACCACTTTTTACATGCGGTGGCCTATCGGGCCATTACGATTTCGTAAATTGGTTTTACTTTTTACTAGGCACTTGCGTTCTCAAGTCTGCTCCTTGAACCATGAAATATGTATACGGGGTGTTGATAAAAATATATAAGCGTTCCGCCCAAGGGTGTAAAGACGAAAATGAACAAATTTCTTTAAAAAATTGGTCTGTTAATGGGAAATTATTTTTAACTCCCATACATACCTACTGCGTGTTAGCCATTCGTGTCTATGATTATTTATCTAATGTGACCTGGGGAAAGTTGTTCGTCTTCTTTAAACTTCAGAAAAACCGTATACCTAATGCTTACCCGTGTCCTGCGGTACAGTAATTTTAAGTCTAGGGGAAAGGCCATGCTATGTGACGAATTCCGATAGTTTCATAAAAATACAGAAGTATGCTTTTTTAATCCAGTTTCGTATGACCTTTATCCAACCGCTGTGTAATAAGTATTTCGGGTTTATTACCCGACTATGGAAAAACCATAAACAGCCCGTAAAAGCTGACCTTATAAAGTAAGTAAAGTCTCTTCACCATAAACAGACGACATTTTTATCTGTTTAGAAGCTTCTCTCGTGGGTGTCGCGAATTTATTAGCCGTGTGGTATCAAATTAATAAAATTCCTATGGGATACAAATCAAATAGCAAAACATCAATTAAGGCCGATGGAAGGGGACCTACTGATTGCCACCCAGTAAATTTCAGATAGGTACCTACAGGGGAAATTTAAATGTAACTTTGTAATTAAAACAACAATATTACGTTACAAATTAATTGAATTTGAAAGTATCTTACGTTCTAATTGAATTCAGTAGACAGATTAATAATGTAGACTAGGATGCCTATCATTTACATTTCCATTATATACTTACCTAAATAGATTTAGTTTAAATTATTTTTGTGGTGACATTTCTTTATTACGCCTATATACCTTGCTTGCAGAGCGCTAGCGGCCGTAAAAACACCCATTTACATCAAGTCTGACAAAAGCCTGAGAGTCACTCAGAAGAACATAGTGACAGAGGTCGTCAGCCTGTCGCCTAAAATTGCAATACACATCAACTTTCAAATGCCTTAGTCGCTTCTTACGACACCCACGGGAAAGGTTTGGGGTGATGCTATCTAAGCTGGCACCACACACACGGCACATATTTGTAGTTAGGTATCGATAGCTTAAACTGGGTCAAGGTTTTTGCGAAAAAGCCGGCCTCTTTCAATTGCACCGGGCGTACAATAGAGCAACTTTTAATAATTAGCCATGAACTTGCCGCAACTTTAAGAGCTTTCTGAACTCGAATAAAAAATGGATTTTTACATTTTTGCGTTTCAAAAGCACAATGTTTTATTCTATGTTTTAAATAATCCCCAAGTGGCTAGCGCAGAACTGTGAGTGATTCGATTCGATTTTACATTGCGATAAAAAAACAGTTTCTTTAGACTAAAAATTAAAAATACGCGAAGACCGTATTAGGTAAGTAGATATTATTGGCCTCTTTATTTTTACATTGAAATGAACAAATCAAATAACAACGTTGAAAAATATACAGATTTTTTTATTTCTCCTGTTGTATGGAGTGGAATAAAGACTTCAGCACTCGAATGTATTGAGCACTATTTCTCGATATATCTGTTGGACGTGAATTTGAGAGTCACGTCGGCCAAGTGTTTCCTATTTGTCGATCGAGCCACGTATTTCAAGATTGTTACCGCCACTTGTGTTTTATATTTTACGCTTTTGTTTTGTATATTACAGTGCTACAGACAGCTATGGATCTGTTGGGATTCCAATTTGCCTTAATCCGATTATTACATATTGAGTTTTAAGTCCGAAAATGGAACAGAAAAGCTATTTAATTTTTTATGATTTTTATTTCAGATCTACATCCTATTTTTAAATTAAATAATCTCATTTATTTTCATAGCATGCAATAGTCTATCTATCTATAGTAATAAGTATATCTATTGTGTATCATGCATACCTATATTTTGCCCTAAACTGTGGACCAAGACTTGGTTCCAAAATATATCGACAGTCGAAAGGCTATATCGCTTAACCGCCACTTTGGTAGTTTGGAGAAAACCACAATTAAAGTTTTATTTTTACAAAAAAAATCATATTTTTTTTTCTATTGACATTATAAAGATAAAATTAAAATTATATTTTTTTATTTATGTGTTTCGTATATCTACATTGTTCAATTGTACTTTGCATCGCCGGTTTACGAATTAAGTGTCGCTTAAGCGATAATTACTTGATTCTTAAAAATGTACAGTCAAGCAAAAATCGCTAAACGACCAAGACATTGTACAAATACTGAAAAAGCTAATGACTAATATAAAATAATACTGGATTCACAATATATTTTCGATTACTTACCAACCAAATTTATAAGTAAAGAGAGTATAAATTTGTCTAATAAATACCAATTACTCATATTTTAACCAAGAAAAATGGCCTTATGAAGTAATTAATTTTTATATTTTTCAAAATTATTACTAACTAGTCGGTATCCGTAAACTTCCTTTCGCTTCGTTCCTTATACTGCTAACTCCGACTTGTTGATTGGGTGGTTCGTCAGTCCATTTTTTAGAAAGAGAAGCATTTTAGCATCTCTATACCTTTACTGAGCCATACTGAGCTCCCTGATTTCCACATTACGATTTTCAATCTCTTTGTACTAGCAAAAGCGCCTTATCATTTGATCAACTTCAATTATGGAGCCGTTTACATATTTACTATCATTGATGCGAAATAATGGGTATTTACATGAGGTACTTTCCTTCTCCAGAACAGAACTTTGATGTTTATTGTCTTTCTGTAGTAGAAACGGTCCATCATGATAATAAATTTTTGCTTTGGAGCTAATTGCGTATGTTTAATAGTTTAGTTAGATGGGCTATCGATGTTCAGTGCCAATGAAAGCAGTCCATCATGCCATAGTCTAATAAAACATGGTCTTTCCTTCCCAGAGAAACACAAGACAACGTCACTTAGTATTGCCACTTTATTTCAATAAAATACGTTATGGGGTAAATTTAATCTCCGAAAAATGAGCTAAAATATTTCTTAATAATTTTATAATTTTGATTTACGTGTGTATTAACTTGAACTTTACAACAACACTTAAATTGTATTTATTAGTTAACAGTATCATAAATGAATTACAAAAACCATCATAAGAGAGGGTAATTCTGGTAACCCACAAGCATGATGACGTAGTCTTGTGTTGGTCACGTGGTTCACGAGTCTAGGAAAGAAATACCAGGCGGAGTATCTTATTATACCATGCATCATGCCATGCTAAACAACGTTTGCTATCACTTAAAATTTGGGTGATCTTCTGGTTATTCAAACAGGTCCTCCAGAACCTAAGTATAAATGGTTCCTCATGCAGATAAAAGTTTACTTTTAAACCAGTTTCAAATCCGTTACTCCCAAGTTGCCATCGCCAGCAGAAGGGGCCATCGTGCTGATCACCTTTTTACTTTGGAGCTAATTCTCTATGTTTAGCTGGGCTCCTGTTGGTCTACATAATGTACATCAGACCTTTTACTTATGTCAGCAGAAGCGGCCCATCAAGTTGTTCAACTTTTGCTTTGCTCCTGGTAGTCTACAGTGGGAACTCCAACCAGACCCTTGATATCCATGTGATAGTAGAAACAGACCATCTAGCCACAAACTTTTACTTTTAGCTATTGCTGTATCTCCTTTCTATCCAGAAAGAAAGCGCCTAAAGAGGAGTTGGAAGATCGAAGACTGATTCAAAGATTGCGACAAGCGGGACAAGGCTGCATTTGACATCGATTAAAGAAGTTGGAAGTAGCTTGCTGAGGATAGGGATGAATGGAAAGAGCGTGTATTTGATGTGCGTGAAACTCACGATGATGCCTATTTCTCTGGTTTCACTAATAAAGGGCAGAAATTGCCAGCCTACAATTCTACCTTCACTAGTATCGGCGTATGTAGCCATGTAAAGTCTTTCCTCTGACACTGAATAAATCATCTGTCGCAAGCGTTTGAGGCCAATGATGATAAGCCAGAGAGGTGGCAAGCTGATACGAAAGGGCGAAAAAAGAGGCTGACATCAAAAGTTATGAATTCGGCATAGTTTTGAAAAAAATATGTCACCTCTAGATAATAAAGCCTTTCATTTCATGGTTTAAATCTCTGGTGGAAGGTACCTCTATATCCTAAAGAAACAACCGTGCCATTCAATGTCTGAGCACTAGCCTACACGCCATCATACTTAACCGACGTGGAAGTCTCAGACAACAACTGACTCCGGACTCAAGTCGGCCGAAGTAAAGAAAATATGTGTAAATACCTTTCAGAAAGTGCTTGCCAGTGTGGTATAATATCATCTATATCTATGACATATATTTCTGTCTTGCCCCACGTGCTCTACTACCTTCACACGCGAGGACCTGGAGAAAGCAATACTATTTGTGGCTCAGTATTGGTAGAAATATATTTATAGCTCCCCAATTGAGTGAAGAACAAGACTAAGCTCCCGGTGGTCTACATCAGGTACACCAAATCTTTAATTTCTGATGAAGCAGGCCATCAAACTGAACAACTTGTACTTTAAAGCCATATAACTGTAGCTTGACCGCCTAATGGTTTACATCAGATATTCCGAACGTTCGATGTCTTTTATTCTTATTTATAACCGGGTTCGAAATAATTTTAAAACAAGTTATTGACTGGTTAAGAATATTAATTTACTAACCTCACTATATCTCAGTAGAAGCAAACAGTAAATAATGTTACAAATCCAAACGAAATGAAAGCACAAACAAATACAACTTTTTAATCACACGCGATTTAGCAAACACGTCCTCAATGTGGCGCCTACAGCCGCGTACTGAGCGGTAACCGACGAGTTTTGACTTCTTCGGCGCGATCACGTGGTCTTACGCCCACAAAAATATGCGGGTACTTTTCTTTCTATCACTTTTGTTTTAAACTAAAATTGCGTAATAGAAAAAGTGTCTTGCATTATCATTCAAATTTAGACTTATTTGCGTGCTAAACACTAAAGAAGCACCTTTTACTTTCACTAATTAAAAAAAAGAAATCTTTGCTTCTTCCATAATTTCGCTAAAACATCAATGAATGACGCAAACACAAACACGTAAATGTTACGTATTGATCAACTTGGAATGAAATGCTGCGAGCATTATCGCTAAAGCGCTGGTCTGTTGGCCTTTAGCGTTCGAATAAAAATCGCTTAACTACCATTGACCATATTATTGCAATAATTTTAAATCACTTATCTCCATAAAAAAGTAATAAAAGAGAAATCAAAAAACGCTAATACTTATAAACATTAGATTCAACAACCTATTAAGGGGTGTAAACGCCGTTCGTTCAAAAAACACGAAAAATTACGTCGTTTCAGCGATATGACCTATGAAAAATTGTTAAAAATTGAGCCGCTTAAGCGCCACAAAAGTGCTCCGATTTGCTTGAAACCTAAACAGATCGACGCAGAAAAAAATCGCTGATTCTCGTGATATATATAACTTATTTTCAACCAAGGTCGCGGTTAAGCGATTTAGCCTTTCCACTGTCGATATGTATGTATATGGGCCCGCCACATTTTACCCATGTTTTTTTCTAAAATATTACGCTGTTTACATACGTACATATGTATAATTTCTACGGGGCGCTCATAAAATAAACTTAAGTCGATAAGTAGACAAAATTTTATACCCTACCCTTTTTCGGTATAATGATGATATGTGATAAGCAACAAAGGCATGTTTCCCGAAATACAAATTCTAGGTAATGCGTAATATTATTTTCATGGAAATTGCTCTCTGCGTATTTAAATCGGTGAAAATGGTGACAGCAAATTGTACTTAATAGTAATTGTCCCTGTGGTTAAACCATTCGTTGGTTAAACCTACATGATTCGCGGTTGAATGAGGTGTGTGTGTTGCATACGTACCTACTTATACTTAGTTTGTATAATAAACCCACGGCTGATGTGGCGCAATGGTAGTGCGACTGCCTGAGACACAGAAGGTTCCGGGTTCGATATTCGATTATGCTGTGAACTTTTTCCCAGTCTAGTAGGATAGTGCATTAAAGGCTGAACCACCTAATTGTCTGAAAATAAAAAATGGTTCCGTGCTTCGGAGGGCACGTTAAGCCGTCGGTCCCGGTTGCTGTCTATGATCATTTAGATGGTGGTCATTACACAACCATGTCAGAGGCCTGCTACTTCTGGTCGGCGGTTGAAAAACTATGACACCAGGGTTCATCGTTGAATTGAACGACTCGGCGTCCCACTCTACTCGAAGAAGAAGTATGGATGCTGTAAGTCGGAAAGAATAATTCATAATTATAGCGTAAAAAACATATTTAATAAAAAGAAAGCTGATGTTTATTACGGCCGTTGACGCTCTGCCTACCCCGCAAGGGATAAAAGCGTGATATATGTATGTATGTATGTATGTTTATTACAGGCTTATCCTCAGATTTCATAATCTCGGTTGCTTAGCTAGGTAGTAAAAATTCCATCATACAATACTAATGACCTGTTCTAAAGTAAACTGGTACAATATTAATTAAGAAAATGCTTAATAACTAAGTTTAATGCACTTTACTCATTTATGGTATTTAGTCTCTTCCGCTAACTCATGAATAATTCAAAATTTCAGTTTATTCAAACCGATAATTTAAACCTTTCATAAAAAATCTTATCGTACAAATATGTACTGCCCCCTAAAATATTATTCTAAAACACTTTAAAAATGCGTTATCAAAATTTGTAGCGCCAAACATATTACGCACAGCAAAAACGTTCATGAGTTAGCGTGAGAGACTGTACACCTATTTACCACATATTGAGAAAATGAAAACTGTCAACTCAAAATGTGGAACCGACTGACGTTGACGAATACAATATTTTAGCAGCTGGAGCCACGACGAATACCACAATGCCACTAAATATGATTTGTCACCTTAATCGGATTTGATTTGGATTTGATAAAAAGCCGTCCCACGCCAACACACGTAACGAATAAAACCGGCCAAGAGCGTGTCAGACACGCCCACAAATAGGGTTTCGTAGTCAACGTTTAAATATCAGGTTTTTCAGCATTACAAACTTAATTTTGTTCCTGGTTTGTTAGCAGCAGTATGATGACCAACCGCAAATAGAAAAACTCAATTTTTCCTGAAACCTTTAAGGGTACGATATCCGTTATAGTTTTCATTGTAACTTCAAATTGTAAGCTATATTCCATATTTATTTCAAATTTTTAGCGTTTATACTTTAGAAGTTACAGCTGGAACAAATTATGGGTCAAAAACGCCCTTTTTAAAAGCAAATATCTCGTGACAGAAACATTTTAGAGAATTTGTTTCAAAGAAACCTCGCCTTAATTTTAAAAGACCTATTCAACGATACCCTACTCAATATTACAGAAGAAAAAAAAATTTTTTGCCCCCCTTTCACTTGTATGGGAGGGGGTCCAAAAAACATTTTAAATATTTTTTTCTTAACATTTCTATATTTGGGTTAACACGATCTATCTTCTCACCAAATTTCATGTCGATAGCTCTAAAACTGACGAAGATATGAGGGCGCGGCATACAGACAGACAGACAGACAGACAAACAGACAGACAGACAGACAGACAGACAGACAGACATGACGAAACTATAAGGGTTTCTAGTAGACTACGAAACCCTAAAAAATGAGGATGATATTTCACAACGTTGAATGTTGATCGAGAAAATAATACTTTGTAGATAATATTTATCACCTGTTTGCTAAAATAGTTTAACTGTTTCGACCTCTTTTGTTTAACCAATCGAATGAGAGCGTGTTCTAAAAATTAAATTACGAATAATGTCAATATTGCGTGCACCAAATCCAACTTAAACTCTATTACTAAACTATATTTGTATTTACGTCACAATACATAAAGCATTTTTTACATTAATTTTAATTTCTTCCTGTCTGTTAATAGGGTTTAACATGACAACACCTGTGAAAACCTTATGAAACTGGGTTAGTGAGCACCTCTAATTTTTTATCCATTTGTCAAAGTTTTAAAGATGGACCTCGCATGACCCCTACTTGTAAACAAACTTCTATATCTAATGGCACCGACGAGTTCATCGTTGTAATAACATTCAAGTACTTTTTATTTATGGGAAGGTTTATGGAAATAAAAATAAACATGACCCGCTTCCGCGCCGAGTGCCGCCATGGAATGACATGACCCGATTTGTGGGAAGTTTCGATATTTACCTCCTGTCTAGTGTACAAGCGACAAATATTATTATTTCCTAAATGACGTGACTGTATACTTAAATAAAAACATGTTGGATAATCGGATTTTGATAGATGGGTACCTATAGTTCTTTAGATAGTAGTAGGATGATTAGTTAAACATTTTAAATAGTAATGGTACTTAGATATATTATCATTTCACTGAATCGCACATGTTACAGAAGATTAGCGGTTCATGCATGACAGTTGTTGTTAATTGAATGGACCGCAATGGGGCCTTAAATAAGTACCTACCTGCTTTTTAGGGATTCGTAGTCACTAGAAATCCTTATCATTTTGTCAAGTCTATCTGTCCGTCAGTGACCGTCTATATGCCGCGCTCTCATTATACTTCGTCAGTTTTGGAGGAAATGAAACATGAAATGAAATGACATGAAATTAGAAATGTTGACAAAAAATTATATCAAATGTTTTTAAACCCATACAAGTGAAAGAGGGGTTAAAAAAATCTCATGCTACTTTTAATAGGGTATTGCTGAATAAGCCTTTTAAAACTGAGAGGTTCCTTTGAAAGAAAGTCACTACAATGTTTCTGTTTTGAGATATTTGCTTTTAAATGGGGCGCTTTTGAGACATTATTTATTCCAGCTGTAGCTTCTAAAGTAGAAAAAATATGGAAATACTTTTCAATCTGAAGTTACCATAAAAACTATAACGGATACTGTACCACTAAAGATTTAAGATAAAGAAATGTTTTTTTAAATTTGCGGATGGTAACCATACAGCTGCAAACAAACCAGCAACAAGATTAACTTTCTAGCACTGAAAAACCTGATATTTAAACGTTGACAACGAAACCCTATTTAGTGGCGTGTCTGACACGCTCTTGGTCGGTTTGTTTTCTATGAGGTTCAATAAACTCAGGTATAATCAAAATTCCAGATCCAGCAAATCAAAGAAAAAACATGAAAACCGCATTCAGCTCCACCTTTTCCAAGCAAAACTAAACAAGTACAACTTACATAGCTGGAAACCTTTATGAGCGTTTCTTATAGATAATTTAATGATTGCTTACCTTATACGTAAGTACTGTGTGGTTAACTCAACAGTACTCAACACACAATACCACTTAACGAATCTGATGAAACCTTAGATGAAATGTTTTACACTTAGGCTGAAAGATTTCAGAATAATATAATGGATTGTAAAAACAAAGAGTGTTAGCAACCCGTTGATAGTTTGACGTCAATAACAGTTTTTTTAAGTAAGCGCATTATTTTAAACACATTGCTGCAGATTCTGCTATTTCAATGCGTAGTAGGTACCTATTCCTAGTCAGCCACTACTTCGTATTTCGAACTTAAATGTTCACTTATAAAAGCGTTTGTTTTTTTAGCGCTTTTGAAAATAACAAGGCGTTGGGAAAGCTCACATTGTGTAAATAAATTCTTCGACATGAGTGAGATAAAGTCAGTCAACCATAATTCAAATGTAATGTTGAGTTAGGAAAGCAAGCGAGTTGTTGTAGGCAAATGAGAGGTTTCTGCCAAACATTCACTCTTCAATAAATTTTCACTGCCTCCTTGGTTTGAATGTGTTTGTAAGACCTACTTCTTCTCACTTATTTGTGTATCATATCATAACATGATGTTTAGGTATGTGGCTAAACCTTGCGATGCCGGCTTAAAATAGCATCGCCGCATTTCTACCAAAGGGTATTATTATTTAATGAATCCAGGGAAATGGGCGGCAGCGTTTCCTACGAATATTCTTGCATTGCACTCTAATTCACCTGCAAAGTGTGGTTAGTATTACTAGCAATACCCCCCAATTAGAGAGCCCCCTGGTTCCATTTCTGCGGGACACGCATACGAGTAGGTGTACCTACCTAAGTAATTAAATGCAGTTGATATTTTCAATTTATGGTTGGTTAGGTCATTAAATGTCGAATCACCTGATCGACCGCAACAAATATGGTTCCGTGCTCTAGAGACCACGTAACAGTTGTCGCTCACGAGGGCTGTCTATGATAAATTAATTTACATAAAATAAAGAACATAGGTTACAAGACGAGCCAAGCGAAGCGCAAGGGCACTCTGTGTGTCAGTGAGTGAAGAAATCAACAATTTTTAGATATCTAGGTAGGTAGGTATTTCAAAAATGAAAGATATGAGAGTTTAAAAAAACAACGAAGCACTTCAAGAAATGGTAGGTAGAGAAAACCTATTGAAAAAAATAACTCGCCAACTAGATACGAGACGTGAGCTATCGTTTCAGTAAGGTTACGAGTAGATACAATCTGTTTCTAAACAAATTAGGTACCTATTAGCTGGTGTCTCCGAACTTGATTCGAGTTTTTCATGTTATAAATAATAGTACCTACACTAGCAGCTCGTTAGCGTTTTCACCCGCTGCAATTCATTTTCCCCCTTTCCCATCTCTTTTTCCGCGGAAAAAAAGCTTTTTTTCCCGAAATGTACCTATTATACATTCTGCCTTTCTCTTGAGTCATTATTATCTGTTTATTTTGTTAAGAAATCGGGTTTTTTAGGACAGAAGGCATCTCAAAATATATTATTTCGATGTAATATAAAGTTTTCTCCAACTACAAAGTAGTCTAATTGTTTACATTCAATTTCTGCACCATGATCTAATGACTCGTACTTTAGAAAGTACAGAGAAACAGATACACGTCGCCACTAGGGTAAATTGTAAAAGAATCTCAGATGATTTCGAAAACCGGTGAATAAAGCCGGGTAAGAAAATCCAAGGGGATACTTTCTTTTGTTAAAGTGCGTTTGTCTCATTTCCATAAAAAGTTTGGCGAATTTGTTTTTCCTTGTGAACGTTCCCCATCATTTGAGTTTCAGTATTTTTCCTAACAAGAAGATTTTTACTTTACGTAACATCCATTACATCAACACCGTTATGGTCTTTGTAAAATCATACGCAAATCGCATTTTCGCAAATGAATTTAAATAAATAGGCAAAGAATGTTGTAAGTTTAGAGAGCCTGTCAGTCATATATAAATAAATAGGGTTACATTAAGGGTTACAAATCGTTACGTCATACAATCGAGAATCTGAACTTCAATTGAGTTAAACATGAGGTAAACAACAATGTTTTCAAAATCTTTTTGTCAAATGATGAAGGCACACGTAAATTTGTCGCAAAACTACTTACCTATGGTCAATTTTCTCCACAAAAAAATCAAACGTGTTTAATGCAGCAGTTGCTCCATCTATGTTCATAAAATGGCGAAACGGTTTATACAGAGAAATCGGATAGTTAAAAAAATATGGAGTATTGCTGTCACCTATGGGACGGGTCTGCCAAATACCAGCTGGCAGCCCTGGACTCGATTGAGAAGCGCGCCAAGAGACTCATCGCTGATAAGGCACTTATTGACGCAAAGTTGCAGAGCCTCGAACACCGTCGCAAAGTAGCTTGCTTGTCGGTATTCTACAGGATACATTTCGGGGAGTGTGCACAGTCTCTCCATGACCTTATACCTCCGTCACCATTCCATCTCCGGTGCACGAGACGCCGGTTGGGATTCCACCCTTATATCGTAGACATCCCGCAAATTCGCACAAAGCGCTTCGCTTCTACATTTTTAATACGAACTGCTAAGGAGTGGAACTCCCTGCCTGCGGATCTGTTTCCGGAACGTTATAACCTGGGCCTTTTCAAGGCGAGAGTGAATAGGCATTATCTGGGCGAGCATGTTCCATCATCGTCTGCATCGTCACTTAACATCAGGTGAGATTGCGGACAAATGCTTACCAATTGTTTATAAAAAAAAAAAAAAAATTAGCATTATTTTGCGAAAACGTTATAGAAACACGGGACTTCCTATCAATTTTTTAATCATATTTTTGTCTCTTTTACATTAAGAGTGTATTTTTATTTTAAGGGTGTTTTATTCCCAAAACTTGGACCTCGCATACAAAAATGTTGAAAATGTGTGTCTTAGTGACACACGTCAAACAAAATATGAAATCTATAAAATAAAAGTTGAATGTAGAAAATCGATATTAGAATTTTGAAATATCGTAATACTCTCTATTGCACTACTGTTGAAAATAAAAGACCTTTCTTGGTTGAGATTTGGTTTGCGACTGTTTTATAATGAAGTCAGAATAGTCAAAGAAATGGTCAAGTCATTGTCAATACGTCATGTCTGTCCGTCAGTCAGTAACAACTACATTATACATTTATTCCAAAATACACACACTCACACCTATAAAACGTAAACTTGTTAAGTGTCTCGATTTTTCTGATGGGAAGATACCTATTTTAAGTCTACTTCCAATGTTGACCTACTAGTATTTTAGTTGAAAAATATCTGACGAATTTTTTTTTTAACTCATCTTTGATATAAAAATATGTTATATCGCAATTTTTTGATGTTGGTACCTACCTATTTATATTGACTTTAAAGACTGTTTGATTCCGAAGCTGATCTTAGCGCAGTGGAAGCAAATTAAAGTTATCTTAAAATCTAAAACTAAATGGTCGATCAGCCTCGGAACAACATTTGACTACGATTCGTAGTGCTCTTTACTATAGCTAAATAAAATAAATTTAATGAGAAAATTTTCTGTTCCGGAAAATAAAATTTCCTGTTGAGAAATTTTTGTTTCCGATGTCTGTGATGGCCCTTAATCTCCTACAAGATGACTAATATTTCACCGCACTACCGCAGCTCATATCTAAAGTAAATGTACCAAGTTCCGGTTATACTAAAGGTCATCAAGGTGGTGACCTCCACGTAATGTTGCTAAATCACTACAAATAAGGTACTTATACAAATACTAACAGCGAATTACTCACCGTTTGGCAAGTATGTCGCCGCCCCTCGTGAGTCAAGATATGAAGGGAAACAGGTTTCTGGACTAGGAACACCGAGGATGGGAAAGTAAATCAAAACTCACGACCTCCAGACACCAGCTCGTGTGGTGCTCCGTCCTTCCAACAATTTTGCTTTCACCTTAGTTCACTATTGTTCACAGTTCGACAGCAAATATAGATATCATTTAAACGTTCGCTGTTTTTAACACGCAAATAACAAAAGATTTCTCCACTATTCACTATTGTTCGCGACAGCAAAAACGTTCGCTGTACAAGACGCGAAAACCAAAGGATTTCTCCCAGCACGAGAAATCCACCGAACAAACCGAAATTGTATAGGCTTAACTTCCACACTGGACAGGGAACTCTTCCCTGGTGGAAAAAGCACACACGAAATAATAAAAACACCAAAACTACATTAAAATATGTGCCTAACAGGGCCGCGGCGCGCACGGGTCGAGCGAGTGAGAAATGTGAAGAGGTTATATCGCCGGCCGCGTGGTTCTCGGGGACCGAACCAACAAAAGAATGCAAGATGGCGCCGACCGGGGCGTCAACGTCACAGGCCGCGCGGTCTGTGAGACGAAATGGCGCGAAACAACAAAACGTATTCGCGCGCGTATGGTACGAAACTAAACAAAGACTTTTAATAAAGCAGCTACCAATATAAGAGAAAGAGAAAAAATATTTTACATCAGTATACGAGTATGCATTAGGCATCTACAACTTAGTTTACGACCAATAAAAACACAAGACGATTTATACCTATTCCCAGCGTCGAAAATAATTGAAAACAGAGAAAAAGAAGAGATATGCACAAACTTCCACATAACTAGGTACATAATAATTTTATTCTGGTACCTATGACTTTTCGTTTAGAACGCATCACATCAGCCCATTTTATATGACTCTTACTTACAGTAAATACTAGTTGGAGAACCACATAATACTATGTAGTTCAGTACTACAGAATGAGATTCCGTTTTGTCTTTTATATTCCTTGAATCGTAGGAGGAGAATGGTTTTCCGCCCAATTATCATACGTTTATTCAGAATTCCATTTCAATGGAACTTATATTCTCCGATTTATGCAGAGCCACAAAGTCAGTATTGGCGGGCACCCAATACAGAGAGACGGCTACAAGGAAATGTCACTTCACTACACTCACACACGCATCTACACACCAGAAACCGGCACGAGCGAGCGAGTGTCAACAGGGTTCGGTGTGGGCGGGCGGCAAAATTACGACTTAATTTTATGTGAGTAGTGTACCTTAAGTATGACGTTTAGCTCAGGTACAGCATTTCAAAAATTCAGAAAGAATAATTAGCAACTCTAGTGTGTACCTAGTTATAATTTATCGGAAAAAGGTGCGAGCTTTCCTTCTGTAAATTCTATATTTTGTGGCAGAACACACGAGTAGCATGCGGGCCGGTTGTAGTTCGGTAACTGGGTTTATCTTTCATCATATTGACTTGCGAGTCTTATGAGGAACTAAAATTGAAACTCAATTTGAAACTTCAGCAAGCTAGGGGCAAGATATAAATGACTAAAGTTTTTAGTTTAGTTAGATACCGTACCTAGAAAAGGCAAGTAAACTGAAAACTATATTCAAGCCAAAGGTATTTCAATAGGAAAGGTACAGTCTCTCCCACTCACTCATGAACAATGCAAAATTTAAGGTTGCTTTTTTTAGACTGTAATATTTTACAACAATAATTGTTACTTTTCTAGATGCAGCAACATTTATTGAATAGTACAACATAGTTTTTGTCCGGCTTGTCTGTATTATTCTCAAGAAAATCCAAACCTTAAAAATAGATTTGTTCACGAGTTAGCATGAGCGACGGTACATAATTGCATAATGAGAAGATACCTTTTATACATACACCAGAAAGTAAAAGATACTTATAATATCGAAACGGTGTAACGTTTAATTTGACATTAGGTTTGCTCTTCATGATCTCAAATATGTAGTACCTAGATATGTCGTATTGATCGTGGAAATGAAATTTATTTGACAAAATGATGGTAACTAAACTTCCGCCACAGAATACATACCTATTCTCAGTTCAAAATATAAAAAAATGGCAGTTTAAAGCGCCTATTGACTGAACTTTCGAAGTACCTACTTACTTACTTATTTATATACCTACATGGCGCTCACTTATCGCTAGAGAGAGATTGAGGTGCACTTTCATTTCACGTCTGTTTTATGTCGTTTTGTTTGCCATAAAAATACTATAATGCCAGCCTCCCCCATAACACTATTACCGCTACGCGTGTTTGTCATAAGAATACGTTAACTGTGTTAGAGACTCCCTGAGGACATAGGGTTATGCCGTTTTATATTTGCAAGAAAACAGAAAAGGCTCTAAACGCATAAGCATATGATGCGTCAAAAGTTTTCTGAAGGCGTATCTAGTAATAATAAACGAAGTATCTTGCTAATTCTAACATGAAATGAGGCATCCTACTTATTTGTAACCCAAAAAGTATACAGTGTGTTACGTGCAAGCAGGCTTGTATTCAAACTGGTGATTTTCGGCATCTACACGAACAACATTTAGTATGCGGCCATCTACGAAAGGAAAACACAAATAATATTGATGTTCTATCTATACGTTTTGCTTTTGTAGGTTTCAGGTTTTTCTATGGAGCACCAGGTTTTTTCGTGACTTCGTAGATGGCTCTAGGTAGAGTGAAAGTTGTTCGTACCTATAGAATAATTAGATTTGGTTCGCATAGATTTGAATAAATTCCTGCTTGCCCGTAACACACTGTATACTTATAGTTTATTTTTTGTGTTTTATTTGTTGCACATTTGTTCATTATTGTCAAAACGTCTGTTCTATAAACGTCTGGTTTACATTTTTGTTGTCTTCTAACAAAAGTTCAGCTATTTCATACTGGTTGGTTAGGTACGTAAAAGTCACGCCATCATACATCCAATTTGATTTAACCTTGATAGCAAGCCTGTCCTTGACAACGTTTTGATTACTTAATTACCTACTTTCCTCAAGAAAAAGCAATTTTACTAACAGTGTGTAGCCAGATTATAGTGACATTAAACTTTTACGTTTTTGGCTCAAACAAGATAAGTACGTAACTAATAAAATAAACTACGATTTAATACCCCGAATAAAATAAAAATGTCATGCCATAGCTCGAGTGACATTTAACTAACTACACGTCTTATTTGCTTGATACAGATAAAGTTTGTTCGTACTATTTGGATCAATATGCAGAGGCACTGCCATGACTCCCTGTTCAGCAATAGACTGAATAAATTTTAAAGCAAATCTACAAGAGAGATTTTATGCTACAGCAGAAATTGGTAGATACAAAGCCTTTTGTATGTAGAAAATAAGACTACAAATAAAGAAATAAGTATGTGTAACGATGCAATGCAATACAAAAACGAAAATCGAAATACTCGTAGCCTCCAGCGCTCATAGTATAACGAACGAAAATGAATGGATAGAATAAAATGCTATCAGCAGCATCTCGAGTTCCTTTTATTGTGGATGAACTGTAAGCGGTTTTGCTTCTCTTAACTTACCTTAATTAAGTGCTGCCACTTTCTGTCAAATTGGGTTAGAAAAGAAAATTGAAAAATTCATCAGCGACAGCCGGGACTTGAACCCGAGACCGTGGGGATCCGTCCCACTGCTCTTCTGGTTCTCCACGGTCCCGGGTTCAAGTCCCGGCAGTCACTGATGATTGTTCATTAAAAAACCCAATACATGGGTTAGAAAAGGATAGGATGGGGACCTGCCTTTTTTAAATACGTCAATCACGTCAATAGTTTCTCCGCGTTCACCGCGATTTCTAGTCAATTTAGTCACCATTGTTTTCATCGTCGCCTTATTTTGACAGATAAAGCGCATTTCGCGTGAAATTTTAAATTTTTCAGTCGCGATCATCTATACCTTTCTAACCTTATTTAACGGAATGTGGCAGCACAAATTGTGTATCGAAAATTGCCAGCATTGATTGTTTATGAAAAAATTTAAAAGAAGATGAGGTATCGCATAAATGGGTTATTCTAGGTGCTACTGATAGTACGTACAAATGACCAACGAATTGCTTCGTTATAGGGTAGTACCATTCTGTTCGTTTTGTGTTTTATTTGCACCATTAAATGACTTGCAAATTTCAAGAATTTTCATACAGCAAGAGTGGATGAACTTCGACACAATGGAAAAATAAGGTGTAAATGACAAAGAACTCCATTTCGAATTGGTATCTATTGGTGCTTATTAACTACAGTTAGTACGGTTGATTATACCTAAAGTAACAAAAGGGTATAACCAGTCGAAAGGAGGTCAAGGTACTTACGAAACGTTCCCATGGAACATGGGACAAAAATGAAAAAAAAAACACATTGGACCTCCCATACAAAATCGCCGATCAGCTGATTCATTTACTATAGGAGGTCATTTTATATTTGGAAACTTGTTCAGTTCCATGAGTACCTAGACCTCCTGTCAGCTTGTTATATATCTACCCTTTTTGTTACTCTTCTGTAAAAAGCACCAAGAAGAGATACCGTTATTTGCAAACTCCCATCGCATCGGATATTTCCCCCCAAGTGCTGAGAGCTGGCTTAAAAACCTAGATTTAGATATTTGATCCAAGCCGGGATTGCCATACGCTATGATGATGATGATCGGATATTTCTACAGCCTCTCACAAATACATAGCAGAACTACCGATGTGCATCGTGAATTCTTGCGATTTTATCGTTGAACGGCTGAAGGTATGGTTGATCTTTGACGCACGAATTTTCGTGTCGTACGACGTCAAATCACATCTTTTTGAGGGGCCAATAACTTTGCATTTATGAAAAACAAAGTAGGTAGTACGTAGTACGTATGAATTTCTATACAAATTAACGTTGGTACTTCGAAATTACTGGTTCCTATGGACTTTTATATAAATATAGGTGGAGGTCACACTGAATAACCATTGTTAATACCTATCAAGCTCGCAAAGGCGAATATGTATAAAGTATGAACAAATTTTTATGTATAGTAGCAATTTCGGTAGATTATGTTAACGCGGGATTAGGCACTATAGTGGCAGGGATAAAGTCAGACCCGTACCTAATTGTTTTTCCCAGAATTGACTCGGTCGACACCACTCTAATGACGTAGGCGGGCGGCCTAGTTCCGTGAGTTCGTAATTTAACGAATCAGTGGTCTAACAAACCGAATCGTTGTTTACTCACCGGATACATCACTTACTCACCTCTGCTCAAACACATCGATACTGTGTGTGGTCGGATAGGTAAACAGTACAGATAGCAAAATAAACAAATAAGTACTTCTTGGTAATGGTAACAATCTATTCAATGAAAATTAGGTATATACCTACCTACCTAGTCTCTCAGAGAAATAGTCCCAATGATCGACAAAAACTATTTGAGTTTCGGTGGTTACTAAACGAATAAATCATTCTGTGTCACAAATAAAATAAGTAATAAAAAAATATCTGAAAACAAGCAAAGGCTTAATGCAAAAAAAAAACGGCCAAGAGCGTGTCAGACACGCCCACAAATAGGGTTTCGTAGTCAACGTTTCAATATCAGGTTTTCAGCATTACAAACTTAATTTTGTTGCTGGTTTGTTAGCAGCAGTATGATGACCAACCGCAAATAGAAAAACTCATTTTTTTCTGAAACTTTTAAGGGTACAATATCCGTTATAGTTTTCATTGTAGCTTTAGTTTAGATTGTAAGCTATATTGATTTTTTGCGTTTATACTTTAGAAGTTACAGCTGGAACAAATTATGGGTCAAAAACGCCCTTTTTAAAAGCAAACATCTCGTGACAGAAACATTTTAGTGACTTTGTTTCAGAGAAACCTTACCTTAGTTTTAAAAGACCTATTTAACGATACCCTACTCAATATTACAGAAGAAAAAAAAATTTTTTGCCCCCCTTTCACTTGTATAGGAGGGGGTCGTAAAAACAATTAATATAATTTTTTCTTAAAATTTCTATATTTGGATCAACACGATCTATCTTTTCACCAAATTTCATGTCGATAGCTTTAAAACTGACGAAGATATGAGGGCGCCGCATACAGCCAGACAGACAGACAGACAGACAGACAGACAGACAGACAGACAGACAGACATGACGAAACTATAAGGGTTTCTAGTAGACTACGAAACCCTAAAAATTCGTCAAGCTGACCTTTACTAAGTACAATTAATAAGTACATAGGTACTTATAATTATAGAGAGCGTGCGTTTTTTTTTACCTATTACAGATTCAGGCATCTTATGTCTCATATCTGTTGATTTCGAGTCATTAACAATTAAATAAAAGAAAACGGAAGTTTAGGCCTTTCAGGATTCATAATTCCTGAAGGGAGAGTCAAAAACTCTGCTACTTGTCGTAGTGACCCTGAATCTATTTCTGTAATAAAAAAGACTAATCCGACCCACCTCTCCAATGCTCTCTATAAAGGATTTCAAGCGTTTATTCAATGGGGTAGGTACTTATCGTTTAAGTAGGTACTTCAGTAAATTTTTAAGTACTTACAGTAAATTAAATCTCAAACATTACTGCTATAAATAAGTTATTTAAGTCTGAGAAATATTTTATTTTATAAAATTAATTTACGCAATAGAATATAAACAAAATCTTGATGTTAAGTTGTTATAGTGTACTTTGTATTTTCTTTAAATGTTTACAAATAGCTTTACTTAAATGTTTTATAGTCTTGGTCCCCTACTTACGATAACAAAACAAAACATATTCAAACTCGTAAAAGTAATAAAATAAAATCCTTTAAATTTATGGACTGCCATTTTATCCTCGGTCGCTCGGATTTATTAGCTTGAATGCAGAGTTTGAGGCAGTCAATCATAACACAAACTTGTGTGGCAGATCTCCAACTCACCGGAGGATATTCATAATGAATGATTCCAATTTCGCACTTGGCAGACCTTTCCATATTCGTGTCTAACTCGGAATGACTGTGGATTTTAGTGAAGCGACTCCCTTTTCCAAGTTTAACACGTATAATAAGTAGTCAAAAGTGGTATTAAAGATTACAAACTTTTACAAAATATAACTGAGTAAGCATGAGAAAATTAAAATTTGGCAAGGCTCGATCGGTGGGTCGGTAGCTCAGTGGCAGAACAGCGGGACGGACTGGTTCGATCCCCGATCGACGCTTTTTTTTTCATTTATACGCATGCACAATAACATAATCATCCTTCTGAGGCAGTCGGGTAAAAAGGTCTAAAATGGGAACAACGGTGATAGTCGTTTTCCGCGTTGTTCTTTGTTTATTCATCGCACCTACATACCTAACACCTATGCCATTTTTATCAGTCACCTTTGTTTTGACCCTTATGGAGTAAACAATAGGTAGATAGGGTGTCTGACCTGTTGTCTGTTGTAGATTTGACTGATAATGTTCAAATTGGTTCCACGAGGGAGAGACATTAATCTTTGTCTGTCCTTTTTTTGTCTGCTGTTTCTGAAAATCTATGTACCTATGTAGGTATACAGTACGCAAATTAAATTGCATGCCATGACTCATGACAAATTCAGGGGGGTTTAAACCATGACTCTGAACTTGTAGAACATAGGTTGAAAATCGTACAAAGATTGATCATCCTTATTTATTATGTTCGTGCGTTGGAGAAAATCGATTGTTTTATCAGTTTAATTTGAACGTGGAGATAGGTTAAGCCATTCATTAGAGATTACGAATCGGTTCAGTGAAACAGGTGACTTTTTGAAAATAAACTCCAAATAAATAAAAATACATAAATATACGAAGTGAGTGAGCGTTTTAATAATTTACATTATAAAGTCTAAAATATCTACTATAACGGCTGACTGGCCCGATGGCGTAGTGGATATACCCCTGCCTGTCGTGAGATCTCCACCGACACAAATGTTTGTTAAGTTAATTTTCAAATATTTGTGTTTAGTCTGGGTGTTTTCTATGCATAGTATGTATGTATTTACAAAAATAGGTATATATGTATTGATATCCTTTTGCAACACGATTTTGTGTTCAACGAAACGTGTTGCGCCGGCCCCAATAATTGGGATAAGGGCAGGAAGATGATGATGATATGTATTGATATCAGCTATTTAGTTCCCATAGTACAAGCTTTGCTTAGTTTGGGGCTGGATGGCGCTGTGTGAAATGTCCAGGATATTTATATTTATATCTATTCTTGCACGGCTGGTTTTCTTAGATAAGAGTCAAGTGATACTCACTTTATCAGGATTCGTTTGATATGATATAAATATACAGAGTGTTAATTTGAATGCGTGCCATAGCCTCAGGGAAGGTTTAGTATCGAAAAAGGATGCTGTAAAAAATATTGAAAAAAGTCACAGTTTTTTTTTACTTGGCTGACATTTGATTCTAATGCCAATATCTCAGCCGAAATTCGTTCAATCTGTAAGTTGTGTAGACAACATTACTTGTTTGTATGGGCACACTCTAAACAACAACAGTGTCTACAATAGATATTATTTTTTTTTTACATACAACAAAAAAAATATTGACGGGGTTTTTTTAAATATTTTTTACGGCATCCTTAATCGATACCCTACCCTACCCTGAAGCTATAGCACGCATTTAAATTAACACCCTGTATTTTGTAGATGTACTGTTTAGTATGTACCTACAGTACATAGGATTTAAAACCTGTGTTATTTATTTCGATTCATTTCTATATGTCATTGATATACACATCAATGTGATTCAAATCACAATTCAAATACTGCCCTGTGATAACTAAAACGCCGTTAACCCCAAAATCAAAATTTTGAGTTACGCGGGTTTAAAGTTAAAAACGTTGCTGTTTGATAAATACAAAAGTTTTTCATAATTTTAAGATATTATTGAAACGGTAATTTTTTATAGTTTACGCTGCTTTTAGTTTTGTTACGCTAAGTGAAAGGGTTTCAGAAATATATTGAAAAATGTGTTGCCGTTAAGTATTATTTTTTTAATTACTTTATTAAAACACTACTTAAATGCCGCTAAGGTTACCTTACCGGCATTTTAGTGCTTGGTTTTGCTCTAATTGCATTGCCTTGTAAAATACAAGAATTGTATCTATAAATACTTCTCTACAATGTCGTCACGGTCCTTTAGCGGCATTTTAGCGAAGCTTTATACCTCAAATTAGTATCTTGTATTGGTTTTTCAAGTCATTTACAACGCTTAATTGCAGCTAAGTTACAAACCTTTCACCATAACGGCAATTTAGCTTAGTGGTCATTATAAGAAAATTGAAAGATTTCCTTGAAATGTTAGTTTGAAGCAGAATAAAAAGTACCAAATCTTTAACTTTTAATGCTCTATTTCTATTAAACAATCAACTTTGAGGCACTGTTGGTTGAGTGTCTTTTACAACACCGCATTATAAATTTAATATTTTGCTTCGTTTTTTTTGCTCGAGTTGCGAATGTTGAGTGCTTACATAAAAACCTGATTGAATATGACGTTTTGGATAATATTTAAATTATTTATAATTTACTTCATTGGTATTTTCTTTCTTTCTAATTCACTCTAATTAGTTTTATATCTCAAATATTAATAGTAGTTTATGCAACTGCCTAATAATGAGAGGCTTTAGGATGAGAGTGTCTGTTTATCACACGAGGCGCAGCCGAGTGTGATAATAATTTGACACGAGCATTCTAAAGCCTAATTATTTGCAGTTGCATACACTATTTTATCTACACTCTACAAGAAAAACTATAAAAAATAATTCAAATCTCCGCACTGCACTATGGCGATTGCAAGCCTATCTACCACCAACCAACTGAACGACTTTTGTACATAAGTAACTTTTTAACTAAACGTTAAAATGGAGGCTCATAAAAACTGAACAACTTTTAAAATTAAATAGCATTTATCGGTGAATTTTAATTCGAAAAAATGATTTGAAGCAAAGATTTAATAATAAATAAGTCCTCATAATTTCAAGTGTCGTCCCGCCGCGGGTGACACTTGTTTTTTTTTTTTCATTCGACTTACTGATGGCCAGTGTCAAATTGAAACAGATTACAATTTGGTACGCGGGTCAATTCGTTTAATTTTTTTTCAAATACTAGAAATCGAGTTACTTTATGTAGCTGCCAGTAGTATGAAAGTTTTTTTTTAAAGGCTGTATATTCGTAATGCAGTTTATTACGTTCGTACTTTCGATTCTGTAAAACGAATATTACGAACTGAGTGTAGATAAAAATTTTAATAGTTTCAAAAAACAATTTTGTATTTTACAATAATATTGTTTTTACATTAGGTTACCACCATCAAATCATGGAATAAATAACACTTAAACCTTTCGAAATTCTGGGTCAATGGTAAAATTTAACTAGGAATGTTGTAGAATAATTTTGTAACCTCAATGAAGTAAGTGTAACTAAAGAACATTTTAGACTGCGGGAGCAGTGATATAAGCTTTTGTGAAAAGCATCAGGTGCAGAGAAATAAAAGTTAAGTATTTGGCACTGGTTTTTAGGTAGTAACCACATTATTAACCTCTTTATACAATTCTAGTGGACCAACCCGTTTAGCGTTTTACCAACTGCAACAGTTTTTTTGTGTAAATAGATGTTTTCCTGCAATTTATGAGGTTACTTGTGTTACAGAAAACAGAACTTGGTCTCTATTATAATATTGCATATCTGTGTCTCGCACAGTTTAGCTTGGCTTCTAGTTTTACACACTAGGCAGTTCAAATCCTCGATATCTATATTTTAACAAAAGCAGCCTGTCATGCTCGATATCTTTTGCTATGAGGTCATTTCTTTATAAAGTATGGTACAGCTGGGTTTTGTGTTCCACGTCAGATTTTCCAAACTCTTGCTATGGAGGCGTTTCTGTCTTTCTAATGATAACCAGAACTCCTGATTCTCTATAACCATGTACCCACTTCAGCTTTTGACGTCTACGTGCCCATCATGCTGTTTTTTTCTATGGAGGCATTTCCGTTTGTCTCATAGTCAAGATAGGCTCTTTAATGCCTACATCAGGTATATTAGAAGCTCCATGTCGACTGATATGCTAATCAACTTTTGCAATGCAGCATTGCCGGAATAAGTAGTATAGCGCAATCTTTGTGTTACAAAATTTAGGGGCTGCAGACGGTCCAGTGTTCATAAAAATTACGCTATTTTCATCTCCTATTTGTTAACAGTTTTTTACTAAATTTCATGAAGATCAGTAAAGGAGTTTGGTCGTAAAATATAGCGACAAGACCGGTTATGCCCACTTCACACTTCATTTTCCCACAGTAATAAAATATTATCTACGGTAAAAAGTTGCCATTTACTTAGTATATCTACTCAAGCTACAACACGTAGCTATCTAGTGGTGAAAGATTTATTGAAATAGGTTAAGTACTTTCGGAGTTATTCGGTTAAATACAAACGAAAGAAGCAAATCTTTCTTATTTTCTGCAGATTTTATATGAATCATCCTAATATCATCCAAAACGCTGCGCCAAAGCGAGAAAAGTTAACGGCATTTTAGAGCAGTATTGTGGGATAGCGGCATTAATAAATGTAACTTGTATAAATTATACACGAAAAATAAAAATCTACATTGCCGTTAAAATCCTTAAACGACATTTTAGCGCTGCAATTTTCACATAACGGCATCTTAATCTAGAAATAAGTTTTTACACGTTTAAAACTTGACTTAACTATAATACAGTTAAAGTATTTTAGCTGCAATCTTGTTAGTGAAACTTAGGTAACGGCAATTATGTTATGGATTTTGGGTATAAAATTGTGAAAAAAGTCAACGTTTTTCAAGTTTAACGAGTTTTAAAGGCATTTTAGCTATGTTTCTGTAGATAACGACCTTATAGCCCTGTTTGGGTGCCCAAAACTGTCACTTAGCGGCAATTTTATGTTTCGTATCTCCGGAACTAAAAAAGATAGAGAAAAATGAGTCAGATGGCTCGAAAGAGAATCGTTTCCTTACTACAATGCCGTTAAAAAGTGAAAATTGAAAAATTGAGGGTTAACGGCATTTTAGTTATCCCAGGGCAGAATATTCAATTGGTGTGATTCAAAATACAATCATGTTTTGCACAAAAATACTCTGTATCTTCTTGTGCTGGGTTTGTGTATTTACAAATATTAGGAAAAATATATCTACCTACCTAACCTGAGTAGGTATTGAAAAAGTCCGGCCGGTCCCATCTGGTTTAAAATATAACAGCCAAGCTTGTATACCAATGAGTACTTACCTACATCTGTCTGTAATGTTGTAGATACATGTGAGGTGCGTCGTTGGCTGATGTTGAAAATCGTCCGCGGTGCCTTCATGAATATCAATGTGTCATAATCACAAAAGCACCGTCGGAAACGAAATTAGTGTAGCGCGTGCGTGTCGCGCTCTCAGAGCAAGGGTAAGTGTTGGATGGATACCTGCGAATAACAGAATGAAGTCATGAAAATCTAGTCTCCAGCAGACTAGGAGTAAATGCTACATTCGGGTCTCTGAACACAGATTTAACAAGCATCATCATCATCTTCCTGCCCTTATCCCAATTACTTGGGGTCGGCGCAACACGTTTTGTTAAACACAAAATCGTGTTGCAAAGGATTTGGCTTAATTTTACGACCGGCCGCCTACCAGGCGTCAACCCTCCTTGGGAATGCTTTTGTGGTGGATTAACCGCCACCATACGGTTGGCCCTGGCTGTTTGAGTCGGGTTTATCCCTCGGTCGCCTCTTACGACCCCCACGGGAAGAGAGGGGTGGTGCTATTCTACACTGCCGGCACCACACGGCTTTGCCGGCACCACACGGCTTAAACACACGGATTTAACAAGCATAATAATTAAATTCATTAATTAAAAACAACTACTTGAAATATTGCTAAGTTAAGTTAAATTATATTGATTTTAAATCCGCCATTTTGCATTAATGACATTTTAATATAGCCAATGTCATTGGTGGTACTAAGACAAATCTAACGATACTTCATAATTTATTATCTATGTCAACCTCGATGTCAACACTATTTATGAGCCTACAGTATTGAGATGTATGTTTTTGTTGAATCACAATGATTGTCACTTTCGGTTATAATAATAATTAAAAAAATATATTAAACTTTATTATCCATGTGAGTAACAAAGGCTACTTATTACTATGGGAGAACATTTTATTCCCTTCCTTCGAGCATTTGGGGAACATTTCGATCAGATGAGACTGGGTTATGAAGTTTGAAGTTTCCGGCGTTTCCGCATTGCTGAGCGCAAGCGAAGCCATTTATTCGATGTGCCTACCCGTTTGGGCTGGCAACCAGACTCGGCACACCACGTTCCGTTTATTTTCGTTTGGTTCCCTCTTAAATATTTCGTAGCTCTTGAACATGGCAACGTATGGAGAATCAGACACATTGTTACACAAATAAATATAACTTGTGAATTCTGGCAACACATCGCATGTTTGTGGGATTAAATGTAAAAGCCGCGACGGAACCCTACGAAATCCTGTTTTAGGGTAAAAAAATAAACATTACCTACTCATTATTATTTTTACCACTTTGACCTACATACCTTTAAATTAGGTATTGTAAATATTGCACGAGTGAAGTTGTAGGAATCTGAAAAGTTACTTACAACAATATGAAAAGTGATTTAAAGTTCGCTATGGTAAAATTATATAGGTACATAATACGTTCAAAGTGTGAGATATGTAGAAGTTTAATACTTACGAAATACTTTATACTATCTCAAGGGGAAGTTATAAATCTGGCTAAACGAAGTGAGAGCTATATTGTGTTAGTTAAAATAGGTGAATGCTAGTATTATCGTTAAGTGAAGTGGGTAAATATTCCGCATGAATTTAATGTTTAATTAGTCAATGTTCAATGCTGAACACATGAATCAGTAGCAGCACGTTTTCATCCGGTTTTACTCAATATATCTACGAAAATAAATTTATAAATAAAAGGCCAAAGAGTCCGAACCCCCATTTGGGTGTTACCCACGACATTAACTCTAAAATATGGGTCGAGGAGTCTAAATTACGTTGTATGTAAAGATTGCTTGGGTTCTCGAAACTTATTTTAAGGAGTACCTATCCGGATGTCCGTTCCAGATTTTATGAGGCCACTATAGCACTAAAAAAATTTGTAGTACCTACTCATCTTAAACATAAGTACCTAGATGATAAAGTGAATTCATTCAGTGCTTTTGAATAAGTTTCTTAACACACTACGACTAAACTACGCGACTTTACAAAAGATTCACTCGACCCTATTCAGGATTTTTGCGACTGTCATTTTGTTACATAAGTAGTCAGTCAGCCTACTACTTACTGTCAACAATCTCAAAGTATAAGAATAACAAAACAGTAAAATCAGATACAAAAACATCATACAATTTCAATCCAAGAAATGTGACATTCGTGGCAACCAACGTCTTAGTTAAGTACCTTGACTTCCCCTGAGATTTCGGTTATTACTAGATAAAGTCAGTAAGCGTCAAAATCGTCGCCAGTATTAAGTGAGCCATCTGTATAGGCGCCTCGCGCGACGTTTCCCTACGCGACGGAATTTGGTAGGTATGTATTGTGAACTCCGTTCAGCTATACCTTACTTACAAATGCATTACAATTTTAATGCTTGGGGCAAAGGAAATGCATTAGATCCTTAGATCTAAGTAGGAAAACGTGAACAAACTATAAATTCTCTAATCTTCATTTATCCTCCTGAGTCCTGAGCTTTCTAATAGAATGTAGTCATTAAGGCCTGATGTACTTTATATAGAACAAATTAAGAGGGAGTGAATTATTTTTGAGTACTAATTACAATTATTTTTCAAATTAGTAACACATTATTATTTAATAGTTTTGATTATTCATTTTGTGTAAAAACATAATCAAAGATAAAATGTTATATTTTTAGTTTAAGTTTTCCTATATTTACAAAATTACAGACTAGCATGATGTAAAGTTGCAAAAGCGTCAGGACTTAACACAGTACAGGAATTTGTTCTTTGTATAGGACGCAGGGACTCAGGAGGTTAAACTGCTTTCTAAGTAGGTATTACTTATTGGAAGAGTCATTGCGCTGTGTGATGTACCGTTTGGTTAAAAATTATCAATTTGAGTTCACCAAAAATTTTCATATCAAAGAATCTACAAGATACCTACAGTAGGAAATAGACCTAAAAATTTTTGGTGACCTTTCTTTTTATATTCACTATTTTTTTTAGAATTTAGTAGAGGTAGAATCAACGTATGTAGAGGTAGTATGTATGTTGACAGCCGATGTGGCGCAGTGGTTAGTATGCCTGCCTGCCACGCAAAGCTTCCGGGTTCAATTCCCGGTGGGGTCACTCACAAAGTTGATATTTATCACTTTGTGAATTAGTTCTCAGTCTGGTTAGGACATTGCAGGCTGAACCACCTGATTGTCCGCAAGTAAGATGGTTCCGTGCTTCGGATGGGCACGTTAAGCCGTCGGTCCCGGTTGCTGTCTTTGATGGCGGTCATTACACAACCATGTCAGAGGCCTGCTACTTGCAGTAGGCGGTTGAAAAACTCTGACACCAGGGTTCATCGGGTTGTTGAACGACTCGGTGTCCCACACGAAGAGAGAGAGAGAGAGAGAACGTATGTACCTCTAGTAGAACCTACTAACTTTTGTGAATCGATTAGTCCTCCATCACTCGTCGACATTGTTGGGCAATTTCCCCCGACAAATGAATTATGATGTTGATGTGTAGGTATATTGAGCAATGAGCAATTTGCCAGCTAAAACGAGTCGTGAATTGGATAGAGATTCAATATGTCTGTTACAGGCGCCTCTCTACGACATGTCAAAGGAACACGGCACGGGGAGGCCGTTAAAAGACTTTAGGTAGCTAAAGGTACGCTATTTGGGCAATTTTAAGTGTGAGACTGCTTTTTACTACATACAAACTTGTAATAATAATAAATAATATTATTCTTTATTTCTTATGAAGGCATTTAAGTGTGTAATGATAAAAAAAATTGCATAAAAACAAAACGATAGCTTGTTTAGAAAACCTGCAATGACATTCTCGCGATATTTGTTTGTGCGCGATAATCTCCCAAAAAATACACTAGATTTTTATTCAGATAGACTAAACTGACGTTTGTTGGGTTGCCACGTTTTTGTATTTTAAAATAATAAAAAATAGTGTTGTACCCAAATGATCAAGTTATGTGATTCAAAGATTGTGATTGAATCTAATGAAAATAAATTTAGTTTATTTCAATTTTCAATATTAAATTGGCCTTTAAGACAAACATATACTACTATGTGTATAACAAACTAACTTCACCTTTCTTTCCTGACTGACGAAATTTTTATTTGAAAGCTAATGAGTGAGAACATAACTAGAACATAACTAGTAACAGTCTGATATCATTAATGTGAATTTATTGAACAGTACCTACATTTTAAATTTCAATATTATTCATTTTTGAATTCTATAAACTAAACGAAAACTTTGCGTATAAACGTAAAGTAACGTAAAGTACAGGGTGGGCCAAAAGAAGTCACCCGATGTGATGTGCCTCCCATTTTTTTATTAGTCATTTAAATTTACTTCTGTTTTTGGAAATCAATCTTTTGGAGATTTACAATTTACGTGATTATGTTTTTAAAAAAGACATTAGTCAAATTGCCACCTCCTGAGTCAAATCAAAAATGATCTCTGAAAAGCTCCCTTCTCGTGTTAGAACGGCCCCCATTTTTTTTTAAATATGTTAAAATATATTTTGTTATCACTGAATAATCCTTCAAAGAGGTGAACTCAATGCTGTAAAATAAAAAATAAAGAAAGCAGTTAGATGCCAACTCCAGACTTGATGCAAGTTGGTGAAAACCAATCCACAAGATTTGGTTTTTGAACCGGTTGTTCAGATCTCCAGATCTGACAACGCCAAAATTCACCCAATGGTATTTTTTAAAGTTCAAGATTACAAATGACAATTTATAAAACTTTCAAGTCCCTGAAGCCACCAGAAACGAAAAAAGAACATGGTCAAGAATGTATGAAAATTAGCATGTTTAAAGTTAAAACGTACGAGAGAGATGGCAATTTGACTAATGTCTTTTTAAAAACATAATCACATAAATTGTACATCTTCGAAAGATTGATTTCCGAAAACAGTAGTCGATTTTAATGACTAAGAAAAAAATGGGAGGTGATTCTCATAGGGTGATTACTTTTGGCCCACCTTGTATGTAGGTACGTAATAACTACGAAAGTATTTATTGAGCATATTTATTTACAAAAACAAATACATCGAGGAATCATGGGACAACAGTTCAATGAATAAAATGAATGAGTCAAACCACAACACTAGCCTGATGCTTGCAACATTTTAAAAACAAAAGGCCGATCTCAGCTGTCAGTTTAGTCTATCTGAATAAAAATCAGACTATAGCAGATTTATAGCAATATCGTGATTTTGTAACGGGAAGTCGATTTTTTTTTATTTCCTAAAATTTATTTCTATGGCAAGTTGTTCAATTTTATGGTCTGAATGCATCCTTTCAGTATTAGGAGGGCTGTCCCTTACACCCCGTATATTTTGTATGTAACCAATTTCAGATAGATACTCTTCAGACAACTTGAGGTCTCTGTGGTGATTTCCGCGTGACAAAGTGGGATGGGAAGTAAGTAGCGCACTCGAAAGGGTCGGACACTCGGACGCTGGGGCCAGGGATAGATTGATTCAATTAGCAAACTTTGATAACAGAGTGTCCGAGTTCGGCCCTAACTTTCATTTCATTGTCGTTCCCGAAATATGTAGGTAGGTACGTAGGTATACTTCTTTAAGTGTGATATAAGTACTTGGCGATCCTGTGCCGCGTCGGTAGGTATTCTTAAAACACCGAAAATGAATTTTCATAAAATTTCAAAGGAATTCTGCTGGTAGAGGAATTTTAACATGAGAGAAGTAAGTTTAATTTCAAGAGTGCATATACATTCATGGAAATTCTTGCTTTGGAAAAGTTTTTAATATCGTTCCAAGCTGTGGATAAAAGACCCAAAGAATTTTCTGAAAGATACACCTATACAGGTTGTAAGGGACACTTCTCCGGATACTGATAGGGCGTATTCAAGACATCGTACTTGAATGGTAAACACTTTCAAATATTTCAGGAAAGTTTTTGTAGCTAATCTAAGAAAATGGACTTATCTTTCTTAATTTGTTCATTTCCCGGATAACTTTTCACCGTTCCTTCACCGTTCGCAATAAGGTCTACAAAACGGTGCAATCAACTGAATGTGAGACTACAATCTACAACGCAAATATAGAATTTGCGTTGTAGATACAGTACGCGAATGAGTTCATGACCATGTTGAGGAATGCGGTAGTGCTGTGACTAATTCATGTTGATGTCGATATCGAGAATTGTTGCCGAACAGTTCAGTTCAGACTACTCATAGTTATTAGTTAATGGGTTGTTTTTCCTACAATATTGAGTAGGTAGGGTATCGTTGAATAGGTCTTTATAAACTAAGGGCAGGTTTCTTTAAAACAAAGTAACTAAAATGTATATGTCTCGAGACATTTGCTTATTAAAGGGGCCTTTTTAGCCATAGTTTGTTCGAACTGTAACTTCACTGTTTGTGAATAATATTAAAGAAGTATTTATGGTTTCTACACAAAACACAACACAACGACAAAATATCGACAACTTTGTGACACACTTTTTTCCCATCACTCGACTGCGGGCGAATGCGGGTAGTTGGGTAACCGCGGGGCGCGCCGCCCCCGCGCGCCTCCTCATTCCCCCATGGCCAAGAACTCATTCGCGTACTGTAGATATTTATCAGATTAAATCTAGGGGCACGGCAGTGAAAACACTGCCGTACCATGCTTTACTAGAACCATTTCATCGCATTTTCATGCCCCTACCTTTGGAAAAGACCAGAACGCAGAAATTTTTAGTCATCTAGTAAGCTATAATCACATACTTAAAATCCTAAATTTTAAGTCTGTAGGTCAATTAGTTCCGAAGTTAAGTGAAGGCAAAGTTTCGCATTTAAGACAGACCATCGAGAGACAGACACTCACTCACTCACTTATGATCATCAAAATACCTAGAACTAGTACTTTCCATAAACTCAGAGAGCTGAAATTAGGTACAGAGTTTGGTTTTAATGGCCACATAAAGGAAAAACTTTTACAGAAAGTTTTTTGTGGGATATCACATACTCGACGGGGCCTACTGTGAAAAATGCTCGCTTGAAAATGCGTTGTCCATGAGGGATTTAGGTTGCATGCAAGCTCGAAAATCCCTGTGAATCCACCGGCTAGGGAATTCCATTTTGCTTTGCGCATTATGAATGATGTAGAAAAGCTTTTAGTGCGGAAATGTCCACCAGGTGTTGGTTCAGTTCCACAGTGCACTGTACATCATGATGCTAATATAAAAAATGCTATTAAGTACGGCTACATTACCGTGCCTCGGTAAAGGCATAGGTAGAGAAATAGGGTATGTAATAGCAGCAGTACTGTAAGGCAACTATTCAAGGCATCAAATTATTTCATAATGAATGATTTAAAAAAGTTTTTTGTGCTGGATTGCCAATACCAGGTACAGCTTCAGTTCCGCAGTGCAATGTGCATCACTGTCTTTGCAAAGTATAAAGAAGTAAGTATGCAACATTAGCAGCAGCTTGACAGCCAATGTGGCACAGTGGTTATTATGACTGCCTGCGACGCAGTTAGAAGGTTTCGGTTTCAATTCCTGGTGGGGTCACTCACAAAGCTGATATTTTATCACTTTCTGGTTAGGACATTGCAGGCTGAACCACCTGATTGTCCGAAAAGCCTGACAAGATGTCGGTCCTGGTTGCTGTCGATGATGGCGGTCGTTACACAACCATGTCAGAGGCCTGCTACTTGTAGCAGGCGGTTGAAAAACTCTGACACCAGAATTCATCGGGTCGTTGGACGACTTGGTATCCCACGCGAAGAGAGAGAGAGAGAGTAAGTTACTAGCTGGTGCCCGCGAATTTCGTCTCTCCAAGGGATGCTTGTGTGCCAACAGGCCCTCCAGTGCTTGCACCTCAATCCACCTAAGATTATTTACATTGTCAGATAAAAGGGCTTGCTGAAAATAGCTCAAATTACAATTTGACATCACAATTAATTCAATATAGCGAACTTCTAAGGTTGGCGGACTAAGATTCTTATGTTTTTTTTTTACAATATGGATGCCTTTACACTATGGATGAGTTTAATGACTTCGCTTTACTCTGATTTAACTGATTTAAATAATTTTGTATTGGAATGTTTTGGGTCCATGCAAAGACAGTCTATGTAACTGTCATTGAAAAATTGAACACAAAAATCCTAATTTAAATGTTAAACTCTAGTTACCATAATTATTGTGTTTATTGAGAATTACGGCTGACTGACTTTATCTCGCATCGGCGCTAAGCCTACAAGAAATTATTTAGGTGCGCAATGTGAGTTTCCACCGCAAGACTAAGTATCTATAATTAAAACAACTTCAACGGATTTTAGTTGTATTTTATTTAGGATTGTTATTAACCCGACGTTTCGGACACTTTGCAGTGTCCGTGGTCAACGGATGACTAAGGTGTTAGACGTCATTATTTAGAATTTAAAATTATTTTTGTTCTACCGCCATCTATTTCTTATTATAATTGCCTAGCATAACGTTCCGGTTGTACGCAGAATGCAGACACCGTGTCTTGTGAAGCTGGTCTTGCAGTATGTTGGATTTGAAAATTATACTCGTAATTTTCTGTTTTCGAGTATTTTTATTATGCTTCTTCTAGTTCTTTATACGAAAAAGGTATATTTAATATATTTTGGTTTTGGATTTGAGCGCTTGGTAGTTCTACCTGCAATGTCCTAATCAAAGTGAGAATAATTTCGCAGAGTGGCAAATCGAACCTGTGCCAATCTCAAACAACTACTGAGGAAATTCCAGACTAGTTTAGGAATAGGAGTCAATTTTCATATAAAATAGGTATGATTTGAATTTTAAGTCGGGTTATTTGTGCTACAATACAAACAAAACTAATTTGAAGCCTAGCATACTGAAATCCCTGATGGCTTTAATCCGCTACTCCATGATATTTGCCGTTTGTATTTCTATCGCTTTACTTATTGTTGTATTCTAGAAATTATCAAATATATTATACATACGTGAGTTTTATAGATAAAAAGCTACGTTTTACATAATAATAATGTTTAGAATAATCAAATAATTATGAAATCCTAGGAATAGATTTTCTAAACACTTGGATCTAGATCATGCCTTAAATTATCATTTTAACAATTATCACTCTGTGCATACCATAGAGGTGCATACATTATTCAACATGAATATCTGTTAAATGAGATTTTACGATTGCATATTTAAGCAATTATTGCTGAATATATGGGGCGAGCTTACCAACAACAAACAATATCAGTTTCATACAGATATTCATTGATTATTTATTGAAACACTGAGTATCGTGAACCAGTACTTATCCGTAATCCATAAAATTTCATTAACGATTATTTGAATAATGATGATGATGATGAATTGATTGATTGATTGATTTGAATAATATTAAAGGTATTTTCAGGCGTAGGTAGATAACTGAATGAATCATTAGAAAAAACTACGTTTTAAACATGTGCCTGAGTGGAGTTGTACTATGTTACTATCTTCAATGCTTCTCGGTGCTTGAATGCCTTTAAATTGTCCTGGACATTCGTCAAATTGTCCCGGATTATTCCTTCTTCTATAATAGTTTTAAGATTGCTCATTTTATCTAACATTCTAAACTTTATTCTTGTGATGCTTTGTCGCGGAAAAAAGTCATTATCATCATCTGCCTGCCCTTATCCCAATTTATTTGGGGTCGGCGCAACATGTCTTTTTCTTCCATTCATCTCTATCACCAGTCAAATCCAAGTATGTTCCGTTTAAGTTGCATATTATTAATATTGATCGCTTCTTATTTTTTTCTTTCCGTATTTCTTTTACTTTTTTTGTAGTCGTAATGTATCTGTAATCAGTATCTATCTGTTCGTACTTTATAATGAAACTAAGGCTTTTCTGAACTAATACATTCATACAACTTCATGCCTTGAACTACTGGTCTAGACGGAATCTTAATTTTGTTAACATCAAAAATTCTAATCAAATCGACAAACTTAGATTTTATAATATCACATAACTTTGGAGAGGCTTGCGTTTTTGGTTTCCATTCAGAGAGAAATTTTAACACTTGGCGATGATTTTCGCATAATTTAGCATTATCCGTGTTCATTGAATGATCTTTGAATATAAAAGAAGTACAGTCACCTGTGCAGCGACTAGATTTTTTATGTGCTTTTTCATTTTCAACAATTGTAGATGTACTTTTCTTCTCTCTATACTCTAATTTGGAGTGGGAGGTCTGAGTGCTGATGCTAAATACTTTGCAGAAACTGCTTTCGACTTGACAACGTTTGGAGTGCCTTGATCGTCTTCTTCGTTCAATATGAACTGTTTGAACACACTGCTCTGTTATACTTTTACCAATAGCTCTGTCAGCACATCTTTTTTCAGGAAATTGGTTGCATTGAGATTGTGTACCTGGTCTATTATATCGAGGTACAGCAATAACATTTTGTTCACTAAATGTATAACTCCAAATTTTCGTAGAAATATTATCATTATCGTCTAAAGCAGATAAACTTTTGAAAGTTTTAGGCATTGCAATAAAATGATATGGAACTTAATGAATCGTTTGTAATTTCTTGAAGAAAATCAATAAAAACATAAAAATAACTTTGTAAACGAAAAATTAAATTGTAATCAAATTAACCACAATATCACCAAACAATAATAGGAATGATAGACAGCAAATAGACAGGGAATTGACAGAGAATATACCTTGGAACCACAGAGTACCTTCTTGGAACAAAGCTGAACAAAGAGTCCCAAAGAGTCCTTGGAATCACAGATTACTTATATATGACCCTTATGACCACTCGCCAGATAAGTAATCTGTACTCGCCAGCACTCGCTACTGAACACAGAGTACCTTTTTATCCAGTGAAAGAGTCTTGTTGAACTCGCTGGTAGTTAAGTAATATTTTGGATCCTGCCTTCGAGCAACGCATCTTCCGTCTCGTTCCGAGTAGACCAGCGTTCTTCCAAGAATCCTGCGCTTATCAAGTTTTAAACCTTTGTTCAAGTTTAAACCCCGGGTTAACTACTGATCTAGGATATGGGGCAACTTAGAAGCTTGGTAGTTATAATTATTTACTTACTTAGAAGCTAAGTTTTAACAAAAACAAGCTAATTGAGCCAAGCTATAACTACATGATAACTACATCTCTTTTGCGTTTCTGTTCCCGGCAGAGATTATGGCAAGATTCTGGAATCTTACTTACACTATCGCACTTGCAGGTCCCAATAGATTTTTCTAGATTTGATTTGCTAAGTATATAATGTCAACAAATTACAAGTTTAAATCGCGCCCTTTTAGCAAGTTTACAGTTTCAGGAATAGTAGGTACCTACGGCCCTTCGGCGGCGTGCCACTTTGGAAGTTGTCGTAAACGTATTTGATGGGAACTTTCACGACATTACACAACAGCTTTACTGCTTTTCTGGGCAGGTCTTAAGTATATACAGGGTCTTAGAATCATTAAACAGACCATATGTCTAGTTACATAATAGACAGTCTTCGTCTCGTAAGTACCCCTATTTAAAACAGCACTAATGGCTCAAAATAAAGAATCGCTGGATTAATTTATCTGAAGGTATTTATTTTCCCTAGACAGAATACCAAGTAGAACATAGAGACAATGAGCAACCTGGGAGTATAATAGTAGATAGTTATAATTATAAGTTTTAGCTATAAAGCAATCAAACAATTACTGGGCTATAACTTTGATAGCCTCTACGTTTGATGCTCACTAAAATGAAACTTCGAAGACTGGCCGGGTCAGTGGTCATACATAACATAAAGATGCTTAAACTTTTCATAAATAGGAACTAGGTGCCTATTTTGTTTCAAGAGGTGCCACGAAAATGTTTTTACTTTTCCAAATAAGTAAATAAACTTGATGACTGATTCAGAAAAAAGCGGCCACCTTATAACCAACTTTTGGATCGCAAAGTAGAGTCAATGGGGCGTCTGATTTGGGTATATCTGATTTTATATCCGACCCTTCTTTATCAAAGCCTCGGGCGTGTAAGTACTTGTTCATCCATATATTACAATATCGGTTGTGTCTTGTGTGTAATATGCTCTTAGGTTCCTTTCTTTGGTATAGGAATTCTTTTTCATGGAATGTTGCTTCATCCCTACCTACTTACTTCACGTTGCGAATTATTCGCTACCTGGGGTCGTCTTAATATAAGTTTAAAAAATTGTTCTGGCGGCATAGTTTTGTTTTTCGTAAGTATAAAAAAATGTATCTTGAACTGCTGCTAACAAGACAAGGTTGGTTATTAACTCTGCGCTTTAATTTATTATCGAACTACATTGTTTCTGAGAATAACCGACGCTTTGAAAGCAAAATTGAGCTATCAGATTCTCGTTTGCCAAGCGCGTGTTTCTAACTCCAATTCTAACAAATGAAGAGGGTTTCTGTTATCTTAGCCTGTGACAACAATTATTAATTCACTGTGAGACGAAAACTGATAACTTTCAATTACGAAATTTTGTAAAGACACTTTATAGCGTTTGGATTGAAGTAAGATTAATTCATTGTGTAGATAATAATAGTAGGTAGTAAGTAAAATGATCCTTTATAAGCAATTTTCGATAGATACAGAGCAGAAACAATACTTCAATCAGGCTTTTCTATCTCAGTAAATATAAAGAAGATGCTAAAACTTATACCTAATGTATCCTATGTCGGCAGGTAGGTATGTTCTCAATAAAAGTGGCGCACCTGCGTTTGAGCTAAAGCCCAGGATTTAATATCGGTAAGGTATAGCAGACATCAAAAGCACTAGACGTAGATGCAAATCTCTTCTGAGAATATTCAAAGCTGGATTTTATAAGATTCAAAGATACACAAAATACATGCTTGAGATTTATACATGCTTGAGATTTAATCTGCAGGTTTGATATACTTAGTACCTATTTCTGATAATTTCGGCATTGCGCGAAGTATTGTATTGTAATTGTAAGTAACTAAGAATTGACAAGTGTAGCATTGGCATGTATTCTTTTCTTATAGTCTCTCACGACGTCACTCTATCTATAGTGACGTCGTGTACTCTCATCGTTTAAAATGAAGTGGTATTTATTTAATTGCCCTTGACAGGACAGAACCTGAGAACAGAACCAAATTATTCCAATAAACTCTTATTCCGAGAAAAAAAAATTAGCATGTGTAGCTGCAAACCAATGCTGTCATTTGCACATACACACACACACACACACACACACACACTTCATGCCCTTATCTCATACAGGGCAGGCAGAGCGTAAACTTCCATAACACATTTACAGATTTTCAAATTGAATTTCCGCCGCGGAGTTTTACTCTTGTGTGGCTTGACCCTTACTATATGTAAGTTATTACCCTGTTGTTTACAAGTTCTCACAAACTTCTAAGAGTCGAGTCCACCGTACCAGGTTTAACCGAAAACTGAATTTAAACTCGAATCAATGCAAGACACGCATTAACGCTCTGAGCGGTATTGGCGAAATCAGGCCTAAGTTACCTATTCAAAGTTGCCTACCTGGGTTAGTTAAACACACCCAAAGTGGATTATTACCGCCAATCTAACCTCTTGGGTTACCTTCTCTGTAATCCTGTTGCGGGTCTGGTATTCTATTATCACATGCATTAAACCAAACCATTCATGTTCTTTGATTAATCGTATTTGAGAATAGAAAGCCAGCCACTCAAGCTAAATAGGTATCTCTAAGCTGGAATACATTATGGTTAAGTTAATGCATCAACGTCGTTATATGCAATCAAGGTCAGATTATCCTTGCTTGATGCTTGAAGCATCAGTTTGGCTGTCACTGAAAAGAACACAAGTCGAATACATAACGATGATCTGTGATCATTCTTTGATCGATGATGTTAATAAATTATAGTCGGAAAAAATCCGGGCCGGAACGGGACGGAAGATGAGTTGCTCAAAGGATAGAATAGTAGTTTATAAATGCAACTGTCTCATAACGAAAGGCTTTAGAATGCGAATGTCTAATTATCACACGAGGCGCAGCCGAGTTTCATAATAGTTTGACACGAGCATTCTAAATTAAGTATATGCAGTTGCATACACTATTTAATCTACACTCTACAAAAAAGCTAGTAAAAATAATTCAAACCTCCGCACTGCACTATGGCGATTGCAAGCCTATCTACTGAACCACCAACTGAACGACTTTTGTGCTCTAAGTAACTTTTCAACCAAATGTTAAAATGGGGGCTCATAAAAACTGAACAACATTTATCGGTAAATTTTGATTCGAAAAATGATTAGCATAAAAGATTGAATAATAAATAAGTCCTCATAATTTCAAGTGTCATCCCGCCCGGGTGACATTTGGTTTTTATAATTGACTTACAGGAAATAAAAAAGCGGCTTATTATTCGTTAGATTTTTTGAGAAATGTATGACACAGATTTTAATAAGGAAATTATTTTTAGAGCTGCATATTTTATAAAGCAGTTCATTATAAAACTGCCTTCGATTTTGTAAAACAAATATTACTAAATTAGTGTAGATAACATATTTTTATCGTGGCGTTTGTGAATTCCGTCAAAGATTTTTGACAATGATTTACGGCATTAGGTAGTGTTTACATAATAATGTGCTATTAATAAATACCTACAACTCGCTGACAGTTGACGAATGAGTATAACTGTTATAGCACAAAATAGATAGTTTACAGAAGGTTCACTCGATCCTATTCAGGATTTTTGCGACTGTCATTTATTACATAGCCAGGGTTGCTACTGTCAACAATCTCAAAGCATAAAAATAGGTATCAAAACAGTAAAATCTGATACAAAAACGTCATATTATTCTGATCCTATTTAATCCAAGAAATGTGACGTTCGTGGCAACCATCTTCTTAGTTACCTTGACTTCCCCTGAGATTACGCTTTTTTCCAGTTAAAATCAGTAAACGTTAAAATCGTCGCTAGTTCTGAGTGAGCTATCTATATAGGCGCCCTGCGCGCCGTTACCCTGATTTGTGGTTATACCTAGTGCGTTTCATCTTTATAGTTCCTATGGTGTCATGTTGGTAGGGGAACTATTTGATGAATCGCACTATACCTACATTTTGATGTCATGTTACTCCCATTAGAGCCTTGCTTAGTTTGAGGCTAGCTATGTCTCTTTTAGCCATATTTAGGGTACTTATATTTTTGTATATTTACTTTTTAAAGCTTGTTGTTCATGGACGTTTGTTTTGTTTTGTATAGGTAACGATTATAATGGACCGAAAATAATCCAGATTTTAAGCACACTGTGGGTCTTCAAAGGAAGGTCAGTAATTCCACAAAAGAAAAGATACCTTATAAAAGATAAAAGCTTTCGAAAACAGAGGTTGAGCGGTTCAACAGGCCAGAATCCAAGATTTTCCAGGAAAATGCTTATTCGGTACAATAAAAGGAAAATATATTTTGAAAACAAAATGTTTTTGCCTACAGACGTTCTCGAAAAGAATTTTCATTTTTAACGATTTCATTGAGGTTAAGGGAGACAACTCAATCCACTTACGCATACCATCCATCGGTGGAAAACCCGTTTTCGCGTTTTAAATTATTTCTCGTACGGAAGTAAAAATATATTCAAAACAGTATTCTATTAGGTATCTATGATACACGCCGGCGTATGAGATCCTTTGCATGCTTGTTCTTTCTTTGATATCTATTTCATTATGATCAAATCATTTTCTGAAAAGCAGCTCAGCAGACAATTTATATTGTAGATAACCCTTATGTACACAATTTGGAAGTACAGTACAGGTAATTGCTATTCCACAAATATTAATGCAATACAATAGATAACAATTATAGATAATTGAGATTATTTCCAAATATAACAAAAGTTTCCGATTGAATGTTGTAACTTGGGAGATATCATGATTTGGATCCGAAGTAAATTTCTTTGTAAATTGTTGCGAAGTAAAAGCGAAGTTTGAAATTAGTTTTGGATTTCTTGCGCTACCTGAAGGGATTGCTAGGGTTTTTGAATGAGGATCGAGGACCCGGCCTTTACTATTATTATATTTAGATCAACGAAAATCAAATTGGTATTTACCCGCTATTTGAGGGTTCATTGAATCATGGTACGTAGATACGGCCCCATTAAGAGGATACCCGAGCAATGCCTGTTTGTCACCTTTTCATATAAACGTATTCCCCTGTTTTTCTTCCCGAACAATACCTACGTACTAAATTGCTCATATTTTCTACCAATAATAAAAAAATGGGCGCATACCTATGATATGATGTGCTGCTATACAGGGTGTTAGGAAAAGTAGTAAGTTCCTTTAAACCACGTGTTCTGTAGACGAAGTTATGAGGGCGCGGCTTACAGACAGACTGACTGACTTGACGAAATGATAAGGGTTTGTATTTGTAGTAGACTACGAAACCCTTAAAACGAATTATAGCTCTACGTGCATTATTCGGGAAGAAAACGGGGAATACATTTGTATGAAAAATCGCCGCTTGGGAATTTTTCTCTTGGAAACTTGTCACGCCTATCACTGAAACTGCAACAGATATTTTGTAACCGGATACTTCTGCCAAACCGTTGACGCCGTGTTTTAATCTGAATAAGGTGGAAATTCTCGTTTTTACATGCGATAAAAATCGCAGCAACGGACGTCAAATATGATACTGAAGCACAAGTTGGTATAAATATATTTTTCTACGTTTTTCAAAACATCAGTAAAAATTTACAGAAATTTTTTCGTACAAAAAAGTGAGTGCTCTTCAATTCGCCGCAAAAATAAAATAAAAGTATAACTGCTATCCGGAAAACGAATCTCTTTAATCTGTGTTCTTTTTCAAGCAGCTCTTCACCGCTTCGTGTGGTAAATTTTATAGCTCTATGTTTTGGAGTGCCCGGGTGTAATACAGTTTTGTACTTAGATATAATAACTGGGGATAGTAAAATTGTAGAAAGGAAGCAGGTCAGTCAGCCTATATATTATCGACTAGGCCACTAGTTCAGGACTATCTAATACGAATAGATTTTATGGAGATAGAACGAATAGAACAAACAGCAATATTATAAAATTTATTGCCAGCTACAGCTACGTTTTTGTTGATTTTTGTTTGAGTATTGTAATTTTGCAAAAGGTATTTATATCGGCTTTATTTTTCAAAACCGTACCCTCAATCCGGCTTTCGCATTAATCTGGCTTAACACACAACATGAAACATAGCAGTCGGTACTTTTGTACATCCGTGTCGGGCACTCAGGAAAATTAATTGCAGATGTCATACACATTCAGGTTTTTAGCACGAACATTGTTTGTGCAGGAAATTACGAAGACACGTTCAACCGTAAACCCCCCGCCGTAAGGTTCTCAGACGTGCTGCATGATTTTGCGGTATTTTATCCGAGCGGTCCTACTGAAGAATGAAGTTGTATAAAACCACAGGAAGAACGCCGAAGACGTCGCATCGCAGTGAGGCAGTCATTTGGCAAGAATACCGTCATCATTTCCCTGCCCTTATACCAATTTAGCAATTTGGGGTCCTACGCAATACGTCAATATCCTCTAAATTGTCTTGCAAATGGTTTTGGCTATGTTTTACGACCGGCCGCCTGCCTGGCGTCAACGCTGTTTGGAAACCAACGGTCGTTGGTGGCCCGAAAGTGGAATATTGCCATCACGGGGCCATGCAAAAATGACATATTAACTGTCAAATACAATTAAAGTGCGGCGTCATGTTGGCAGCATTGAAAATTTGTATGTAAATATTAAGGCGGCAATAATATTACATACAAATTTCCAATGCTGCCAACATGACGCCAGAGGAACTATAAAATGAAACGCACTATACCTACGTCGTGCGGCACGTGTGAGGTAAACCTAATCGCTCTGAAAGCATTAGCATATTAATGCATTGTGTAACAGGGAATTGGACCTTGATTTTAGCTAATGGTCTTGAGGTACTTCCCTAACTAGTGAAAATTTGTATCAGTAAACGAACGTGATAGAGCCCATTATGCCAATTAAATATCTTATTGCTGACCTACATTTTAAATTAGAAATAGCGAAAATTGGTAGGTTAGGAGAATCACTTAAAACTTCTTAGGAATGGTTATGAAATACAAACTGTTTTAATCTCTTTGATCAAACAGCGCCATTCAATCAAACAACTTTTGGTGCAATTCAAACGTTCAACATAGCAGCTTCTCGAAAAACCGCTGTTTAATTGAATAAGATCGTATCTTGGCCAACGCGTCGCTGGAGTCGTTTTGTTTCCAAGACAGAGTCTGCTGTAATCCTCCCTAACATTGATGGTCAAACTAGCAAATCGTAATGTTAATCAGAAGTCTAAGCATCGTCTAGCTGTAGTATACAACGTTGTCTTCAATCACTTGGCTAATAAACGTTTAGTCGAGTAGTTGATTGGTGACGTGCAATTAAAAAGCTCGCTCTGTAATTGAACAGCGTTTTTAACCAGTTGGCTGCGAAAAAGACATAGGAAGTTAAATAAAAATTCAAATGTCCGTAAAAGCGCGCCGCGCACGCTGCACTTGTGACATCCCCTCCATAGGAAGCACTCGGGACGCTTTCCAATGACGATGCCTGCTTAGGCCTTCAACATGGTTGCCTTGGCTTCTGACATTATTGCCTAAGCCACTGACATGGTTGCCTAGGCCTCTGACATGGTTGCCTAGGCCTCTGTCATGGTTGTCGAAGCCTCTGACATGGTTGCCTAGCCTTCTGACATGGTTGCCTAGGCATCTGACATTGAGGCGTAGACATCTGACTTGATTGCGTAGGCCGCCATCTCATTGATTCATGTCTAGTGACTCAAAAAATTAATATCTCGAAAACTACTTAACGTATCCAAGTAATTCTTTCAGTGACTTTTATCTTATTATACAGACTATACAAAAAAACTACATACACAGAAGTTTATTTTTGGTCTCTATCATGCAGAGAGCCAGTTAGAAGTATCTAGGAAAAATCATCAATAGTAAGTACCTACATGACAAGGGTTAATGTGTTTTTGCCTGCGAATATCTATCTGTTTTTTTATAATGTGCAAGATTCAAGATATTTATTTGTATTCATTTTTACAATAAAGTCAAATTTAAAATGAACAATAATCACACAAACACATTACAATAAATTAATTACTATGAATATAAATACTCTCTACTTACAAGCACTAAGTAGATTTCTAGTTTTCAAGCGATTCCATTAAATAACTTTCAAAACATCGTTAGCAACAGTTTGCAAACAAAATTGATAGGCAATGAAACAACCCAGTTTAACAAGAGAAACTTTATTTGATTGTTTAGCAATCGAACAAAACTTTATAGTTGTGCATTATTAGGATTGTGATGGAAATGCAATAAAGGTTCTGTCTGCATAAGTAACATTATGTTTGTATACGAGTAAGTACCTACTTATGTAAAACTCTCCTCCCGTTTTCTGCGTGTTTAAACACAAATCTTTCTAGAACCTGGTAGAGAAGGAATTTACAATATCTACTTAATATCTCATCTATAACTAAATGTATATCTTGTACTCATCGAGCAACGACGGGCCTTGTACTACGTCCTAATCTTTATCTATACGAATAATAAGACTGTAACAGATTGATGTCAATAATCAAGTAGTTTATATAGTTTTCAAAAGAACAGTTTTTTATAGTGTATTTCAGAAACTTGCAGCGACATCTATTGTCAAATATTCACGATGTTTGTTTGTATGCGATAATCTCGGAAAATATATATATATATATACAAGAAATTCATGAAAGTTTTTGTGAAGTGTAGCTACTAGCCCGGACAACATTTAGGATACATTTTATCGCGGGAAAATTGCAAGTAATAATGACAACTTTTATCAGAACTGGAGGACCAGCTAGTCTGATATAATCTTAATAAACTCGCGTGTGTATAGAAAGTTACTTATAATAACCCAGAGAAAGACAAAAATAACTCATTAGGATTTTAGGATATGAGGTAAACATAATAAATAGAAAAAACAGACATACAAATCGTGTAACTCTGTTTTAATAAATAATTGTTGAAAGTTTTCACGCCTTGTAGTACATACAGGATGAAACACAGTCAGCAGTCACGCGATCCGGCGATTAGAAGATAAGTAAGTAAACATTTACATAATAAGGTAAGTTTTAACAGCACAAGTTCTGCCACAAAACTGTTTGGCGGGAATCACTCGAAACGCTAAGCCATCGCTAAGCTAAACGTTTAGCGTTGTGTAACGCATGGGTTAGGAAAATGCGATTTTTTGTCTTATTTCCATACATATACGGTTAAAGTCATTGACAGAAACATCCGCTGGCGCAATGAGTATCGTACAACGCTACATCGACGAATAAGACGTTCTTTGTCAGATTTTGCTGTTTTGACGTTTTTATACTTTGAGATTTTTGACAGTAGCAACCCTGGCTATGTAATAAGTGCCAATCGGGAAAATCCGAAATAGGGCCGAGTGAACCTTCTGTAAACTCTCTATTTTGTGTGCTAGTACTGAGTGAGCCATCTGGTAAAAGCGCCCGCGCGCCGTTTTCCTAATTTGTGGGATAAGTATGTCAAACCGTTTGACATAAGTATGGAAATAAGGTGGAAATTCTGTATTGCCCTAACGCATGCGATAAGCAGAATATGCAGCGCTAAAATAGCGTAGCATCGAGAGTTTCGTGTAATTCCCGCCTTAATTAAATGTGGAAACTTGCCCTGATTCGATCTGCAAGTTAATTAAACAGGGCTGGACTTTATTACGTTTTCCTTTTACTTAGCTAAATAATTAGCAAATAGTCACGAACTGAAAATGTGCTTCTAATTAGAAGTAAATCTGATTTAAACTACAACTTCGTTTTAGCTGATGAAAAAAATATAGGTAGGTTTTAAGTAGATTTAAATTCATTTTATATAAATTTTATTTTACTTTAACAAGGTTACGATTATTATTTCCTAGATGATAATTTTAATTATAATCCCATAATATCTACTACATAGAAAAGTAAAAACACTGACACAAAAAGTTTCAACAGTAGGCACAGTATAAGTATTGTGTGTGTCTAACTTATCTTAGGTATGATAAAAATAATTAAAAAGTTAAAAATAAAAAAAAGAAAATAACAGTATTAAAAGCAGACGGCTTTCTCAGTATATAAATTTAAGATAATTTTTATTATTTATTAACATAATATATGTGTCTTGTCGGATGAGCGGAGAGTGTCGGAGAGAGACATATTATTATACCTACCTACAACAAGTAACTGCAGCCGGGCGCCGTCTTCCTAATTTGTGTCGGCAATGTGCGGTAGAAAACTCCATAATCTTGAATCGTGTGCCTCAATCACTTTCCGGCATACCTAAATAGACCAGAATCACTTCTCATAAACTAATACGCTATACATAGGTATCTTTTTCAATTTCCGCAAGAGAAACGCTTATCAATAATTCATAAAAGCCTCGAATTGATTGCTTCAGCGGGTTCCGTAAATGGTCCCCTCCTAATTCTCTATTAAGGAATATCCTGTCGTAATTACTTTCAATCCGATTCGAAATGAACACGCTCGTGTTTGTCAATAGATCTTCCTGTTCTCAATTAAAAACCGCTCAGTCGTGAACTTGAGGCTCATTATTCAGTCGAGGGCCGATGTGGCGTAGTGGTACTGTGACTGCCTGCTATGCAAAATGTTCCGGGATTGATTCGCGGTCACTCACTTGATATTTATCCCCAGTCTGGTTAGCAATTGCAGGCCCAACCAACTGATTGTCAGAAAAATGGTTCGTGCTTCGGAAGGCACGTTAAGCCGTCGGTCCTGGTTGCTATTTATGATGATTACTTAGACGGCGGTCTTTACACCAGTATGTCAGAGGCCTGCTACTTGTAATAGGTGGTCGGATCATTTAACGATTCAGTGTCCCACACGAAAAGACAGGGAGATTATTCGGTCTTTGCTCGTCTAACACAGGCCCACATTTGGGGTTTAATCTTGCGTAAATGCAATTTTTACGAGCAGAACTGGACCCTTTTTGAAAGCCATAATTCGATTAAGCGGCATTCAGAATTGGTATATAGGCACCACATCAACCTACCATTTAAGGGTCTAACTTATACTGGTTTTTCGTACAATATCTACTTAGATAAGCCAGTATAAATTGATCCCTTAAATGGGCATGTTATTAATAATATCTTTCTTCTTTCTTTTCGTGTGAGACACCGAGTCGTTCAATGACCCGATGAACCCTGGTTTCAGAGTTTTTCAACCGCCTACTGCAAGTAGCAGGCCTCTGACATGGTTGTGTAACGACCGCCATCATAGACAGCAACCGGGACCGACGGCTTAACGTGCCCATTCGAAGCACGGAACTATCTTACTTGCGGACAATCAGGTGGTTCAGCCTGCAATGTCCTAACCAGACTGGGAACAAATTCACAAAGTGATAAATATCAACTTTGTGAGTGACCCAACCGGGAATTGAACCCGGAACCTTTGCGTGGCAGGCAGGCATACTAACCACTGCGCCACATCGGCTGTCAATTAATATTATAATATCTACTCATATTTTGTGTAGATATTTTAGCTATAGATAGGTTCTATGGTATTTCTATCACAGACAGTACGACTTGTAATATATTTTATTTGACACGACAGACGAATCCTCCGATAAACCCATGAGGGATATTTCATATCCAAGTCATATTATCGCATCATAATCAAATACACGAAATATTTACAGTGAGAAACCTCGAAAGCCAAAGGAAAGCCGTAATCAAGACTGATCAGTATTAAAATACGTATCGTAATTTGTCAATAGCAGGCAAATGATCTTGTTGTACTACAATTTGTACACAATTTGTATGTAATATTTAAGTACATAAGTAAAATCCCGTTTCCCGAGAGAAAGTAGGTATAACAAATGGCGAGACAGGATGTCATAGACATATAAACCTTCCTCTTGAATCACACTATCTGTTACAAAAAATCCTTTGAGTAGTTTATGAGAAGTCAGCAAATTCCACGTCAGACAAAAAAAGGCAAAAAACTACTTCATTTTGTAATTTGAATTGATAACAGGAAAATATTTTGCGATAGATGTAAGACTGTAGTTATGTTAATTTGTTCTTATTACATACATTTCATTTAGATAATGGATTGGTACCTATACAAATAACCTGTGTGTGAATAATATATTATGCCACGAAAATTTCACACCTGCACACGTCATGATTGTTTAACGTGTGTAGGTGGAAAGGTTAATGATAGCATATTATTTAAGTTCTATATTTTTTTGAACCTTAAGTTATTGTTTCCGTTTAGGTACAAACAAAATCACGACCCCTAGCGCCTAAAGGTGGTACGCTTTGTGACGATAACTTATCCAGAGGAAAAGCTTTGAAAGAGGTTGTTTCTAGAATAGGCCCTCTGAACCTTCCTCTTGGAGAGAAGAGGGCGTTATAGTACGTTAGTTGTTATGTAGATGGCACTAGTAGGCTACTTTTGTTAGTAACAGTATCACAAGAGTGCTGAAAGTACTTATTTTAAGCACTTTCAGCACTTGTGGTACCTGAAATAGCCGAGAAAGATAATCACATCATATCAGGAATCGTGATTAATTAATAGTCAAACTTACAGATTTAGATTGTTAGTACTAACTATACGAGTAATAGCTTAGTAATCGAAAAGTGAAAAACTTCTTTAATTTTATAGAAACAAGAAATAACAGGGTTGTAGGTACGTACAGAAACATCAATTAGATATAGTCATTAGGAACTTGTTAAAAAGTCATTGCTCCCACGTTCTATTTTCAGGGATTTTATAAGTTTGGAAAGGGTATGAGTCCCGGATAACTCAAAAACCAGTGCTACCTACCTATAGCTAAAAGAATATTGTATTTAGAGCTCGTTATACGCTCCGTTACCAATAGCTTCCGTGCTCATATTTTGTTTTACGAGATATTTTTATAAGAACGTAAATTTCTTTTATATTTCCACCATCAGTAAAAAGAACGATTAAGATGCAATAAAACCAAGTGCTTTTTCTTGTTATTTGAAACAAATCTCCAGTGAATAAAACCCGAATTACATTCCTAACATAAAAGTTTTTCTGGTAGGCAAGTATAGATCGTAACTCACGAATGAGAATTTATCTTTACTTACATGTAGGTTGCGTAATATGCTACAATAGCGCTACAAAAATTAGCTAGTTGTGAAAAACCTAGGTATAAGAAAAAGTAGACAAAAATGATAACCGACCTTTCGAAAGGTTGGCCTCAGGTGCCTGAAATACCTGGAAACTTCCGCACGAGCTGCTGTTGGCAAATGGTTGAAAGATTAGGTACCTATGAATAAATAAGTAGAGTTTGCCGACATTGTCTACCGCTGCCTCCTTAATTGTGTGTAGGTAGATGTTCTATGTACCTAACCTAAATAAACGAAAAATTACTTACTTAGGACTTATCGTAAATAACGGAATGAATTTTGGAGTTTGAACTTGTAAGCTTTGTTTATGGCAGTTCATTAATTAGATGTTCTTAAGTAAAAAGTTTAAAGTAGCTGCCTTTCAAGTTGTAGAACAAAGGTCAAAACTTTTGTGCCCAAAGAGTCCTCTTGTAACGGCCGACATGATTCATTTTAAACGACTTTTAAATATAATTTTGTATGTCTGTCTGTGCACTAAGGTCTCAATTTTTGTTTTTCTTTTTTGTAGTTTATTAAATTTTATACCCAGGACGAATAAATGTTTTTGTTATCCAACTACACAAATTTTTAATGGGATCCCGTGCACTATCCCTATCTAAGTATGCGCTCACACGTAACGTCCGCTATTTCACAGCAACGCTAACGCCGATAGCAGTTTCGTCACTTCAACGAAACGACTTTCCCTAACATTTTGTTTATGGAACTACCTACATTATAATGATTATTTTTCTAAGAGTGCGCTGGGTTTCAGTCGACAAATCACGAGTGATTGTTGTGTCGCGAGAGAGCTGTTGACTGGAAGAGAGGCTCTTGAGCATCGAAAGCCTGAATGAAATTGCGTGCGTGCTTGTGGGTTTGAAAAGCCCCTGCCAGCCCGCAGACCCTTTTCGAGTGCGTTTTCAAGGCCCATTTTTGCTGTGTTCACTTTTTGTATCGATATCATTTTGTACCTGTCTGAATGGTCTCTCTCGTGAATCGAAGTCGAATAAAAATCAGAGAGTATTCTCAATTCACTTCAAGTGCCAAATTAAAATATGAATTCATTAGAAATTCAGAAGGAATGGAATAAAATGAAACCAGGTTGAGCGTTTTAGGTATCCCGCTTTTATATTCCTGGTAGCGTTCTAAGTAGTACTTGCTGGTACTTTAATATCCTGTAGCGATTGGGACAAACAAGCTAATATTTTATGCTAGATAGCTAGATATGGCCGGATGCAATGGATTGTAAGATATAATATAATAATCGATATAGGTAGGCAAGGAAGGACCGAACTGAATGTTGTCTCTACCTCTCCCAACAATCAATCGTTTTATGCCAACGTTATGAAGTGAACTATGTTTGCATGGTAAATGTTTACGTCGCTCTATTACGTAAGGAATATTTCTGCCAGTGGGTTGTATTATATTCTTTTCGGAAATGATTTTCTCCAGCTTGGAAAATTTGATTGAACATGACTTCGCGCTGAATACAAAGAATGTTATTATTATACTAGCTGGTGCCCGCGAACTTCGTTTCGCCAAGAGAAGTTTTTGAGCCGACAGAAGCGGCACATCATGCTAAACAAATTTTTCAATACAGACATTTTCGTATCTCTTAGGGCGCCACACACAGGGCGCGTATGCTTGACGTGCACGTCATCACGTGCGTAGAGATGACGTTGTATCGTATGGTGCACGTTGCACGTCACGCATACGGGCCCGGTGTGTGGCACCCTTTAATATTTTGCCGAGTTCATGGTGTTCCGTCACGTAGGTAGACAGAGAGTACCTCCAGTGCTGATAAAGGTTCTCACTAATCATAAAATATGATCAGAACGTTTATCTTCCACCATACCAAACATCTAAAAACATCGCTTAATTTTTGAGTGATTCATGCACAATTTTTACACATAATGGTATGTTTTCATTTTCGATGTTTGTCTCATGGTTATTATTTTATGCGTGATTTGTACGATTAGGGCATGCAAAAATAATGGTGATGGATGACGATGATGATGGAATAACCTGGAGAAACCCCAGACTACCGCCGATGTGAGTTTGTTACTGAAGGGGAAAGCCCACTTCGATCCCTCCTGTTTCAAAGTCTGAGCGCCTGAGTTAGGTACATCTTGATGATATAGGTAGTTGGCTACAGTACCAACACCGGTGTTCTTTTATTATTTTTATGTGAAGGAGCAAATCCGAGTTGACCCATGTCGAAGGATGCTTGTTTCTTTCTATTTCTTCTACTTACTTATTGCACTTCTGTTTTTGTTTTCTTATTAAATAGTTGTGTAGGTAATAGGTATGTATACTTTTTATTTATTTAGGTACCTATCTACCAAAAGTGATAGGCCTGCAGGAGCGGCCCATCAAGCTGTACATATTTTTTTGTAGCTGTTTCTAAGACACGCTATCGAAATGTTCTTTTGAAAACTATTGCAGGGGTACTTGACACCGACCTGTAACAGTTTTAATACATGTACATACAGATTTCTGTACTATCGCCAGCAAATCCACCTACCCATATAAGACACAAACTAACTGTATGCCCCGCCCTCATAACTTCATCATTTTCAATCGATCGACATCTTTGATGTGAAGATAGATCGTGTTGCTTGACACAAATTTAGAATGTTGGGAAAAAAATGTTTTTATTTTTTGGCGTAGGTACATGTGAAAGGAGGATAAAAATAACCATATGCTATATTAAGTAGGTTATCGTTAAATAGATCTTTAAAAATTAAGGCGAGGTTTTTTTAAAAAATATCACAAAAGTGATTCTGTCTCGAAGTATTTGCTTTTATGGGGAGTTTACTCTTCCTAAAACTATAAATATTTGAAAAAAAAATAGTTCTTAGTCTGAAGTTACCATAAAAACTATATCGGATACTGTATCCACGCAAGTTTTAAGAAAAATAAAAGTTTTTTGATTTGTGGTAGGTACGTAAGCATACTTACTACTGCAAACAAACCAGCAACGAAATTAGGTAACTTCGTAACGCTGATATTTAACATTGACTACAAACCCTATTTGTGGGCGTGTCTGACACGCTCTTGGCTGGTTTTTTATTTTGCTTTACTATTATGTTGGTACGTGTTCGAATCTCGACTCCAATATGGGAGTAAAAAAAAAACTGCAAATATTGTAAAGGGTGAACCAGTTCAAGAAACTTTTAGTAGATATCATAAGGGCGCAAAACTACACTTCTACGGCGAGGGCGCTTCTTTGAATTCAGAGCGAAGTAAGGGATTCTAGAGTAGAATCCCCGAAGCCAAAATATATTTTGCGCCCGAGTAATTCACTCTACTTTTCATCACGGTACCCTCTATGAGAAAATAAAAGGCGCCTCATATTTTATTGCAATGTTATACTTTCACTGTCACTTGAACTAATTTTTCAAAAAGTTAAATAAAATTCTAACTGTAAAAATAAATTAATAAATTGTAATTCGCGCGTATCTTTTTTTTAGTTCTATTAGGGACGCGCGACTATGGGCCGTTGTCCCATACAGCCTTTATTCGAACAATATTTGCGTTCTATTTCTTTGGCGCTGACTGAACATCAAGATGTTCTAAATTCAAAGTAGTTTTATTCGCATTTGTTGAGTTCTTTATTTAAAAAGTGCAAATAAAAGACATTTGCGGCGCGTTCTTTTCGAATAGATAGGATGAAAACAACTTTCCCCAAGAAACATAGGTAGTTCAAAATACGGGGTGTTAGGGACGGTGTAACGAAAACTTTGCAGGCGTGCTCAGACCATCAAACTGAACAACTTTCACTATGGAGCCAAATGGTGGAAATCGAAAAAAAAATCTGACCTCCCATACAAAATTTACGATCAGCTGACTGACTTTGTATGGGAGGTTGAAAAATTTTTTTCGTTTCCACCATTGGCTCCATAGTGAAAGTTGTTCAGATTGATGGTCTGATCATGCCAGCAAAGTTTTCGTCACACCGTCCCTAACACCTGTATAGGAGTAAAAAATTACTGCAAATATTTTAAGAGTGAACCAGTCCATGAAACTGAACAACTTTCCCCAGGGAACATAGGTCGAATTATGAAAAAAGAATTTGGACCTCCTATACAAATGAGCCGGCCGGTTCAGTTTGAATGGGAGGGCCAAATTTTTGTTCGTATTTCGACCTATGTTTTAGAAAAGTTGTTCAGTTTCATGGACTGGTTTAGTCGTAAAATAGGTGCACTTATTTTTTACCTACTGTAGGAAAAAATAATTGGACCTCCCCCAGCCGTCTCGATAGCCGACCAAGTTAAATTTGTAGGGAAGGGAAGGAATTTTTTTTCATTATTCGACCTATGTTCCTTGGGGAAAGTTGTTCAGTTTCATGGACTGGTTCACCCCTTGGAATAGTTTGAGTAGTTTTTTTTACATCTTATAGTAACTTATTCCTCTACCGCACGCAAGCACGCAATATCGATTTACGTGCAAACTTATTTCAAGTATAGTGGCAACCCCCCCTTTTAGGGGTCGAATTTTTTTAGCCTATAACCTGGTCGGTAATTTTCCCGACATTTTGGTATAATTTGCATCAAAATCGGTTCAGTCGTTTTCGCGTGATGCTTTCACATACAAACAGATAAACAAATAAACAGATAAACAGAAAAAAAATCTAAAAATTGCTGAAACGTGTTCTGTTATCAATTTTAAGTATCACCAAACAGTTTTTTTTCGAAAATCTTCTATGTACAGACTTTCGACCCTCTACAACTTTATTATATGTATAGATTGTTAATCCTTTCTGCTATCTTTGATCATACTTAATTTTGAATTGTTTTGAAAGTAGGTAGATACTTTCTTACCTAGTCGCAAAAGGACGGGATTAGGTTATTAAAGCGCTTTGGGTGGTATTAACATATTTCATTGATGTTCAAAATTTACTTTTAAAGTATTCTTTAGATATGAAAACCCTGTTCTTTTTCCGTTATTAAATTTGTTTTTGAATAATTAATTGTGTAATCACGACTACCTGGGCGAGTCGTCCCGTCCCGAACTCTGGAATCAGAAATTCAGCATTTTTATTGAATATCGGAAGAAAATTCAACAAATTCAGTCGCATAATTTGTTAGATCACTAATCAATATGTAAATGGGCTTTTAAGGTGGGACGGGGTTGGATGTGCGATTGGCAGTAAGTGCTTTCGGGTCGTTGAACGACTCGTTGTCCTACTCGAAGAAGAAGAACTCAGTTTTGTAGTGAGCATGTAAAAGAAATAATTTTTCCCTATAAGAGGCCCAGTTATGTAATTAAACTGATGTTTATTACATACGAGCAGAATAATAGACAGGTACCGACACGTTTGCAAATTAATGATTACGTGAAGAGTGTCTAACCTTTTCTTTTCAATAAGTCTGTCACGTGTCACATCACGAGGTCAACAGGGCTCGTGAATCCGTGATGGCACTCTTTTTCTATTTTGCGGCACCCGGCCGGCAGGTCTTCTATTCAATTACATGGACCATGAACGCACGCCCCATTCGGTCTTTTATTGACTTTAAAGGACACGTTTTTCACCAACCTTTCCGATCCTTTTACGTAGACAATTGTGTTCCAGGAAAATAACCCAGAATAATAGAGAAACATACGATTTCCCGTATTTACACTTTACTTTTATTTGAGTATAAGTGTTGATTTAACCCCATTGTCCGTCCTAATCAAATGTTTCAATGTACACACCTCACATAATTCAGCTTCTGGGTAATTTTACCTACTTACACAAATAACAATAAAATAATATGAGAGTGTTTAATAAGGCTCATTAAACTATACTTACTACCTACATGCCTAAGTTTATTAAATAAGGGGTTAGGTAAGTAGTAAATGGGTGGGTCATCACATCAATGTAATCATGATAAAATCACTTACTTATTCAACAAAAAAGCATTAAAGCTAAAGGCATTAGACTGTTGGTAGAGAGTGGGCAGTAAACACAACAAAACTACAAAACACGGGTCGGAAAGAATGAAAGGAAAGGAAATGAGGTTCCGCTTTTAATACCTACGAGGCAGGTCAAGTCATCGTCGTTAAAGGACTGTAATACTCTTACAGTTTTTCACGCTCGTGCGGCTACGCCAAGTGCCGCAAGCTGAGAAAACACTTGCTGTTTTTATTTTCTTCGTAATAATAATAAAACTTTACAGTCACTATAATGTTATCTTACACTTGTACTGGTTTATTATACAGGTAGTAAAAAATAACTGCTAATATTTGAAGAGGTGAACCAGTCCATCAATCGGAACAACTTTCCATGAAAGATACCTAGGTCGAGGAATTTCTGTTTCATTAATCTTTCACTAATCTAAAAAAAAAAAATTGAAAGATTTATTAACCTGATCTATAAATTATTTCTTGGTTCCTACCAAGGTACCTAGGTATATAAAGTACAAGCCGAAAAATACACGGTTACGTCCACCTTATTTTCATACGACTACGTATAGCATACGATTTATGTCAAACGGTTTGACAGACGTATCCTATGATTTATGTATGACGCAACGTTGTTCGATGGCGTTTGACATAAACTGTATTTTTCTATCTTTGCTCTATGTTGCTTTCAACTTCGCACTAATGCTGTGTTAGCTAATGTGTGTTAAGTAACATACTACACTCTGAAGAATTACTTTTAGCTGTTTAAACTAGTTAGTTTTAGTTATTCAATCCTTAAGTAAATAGTTTTAAGTAGAAATGGACCGCGAGTGAATATTCTCTGTATAATGGTTTTTGAACTCAATATTTTAGGTTGCATTAATTTGTTCCAGCAGAGTAGGCCTTAATTATCAGGACTTAGCTAAGACTTAGCCGAGACACACAAAAGTTTGCGCTTCGGTAAGCAACTTTGAGTTTTGCCAACGTCACATATTTGTTAAATGCGACGAACTCAGTTACAGTAATTTATTTCAATGTTATGTGAAAAGTGATAATATTATATTATTTTTACGTTATTCATCCTATTTAAATTTTGTATGACATAATAATAAATCTTAAGAAGAATAGCTAATAACTACTTATTCAACTATATACGCTTCTAATACAAAATATTTTGATTAATGACACAAAAAAGAATATAAAATTAGTCCTCGAAAGGTCCTTGGTCATACTGTATGTAGACAAAGGCCATAAAACTACTTTACCGCACAATTTTAGTCTAAAATTAGACATCCCTCCTGTATGCTAAATTATGTACTTAATTTATGCACGTGTTAACTAATAAATAACTCAAGCATGCGACCTAGTTTCATCTATAACCTACACCCAACACTAGTACGGAACTGTAGGTAGGTATTAGTTCTCTCTAGTTCGAAATTATGCCTGTGTTAGATTTTAAACAGAAGAGTTAGGTATCAGCTAAAAACTATCAGCTTAAGTACATATATCTATCGAACTATAATGGAGAAAGAAAATTACATTCATAGAATTTGGGTTTAAAATTATTATTTGATGATTATTATTGAAGTAATGCTCCAAATTGGGGATCTTGTTTCAGTCTGTCTTGAAATATTTATTTACTCGCCCATTAATTAGCGTCGTAAATTTTCGTTAATGTCTGCGCCATAATATTTTTTATTTTCTTTTACGTCATTAGAGTTTTTTGTGGCCTGTCATGATCAGAAAACTAAGAAATAATACCCAATTATCAATTAGTGGTTGCTTAATTACATGAAGTCAAATATGCTCATGCATGATGTCACACTATTATGAAAAATCTACGAGTAAGTTGTAGACTTGGGAAAACATTTTAATTACTCAAGTCCTTTTCATTCGGCAATAATAATTATTATTATTGTTAGGCTGTGTCGTCGTAATAATAGTGACATAGGTAATAATATTTCTGCCTCGAAACAAAACTTCACTGTGGCACGAGAAAACGAGTTTTATTTTACCAAAGTGCCGAGTATTTTAGATGAATCTAACCAGACGGAAGATATATAATAGTCTTTATTGTGAACCTCACACTGGCACCGAATTCCGCTCCGGATAAGGAGCGATGGCATCCTCTGATGCGGTTGTGGAGGCACGGATCTGGACTATCGCTGAAATCAATGTATTTGAAAAATATTCCGTGTTATAACAAAAAAGTTTGGCGCGAATTGAGACAGTGATTAAATTAATTTTCCGTAAGATTTAACGTTGTCAAGAAACTTAAACAAAATATAATTTTTTTTGCATTAAGAAATAGTAGTACCTATGTAAATTTTGTGTAGTACAGAGCGAAGTGCAAAAGTCAAGATCCTTCGGACATGCCGTACCCGTGTACCTACTGAGATGCGGTTTCAGTGTTTGGTACCATGCAAATTTTCTATACAAATCAAGATTGTGTGACTACAGTTTAAAACCGAATCACCGCACACCGGAGCGTGGTGTGGATCAGTGTGAGACTCGCCTATATCATTGACTCGTCTCAGAGGAAATTTGCTTCTTCTGCACAAGTTAATGTTGTTGGCGTGATAGAGAGCTCGCCCTGAGGGATTATAAAGATCCCTAATAATTATATTCCTGTGCCTTTTCCTTGGGAACAAATAAAATAGAGGTCCTATAAAGGCAACATTTTAGCTTTTGTTTTATGGCCAGACAGGTCATTTGTGGCCCAATTTTTGTTTTCACTTTTTGTGTAAATTTTCTTTTAGTAAATGTTAGGGTTTTCGAATACCCGACCAATTTTGATACCCGGGTATCGGGTACGATTTTTTCAAATACCCGGTTATACCCGGGTACCCGGGTATTACTTTTTGAAGTAAAAATGGTTAGGTAATTAGGAAACAAAGATTTAAAATTTGGCTGTATTCAAAACGGCTACCTTTCAGATAAAAGATAGTGGCAGCTAAAAAGTGGGAATAAGTAATTTATTAAGACTAACACATAAATACATTGTCCACTACGCAATATAAAAAGCGAGTTTGCTAGAAGGCATTATGAAAACATTGCTCCTCGTATCTATAATAGATGTATTAAGGCAATTAGCAATCTTTTATCTGCGTCGAATTATCAAGCAAAAAATAAGATAGTATGTTGGCTCAAAACTTTAGACTACCTATTCTGCTGCAGAAAGTCTACTTGAAAAGATTTGCTAGCTCAATTTCTAGTGGTATGACCCGATCCCAAGATAACTATTAACTTATCGTAGGGCTAGAAATTGTTGAACTAAACTTTCAATTTGACTGAGAGGTAACAAATAAATTAAGAAACATATAAACGGCTTGAATACACTACTTTTAAGATTTTATTGCAACTTAAATTGTTACTCCTCCTATGTATGGATAAACTTGTATTGTACTGTATAATATGTATACGTCTTGTGCTGCTGCTCAAATTCTTGTGGTATAAATATAACCGATCCCAAGATGAAATACTCGCAGGGCAAGAGCTTGAGTTTGAATTGGTAGTTGTTACTATCATGGTGAGGTTTGCACATATTGCTGATTACTCTTTTTTTTGTAGTCATTTTTACATACAAGGTTATACACAAGGTTAAACATATTATAAGTTCTGTTTTACAAGGGTCCGTTACTATTGTCAAAATACTAGTACTTATTGAATACTTTAATAAATTGGGGTAAGAGCCTGGTGATTCGTAATACGGGACCTCCTAGTTCGAACACCAGTCTTTCACAAAGGCATATTGTCATCACATCAACATAATATTAAGTACTCTTATGTAAACCTGTAAAAGTACCTTTGTGAAAGAAAATAAATGATTTATTTATTTATTATTCAGTCTCACTTTTCATTACTGTCGGTTTCACTCGCTTCTATTAGTTTTCACGTGGGAATGAGATAATTCTCGGTGGTAAAAAGTATCTACCGTATATTACTCCAGGATAAGTAGAACCTAACTTTCCAAAGGTGAAAGAATTCTTTTAATCATACAAGTACTTAGTTTTTGAGCAAATTCCTTATATTACAAATCTGCAAAAATGCCCATAGAAAATAATACAAATATTTTACTTAATCGATATACAGCCCGCATGAGCTTACAGATGTATAAACTCAACTTGTTAAAACAAATAATATTCTTAAAAATATAACGATATCCCTTAATCTTTTCTCTCTTTTGTATTTAATCAGTCTATCCATCTCTTTTTCTCGGGTACCCGGGTACGGCCGTCGTTTGTACCCGGGTACCAAAAGTCTGAAATACCCGGGTATACCCGGACCCGGGTACCCGGGTAGAAAACCCTAGTAAATGTTGTAGTTTGAATACGGTATATATCGTCATCAATAATGATGTCATGTTACTCGCAATAAAACATAACTTTATATTTATTTAATTGCTTTACCTCAAATTCCAGAATTATCTAGAAATAATAACGAAGAAGGTTTTTGTCTTTGCGAAAGGTTTACAAGTATTGTAGAAAATGGAAGGATGTAGCCTCTAAGAAAGAAACGTGATTTATGTATCGGTACATAAGTTGTCACATTCACATTTGCCTAAAACCTCCACGTTCGATACGTATAAATTGTAGAACTGTAGCAATTTTCTACGGCGTAGCAAATTGCTACGAATAAAATAAGTGAATGTCCATTTTCATAACGTTTTGAGGACGTAACTATAATAACCGTGAATTAAATATAGTGTGTTTCTACTAATATTATTCAAGGTTCCCTTCTAATAACAGGCATTAGGAAGGGTATTTTAATAAAAGTATGACATAACATTGCTGTCATTCTAACGACTATGTGATAGATAAGATTAAAGTTTTAATTAATAATTTTTTATTTTTTATTTTTCTTTTAATAATTTTTTATTGGATCACCAACAGTTTTTACAGTTTGGGGACACAAATTAATGTTATACTAATAAACCAATTACAGGTGTTCACAAATGTAATCATAATCAATCATCCACATAAACGAAGCCAGCGGCTAGTCAAATGCAGGAATATTAGAAAAGTAGGCAATCTTATAAAGGTAATGAACTTAAGATCAACCAAGTTTTACCAATTAAAAATTAGTGATCCCCTTTGTTTTATTCTTTTAATTATAAAATAACAATGAATTACTAACAAAAGTGTCTTAACTAGATCTATATTGACTCTTTCTATTGAAACAAAAACAGCCTCGTGATTTTTTTTCATCTAACGTTAATTATTGTTGATTGAACGCGCGTTAGGTATTTAACTTGCTGGCATCGGTGTAGATATATCAAATTTTGTAGTCATTAGGTACCATTTTACTACCAACCGTCATATGCTTCAAAACCTGTAATAACGATGTCTAATAGTAATTTCAGAAAAACATGGTTGAATTGAGAAAGGGTAAATTCGGTTACAAACAAAACAAAAAGGGGCTCCTTTTTGTTCCATTGCCCTCAACCCTAAAGACTCCACTAATATTCTATCTCTGAAAAACTGAGCATGTACTCAGGGGCAATTTTTCGCTCAGTTTCGTAAAAACTGAGGTACAAGATGGATTTCTCCAAGACTTTGTAATTTAGGCCTAATGGCGGCTATTGTTGCGGCCTAAGCTCGGATTCGCACAATCCCCGCATTAGGCCACGTCTCTAAACAAAGGCTGTGTTTCCCCTTCAACCTTCATGCCCAATATACACGAGGCTAGTTTTTTAGATATTTCATATGCTACAAGAAGTATTCGATAATAAAAAATTGAGAAGTATTGTAATGTGTAAGGGACAGCTCTTCGAATACTGATGGTGTATCTAGAGCATGAAACTAAACATCTATCTATAGCAATAGAAAATTTATTGACGTCCTATGAAACTAAACAATTTCCCATAAATTATTGTTCAGTTTCATGGTCTGACTGCATCTTATCAGTAGGTATTTGGAGAGCTGTCCCTCCCTTCTACCCTGTATAGGTAAGATTTCCGGTAAATCAACTTTAGCAATTAGAAAAACGTCAGTAGCAGCTTGAAAACTAGCCCTACTATTATACCTCAGAAGTGTGGGGAAGGAGTGGAGCGAATAGTTCTGCAACAATTCGATATAATCACTCTTGAGTACATTTTGACAACATGTAGCATAGTACCAGACCGACGTAAAACAATTTGGTTAGATATAATTATCGTTCCGCCTTCGTTAGATTCTCAGAATATTTTAATTATAACCTAGGTAAATATTGATTTGATATTATTACATTTAAAAAAATGTAGGCTAAGGTAATACCATACCATAACAGCTATAACAGTCCACTGCTGGACATGGGCCTCCCCCTATCGGGGGGTATTGCCATACTCACCACGCTTGGCAGGCGGATTGGCGAGCGCAGTGCCAAGATGTTACATTTACAGGGAACGCTGCTGTCCATTCCCTGGATGAATATCCCTTAGTCGCTTTTTACGACACCCACGGGTAGAATTGGGGTGATGCTATTCTAAGCCGGCATCACACGGCACAGGCTAAGGTAATATGAATTGGAAACTGATTTCTACGGCAGAAGGTCTCATAGCTTTTATCTTAATTGAGGTAAGTTTTCAGTACAGTTAGAAGTCTTGTATAAAACCGATTGCCAAAGCCAATACCTATTTAACAAATTGACCAGCTGCTGATTTGACTTAACTTTTAATCAAATTAATCGGTTGATAAAATATTGAATCGAAAATAATATTTCTGCGAAGATTTATGGAGCAACTTCTCAGCTTTTCTGATTGCGCTATATTGATGAAACATGATCAAAGAATTCAATTAATTTGAATATTTGGGAAAAATTCTGCTAAATGACTTTGAATTTACATTAAAAATTAGCTTTAATAAGTCTAATAATAAAACGCGGAGCTCAACAAAAGCATTTTATAAACATGTATGTATAACACGCGTACAGAACAAGGATAACATATTATATTTGATTTCAAAACCTTGAGCTAAAATAACAAGGAAATTAAGTAGACACGTAGGTATACCTACATTCCTTGATACAAATTGGATTTCATCCTTATTGCTACGAGTTATCAGAACCCATAATAAAAATTTATTAATAAAATCGGTTCGAAATTAAAGATAATAAAGGAACATGTTTTTTCATCAAGCAGCGGCATTTTCAGAAAAAGTTTTTCGGGCAAACAATTTTTTGTGTTACTTTTACGATGGAATTTCTGAGTTCGGAGAAGTGCTTTGTAGTGAGCCATTTTTGTCAGTTTCAGGGTTAAATGAAATTAATGTAACTGAAGGTCAAATTTGGGTCTTTATACATTGAAGCTTTGAATAACCGTCGAGTGACCTATCTAACATACGATTCATTAGAGCGAGAGTACTCCTTTCAGCCCTTTACCTTGCAAAGTTCACTAGGCCGAAGGGATGACATGTCACTCATGACGAAGGTTCCTTGAGAAACGGCCCTATTGACTCACAAGACCTTATTGACACGGGCAGATATAAATAAGAAACTTTCTGATACCCGCCACGTATTTATACTCTTAACCTAATTCATGTAGGGGAATTTATTGTCAGTCGTAAATCAGAGCTGCATTCTGTAGCAGATTTGTCTAAAGCGATCGTGAAAATGCCTCAATCGATGTGCACAGCAGAAGTCGTAAAAATGGGTATTTGATGGGTAATAAAATTCAAAGGGTATGAGGTCATCAATGCGATCGGGCATTGGATGTTACGTTTTGTCAAAATGGCACGATATTCTAATTGTTCGAGAAAAAATGAGTTTGATTGATGTTTTGTGTCTTGATTGATAGCTTTACCTCAATACCTAAATGAAACATTATTTCATGGCAAGACAAACACAAATGTAACGTCCATTTGTGTGTTATTTATGCGCTGTAATAAGCATACGTTGGGACAATACGAATTTCAATCTTATTTTCATACATACATGGTTTATTTCGAACTATTTGACAGACACATCCATCAAAGCAGCGTTGCGCGATATTTTTGCGCTAGCGGATGCGTCTCTCAAACCGTTTGACATAAACCGTATTTGTATGAAAATAAGGTGGAAAATCGTATTTTTCAAAAGTAACGGATAGTGCTGAGAAAAAATAACGCACAAAATATCTAAATAACAACAAAGTAACGCATTTTATGTGTGTTTCTCGCCTCACACATGGCTAATTAAGACATTTTTGAATAAAGATAAATTTAGATGCTCTTAAACCTTTGAATGGGTCTGGAGATCTTAATTAAATAGGTTTGCAACAAAGTTTGTAAATTGTGTGAATATTTCATGAAAGACCTAAAGATCCTAGCTGTTACATTTCAGATACACAAATCGATTCAAATCAAAGACGTATTTGCTTTGTATGGGTAATACTTGGGTGAAGTTCCTAAAATTATGCGTTTCATATGGTTTTTAATGAGAGCCCGGTATATTAGGTTCTATATTGATAGCGAAATTATTTTATGGAACATGTCCTGTACAATTCTCGTAGCAACATATCTAATTAAATACTTTTCATCTGAAAACAGTATTTACTTATGTACCTATTTATTATCTGCCCCAAATATAAATAATTCTTTGTTGAGAGGAGAGGGTTAGGGATTTCCTGCTTACTTGGGTCTTTTGTCTAAATAATGGATTATGGAATTTTCCGTCTCTCTGTTCATTGCATATTAATGGCTTTGTTTTTATACTTTAGAAAAAATAAATAAAAAATTTACGTTTTAGGAAAATAAGTATTGAAGCAAGTGATAGGTATTGTAGCTTATTTAAATTGGAACGAAATTATAAAAAAAACAGTTAGATACCGTATACCTACGTATACTCGAGTACAATACAAACGTACCCTAGGAATAACCTTGCCATAGCCTATAATAATAGTTAATCGTAAGTAATTAAAGTCTGTTTAAGTAATCACCTTGAATGAAAATGAAAATTTACTAAATTGAAATAATTGCGCGCTAAATTAAAATATGCCTACTATTTCTTTCAAGTCAAATAATTTGCCTATATGTAAACCTTGATACGCTATTAAAGCAGTAGGAGTTAGTGTAATAATATGGATAGAGGGTAAGTAACTATTAAGTATCTAGGTTACTCCTTGATAGGCGTTATTGGGAGCCTTAATAATTAAGGATCACGTATTAATTTTGAATACGTTAAACCGGGAGCTCTAAATACATTCCACAAACAGAAAAACGTCGTAGTTCGTAGACCTAGAATCACTAGAAAGGTCTCCCTCGGACGCAGCGTTGTCAACCTCAGGACTCTTTTGATGTGTTAAATCCTTTCAAAACGCGCTTTTCCGTTCGATTCCGACCCGGGCTGAATCACACTACCTAATGATACGTTTGTCGCGCATGTTATGTACACTCTACACGGCTCTATATTAAGTTTAGGTTACATAGTAGTTTTCCTTAAGTTTTCCACTTTTCATTTGTAATATTAATAGCTTTTAGCTTTAGTTCGTTCTAAGAAAAACCTCATCTACGCTCCGGCGACCGGGAGTCGAGACGCTAGCTGGCATTCCAGACAGATAAGCGGCCCTGCGCCTGAGCGTCGATGCACTAGCTTTAAGTTTAGTTTTAATCGGGCTTTTGAATTATGAACATGTAATTCAGTTGAATAAAATTATTTTTGTGAAAATTATATTTTTTTAGTGAAAGCTCTCTTAACATACAAAACTGGCGCAGACGGTAGGATCGCGCTGAGCTGGACAACCGAAAATCGTGTTCAGTGTCCGTTTTAACGGTTTACAGTGCGACCCATTTTTCCTTAAAAATTGACTCTAGATTTTTGTGGAAGCTGTGACGCCCTGAGGGGGAAACTTACCTTCGTGGGACTAATTAAGATGATTGGTTTGCTGATAATACTGTGAGTACGCTTGATTGAATTATTCAGGTCATAACTTTTCATGTCCTTTTCCTTTTTACCAAAAATTTTGTAATAGGTACTCGTATTTAAAAGTGAAGTGAAGTGAAAGTGACTCTATTGCGGTAAAAACAAACTGATTTCTCGTAAATTCGACTGTATCGTACAGTCTGTTTCTTTCTGGGTTTTGTTTTTCGGACAGTAAAATCTAAAAATGGCAGAGCCGTTGCAGCTTTTTAATGCTGCCCTGAAAATTGTGCCAGATTATAACGGAGATGTAAATTCTTTGCACAGATTCCTTAATACTGCAGAGAGTGTGGTACAGCAGTATTATGACGTAGTTAATGTAGACAATTTTCAAAATGTGATTGTTGTGAATGGAATTATCGGAAAATTGCACGGGAAAGCTCTCGAAGTCATTGACCTAAATTCTGCTAGTACTTGGGACAGAGTAAAACAAGTATTAATTGAAAATTTTTCGGACCAAAGAGACGAAAATTCCTTGACCCGCGACCTTGTTAATTTACACCAAGGCAATGAGAGCCCCCAGCAATTTTACGATCGCTGTATTAATTTGCTTACAACTTTGATTAGTTATGTGAATATACATAATAACGATGCAGCTGTTATCGAATGCAAGCGAGTATTTTTCACAGCTCAAACGTTAAAAACATTTTTAGCAGGCCTAAAAGAGCCTCTAGGCTCCACTATTCGCTCGATGCGACCTACTACTCTCCCCGAAGCCCTGCAATACATAAAGGAGGAAGCTAATATAATGTACTTGCAAAAACGTAACCAACCACAAGTGCAAACCATAAATAAACCAAACCAAAATTCAAACCAGAACTTTGGATTTAATATGCAGAGACCTACCCCTAACTGGTTCCAGCAAAGATTCAATAACGCAAATTTTAACCAAAATCGCCAATTTGGCAACCAATACAACCAACAAAATTTCAGACCAAATTTTAACCCGAACCGATTCAATTCCTACCAGAACCGTCCCAATTTTAATCAGAACCGTCCTAACTTCAACCAATACCGCTTTAATCAACCACAGCAAAATAAATTCAATTATTTTTACCAAGATCCTAACATCAACCCAAAACCAAAACCTGTGCCAATGAGCGGTATCTCTATGGCAAACAATAATAACAACAATAACGCTCCCAGATTCATACCTAACCCCAACTATAGGCCACAGCAATTAAACCCTCATTCGCCAAACTATTTCCAAAATGTTGGGTATTACCCAGACTTTGCTATTGAGGAGGTACACCACAATGAAACATCGTTGGATGTGGTTGATGATTTCGATTATCCTGAACAAGGTTTCTATGACGAATACCCTTTCGAAAATTTACCAGTAGAATACGAAAAGCCTTCTGCTGACGTCGCGATCCCCGAAAATTTAGAGAACCCAAATTTTTGCGAGGCTCCGGATCAAAATCACAAAAAATAATACAAATAAATCTTCATTCTAAAAGGAAGTTAGCATACATTCAAATCAGTAATCCCCCACTCAAGCTACTAATTGATACAGGGTCTAACAGCTCCTTCTTATCGCCAGAAGTAGTTGAAAAATACTACTCGCATTTACCTCTAAATCACGAACCTTTTTCGGTCACGAATCTACACTGTACGACTCATCACCAATTCACCATTGATCTACCTATCTTTCGTGAATTTAACACAGATAAAATTTGTAAATTCCACGTTTGCAAATTTCATAACGTATTTGATGGTCTGCTCGGATTGGACTTGCTACATGACCTCAAGGCAAATGTCATGATTTACAAACGGCAACTTGTGACAGAGCATGCTGTTAACCCAATTTTGATATTGGAAAGCGACACCAACACTCTTTTTGAAGCTCTGGTCAAGGCCAATAGCACCACTGCTTTGAAAATCCCTGTAACTGTGAAAGAGGGAGAAATTTTCATACCGGAAATGACCTTCAGTCAATGCATAATGCCGTCATTAGTAACGCGGTCGGACAAAGGCTATGCGTATGTCGAGATTATCAATCCTACCTGTAACGACACCTTTGTGAGCCTTACATCCCCTATTAAAGCAACACCTCTTGAGAAGAACTTCGAGTTTTTTAACTTTGAGACTTTATCCCCAAAAGCAGAAAATATTGAGACACTTATTAGAACTGACCACATGAACAGCGAAGAAAAAGCAAAAATTATAAAACTGTGTAAGGAATATAGCGATATTTTTTACAAAGAAGACAGCCCGCTGACGTTTACGAACACTGTCAAACACAGAATTATAACGTCAGACGAAGTACCTGTGTACACAAAATCGTATAGGTATCCTTATGTACATAAAGCTGAAGTCCAATCTCAAATTGACAAAATGCTTCAACAAAAAATTATACAACCATCTGAGTCTCCGTGGTCATCACCAATCTGGATCGTTCCAAAAAAGCAGGACGCATCTGGGAAACAAAAATGGCGGTTGGTCGTAGACTACAGGAAGCTAAACGAGAAAACCCTTAGCGATCGCTATCCAATTCCAAACATCTCTGATGTTCTCGATAAATTAGGCCGTTGCCAGTATTTCACGACACTTGACCTGGCTAGCGGGTTCCACCAAATTGAAATGCATCCGGACGACGTACAAAAAACAGCCTTCACAGTAGAAAACGGGCATTACGAGTACTGCCGTATGCCTTTTGGGCTGAAAAATGCCCCATCAACATTCCAAAGGGCTATGGAAAATGTGCTTCGTGGTCTTATCAACGATATCTGCTTAGTGTACATGGATGATATTATCATCTTTCGACTTCCTTGCAAGAGCACATTATAAACATCGAAAAGTCTTTCAAAAGCTTAGAGAAGCCAACTTCAAAATACAGCTCGACAAGTCTGAATTTCTGAAGAAGGAAACAGCCTATTTAGGCCACATTGTTACCCCTGCTGGTATCAAACCTAACCCGGACAAGGTTCATGCTATCAAAAACTATCCTGTCCCGAAAACGCCTAAAGAGATAAAATCCTTTCTTGGTCTTTTCGGGTACTACCGGAAATTCATACCAAATTTTTCAAAATTGACTAAGCCCCTTACATCTTGCCTAAGAAAAGGTGCCAAATTGACATTGATAATCCAAAATACATAAATGCATTTCGAGTTTGCCAAGAAATTTTGATGAATGACCCCATACTAAGCTATCCTGATTTCGAAAAGGAATTCAACCTTACCACAGACGCCTCCCAATATGCTATTGGTGCTGTTCTGTCGCAAGGGCCTATCGGTTCTGATAAGCCAATAGCGTACGCGTCCAGAACTCTGAATGATAGCGAAGTCAACTACAGTACGACGGAAAAGGAATTGCTCGCTATCATTTGGGCAACGAAGTATTTCCGACCTTATCTGTTCGGACGCAAGTTCAAGATCGTTACGGACCACAAACCGCTTCAATGGCTCATGTCTCTTAAAGAACCTAATTCTCGGCTAATAAGATGGAAGCTTAAGTTAGAAGAGTTTGAATATGACGTCGTTTACAAGCAAGGAAGGGCAAATACAAACGCAGACGCCTTATCCAGAGTGACCATTAATGCTCATGAGACAGGAACACTTACGGATGACGAGAAGGCACCCAACACCCCAGAGCTGATTGATGACATCTTATCACTTATTGGCAATGTTTCGGAAATACCTGACGTTGCAAATCTGGAAATGGATAATGATCATAATGATACAGTACATACCAATCTGGAACAGCCTATACTCGAAATCCCCATAGCTGAAAAATCAGTAAACACACATAAAAATCAAATTTTTATCGATTTTGTTCTGCATTCACCTTCCAAAGTTACTATCAAAGAGATATTTCCGGGGAAAATCGTATTAAGGCCCAAATTAGCCTCAATAATTTTACTAATGACACCATTGACTTATTCAAACATTATATAAGACCAGATATTCAACACGGTGTTTGGTTATCAGATTTCAGTCACTTACCAGAACTTACCAAAATTCTGCAGGAAACCTTCAAAAACTCAGCCTATGATCTCATTTTCTGTGAAGCAAGGGTGGACGATATTACTCACGTGGATGAGCAATATCGTTTGGCTAGGGCTTATCACGAAGGGAAATCAAACCACCGGGGAATACTGGAAACTGAAAAACAAATAAGAAGAAATTATTACTGGCCAAACATTTCTAAAACAGTAACTGAGATTATAAATAATTGTTCTATATGTCAGGAAAATAAATATGAAAGACGTCCAAATAAACAAAGTCTCCAGCTAACACCAGTTCCAACTAAACCATTCGAGATTGTTCACATGGACACTTTTCAAATAAAAGGGCAAAAATTCCTTACCTTGATTGATACACTTTCAAAATACGCCCAGGCGTATTCTCTCGAAAGTACGACAGGAGTGAGCGTCATTAATGCACTTACAATATGGATGACACACCATGGCTTACCCTTAAATATTACCGCTGATCAAGGTACGGAATTTAAAAATCTGCCTCTGAAGGAGTTTGCTGCCTTACATAAAATTAATCTTCATTTCACCAGCGTCAATAATCCGCAGTCGAATGGCGCTATTGAGAGGTTCCATTCGACTATAACAGAACACATTCGCCTACTCCAGGAAAAGCATAAACAATCCTCCATAACAGAATTAATGTTGTTTGCAGTCTTAGCTTACAACAACTCTATCCATTCTAGCACGAACAAAAACCCATTGAAATAGTTAACGGCCATCTCGATAACAGGGACCCTTTGACCTGCAACTAGAAAAACAATGTCTTCAAAATTACGTTAGTAAGCACAAGGAAATGACAAAGGACTTATATGCAAAGATTAATGAGAGACTAAACTCAGGAAATTAGCTACAATCAACAAACGTAATGAAACTTTAGAAGCACCCCTCGAATACGAAGAAGGGCTTGCCTTCTATTCTAAAAATCCCCTGGCTGCCCGTCACAAAGATCAACCACGTTACCTGACCAGAAATGTTACTAAAGATTTAGGCATCAAAGTTCTGGATGCAAAAGAACAACAATATCATAAACGTAAAATTCGAAGACCGCTGAAAATGCAACATTCCTTGTTACAGGACGATGACGAGCTGCCAGGCAGTAGCCGAGGAGACAATTCTGACACCGATAACGACTAATCCTGGAATTTTGCCGTTTAAATTAGGTTCAGCTAAAATTCAAAAATCTAACCACATTTTCCTACATTTCATAGATTTGGATCCCTTAAGAGATAACATAAGAACTATCGAAAGCCAAATTTTATCCCTAGGTGCACTAGTCGGTGACCTTGATCATGATTTTAGGTTTAGGTTCATAATTTTAAATAAGTATGTTAGTGATAGATACGGAAGTATTAAAGATAAATATAACTCTTTAAGTAAGAATAGATTTAAGAGAGGCCTCATAGACGGCTTGGGCTCAATAATACACAGTATCACTGGTAATTTGGACCAAGAGGACGCAAAAAGGTATGACAGTGCTATAAATATTTTACAGAAAAATCAAAATGAAGTAGCCCAACATGTTAACCAAGCAATAACATTAAATAAGCAGTTTTTGGAGAATTATAATAAAACATTTTCAACTGTTGTGTTAAATCAAGAAAAAATTAACTTGAAAATTTCTGAGATCTTACGGCAAGTTAATGTTTCACAGCAAGAATTTATTAGTTTTGTAAAATTAGACAGCGCATATAAATTACTCGAGATTAATATCCAAACCATATTTGAAACCTTGTCAGACCTTGAAACAGCAGTCTCGCTTTCAAAAAACCACATAGCTTATCGGAATTTAATCTCATTTTCAAATATTGAATATTTCATAGAAGTTGTACGTAAATATTACAGCCCCGAACAGTTGATTTCCTCTGATGTTTCAGAATCTCGCCTCTTTTATAGTATTTTAGATGTAAGCTCATATTTTAGTGATAATAAGTTAGTTTTTGTTATTAGGATACCTATATTTTTTAAGGATCGTTTTACATACTATAATTTGTTCCCAACTCCTACCACAAACAATACTATCCTTATCCCCAATAAATCCTATCTAGTTATGACTGATAATGCGTACCAGTATTTGGAAAGGCCATGCCAGAGAATAGAAAGCCTTTACTACTGCCAGGGAGAAGCATTTTCCCTGGAATCAAAAGCAAACCCAGACTGCGTATATACGCTGATAACGTCCCAAAAACTGCTACCACAATGCCAACACCATCGAATCAAGATCGACCAGGAGATATTTGAGAAAATTAATGATCAATACTACGTTTTGATATCGCCCCACTCTACCAGGCTCCACATTGACTGCCACCACGATGAATACCTGAAAATAAATGGCGCATACCTACTCAAGCTTCCGGAAAACTGCACTGCTTCAACTGGAAAGGTGACCTTCACAAACATCCACAATATGTTCAACGGTGTACCTGTCAAGCTGTTTACTTTCACAATGGAAGAGACAAGGATCAAAAACCCGCTTCAGCCCCTGAAACTCGACAACGTAAACCTAAAAGAACTTCACAATACGATCGGACTAATCGAACGAGAACAACCCATACAGTTACAAAGTGACCTCACCGTTCAGCGACACATCTATTGGACAACCCCGCTCTACACCATCGTTGCCTTGGCAATTTTCGGCTTTACCTACCACAAACTGAGAAGATCCCGACGAAGAACAGAAGCCGCAGCAAACACTGAAGCTGAAGATGGAAATCCGACACCAGTGACCAACCCGCAAGTTCCGCAACGGTCTTTCATCAGCTAGGCTAACGGAAAGACCTCTGTCTCGGCGGGGAGGTGTTATGTACACTCTACACGGCTCTATATTAAGTTTAGGTTACATAGTAGTTTTCCTTAAGTTTTCCACTTTTCATTTGTAATATTAATAGCTTTTAGCTTTAGTTCGTTCTAAGAAAAACCTCATCTACGCTCCGGCGACCGGGAGTCGAGACGCTAGCTGGCATTCCAGACAGATAAGCGGCCCTGCGCCTGAGCGTCGATGCACTAGCTTTAAGTTTAGTTTTAATCGGGCTTTTGAATTATGAACATGTAATTCAGTTGAATAAAATTATTTTTGTGAAAATTATATTTTTTTAGTGAAAGCTCTCTTAACATACAAAACTCGCACGACAAGTCTTGAAGTGTCAAAACTGTCAAAATGTATAGATTTTATCAAAACAAGATAGTGAAGATAGATCATTTTGACGGAAAGGTGTGGAGTAAACTGTGCACATAACAAACTCATATATAGGAGAGTATTTGCCACTTTATTACACTTCAGAACATTGGCGCAGATCTCCGTAATACGGCATAAAATTATCGCTTTCCCGCTTGAAACTCGTATTCAGCCGTTTGTCTTCAAAACCGTATAAAGTGAGTTTTCTGTATTATAAAATTTACACAGTAACTTCACACATTGTTAGCCGTGTTTCGGTTGGAAGTTGGTTTACGAGCGAGTTATTTTGCCTGAAACGTACAAGTACACGTGAAATTAGGCGAGTGGAATAAAACGAGGAGCACACGCCGTATTGTTCGGTCTAATCCGACCTCTTTAATCCAACCTCGGCGCATTTATTACCTCTCAGAATACTGACCTAAAGGTAAGGAAGACGCAGCATTGACATAAACAAAGTGAAGCAACATAAACTACTTCTATAGTATTCGTTAATAAAATACAAAAATTATATTATGCTTAAAACTATTGTTTAAAAATAATACAGACTTAAATCATGGATTTTCGAAATATTTACAGTAAGGATTATGAAACTGAAGAAAAAAATGAAAAATGTGTGTTGACGCCATATGACTCCTAATTATGACGTCAAATTTCAATATTTTCACACAAAATAACCTGTTAGTCAAATAGAAAGAAACTAAGCGGCTCTTCGCAAACCACACAGCATATTGAAACGACCTTATTAGGTAGACTCAATAACTGCCTACATCATCGTAACGTATACGGACGGAGAGAAGAGAAATGCAGTTTTAGCACGATAGTTTTTTTTTTGTTTACTTCGTAGGGTTCCATTGACTATTATTTTTTTAATCAGTGATTTATTACTGGCTCCCCGAGGCGAAGCGCGCTCTTCTAAAACCCTGACTTATGTGCCTTAAGCTCAGTTCATCAAAGTTTACGAAGCTTCTTCCCGAGCTTTATTGTTCTACAAACAAAAAGTGATTTTAATGCAAATCAATCACTGTAGAGCACTTTAATTGTTAACAATACCAACAATTGTAATTCATATCGGGTCGTTTGTCAACTCGTCAATACCGGTTAAGAATTACTAGAGAATGATTCCAAACAAGAATAGTGGTATGTTAAGTATATTATTCTATTTGACAGGTGTAGGTACAAATGAATTTCTAAATTAACAACAGTCTACGTCTACATTGTTAATAGATTTGAAACATTGAAACAGTGTTTTTGAACTATGAAATTCATTTTCTATTTGCCAACAAAATATAATCCATGCGAAACCTTATTAATGGTAATAGACTAATTTAGTATTTATGTGGTTTTAAATTGCCTCCATTTCATAGGAACTAAATGAATATTTCAATTTACTTTTTCTTTTATTATTACTATAATAGTTCTGAAATTGACTTGTACAACTTGTGTGAAAGCTTATATTTCGAATAGGTACTGCTTTTTTAAATTGTGTAAGTGAACTTAATAAAAAGATTTATATATTTTTTTCTCATATGAGTGTAGTTATGGGAGTCTAATAGAAAAAAAAGTCACTGTGGTTAATATATAAGGTCCCATTCATTCACTGCAATTTTTTTTAAGTACCTAAGTATAATTTATGTACTTACTTATTTCGCAAACCTATAATGGAATGATTATTTGCACAGAGACATTAAATTTACATTTCATCAAAATATCTTTAAAGGTATATGAAATCAAATGCGTATCTAATTTCCTCCACGCTATTATACGACATCATATTTATTAAAGAGACTGTCAATATCAATAACGACTGTTTCGTATTTCAATTATAGTATTTTGATTTATTATCCCATTTATCAAAGAAAAAAATATTGACGAGTGATCGATCGATGAACAATAATTTTAAATAAATGTAGCTACAGTAAAAAATGAAAAAAATATATCGAAAGATGAAAGAAAAACATTCCTTCGAAAATGAATCACACTTTCGGAGGAGCATCTAACTATACTTCAATAAGGCGATGTGCGTTAATTATTATTATTTATTTAATATATATTATTTAAAGATAGATGATATCGGATAGCGCTGTTTTTATTGTAGAAAATAAAATAAAAGGACGTCCCATTTAGACCTTGCATTACAGTGTGTGGAAATATTTTACAGGATTAAATTACCCATGACAGTAAACAACTTTCGTGGATAATTATTTTGCCCCTGTCGGGGGCCACATTCTGTACATACAAAACTAGTATGAGAAGTCTATATTTTCTCTTATTCGTTGTGTGAAAGGTTGGAACGTCCAAAAGTATATTTGAAAGTAAGTACTAAAAACGAAACAACCTATATAATACTTCAAATAATTACCTATTAGTACGCGCGTATATTTTTGTAACACTGAAAAAATTATGGTGGAGCAATTTTATTTAGCCCCATTGTATTTTTAACTTCTTATGAAAATAATATGAAACGAAACAACAGTGAACCGAATAAAACTTTTCAAAAAGTTAAGTGATCGAAAAACACCATAATTTTTAGTTCCGTTTTATTTAATTTCTAATCTTTTTTGCTGGACTGTAGTTAGTTTTGCAGAATTTTGGTGTTCTTTGGAATTTTAATGTGACTTCAAAGATCTATTTTCAAACAACTTCAAATTCCTATACTTAGCTAGCTATACATTTGCATGAGTGTGTTTTGACACTCTGACCGAACGTTGTTATATCATAGTTTGTGAATGTTTTAGCAAATATTCAGTGTCGCAGACATTTCGTAGAACTAGTTGAACTTGCATGCAGCAGCCAAATAATGTAATATTTTCATGCAACAACCAGTTTAAGTTGGTCCCTTAAATAGGTAGGTGGACTTGCTGGCGATAGTTCCTGCTTAAAATAAAATAAAAATTGTTTACATGTTTATTTTCATTATTAAACAACATACCTAAGATATCATTGGTACTGCAAGAGAAGATCATCCATTAACATTCCACAAATAGAAAAAAAAAATTTAGACAAAGTCACAAACATAATATATACATACATAATCAATTAAAAAATGCATTTAAAACTGATTAAAAAGAAAATTAATTCCTTAAGTTCAACCATAAAATATACCCGGCGGACAAAGTGCTCACGAAGCATTCAAAAGCTGCCGCAGCAATTTAAAAAGTTAAGCAGAAAGAGCGTTGAGATTGAGAAGCGTCTCGTGAATATCTGCTCGTCGGTCGGCGGTCGCTCACGCCGCTCTCACGAATTACCGCCCGCAGATGCACTTCCAGGCGAAATTCTTTTGAAAACAGAGAACAAGCGGGAAAAGCGAAGTAATGCTAATTAGGGCTTTAAATGTAAAGGAAATTCCATCATACGTAAGTACTTTTTTCAATATAGGAATTCTTTTCCTGCAACCTTTGTCTTAGAAAACCTTGGGCAGCTTTTCACTTCTTTTATTCAAGTAACAATAGCAGAATTTTCAGTCTTCTTAATTAAAACATACATCTCCTGTGATATGCAATGGAACAAACGTGAATATGAAGAGTTTTTATCGTAGTCAAATTAATTGCTACGAACATCAAACGTAGCAAACGTAGCAAAAGCGTAGCAGTTCAACGGTAATTAAAAGGTTTTAATTATGTGCCAGCGAGGAGCTTATTTCACATAATGGATAAATCAGAGAATTTAATGATACGTGGGTAGTAAAAGATCAATTTGTTGACAATATTCTCACCTATCGTGACAATATTCTAACTGTTTATTACTGTTACTTCTGAATGGATCTGTTACTTCTGATTGTTGAATAGCTACGATATTTTTCTTTTTAATAATGAATCAGAGAAAACTACTCTAAACTAACGAAAGGCAAATTTTCCGAACTCTCCTGCCAGCAAACACCTGTTCTCATTTCATTATGTAAATGTTAGTACAAGCTGAAGTTACGGATAGACAGAATTCCTGATCCGACAAACAACCCACAGGTATGCCATTGTTCTAAAATGAACGAGCATGTCGAAGCGTTCGATATGTGGTAGGTTGATTGTAACTTCATACTCGTGCCAATCCCATATGTAAAAAATCAACTGCAAATAGTTGAAGGGGTGAACCAGCCAATAAAACTGAACAAGTTTCTTCAAAGAACATAGGTCGAAAATATGGAAATGGTATACAAAATCAGTTTGTATGGGAGGGAGCAAATATGCTTTCCAATTTTAACCTGAAGTACCCAGATTAGGTACATAAGTATTAATAATACAATTACACACTACCATATTGGGTAGTTTTCTTTTTTGTAATAACAAGTAAATAAGGATGAAATACTCGTTTCTAAAACTAATATCTGGACCACGCTGCATTCTGCAGGGGCAATCTCCGCTGTCAGTTTAAGTAAAAAGTAAAACTAGCACGGCCATAATGAAATTGCATATCGATTAGTAATTTCAGTAGATACTCGTAAATTCCAGTATACATAGGTAATATAGCTAAAGTTATTCTAGTCTACCTAACTATAAACTTACCTTTTTCACCTCGGTCATTTCATTGTGTTCAAGTAGGTACACGCGTTTTAAATTTAAATCAATATAAAATCCCAACCACAAAGTTTAACATGAATTATTTACATTGATATGAGAGTAATGTCTATTTGATAATCTAAATATTATTAAATGTTGTTGTAACGGTCATTCACTTAGGGTTGATCGGTCGATCAATTACTCGAGTTTTGGGATGTCTCTTAATGAAGTTTAAAACTTTTAGGTTGGTTTGGTTCAGTTTCAGTTCTCGTGTTTGGTTCGAAGTGTATACAGGGTGTAAGGAAAAGGGTATAACAAGCCAAAAAGAGGACAAGGTACTCATGAAACTGAATAACTTTCCCCATGGAAAATGGGGCGAAACACGGAAAAAAATTTTTACTTCCCATAGTACATCAATTAGCTGATCGGCGATTTTGTATGGTAGGTCCAATTTCTTTTTCATATTTCGGCCCATGTTCCATGGGGAAAGTTGTTCAGTTTCATGAGTACCTTGACCTCCTTTCGGCTTGTTATACCCTTTCTGTTATTCCCTGTATGTATAGGTACGACCCGAATTCTAGCTGTTTTCCGATACTGTCTTTCCTCTGGCCTTAGCGCTCTTATAGCTGCAATAAGACCGATGCACTTCAAGCGATTGGCTGAAATCCTTGAATTTTGCGCTGGCTCGTAAAACAGACAAAACAGCGATATATTGCTTTTGGTGAATCGTACTTGCACCGGATGTTAATGCGGATTGTTACCTTTGAAAGTCAAATCGTGACACCGATTTATTGCGGCAGCTTGTGCCATGATATCCAGTTTTTTAGAGAATTTCGTGAGCTTCTTACGTCAAATAACTGGGAGCCGGCAAAACATCGGAAAATCATGTGGTGCGTCTGGAAGCCAGTTTCGTGTATCTTGCATATAAATTAGTACATTCCCTTAAAGAGTAAACGAGGTACGTAGTGACAGTAGTTTCAAAGAACCATGACGATAGTCGCAGGTCCATATTACACTCGTGTAAAATTTTTCGTATGAGAAAAGCATATTATGTAAAAAATCAATGACGAATGTTAGGGTATATTAGTATAATAATAATATGAAATCAGTTCTTCTTCTTCGTGTCAATAGTCCATACCTTCGTGTTTTGAAATCAGTTGAAATATTTATATTATAAAAAAAGAGCATCAATTTCTGCGGTTTTCCGTTGCCTAAAACAGCGGACTCGTTTAAATGAAAGGAAATTAAACAAACTATTTCTTTAAACTGCGAACATGCGAAATCGCCAATTCATTCGTAGAAAAATATTTTTTGTTGTCACGTGTAAAACTCATTTTGTTACATATTTTTCTCGTTTGTCTGCTAATTGGATCGAGAGAAATTCTTACTCCATAATATGTATAAGGAATCGAACGACGATTTAGAATGCAAATCATAGCTACACAGCTACAGTACTATCCTGTCTCTTTTTTGTCTTATTTAGGTAATCGAGTTCAAGGATATTCAGCAGAGTAAGTAAAGTAGGTATGGGTATTATACTAATTACCCGAGTGATTCCTTTTCATACAAACATATTTAATTGTTTTTTGCCTGCTGTAGTAGGCATTCCCCTACTTTTTTTATTTTAAAGTGAAAAATAAGCATTAGAGAAAAATTATTTTCCTTCGCTTTTGTTTTTTGAAAAAAGTAAAATATGTTTATACTTAAACTAAAAGAATAAGGAGTTTGTATTATTGATATTTGGTTCTCGAAATTATTTTTAGAAAAATAAGAAAGGAAGAGCATCCCTATAACAGGCCTTAATGTATTATAAATTAATTATACTTCTACATGCATTATTCGGAAAGAAAACAGGGTTATACGTTTGTATGAAAATTACAAAATCCGCGCGCTCTTAACGTCGAGCTAAGTTGTGCTAACTTGAAAGGGAGTACTTAAAAGCAGTAGATATCTTTAAAAGGCGAAAACTTGTTCCTTTAACGGTTATTGTTGTTGTTTTATCAGACTAAGTAGTTCAATCTTCATCTCATTTTGGGAAATTAGTAGACGATTAAACAAATTTGTTGACAGGGTTTGGAATGCTAATGAGATTTTTTTGCTGTATAATTATTTTTGAAATTATTAATAATATTAATGACTAATGCTTACTGTTAAATTTGTATTTGTTTGTGTATGTTTACATTTTGTCAGAAATTTCTTTAATTATTAATTGAACAAACCAATTTTGGATTTTCGAGAGGCATTCTTTTGTATGAATGGTATTGAAATAAATAAATACATACACACATATATCACGTTTATATCCAATATTTTACTATAAAAAAGAATCATGTAGATATAAAGGTAGGTATAACTCCACAATATTATTGTCTAAATAAATATGAAGTGAAAGTTTTCATAGCAACGTACCTATTTGTTAGCAGGAAAATAGCATAATAGAGCTTCATTGTGTACGAAAATAACCAAGTATTTGCAATTTTAACAACCCAGCAAGTTGCTCTACAATATTGCCAGTAAAAATCCATACCGGTTTAAGGGATCAACTTATATTGCTTTTTCTTAGTATTTGTGAGGAAATCCAGTAAAAGTTGGCCTCTTAAATGGGTAGGTGGATTTGCTGGCGATAGTTCCTACCACAGTAATTAACAGCTGTTTTCAAACTTACAGCTTACATTGGCGGTAGACAGTCATTTATCTTAGTCTGAGCGTGGCGAGTTTATACTTAAGAAACCCCATAGGCTGGGTCCTGCACTGTTTATTTATTTATTTCAAACTCAACAAAAATATTTTATCTACTTTCAGCAAGCCGAATTATCAGAATGTTAGAGGCATTACAAAAAATTGGTCGGTGTAGCTACAAATAGCAAAAGTAATAAATGTGGCCACTTACAGCAGTTTTTCTACTTGATGATCCGTTTATTATTTAGAAGATATTCTGTAAATATGCTTCATAGATACCAACTTCAATCTTGGCTCGACGAGTACCACGTGGCGACGTAACAAGTTACGAATTTTTAAACGATGAGGGCAGCACCTGGCCTAGGGATGGTGTTTAAAATGCCAAATAGACGTACACCAAATTTAAATTGGTCAACAAGACGGGGCAACGAGCTGCTGTTTAGAGACTAAACAGTGCTTTCGTGTAATTTGCATTTGAATAATTGATTATGCAATAATAGAACATTTAAGTAATGTATTGGGATTGTAATGCATATGTAGCAGGAATGTAGCGAAATCCGGTTATTCGCGAAATCCCTAGGCCCTTCGCGAAGAGCCGGATAACTGCGAAATACATATTTTGTTCTCGCCTTAAGCTGTTATTATGCATTTATGATTAAGTTTTAACGTGCATTTGGTCTACTTTGCGGCTTTTGTAGTCTCTCCTTCAGAAACGTTTTCACAAAAATTCAAGTAAGAGAGTACCTACTTGCTTTTTATAACTCTTTTAATGGCACAAGATGAAGAATGTTGCACACTTCAACATCCAACAACCATCGTTCTTTTCAACTTAAGTTTCCAACAGTCACAAACTTTTCATTTCAAACTTTGAAGAAACCAACATCCAGATGAAAACACAAAAGATGTGAGGTACGAATGTCCTTAGGTCTCCTTAGGTTAACAGATCCTATCGAAAAATCGATAGTCCTATCGACTAATCTTTGCTCGCGTGTATCTAAACGATCTACTTATCCATTTAAAAAAAAACCCTGACAATAAAAGCGTTGTCACATATGTGTCCCGGCCTTTATTAATTAATATGTGTTTCGGCCTTTATAAAGATTTCAAAACAGCGACATCTATTGGTATAAGATGCGATTAGTACTTGGTTCTGATCTGTCAAAATTGTTATAGAAGTTCAGGAACACAGCTGATAGATGGCGCTATGTGTATGAAACGGTGAAGTTGTAAGTTACTTTCTTGGTTTTCTCATCATATCGTTCGTATAGGCAAGTCTAAATAATTTTGGATAATTAGCTGATAGTTGCAGAGCGTTTGCAGTAGCATTTATAATTTTTCGTGCTTATATGATATAGGACATAACATTTTGCTATTTTGTTTAAGAGCCATCTATTGTCGAGTAGCGGAAACTGCAAGGTGTCACTTTAGACAGGGCCCTACTAGGCCTATTATAGTGCCATAGCGACTGAAATACCTAAGGTTTATTCTATTAGTCACACTTTCGGTTTATAGAAAATTGATGTATTTTCTAAAAATTCTATAAACCAACAATAAATGTTTAATAATATTGGTAAACCCATGATTTACTCAATATACACTAAAAGTTTTCTTGGATGTCAGGATGGGTCGTGGCCCCTTCCCTGAATTGGTGTCTGGCAACAAGTAGCGAAACAAGACATTCTAAAAAAATCTAGAATAGTCGAATGTCTTCTAAAATGTGTATGAAAGAGAGGAGAATATCTTCTTTCGTAATGAGTAGCAGATTTCGAGAACATTATTCTTCTCGTAAGTTCGAAGCTTTTTGGTATAAAATAGCAAGCCATACGGCCTGCGGGCAGTTCAATTTTAATCGCGAAGTCTCACAGGACAAGAAGAGAAGTGAAAGTAAGTGAAACTAAGATAGTGCTGTGTGTCCTGTTAGAGAGAACCGTGTGCTAAATAGCTGTCTTGGGCGTTCAAGCTGTTTCTCGGTACTCGCGAGTGTGTGAAAAGTGTTTGGAACCCGTGGTGCACGTGGAGGGTGTGGTGTTTGATGCAGAGGATGCGTGCTTCAGCGTGCACTGGAATCGGCATTGTGGATGTCGTCGTTGTTGGTTCTTCGTGTGCTGGTGGCTTCAAGTTCCAGATGGATAAGTACAATTCATGCTTTCTTTCGAACCCTATCAGCAGTATATATTCCCTATATGAATGTTTACAAACATATTAATTACCTATGCTTGATAGTTCTGTATTCATTGAAAGCTGATAAGATTCGGAATATGGTCTTATGCTTTGGTTTTAGTGCTAAGGTCATTTTATTGCAATAACTTTGTTTTGTTGTCGGGTCAAAATGTTTTAAAGAATCTGCGTTCTGATTGTTTCATATAAACTTTATAGTATCCACATCTAATCTTTAATTAGGGAAATTTGGGCTATTTAGTGTGTCGGTAGATAGGTAAATTAGATGTTAGGAATAGGTAGGATACCCTATAATCCCATTACTCCTATTCCTTACTTGTCTATCTATCATGCCATATATATGACTTTAATAACCAAATTAATAACATAATTTATTATTGCTATGCGCTACTAGCATAAAGTTCCTGTGTTAAAACTTACATAAGTAGATATGGTTAGGTATCTACTTATCTATTAATTGCTGTGGTCATCAGTGGATAAATTACTATTCTATAATTGCTGAGCGATCAAGGATTTATTTGATAAAATTCTTGTTGTTAAAACATACTTACATATTGTATCTACTTACCTACTGTTTGGCTTGGCCCATCAGTGGACAGATTTCTATTTGCACTATGGTTGCTGAGCGACTATGGACTTAATTGACTAATGTTACTATGTGTGAAGTATACATGGGTAGATAGATATCTACTTCTGTTTGGTTATGTCCGGCAGTGGATAAATAATCATTTACAACAGTATTGTTGTCATACAAAGAAAACTGTCTTCAGTGTTGGAGTGTGTCCTGCAGTGGATAGACATTTGTTTACAACTATATTTTTGATACCTTCAGAAAGGAATGTGTCCGGCAGTGGATAACATCTATCTACAACAATAATATTTTATGGTACTTGCTATAATATCTTAGTTAGTACTCTTATCTAAAAATATGTATGGCTGGTAGAATGGATAATATCCTTTCCTATCATCCTATCCTATAACAGATTCAGATGAATCATATCTAAAGTAATATTCTAGTCATTGAAGTTCTTAAAGTTCTTCTTATGACTGGCTAAAATGGTGCCCATCATAGTAAAACTATGACTACAACTTACTTACTAATTACAATGGTTGTCATCAAATGTCATGGGACAACTTTTATCAATTCTTCATCAAAAACTTATCTATTTACTATCTAGCATTCGGTATGGTTGTAATGGCAGCTTCTGGTCGTAGAAATCCACATTCTCTCAGGAGGTTCATGTGAACATCATGGCTTATTCTACAACTCTCTCTTGGGATGTGCAAAATATTGCTCTCCCGTCTTCAACTTATAAACATGTATGCTCACATGTTATTTGAGACTTGCATAAAGCATTCTCATATTATATTCTGACTTCCGTAGGAGTTAAATGTGGGTGGAGACTGACTGACCAGTGCAATTTCATATTCGGTGCTTTTACCGGCCTTGCTGGTACCTCTTTAGGGAAACCTAAAGATAATTGTTGAAATCATGTCATTTGACTGATAACATACCTATTTACAACATACATACTTACTTAACCAACTAGACACTAGGGTGTCCGTTGGTCAGTCATAAGACTGTTTATTTTAAACTACTTCATTTGTTCTGCAAAGGACATCTGAATCTGATCACCTATCCTTCTTCGTGGTGCTTTTAAGCACCACAAGCGTCTGTGGCTGACGCATCTATTAGCAGAGACGCACGTCTCACCATATTTATCCTTCTTCTGGGGGAAGCAGATAATTTACCGTTTGTATTCGGTGGACGCTCTAGTGGTTATCTTTACAATGAAGTTTTATGCATGAAGAATTTGCATGCGTAGGGCTGATTATGTGGGAATGACCGTGGAGCGTTTATGAATACAGATAGGTATATATTGGCGTGGGCTTCCATATTCCTCGGGCGTTGAAGTACTGGGGGCCCGTTTGGAGTTCAGTTTCCTGCCCTTTTTCCTCTCCTGTTCATCGGAATCACTTTTATTACAATAATTAGTACAGAGATGTCTCAATTACCTTTAAAAGAACTTATGGGTTACATATTACTTTATTTAAACACAACGTATGGGTCAATAATTAACTAGACATCACTTTTATATCACGAGCCATTATTTACACTTTGCTTGAGATATGGGTTTCTATGAAATCTAGAACTCAAGACATCATCTTCATAACAACAGAGACTGGCGGCTGGAGGCGTATAGTCCTTCATAGGCCGGGTTCGGGTTTGTTACATTTGTTGCGCGTGACCAGAATAAAAAGGTCCCAAAATTGAGACATTTCATGTGCATGTTGTGATTCTGTGAACTGGTGAGAGTGGGCTGGATTCTGGGTTCCGTGGGGTCCCTTGGGTAGGTTGGGAGTGTTTTTGAGTCATCGGGCATCCATTAACAAGCGATTTTGCAGTTATTTCCCTGAAAAATAAGAAATTATTAGTACGAACACGGATTTACGTATTAGAAATGTCAAAGTGGGGTGCGTTCGCACGACAAGGGTTCGTCTAATAATTTTGAAAACGTCAAAATTCAAACCAAGAAATTTCACGTTAGGAACTTTGCAAATTATATTTTCGCGTAGATTTTACAATATTTGTGTAAGAATAATCATTATTTAGGTTATTTTTATGCTATTATAATTTTAAATGGTAAATTTGTAAAACATTTTTCCATCTAAAAATAACATTGAGAAAAGTTTTTGAACGAAAACGAAACGCAGCCTTGATACGTCAGCCTGATGCTTTATTTTTTCGCTTGATTAGCTAAATTCTATTTAAGAAAGAGACGCAGCCTGTCATACTAGTAGTATTTTCGTGTCTTGCTATCTCGCTCCGACTTTATGATTAATGTAAAATGAGTGAAAAAAAAGTACGTGTTTGTTTTTGGTTATGTTTTGACAGTTCTTTGTAAAAATCGCGACGCGAATTTTCCGCGAAGTCTCTAGTGTTTTTAAGACAAAAATCTAATTCTTTTTGTGAAATAGCGATGGACTCAGTAGGTTTTGTGTGTGCTGTGTGCATGGAGGCAAATGCCAGTGGGAATTTTGTGTATTTAGTAGTTTTTGTGTTGTGCAATGTTTCAGACCCAAAATCTATTTTGGGGATTTGTGATGTGTAACTTGTGTGTGTTATCGTTTGTTTTGTGATAAAGATGCACATGAGAACATGGGACGGCATTCGGGTGAGTTTTAAAATAGGTTAGAATCGTTAAAATTACTCACTATACTTGAATTTCATTACAAAACTTTGTTGATTGATGGAGGTTTTAACCTCTTAATTTGATGTAATTTGTGCAAGAGTTCCATTGAATACAACTGGGCATTACATTTTAAACAATCTTAGATATTGTAGGTACTATCTAAAGTCATAGAATTACTTTGAAAAAGTATTTGACATAAGAAAGCTGGAATTTAAGAATTGGTGCGCATACATAGGAAGGATACCTGCCATTCAATATGAAAGTAGTTTGCCTCATGGTAGTTACGTACTTACTTCGCTGACTCAGCGACCCAGGGTGGATCTTGGCCTCCGAAACAGGGTTTCGCCATTCTTCCCTGTCCTGAGCTGCTTGTCGCCAATCAGTTGATGTTTTTTTATTTATTGTTTACTTCATAACAAAATTAATAGGTAGGAAAATATCTTACTACGACTATTGTAGCTTGTTTCCCATGGAGTTTGAAGCGTTGCTTTACCCTATATACTTAGTTGAAGAGATGGTACTTCTTTGAAGTTGGTGGTGTCCATTATGGGGAAACATAAACCTGGCTTTGTTGCACAGTATACATATAATGTGAAGTAAAGCGTAGGTATTTTGTAATCCATTACATATCTTATCTACTCTAGCAAACAGTGACATCATGAGGTCCTAACATGTTTTGGTTTGAGAACGCACTACATGTTAACTATTAGATGATTTAGTTGAGGTTAGGTATATAAATAGAAATCAAAAAGCTAGTTTGCTTCTAACCAAAAACCTTTATTAGGTAAATCAAAGTAGGTAATTTATCATTATGATAATTTATTTGTTATACTAGGGGGCGGAGGGAAATTTTATGAATAAAATTAAACATTAACTATCAGTAAAATTAAGTGTAAAAATGAATATCAAGTTTTAAATTACATAAAATTACTTAAATTATGTAATTCTTTTTAGATTATTTGTTGACATTATTCGACAACAAAACAAATGTCATCATCATCTGTCTGCCCTTATCCCAATTATTTATAAACAAATGTATGATAACTAGTAGGTATACAATTTGCCTTTTCACATTGTACAAGATGCAGATGTAAGTGTAATAGGTATGTATGTAATTTAAGATGTTTATCTGCTTTTATTTGAGTGAAAATGATTGGTATATTGATAATAACAAGCAAAATTGAATAAAAAGAATAAAATCAAATATTTTTATCTGACTGCCTCGGAGGGAGGTATGTGTGTAAGTGTGTATGTATGTATGTACGTATGTATGTTTGTATGTATATATGTATGTATGTATGTATGTATGTGTGTATGTGATAAGACGGGGAGATTCTTTTCTGCAGGTTGCAGCCCGTGTCTCTGTTTTATAAATTAACTAATATTTTTGGGTTGTAGCGATCAAAGGCAGACATAAAAATATTACAAGCGAGTATCCCAATGATTATGTTATTCAATTTAATTATTTTGAATAAACTAAATTTAATTTTATCTTGCAGGTCTACTAACTGGGAGTTACTGATTATGTAGTAAGGGAGGCGGTGTCCAATTTTGTCTGGTTTAGGCGGTCTAGGATTTGATGATTAATTTACAGTCGAGGTCATATGCATGTGTCTAAGTCTAGGTTTTATCTAGTGTTCAAGCAGTATTGATGATAGATTGTAGTCTGGGAACCGATGATTAAATGGAGGTCTGGGTCATATCATCTATAGATCTAGGTCTAAAGGGTGTTAATAAGTACATTGCAGGAAACGGTGATGATAGTCTAGGAGATAGTGATTATAGTCTAGGAGTTGGTAACTAAATATGGTTTAGTATAGGTGTGGGTCTGGGTCTAGGTGATATCCAGTTATGGTCTAGGAGATAGTGATTATAGTCTAGGAGCTGATGACTAAGTATGGTCTCGGTAGTGTTGTGTATAGATGTAGGTCTAGATCTAGAGGATATCCAGTTATAGTCTAGGAGATAGTGGTTATAGTCTAGGAGCTGGTGATTAAATATGGTTTAGATAATGTTGCGTATAGATGTAGGTCTAGGTCTAGGGGATATCCAGTTATAGTCTAGGAGATAGTGATTGTAGTCTAGGAGCTGGTGATTAAATATGATCTAGGAAATGTTGTGTATAGATGAAGGTCTAGGTCTAGGGGATATCCAGTGATAGTCTAGGAGATAGTGATTATAGTCTAGGAGCTGGTGATTAAATTTGGTTTAGTATAGGTGTGGGTCTGGATCTGGGTGATATCCAGTTATGGTTTAAGAGAAAGTGGTTGTAGGCTAGGAGCTGATGACTGGATATGGTCTAGATGATGTTATATATAGGTGCAGGTCTAGGAGGTGATGACAAATTATAGTCTAGGAGATGGTAGTAGTCTAGGGGGTGTTGACTAAATTGTGGTCAAGGAGGTAATGATTAGAGAGTTATAGTACAGGAGTTAGTGTTTATGTTTGGGGTAGATATGATTCTATTGGTTCATTGCTTATTTAATAGGTTGTTGTTAGGAGATTAGGAATTGTCTATTGTTGTGTGATGAGATCAAGTGTAGGACTTTTGTTGGACGGAATTCTCAATAGGTTTTGGAAACAGTGACTCTATAGATTTGGGGGGCGAAATTTTTACCAAATATTTCTTCAAATTGAATAATTTGGGGGGCGACATTTTTGATAATGAGATATGCCTGAACTAGATGGCACTTTTGCATAAGTGGTATGTTTGTTCTGCTCAGTTTGTAAGTGCCATAAGTTTATGGTGGTTTAATTAGCACAGAAGTTTTTTACTTTCCTGAAAATCTGACTTACTTGCTTATAGTTGTTTTATTTTGATAAAACACTAGAATTTTATCTCCATCCATACTTGATATGAATTTTTTTCTCTATAATTTTTAAGTAATTATTATTAAAATTGTTATTTTCATATAAAGGTTCAGGATCAAATCATCTCACGACACTCTGTATTTACTTCTGCAGTGATTTAATGGCAGGCATATTTTGTTAGCACAATGGCAAGATATGTTTGCGTAATTTCACTGTTAGAGGTAGTATTGCTAGCAAAAACACAAAGGGAAGAATACGAGTGTATTCTTCTTAACATGGTAATTTTGCAGACTGAACATTTAGGACCAGGTTGGTCCAAACACACAACATATGTCACGATTTGATCAGAACAGTTCTCTAATATGTCTTTTTCTGGTTCTATCATGTCATGGATGTGAGTAGGGAACCTAATTTTAATTAAATTACATATGTATTCTAATTTTGCACATTAAGATCTTAGCCACTTTGAGTTAAGATCTGATTTAAACCAAATCATACACTACTCTGTGATTGCTGTAGGTAGGTAGCTGATGAAGGGTGGACTTCTTGAATGAGCATCGAGTCTAACTTTCAGTCGGTTCCTTATTTATGGCGATTCTGCTAGCAGAGATTCTCACAAAGTAACCATACAGACAGTTCACGGAGATTGTAATAGGTTTCTAACACTAAGTGTTAGTGAATCTATCTATAATACAACCTACACACAACAGATTGCACAAAGATTTGGTTTAAACGCTTAAATTCAATTTATAACATTTTTCAATTCAGATTCTTTGTATAATTCTTTATTATGAAGCACCCATGATTTTCAGGAATGACAATAGTAATTATTGGCACAAGCACTTTGGGTAGAATAATCATATTAAAAGCACTTGGTTGCGTTTAGCGTAGTATTACTGGTAATAAAGCACTTGGCGTAGGCATAGTTGCATTAAGCGTAAACTGCGTAATTCTTATTTTAGTTTATGCATTTGGCGTAAATTGCAAATTTTTTATGCACTTGGCGTAATTTAGCACATTGGCATAAGGATAGCTAATTCGGCATTCAGCGTAAAATTGCGTGATTTGCAGCATTTGGCGTAGGTAACTTCATTAAGAGATGTATACAGCTTTTAGCGTAAATTCCATTAGGGCTTCGTGACATTTGGTTCAGGCATACATATTTATGAAGTTTTGAAAGTCTTGGGGGCGGGAAGTGTTTACTGTTGTTGATATTTTATGTTCAATTTAGCTCTAAGCAACTAAATTTCACATAAAATAGGGGGCGAATTGTCACATATGTGTCCCGGCCTTTATTAATTAATATGTGTTTCGGCCTTTATAAAGATTTCAAAACAGCGACATCTATTGGTATAAGATGCGATTAGTACTTGGTTCTGATCTGTCAAAATTGTTATGGAAGTTCAGAAACACAGCTGATAGATGGCGCTATGTGTATGAAACGGTGAAGTTGTAAGTTACTTTCTTGGTTTTCTCATCATATCGTTCGTATAGGCAAGTCTAAATAATTTTGGATAATTAGCTGATAGTTGCACAGCGTTTGCAGTAGCATTTATAATTTTTCGTGCTTATATGATATAGGACATAACATTTTGCTATTTTGTTTAAGAGCCATCTATTGTCGAGTAGCGGAAACTGCAAGGTGTCACTTTAGACAGGGCCCTACTAGGCCTATTATAGTGCCATAGCGACTGAAATACCTAAGGTTTATTCTATTAGTCACACTTTCGGTTTATAGAAAATTGATGTATTTTCTAAAAATTCTATAAACCAACAATAAATGTTTAATAATATTGGTAAACCCATGATTTACTCAATATACACTAAAAGTTTTCTTGGATGTCAGGATGGGTCGTGGCCCCTTCCCTGAATTGGTGTCTGGCAACAAGTAGCGAAACAAGACATTCTAAAAAAATCTAGAATAGTCGAATGTCTTCTAAAATGTGTATGAAAGAGAGGAGAATATCTTCTTTCGTAATGAGTAGCAGATTTCGAGAACATTATTCTTCTCGTAAGTTCGAAGCTTTTTGGTATAAAATAGCAAGCCATACGGCCTGCGGGCAGTTCAATTTTAATCGCGAAGTCTCACAGGACAAGAAGAGAAGTGAAAGTAAGTGAAACTAAGATAGTGCTGTGTGTCCTGTTAGAGAGAACCGTGTGCTAAATAGCTGTCTTGGGCGTTCAAGCTGTTTCTCGGTACTCGCGAGTGTGTGAAAAGTGTTTGGAACCCGTGGTGCACGTGGAGGGTGTGGTGTTTGATGCAGAGGATGCGTGCTTCAGCGTGCACTGGAATCGGCATTGTGGATGTCGTCGTTGTTGGTTCTTCGTGTGCTGGTGGCTTCAAGTTCCAGATGGATAAGTACAATTCATGCTTTCTTTCGAACCCTATCAGCAGTATATATTCCCTATATGAATGTTTACAAACATATTAATTACCTATGCTTGATAGTTCTGTATTCATTGAAAGCTGATAAGATTCGGAATATGGTCTTATGCTTTGGTTTTTAGTGCTAAGGTCATTTTATTGCAATAACTTTGTTTTGTTGTCGGGTCAAAATGTCTTAAAGAATCTGCGTTCTGATTGTTTCATATAAACTTTATAGTATCCACATCTAATCTTTAATTAGGGAAATTTGGGCTATTTAGTGTGTCGGTAGATAGGTAAATTAGATGTTAGGAATAGGTAGGATACCCTATAATCCCATTACTCCTATTCCTTACTTGTCTATCTATCATGCCATATATATGACTTTAATAACCAAATTAATAACATAATTTATTATTGCTATGCGCTACTAGCATAAAGTTCCTGTGTTAAAACTTACATAAGTAGATATGGTTAGGTATCTACTTATCTATTAATTGCTGTGGTCATCAGTGGATAAATTACTATTCTATAATTGCTGAGCGATCAAGGATTTATTTGATAAAATTCTTGTTGTTAAAACATACTTACATATTGTATCTACTTACCTACTGTTTGGCTTGGCCCATCAGTGGACAGATTTCTATTTGCACTATGGTTGCTGAGCGACTATGGACTTAATTGACTAATGTTACTATGTGTGAAGTATACATGGGTAGATAGATATCTACTTCTGTTTGGTTATGTCCGGCAGTGGATAAATAATCATTTACAACAGTATTGTTGTCATACAAAGAAAACTGTCTTCAGTGTTGGAGTGTGTCCTGCAGTGGATAGACATTTGTTTACAACTATATTTTTGATACCTTCAGAAAGGAATGTGTCCGGCAGTGGATAACATCTATCTACAACAATAATATTTTATGGTACTTGCTATAATATCTTAGTTAGTACTCTTATCTAAAAATATGTATGGCTGGTAGAATGGATAATATCCTTTCCTATCATCCTATCCTATAACAGATTCAGATGAATCATATCTAAAGTAATATTCTAGTCATTGAAGTTCTTAAAGTTCTTCTTATGACTGGCTAAAATGGTGCCCATCATAGTAAAACTATGACTACAACTTACTTACTAATTACAATGGTTGTCATCAAATGTCATGGGACAACTTTTATCAATTCTTCATCAAAAACTTATCTATTTACTATCTAGCATTCGGTATGGTTGTAATGGCAGCTTCTGGTCGTAGAAATCCACATTCTCTCAGGAGGTTCATGTGAACATCATGGCTTATTCTACAACTCTCTCTTGGGATGTGCAAAATATTGCTCTCCCGTCTTCAACTTATAAACATGTATGCTCACATGTTATTTGAGACTTGCATAAAGCATTCTCATATTATATTCTGACTTCCGTAGGAGTTAAATGTGGGTGGAGACTGACTGACCAGTGCAATTTCATATTCGGTGCTTTTACCGGCCTTGCTGGTAGGGTCATGTGGTACACGTTGGCTAGGGCGGGAACACTGGCTCAGTAAGGTTTTGTGTTGAAGGGACAGACATATCTTATTGTTTTTATTAGTTATTGGAAGATCTAGGCATACAAACATTATTGACATAGTAACGTGGGCGTCTCCAGAACAAAATTTTTATTCTGGAGAGGTTTAAAGTTTTTTGGGGTGAAAAGTCAAGTATTTTCGGTGCATTTTTTATGTTCTAACTACATTACTGAGTATATTTATGGCATGGAGATATTTTTAAGTTAATCTATGTTTAATCTAAGATGGATTAACGTGAAAACCAATGACAAATCCACTTGAATTATTGCATGCCACATTATTGATTCCAAATTGGCTTCGGTTGCCACAGTGGCTCATACCTCAAAGGTGCACAGTGAATCAAATTAATTGTATGAAAATTTTGAAAGTGGGCAGACAGGTTAAAATTGTTACAAATAAAACTTTTAAAAAAACAGTAAATGCCAAAAAACATCATTAAAATACTTATCGTAATGTTTGATTCCTATAAACCTGTTAGATTCACAAATAATATATTTCTTTGAAACTGTATCATATCTACATTATCTTAAACTTGAAACAATTGAGAATGATTTCTATATTTTTGACTAATTTAAATAATTATTAAGTGGGTTGATTTGTTTCATAAACTCTTACTTATCTTTATTTATCTACCGTGATCCACTGTATCAATTAGGCCGAGCCACTGTATCCACCCCCTAGTTCACAATGGCTCATTTCTGACTTTTGCAATAACCGCCATTATTTCCTATTCTATAACATATAGGAGAAAGACAATACCAAATATGAAAAATAGATTCAATACACTATCCACATACTTAATTTCAACTTTCTACGTTTACCCATTGCTGAGCAATGAGCATCGGAAAAAAAGTGATCCACTGTAGCCCACTTGACCCTACCTCTTTAGGGAAACCTAAAGATAATTGTTGAAATCATGTCATTTGACTGATAACATACCTATTTACAACATACATACTTACTTAACCAACTAGACACTAGGGTGTCCGTTGGTCAGTCATAAGACTGTTTATTTTAAACTACTTCATTTGTTCTGCAAAGGACATCTGAATCTGATCACCTATCCTTCTTCGTGGTGCTTTTAAGCACCACAAGCGTCTGTGGCTGACGCATCTATTAGCAGAGACGCACGTCTCACCATATTTATCCTTCTTCTGGGGGAAGCAGATAATTTACCGTTTGTATTCGGTGGACGCTCTAGTGGTTATCTTTACAATGAAGTTTTATGCATGAAGAATTTGCATGCGTAGGGCTGATTATGTGGGAATGACCGTGGAGCGTTTATGAATACAGATAGGTATATATTGGCGTGGGCTTCCATATTCCTCGGGCGTTGAAGTACTGGGGGCCCGTTTGGAGTTCAGTTTCCTGCCCTTTTTCCTCTCCTGTTCATCGGAATCACTTTTATTACAATAATTAGTACAGAGATGTCTCAATTACCTTTAAAAGAACTTATGGGTTACATATTACTTTATTTAAACACAACGTATGGGTCAATAATTAACTAGACATCACTTTTATATCACGAGCCATTATATACACTGTGCTTGAGGTATGGGTTTCTATGAAATCTAGAACTCAAGACATCATCTTCATAACAACAGAGACTGGCGGCTGGAGGCGTATAGTCCTTCATAGGCCGGGTTCGGGTTTGTTACAGCGTGACATAAAAAGAAATATTGAAAAGAAAATACATTATAGGATTTTTTTTTTCATTTCTACCTACCTACAGATGATTTGACGAACCAAATATTTCAGTGCAGTTGCACTTGCAAGGGAAACAAAACCAGCAATATTCAAAGGATATAATATGTACCGAATTTACCCGATTTGCCTGTACGCCTACAAATCTTTCCGATTTGTTTCGGTAACATCGCTTCCCCTATCTAAGCTCCAATTTAGATCGCAACTGGAAACTCGATTTGTGGCGTGTCTCATCACAAATTACATAATGACGTAGGTGCTTAATTTCAAATGTCTTCAAGTGGATACGTTAGAATGTTTTGGTGTGCTACTGGCACACGGGCATATATTTAAACTCATGATTCATATCTGTAATAAACAACTTTTACTATGGAACCATCAAATGATAGAGTCAGAGGCCTGCTAAGTGTAATATGCGGTCTTCAAACTCTAACACCAGGGTACACGAAGAGAGATTGAGTTGGAGACATCTAAAAAAAAAACAATCTATTGGGATTGTAATGCACTCCCAGTGCTATATTATTCTCACAAGTGAAAATAAGAAATAGAAAAGATGACGTACATCGACCGGGGATCGAACCCGGGCCGCATGGGTAAACGCCCCACCGCTCTCAAGAGATAGAAAATTTGGCGTCCATCGGCCGTGCATCGATAGCTCAGTGGCAGAGCGGTGGGGCGTTTACCCATGCGGCCCGGGTTCGATCCCCGGTCGATGTACGTCATCTTTTCTTTTTCTTATTTTCACTTGTAAAAAAAAACAGTTGTTCCATAGAAAAACTTATGACCTATTTTATTTATGCAAAACTTTATGTTTTTCTTAGTTGGAGTGCATCTGTTATTTTAACAATGCTGTAACGTCAACCGTATCATGTAGTCGCAGAATTTTTCAATGTTTGAATATGACATGAAATATTTAGGTACCACACTGAGGCAATATGAATATGACCTCATCATTAATATTTATAACTACAGTAAGGAAATACTATGTTTTATCCTACATGTATACTTTGATGTACCTATTTATAAACTTTTTCGTATTTCTTTTACAAGTCGATCCTATGGTAATTAAATATTTTTACTCATACTTGTTAACGGATTTTGTCGTGCCACGTAAAACCAAAGTGCTGGCCATAATACCTATGAAAAATAATTTTCCCTGCGGTTTGTACAGGGTAAAATTTTACTAGTGATCCATAGCAAAAACTTAGAACCGGCTGAACGGAACAACTTTCCCCAACGAAAAAAGGCCGAAAAATAAAATAAAAATTTCTACTTCCCGTACAAAATTGCCGGTCAGTGATTTGATTTACTCGCCCTAATTTTTGTCATATTCGACCTATATTCCTTGGGGAAAGATGGAAGAGAAAGACATGTTGCGCCAACCCCAAATAAATTGGGATAAGGGCAGGCAGATGTTGATTCCTTGGGGAAAGTTGTTCACCAGCCGGTTCTGAATTTTCGCTATCGGTTACTAGTATAAATTTATATATGTTTATAGCCTATACCCGGGATCTACATCAGCACTCCGAAAAATTGTAAAGATAATTGCATTACGTACGTCAAATTTTGAGGGAATATTGTACTGTAAAGTACTTTATCATGAACTTTATCGTTAAATTTTATTTTAGACCATTTAGTTTTGCATAACGGGTTTAAGGGATATAACTCTTCGAATACTGTTTGAGTCCATTCAGATCATGAAACAGGACAATTTCCCTGAAGAAAACATTTCAGGAAACGTATGAAACCAGTCAGCAGACCATAATTTTGTAGGGAGGTCTTTTATTGTCCTTTCCTGACATATCGACTGTTTTAATTTCAAATGTCGTAAGGGACATTTTGTCGTAAGGGACATTAAAAGCTCAGAATATGCAGTTTTTTATTCTCTATCGATCTGTCTGTAACAAACCCGACCCCGCAGCCTTATGAAGGACTATACGCCTCCAGCCGCCAGCCTCAGTTGTTATGAAGATGATGTCTTGAGTTCTAGATTTCATAGAAACCCATACCTCAAGCACAGTGTATATAATGGCTCGTGATATAAAAGTGATGTCTAGTTAATTATTGACCCATACGTTGTGTTTAAATAAAGTAATATGTAACCCAAAAATTCTTTTAAAGGTAATTGAGACATCTCTATCCCACCAAAAACATTTACTTGTAAAAAGAACCAAGTCTCGCCTCTCAGTTCATCTACTGTAAAAAGTTGTGAGATCTATGTGATGCCAAGTCGGTTATTGATTTATTCAAGGACTACTTCAGGGAATTTTCATCTTAAGCTATAGCGTAATTAGGTAACAGACATCATCTTACAGTAACTATATCGATATTTAAAAACTTTTATATTTACAATAACTAGAATGACCCGGCCATCGCACTAGACCATCGTATCTCACAAGCAAATAGTGTGCGATTGCCAAGTCATTCTAGTTATTGTAAATATAAAAGTTTTTAAATATCGATATAGTTACTGTAAGATGATGTCTGTTACCTAATTACGCTATAGCTTAAGATGAAAGTTCCTGAAGTAGTCCTTGAATAAATCAATAACCGACTTGGCATCACATAGATCTCACAACTTTTACAGTAGATGAACTGAGAGGCGAGACTTGGTTCTTTACAAGTAAATGTTTTTGTGGATCTCATTTCTTTTGTAGATAGTCTTTCTCTTTCTCTTATCTGGAACTACTTCTTGAGCCTCAGCTACAGATTTCCTCAAAGCCCATCCGCAAAGTTAACTTTGTAATCCTATACATTTGTATGGAAATACAAAGTTAGTTATGCAGTTGCAACCAATTTTCAGAATGTTATAGTTTTCCCTTTATTCATACACTAAATACAAGGTATATTCTAATTTTCAAGCTCCTCAGTCTGCTAGAAGTACCTTAGAATTTTGATGATCGGTCAGTCAGTCAGGCAGAAAATTAAGAAACTTTGACTAACTATAACTTCTAAACTACTGGTCCAAATTAAATGAAATTTGAAATGTATCGTGTCTATGCAGTGCTTGATAAGATATTTTAAAATGAGGATTCTAAACTTATCGACAAGGGAGTTACGGGGGGGTCAAAAGTGGCCTGAACTGGTTCGAGAAAAGGATGGTACGGCCGTGCCGCTTTCAGCTCGACTTGGTGGGGGCACTGCCGTGCCCCCAGATACAAGCTATTATAATAAAAGTGATTCTGATGAAAAGGAGAAGGAAAGGACAGGAAACCGAACTCCAAACGGGCCCCCGCTACTACGCCCGAGGAATATGGAAGCCCACAAGTCCAATAGATACCTTTCTGTATTCATAAACGCTCCATGTTCATCCCCACATAATCAGCCTTACGCATGCAAATTCTTCATGCATAAAACTTCATTGTAAAGATAACCATTAGGGCGTCCACTAAATACAAACGGTAAATTATCTGCTTCCCCCAGAAGAAGGATAAATATGGTGAGACCTGCCGTCTCTGCTAATAGACGCGCCAAAACCACAGGCGCTTGTAGTGCTTAAAAAGCACTACGAAGAAGGCTAGGTGATAGGAATCATTTAGATTCTGATACTCATGGAGTAGTACATGTAGAATTGATGTAGTTAGTCTCATCATGACTAACCCAAAATAGATACCTCAGTATCAGTTTAGTAAAATTAGTTCAATGTATATTATCAGTTGAATGCCATGATTCCAACTGAAATCCGTTGAAGGATATGGATAGTGACCCGAAGGCCAGAACATCCAGATATACTTATGCAAAAGACGTCTGTCTACATTTATTCAAATCCATATGGAGGTCTGATAGGAAGGAATATTCAATTCCTTAAATATGAGATTCACATTGCGAGCCCAAAGGGTGATCTGGGAAAGCTAAAAGCAAATCCCATATAAGTAGTAAATAGGCTGATGCAATTATGAAAACCCATATGACCGCCTGTGGTCGAATAAATGGTCTTTGATCAGAAACGCTAATGCATAGATATCGAATGCAAAATAATAGTATAGCTGGAACAGATCAGTGATGATGATAGATTACAATTGTCACATGACATTCAAGGACAATTAGTAGTTAAAGATAGGTTGTTTAGTCATAGATTTATTAGGCATCTATGGGCCAGTCATGAATAATTTTATAAATAATATAAGCATTTAGATGATTGATACAAAATCAAGCATCAGAACCCAAATAAGGGTAGGAATAAGGATCGTAGGTATTGTCTACCAAACATATCCATTACTTCAGATAAGTATTTACTTGAATTAACAAGTAAGAGCAAATTCACTGTGAACACACAGTCATATCCACATTCTTTATAGAATAAACAATTATGTCAGTTATGCTTGGTAGACAGAAATATAGGATAGTATATTATCCATTCTACCAGCCATACATATTCTTAGATAAGAGTACTAACTAAGTACCATAAAATATTATTGTGTTAAGTACATGTTGTCCACAGCTGGACACATTCCCATTCTGAAGAACATTATAGCAAAATATTGTTATAAATAAATGTTTGTCCACTGCTGGACATATTCCAATACTAAAGACTGTTTTCTTTGTAAGACAAAGAACCTGGTGTAAATGATTATTTGTCCACTGTTGGACATAACCAATAAATTAGTAGATATTTAACAATATCTATTTATGTATATTTTATAAACATTAATCACTTAAGTCCATAGTCGCTCAGCAACTATAGTACTTAGAAATCTGTCCACTGATGGGCCAAGCCAAACAGTAGGTAAGTAGATACAATATGTAAGTATGTTTTAACCACAGGAATTTTATCAAATAAATCCTTGATCGCCCAGCAATAGTAATTTATCCACTGATGACCACAGCAATTAATAGATAAGTAGATACCTAACCATATCTACTTATGTAAGTTTTAACACAGGAACTTTATGCTAGTAGCGCATAGCAATAATAAATTATGTTATTAATTTGGTTATTAAAGTCATATATATGGCATGATAGATAGACAAGTAAGGAATAGGAGTAATGGGATTATAGGGTATCCTACCTATTCCTAACATCTAATTTACTTATCTACCAACACACTAAATAGCCCAAATTTCCCTAATTAAGATTAGATGTGAACACTACAAAGTTTATATGAAACAATCAGAACGCAGATTCTTTAAAACGACAACAAAACAAAGTTATTGCAATAAAATGACCTTAGCACTAAAAACCAAAGCATAAGACCATGGTCCGAATCTTATCAGCTTTCAATGAATACAAAACTATCAAGCATAGGTAATTAATATGTTTGTAAACATTCATATAGGGAATATATACTGCTGATAGGATTCGAAAGAAAGCATGAATTGTACTTATCCATCTGGAACTTGAAGCCACCAGCACACGAAGAACCAACAACGACGACATCCACAATGCCGATTCCAGTGCACGCTGAAGCACGCATCCTCTGCATCAAACACCACACCATACAAACACACTCGCGAAACGAGGGGTGACCAGGCAAACGTCGATACTCCCTGGTCTGCGGCGCGACTCCACCAGGACTGATATGTAAACTAATCACTGCACTAGGTATTCCTTTTCTGTCCTGGGAGACTTCACGATTAGAACTGAACTGAACTCCCCGCAGGCCGTATGGCTTGCTATTTTATACCAAAAAGCTTCGAACTTACGAGAAGAATAATGTTCTCGAAATCTTGCTACTCATTACGAAAGAAGATATTCTCCTCTCTTTCATACACATTTTAGAAGACATTCGACTATTCTAGATTTTTTTAGAATGTCTTGTTTCGCTACTTGTTACCAGACACCAATTCAGGGAAGGGGCCACGACCCATCCTGACATCCAAGAAAAACTTTTAGTGTATATTGAGTAAATCATGGGTTTACCAATATTATTAAACATTTATTGTTGGTTTATAGAATTTTTAGAAAATACATCAATTTTCTATAAACCGAAAGTGTGACTAATAGAATAAACCTTAGGTATTTCAGTCGCTATGGCACTATAATAGGCCTAGTAGGGCCCTGTCTAAAGTGACACCTTGCAGTTTCCGCTACTCGACAATAGATGGCAGCAGATTACACCACCTCGCGCACCCAACCTCACTTCAGTCACACACCCCTATCATTATAAATGCCACGAAAAATTATAAATGCCACTGCAAACGCTGATCAACTATCAGACTAATTATCCAAAATTATTTAGACTTGCAAATATGAACAATATAAAAAGAAAATAAACAAAACATTTCAATATTGCTTCACGCACATAGCGCCATCTCTCAGCCGCATTCCGAACCTCTATAACAATTTTGACAGAACAGAACCAAGTACTAATCGCATCTTATACCAATAGATGTCGCTGTTTTGAAATCTTTATAAAGGCCGAAACACATATTAATTAATAAAGGCCGGGACACATTTGTGACATGTCTTATCCACGCAGCGATATCTCGAAAAATGAAGGAGTTATAAGCAAAAAACACTTTGTAGTAAGTCAAGAATTTGGACAGAAAATAGCTGATTTTGTAGTAAGTTACCACAAAATATGTACAACATATAGTGGGGGTACGCCGTAAAGGCTTTTTACAATTATGAATTACTTATACTACATAATTCAAAACAAAAACTAAAAACCTTCTGGCTGAAAATGTCGCAACTACCAACGAATAGAAACTGCATGTTATTTACAACATAACTTCCATAAAATATTTGAAATGTTCGATGTCACTTACGACATATATTTTGTTACTAGCTTTCTGTCCCGCGGTTTCACCCGCGCCTTAGTGAGTTTTCTAGCTAGTGAGTAATTCTCTAAGTTGCGTGCGTTACCAAATTAGTCAACAAATTAAATAAATGAGCAAAATTTAAATAAAAATCCTTGTGCAAGTGTGTAAAATAAATAAGTAAATTGTAATAGTGATTGTATTTTATCATGACTTGGACTTAAAAATGGGTTCAATAAAGTATTTTAAAAGCATCAGATCTGAACATTAGATTGAACGAATTCATTATCCAAATATTTTGGTCAATCGAACATCTTTAGCTTGTATGTATTTTTTGTAAGCTGTACGATGTATTATCCCACTAATTGTACGACAATCTTGGCTCAGCTACTCGATAAAGGATGTCGCTGCCATCCACTACCCATGTAAATCATTTTTGTCTTGCATGTCATTTTTGTGAACAGAATGTAGTATCCCACTGATACGACTATCTTGGTTCAGCTACTCGATAGAAGATGTCGATGTTATCCAAAATAATGGTGGAGTATTTTTTTTTGTCTCGCGTGTAATTTTTGTTAGCAGTAGGTTTTTATTATAACATAGATACGACAATATTGGTACAGCTACCTGATGGGGGATGTCGCTGTTTTCCAATAACTTGGTCAAATATTTTTGACATACATATCATTTTTGTATTATCCTACACAAAAGCGATATATAGGAAAACTAAGTATTTACGCAAATAATGTATTATCACATAGATACGACTATTATTTTGGAACAGCTACCCGATAGGGAATGCCGTTGAATTTCAGTATCTTGGTCAAACATTTTTGGCGGTGTGGTGCCGGCAGAGTAGAATAGCACCACCCGCTCTCTTCCCGTGGGGGTCGTAAGAGGCGACCGAGGGATAAACCCGACCCAAACAGCCAGGGCCAGCCGTATGGTGGCGGTTAATCCACCACAAAAGCATTCTCAAGGAGGGTTGGCGTCTGGTAGGCGGCCGGTCGTAAAATTAAGCCAAATTCTTTGCAACACGATTTTGTATTCAACAAAACGTGTTGCGCCGACCCCAAGTAATTGGGATAAGGGCAGGAAGATGATGGTCAAACATTTTTGAAATGCATGTCATTTTCCTGATTTAGCTACTCGATGGGGGATGTCGCTTTTTTTCCAATATCTTGGACAAACATTTATGACATTTATGTCATTTTTATAGTGGTATAAATTATCCCACGTAATAAAAGCGATACAGAAACTTAGTATTTACGTAAATATCAAGATTTTCCCGCAAGTAGATGTTTTTTTAAAGAATTGAAATATTTATTGTTAAGGATAAAAACTTACCTTATATATCGTTTTTCAAATAGATATTTTGCATTTTTTGTGAGGGGTTGACGCTTCGCCCCTCGTTTTCCAAAATGACTCTTGCGTGTCTTTTTTCTTTGAGGGGCTACCTCCCAAGTTGGTGCTTGCAGCTGGTCTCCTCTCCCAAACAAACATTTGCTTATCTTTATTCTTTGAGGGGGGCAAGCCCCCCTCAACCCCCCGTGCTGGCGCTTGCAGCTGGTCTCGTGTCCCATACAAACGTTTGCTTGTCGTTTTTCTTTGAGGGGGGCAAGCCCCCCTCAACCTCCCGCGCTGGCGCTTGCGGCTGGTCTCGTCTCCCATACAAACGTTTGCTTGTCTTTTTTCTTTGAGGGAGGCAAGCCCCCCTCAACCCCCCTTGCTGGCGCTTGCAGCTGGTCTTGTCTCCCAAACAAACTTTTAATTGTCTTTTTTCTTTGAGGGGGGCAAGCCCCCCTCAACCCCCCGTGCTGGCGCTTGCGGCTGGTCTCGTCTCCCATACAAACGTTTGCTTATCTTTTTTCTATGAGGGGGGCAAGCACCCCTCAACCCTCCGTGCTGGTGTTTGCAGCTGGTCTCGTCTCCCATACAAACTTTTGCTTATCTTTTTTCTTCGAGGTGGGCAAGCCCCCCTCAACCCCCCATGCTCGCGCTTGCAGCTGGTCTTGTCTTCCAAACCAACATTTGCTTGTCTTTTTTCTTTGAGGGGGCAAGCCCCCCTCAACCCCCCGCGCTGGCGCTTGCGGCTGGTCTCGTCTCCCATACAAACTTTGCTTATCTTTTTTCTATGAGGAGGGCAAGCAACCCTCTCTCAACCCCCGAGTTGGTCTTGCAGCTGGCCTCGTGTCCCATACAAACGTGTGCTTGTCTTTTTTCTTTGAGGGGGGCAAGTCCCCCTCAACCCCCCGTGCTGGTGCTTGCAGATGGTCTCGTCTCCCATACAAACGTTTGATTTTTTTTCTTTGAGGGGGGCAAGCCCTCCTCAACCCCCCGTGCTGGTGCTTGCAGCTGGTCTCGTCTCCCATACAAACTTTTGCTTATCTTTTTTCTTCGAGGGGGCAAGCCCTCAACCCCCCGAGTTGGTCTTGCAGCTGGTCTCGTGTCCCATACAAACGTTTGCTTGTTTTTTTTCTTCGAGGGGGGCAACCCCCCTTAACCCCCCGAGTTGGTCTTGCAGCTGGTCTCGTGTCCCATACAAACGTTTGCTTGTCTTTTTTCTTAGAGGGGGGCAAGCCCCCCTCAACCCCCCGTGTTGGTGCTCACAGCTGGTCTCGTTTCCCAAAAAGACTTTTAGGCAAAATAGGCTTTTGCTTATCTTTTTCTGCGAGGAATCCAATAGCTTCGCAAATAATTTTTACTGGCAAGTCATTTTATATGTAGTATTTATGTATTTCGGGGTCTAATAATCTTGGTAAAACAATTTTTCAGCCACGTTATTTTTGGACGTAGTATGTATGTATGTATCTGTAAGATCCAATACATTGTTAAAAAAAATCACAGATCTGTCATTTTTCAACGTCGTGTGTATGTATTTGTGGGATCTAATACCTTGATAAAACATTTTTAATGGCATGTCATATTTGTATGAAATATGTATGTATTGGTTGGTTCCAATGGGTATTGGTTGGTAAAAGTTTTTACTGTGTCATGTAATTTTTATACTGTATTTGTGGGATCCAAAATCTTGTTAAAACATTTTCATTGGCAAGTAATTTTTGTACGTACATGTGTTGTGGGATATACATCAATTTTGCCTTACTTACTCGCCAAGAGATGACGCTGTTAGTTTCTAAAACGCGAATCGGCTCAGTCGCGCCACCTTTTTCATAAATATTGGAAAATGCGTGATCCAGTGGGAATGAGACATTTATTTCCGTGGTAAAAAGTATATGCTATTCCAGATGCCCTTTTATATTTCTGCAAAGTTTCATGTCAATCTAATCAGCCGTTTTTGCGTGATGTCGTAACAAACACACACGTAGGAAGTATAGCAAGACCAGTGTGTAAGATTTTCCAATATCGTAAGACAAAACTTAACGCCGTGTGGTGCCGGCAGAGTAGAATAGCACCACCCCCTCTCTTCCCGTGGGAGTCGTAAGAGGTGACCGAGGGATAAACCCGACCCAAACAGCCAGGGCCAACCGTATGGTGGCGGTTAATCCACCACAAAAGCATTCCCAAGGAGGGTTGACGTCTGGTAGGCGGCCGGTCGTAAAATTAAGCCGAATCCATTGCAGCACGATTTTGTATTTAGCAAAACGTGTTGCGCCGACCCCAAGCAATTGGGATAAGGGCAGGAAGATGATGTAAGCCAAAACTTAAATTAAATAAAAGTTCGAAAAAATAAAAACAAAAATAAGGAGAACACTATCCGGATTCGAACGCGAGTCACCTTGTTTGGTAGGCAAGCGCACTACCGCCGCAGCTACCGTTACTTTAAAATAATTGTTGAATTAACGGGTATGCTTCCCCACAAAGACGCGAATCGGCTCAGTCACGCCACCTACTTCAAAAATTTTGGAATATGCGTGATTCCGTAGAAATGAGACATTTTCCCGGGGTAAAAAGTAGCCTATGTGTTATTCCAGATGCCCTTTTATATTTCTGCAAAGTTTCATGTCAATCTAATCAGCCGTTTTTGCGTGACGTCGTAACAAACACACACACAAACATCCGCCTTTATAATATTAGTAGGATTGAAACGTCCCTTACGACATTTTTTCGTCTTAGATCTCGGGAAAATTCCTTTACAACAACACTTTCTCGTAACACTTGGAAAATTCTGTGTCTTTTACCATATTATTTTTTTCATAAAAGAGTCCGTTACAACATTTTTACGGTTTTGATCTCAAGAAAATGCCTTTACTACACAGTTATTACATACAGGATGTTTTGTTGTCACTTTCCTTAAGGAGGCTGTAAATAAGTAGAAGTCCATCTCATCTAGTGATCTTCCCTTCTTTTGACACCCACAGGGATAAACCTTCAACTACTCATTATCCTTTCCACCATTTGGCATAACAAACTGTCACGTGCTAGGTGGACAAAGACGCAATGCAAGCATTGCATGCTCCGCCGACATTTTTTTAAATTCCTACTAGATAAATTTAAGTACGTTCTTTTGCTACTCTGGGATGGGTCAATGGAATGAAATGAACTACTTCGTAAAAGAATATCTGAATTTGAACCTACTAGTGTCACGCGTCAGTGTACGACCATGCTCACCTGCTGGCAGCGTTTAAAGAAAAGCCCGGATTTTGGCTCAATGTCTTAGATTAGATTAGATTAGATTAGATTTATTTATTTTGCATTATCAAATTCATAATTACAAGTAAGTGCATTACATAAAATAAAAATGTCTGAGGATAATACAATCGTCAAAATTTGAAATAATAACAAAATAAATTAAAAATATAAAATAACTTAATAACAATGTCAAATTGTTAAAATATAGATTAATAATCAAAAATAAACTAACATAAATTTCAATACAACATTAATGTCAAATAAGTTAAACAAAATATCAAAAAAAATCTACCTATGGTAAATCAATGTCAAAAAAAATAATAATAAATCGGATATAAATGTACATGTCAAATAAGTTCAAAAATTTACATACTAAAATTATAAATCAATGTCACAGTAAAACAATTATAAAAATAATAATAAATCGGATACAAATGTACATGTCAATTTATTCAAAAATTATGTAATAGAAATTCATTTACAGAATAAAATTCGTTTTCCAGCAAAAGACATTTTAGTTGGCGACAAAATGCTTCGTCGTCAGCTTCATTCCTTAGCTTCGCCGGTAACTTCTCATAATAAGTGGGACCTATCACACGCGGGTTTGCTGTGGACATTTCCGTGCGGTGGCGTACACTAGCCAGCCTACCTACGTTGCGTATTGACCGCCCTCCACCAAGCCGTCGATCGAATTGGTCTATATTGCGGCGTACATATGTAATGACTTCTAACAAGTATAGGCTGGGCATCGTCATTATATCGTTCTCCTTGAAATGAGTCCTACATGTTTGACGAGGCCCTAGTCTGGCCATTATACGGATTGCACGTTTTTGTAATATGAAGATCCGGTTTGAATCTGTGCAATTGCCGAATAGTATTATCCCATACGTCATGATCGATTGAAAATGTGCAAAGTACGTTTGCTTAAGTACCGCACTGGACACTACTGGTTGCAGTTTTCTAAGGGCATACGCTGCGCTACTCAGTCTTTCGCAGAGTGACTGAACATGGGATTTCCAGTTTACATTTGGATCTAGTGTAAACCCGAGGAACTTGCAGCTGTTACTTATAGGTACTGGACTAGTAATACTAAGTGGTCTCTCAATATGTTTTGCTGTGAATAGCATTAGGTTGGATTTAGAAGCGTTTAATAAAAGCCCATTTGCAGAAAACCACTGTTCAAGTCGATCGTATGTACCTTGTATTTTAGTGTTAAGCAGCTCGTAGGTTTTTGCGCATACAACGACTGTTGTGTCGTCAGCAAATAAAACAACTAAGCCGTCTGTGATGGAGTGTGGCAGATCGTTAACGAATGCTAAGAACAGGGTATTCCCGAGCGCTGATCCTTGCGGAATACCTATGGTGACGTCACCTGGCTCAGATCTGTACTTACGACCGTCTGTTTTTACCTCCACTTGCTGTGTACGATCAATGATTTTAGCAGCTCATGGGCATTGTCCTTGATTCCGTAGCGGTATAGCTTTTCTAGTAATATGTCAGATTTTATAACGTCAAAGGCCTTCGTAAGATCGCAAAAAATACCTGCCGTTTTATACCTATCGTCGATACTGGTCAGTATGGAGTCTATAACCTGGTGTGCGGCCATAGTTGTGGATTTTCCTTTCCTATATGCATACTGTCTGTCCGTAAGTAGGTCATTAGTCTCGAGATGTTCCATAATGCTCTTGGATAAAATCGACTCAATAATTTTTGAGATATTAGGAACAATACTTATGGGCCTATGGCTTTCTACTTGGGTCCTATCTCCTTTGCCTTTGTATACAGGGCACACCCTTGTAGTTTTCAAAACATCGGGGTACATACCCTCGCGAAACATTTCATTAATAAGTACCCTTAATATGTCTGCCAAAACAGGCCAGATAGACAACAAAATGTTAACTGACATGTCATAAATATCAAGGGTCCCCGATTTATGAACCATGCTTTTCAAAGTTTTATTCAGCATATTTAGAGTTACAGCTGGTAGTGAAAACTGTGGTGTATTTAAATCGTGTAGGTATTGGTTCAGATAGGTCACTGCTTGTTCTTTATTACAACTAATAGGTAGGTTGCTTGCGGACGTAATAAAATAATTGTTAAAGCAATCAGGTACCCGATTTGCTTGAACTGCTGACCCTCCATTTGTCAGTCCTATGTTATTCGATTTATACTTATTTGATATTTCATCGTTAACTATCTGCCACACCTCCTTCGGCGGATTTTTCGCATTTTTTAGCCTATCGTCGTTGTAAGTGCGACGATCGCGCATGCTTATTGATTTAATCAAACCAGAATAATGGGTAATACAATTATTTATAGATGGTTCGCTCGGGTGTTGGTGCTTTATTGCACAAAAATCATCAAATTTTTTAATGTACGAAGCAAGTTCGTCACTAACCCATGGAGCACAGCTTTTCTTTTTTAAATATTGTTTAGTCATTGGAAAATTAGAATTAATATAAAATGTCAATATAGAAAATAATTTAGAAAATTTTTCATTTACGGAAATGTCAGATAAATTAATGAAATTCCAATCACAATTCGTTATGTCAATATAAAAATTATAAATAGAATACTTATCAAATTTCCGACATTCTATATACCTAGGTAAGCTGTTTTGCTCAGATTGTAGTGTGAATAGGAATATTTGAGCGCAATGATCGGATACCGGCGTATCCAAGGATGCAGCACTGACGTCACTGTCATTACGACCAACGATGCCGCAATCTATAGATGATATACGCGTGCTCGATACACGCGTAGGAAAATTCACTATATTATGCGAGTTATACGAGTGTAGTAAATCATCTAATTGCTGCCTTTTACAGTGCTCTGCTGCACTCTCAGTAATGTAGTGAACATTTAAATCTCCAACCAAAATGAATCTTTTGCCTTCGTCATTTAATTTAGATAATAATATTTCAGTTGTGTCTAAAAATGTCCTATAATCTCCATTTCCCGTTCTATATACTCCTATAATAACAATTTTAGATTTACATAATTCTATGGCACATAAGTCGCAATGAAACTCAACTGCTAGGCTGTCTAGATCAGGACGACGTCTATACATAAGATTAGTGCGTATGTATAGTGCTACGCCACCGTGCTCGACGGAGGTGCGAGAGAAGTAGTTAGCGAGTTGATAGCCGCTTAGCCTCACGCGTTGAATTTCATTCGACTTACACCAAGTCTCTGAACAACATAAAATATCCGGGTTTTGTTTATCTAGTAATATATTTAACAGACCCGTTTTTCCTGTAATAGATCGCACATTCTGGTGTATAATTTTGAGTTGAGGCTGTGATTTTGAGGTTAGCGGTGTCGCGTTGACCGCCATGTGCGCGAGTTTTTTGATTCAGTTCTACTTCCGATTCTCGCTGTGATATCGTTGAAGGGCCTTACAGACACTCCTTCAGGCCATAAATTACGGTTTCGAACTGATCGTACTTGTGCAGCTGGAACGACTACCTTAAAAGATGAATATTCTCCTCGAGTGGCCAACTTCTCGCAGTGGATGTTTTTTATCTTGAAGTGCTTATCCATGTGATTAACAATGTCACTGATGGTGGTGTCCACGCTAAAGTTGAAAAGGTGCAGACTACAGGTTCGCGGCGGAGCTGCACTCAGGCATCCTGGCTTTGTCAAAACCTCACGCTGATCTACTGACGTTGGCTTAGTTTGAGCTGCAGCCTGGTCTTGGCTCGTGGGCCTGGTCTGAGCCATGGGCTTGGTCTGTGTCACGGGCTTGGTCAGCGACGCGGTCATGGCTGGCGGCCCAGGATTTGACGAAAGGCCAACCTTGGGTGCCAGTTTGGATTGGGCTATCACGGCATATGTTTCATGGGACTTGTTTGGCCCTGGTGCTGGAATCGACTTGTTGTGTAATGGTGATAACGATGACTCAGTATTCGGTACAATTGTGCTGTTTTGGATTGTGGAATCATAAGATGTGTTATAGTGCATTGTGATGCCCTGTGGTCCGGATTCGTTTAGCAAGGTCACGTTAAGTTTGTGAGGAGTAGATGAGACGGGGCCTAGATGAAAAGGACTTGCTGAAGTGGTGTTTATATCAGGTAAGTGATTTTTATTTACACTTGTACTGCCTATTTTTTCGTTCTTCTTAGACCCTAATCTCATGTTTATACCATCTATGGTTTCCATAAGGTCACGTATATTGGTATCTTGTTGGCGGATATACGTTTGTTGTCCATTTATAATATCATAGCAGTCATTTAATTTAGTGTTCATTGCCGTTATTTTGAATCCTAGTTCGGAGACAACGTCCACTAACCTTTCGAGCGCTGCTTTTGATGGTGGAGCCATATTTCTGGTATATTTTCTTCTCAAATTTACAGTATAACACAGTAGCTTTACGAAAATAGTAATATAACTTGTAGGAATAACAAGATTTATATTTAAATCATATAAAATAAAGGAGCTTTTAAATTTCGTAACTGTTACGCCAGCGCCACCTAGCGGAATTTTTAAACACACACTATAATGTCAATACACTTATAATGTCAGGTAAAATTTGGAACCTGCTAGTTTCTGCTTTCTTATCTAGTTTCTTTTTGTTGCTTTCGTTGAAGACTTCAAACTCACCATCTGCATGATAGCGATGGCAGTGCTACATATACAAAAATTCAGACACCAAGGTCTTACTTGCCGTAGAAATGCTGCTGGCTGTATAAATTATAAGTCTAGCTCTTTAAAAAGAAGCTTTTGATGCGTATTAGGAAAAATGTCTTATGACATGATTTAAACGGTCTTTATTGATGAAATGTTTACTTTCCGAAGAATTTCCGACTATAAAGCTGCCATGAATCTATGCTTTGTAACGATCTCATATCACGTACTCTATGAATACAGGACAACTACGGGTCTTTATTCTTGCTTAGCACAACCTTTCCGACCTGTTGCCATGAGTTTTATCTTGATATCATGTGACGTAGGTAACTGCTAAGGTTTAGATAGATGAATAGATTCACCAGTTTGAATAAAAGCCCGCTTGCCGGTAACACACTGCATAAAATTTTGTTTTTAGTAGGTACTTTGTTGATGTTGTTTATAATTAACAATTTTATTTTTTTCACTACGGGTAATAAAACCAAATTATTGCGCGAATACACCTTGGTCTAGTTAAGTTAAACTGTTTTTAATTTGTGTACTAAATTCAAATTAAGATGGTAGGTAATTCTATTATTAAACTAATTGTTTTACCTACTTTAAAAGTGCATAACCTACTTTTAATTGCAATTATAATGATAGTTCTTATATTTCAAATTGTGATTTGTTTTATAAAATATGCTTTTTTGTATTTTCTTCTTTCTAAACTAGCTTGTGCTTATAAGATAAATGTATAACACTATCTTAAAAAATATTATTTTAAGGAGGTAGTATTAACATACGCTACCAGGCTAATTATGTATGACATTGCATCATTCCGCGAGATTTTTTTGAAAACAAAATTTGCGGAACGCTACTCATAGCATGCCATGATCACGCAACTTTTGCGAAAGACTGAAAGATAAGTAAAACCTGTTATTTTTAAAAAAAAAGAACATTTGAATAAATCTAATTGTTTTAATTATATTCTAGTTTTGAGATAATAACTAACGAAAATGTATTAACGTATAAAAATATTATTATAATGGCTTATGCAAACCTGAGTGGAACTGCTACGGTACTACGTGGATACGAGGTATTCTGATTGGTACAAAATGGTCACGCGATTAAGTTATACGCAACACTGCTGTTCTGCTCAGGTTTGCTTGGGGGCTTGCTTGTTTAGGGCTTAAGACATCTGAAATTAGTAATTCTTTAATAAAAAGTGACATGTAACTTACCTGTGGTCACAAAGTTACTAATTTCAAGGCTCTTGTGAAAAGGTTATCGAATAGAAACAAAAATAATATCTTTTCTTTTACAAATAACATTTTACTGTAAGAAAATACCAACTTCCTACGAAAACCCTAAAAATTAATATTTAAACGCTAAACGGAAAGGTTTTTTTACAGTAATTTCATGGCAAATTTATAATCTGTACGTGAGTTACGACAATTATCAAGTACTTACTTATAGCTTTCTTACAAATTCACGGTGCTTTACAACACACAAAAAAATATTTCAATGTGATAGAGCCTTAGTTACTACAAAATGACTATCATTTCTGTACGTAACGCCATTGTAGTAAAAGGAATCCTTAGCACTCAAAATGTCGTAAAGGACACCTTAACCAAAAAATCGTGTCGTAAGGGACGCAATCTTTAAAACTAGGGAAATAATCATTAATTAGACTATTTATTCTGAAATATATCGTAATTTCAATACTTTTCTGTCTAGCAATCATTTAAATCGGTTAAGATTTGAAAAAGTTATATGAATTGAAAAGTTGAAAATCATTTTTTTGCTCTCCTGTAAAGTAGTGGTTTGTCCCTTACGACATTTGAGATTAAAACAGTCGATATGTTCCTGGGGTAACCGTTTTAAGTTATATGCAGGTCTGCATGCACCCAACACACCGTTTATTTATTTACGTAGGTGTCCAACCTTTTGAAATAGTCAATACCTCCTACCTTCGACTGGCCAATCGACATCAACTTAATAATATTATATTGGTAGAAAGCAAATCAACAGATAAAAGAACATCTTGTCTTCAAGAGCGCGCATAAAACTTTAATGTTTACTGTCGACAAGCTATAAACGTTTTAAAACAGCATTTATCACCTGACCAATAAAAAAATGTTGAGAGCTCTATTATATTTTATCTACACTCAGTTCGTAATATTCGTTTTACAGAATTGAAAGTACGAACATAATGAACTGCATTACGAATATACAGCCTTTAAAAAAAAACTTTCATACTACTGGCAGCTACATAAAGTAACTCGATTTCTAGTATTTGAAAAAAAATTAAACGAATTGACCCGCGCACCAAATTGTTATCTGTTCCAATTTGACACTGGCCATCAGTAAGTCGAATGAAAAAAAAAGAAGAGTCACCCGCGGCGGGACGACACTTGAAATTATGAGGACTTATTTATTATTAAATCTTTGCTTCAAATCATTTTTCGAATTAAAATTCACCGATAAATGCTATTTAATTTTAAAAGTTGTTCAGTTTTTATGAGCCTGAGAGTGAGATTTTAACGTTTAGTTAAAAAGTTACTTATGTACAAAAGTCGTTCAGTTGGTGGTTCAGTAGATAGGCTTGCAATCGCCATAGTGCAGTGCGGAGGTTTGAATTATTTTTCATAGTTTTTACCTATTTTTCATAGTTTTTCTTGTAGAGTGTAGATAAAATAGTGTATGCAACTGCAAATAATTAGGCTTTAGAATGCTCGTGTCAAACTATTATCACACTCGGCTGCGCCTCGTGTGATAAACAGACACTCTCATCCTAAAGCCTTTCATTATTAGGCAGTTGCATAAACTACTATTATTGAAGTTGAGCCTACCCTGGAAAAATAAACTAAGTAGTTCACAAACCGTTTGAGTACAAACGTTTTCATTCGTTTTTCCTACTGTTACGTTAAAGTTTTGCAGTGCCTTTAAATGCGCTTTTATATTTGTTTTATCAGGGCCTTGCCACAAAAAAGTTAGACCAGTGTTGAACGCGTGTCTAGCGTTTTTATTTGTATGAAGTTTTATTTTAGACACGCGTTCAACACTGGTCTAACTTTTTTGTGGTAAGGCCCGGGTTTAATACGACTGCATCAGCGCTCTTATGTGCATATCAAAAGTATTCATTACATAATCCAGTATTGTAACTATCATCAGATACTCAGGTAGTCACTTCATTTGTGTCTTATTTTGGGTTTTACACAGACGTGTCGATAACAATCTACGCTTACGCTCTGGCTCCCTTGCAAGGAATTTTGGCTTAATATTATATGTGTCTGTATAATGTAATTCACTCGCAATAAAGACACCTATACAAACACAGGTTTGTTTTCATATTTTTATCATAATCATCATAATAATATGAATGTATATTAATTTTGATTTGAATATTTTATTTTAAAACTATAAATATGCCGCGAGTGCTGCGACACTTTGAAGCTGAAACGACCTTAATTACTTGATCGGCTTACCCCCACATCTGATGAGTTTTTAACGTACCAATGCACGTAATCCACTTGTCTGTGTCTGGCTAGGGCTGAGCTTACGCTTACGGTTTTGTGAGATTATAAATAATAAGACAGACTTACAATGGTTTTTAGATCAGTTTATAAGAAATCCCCGTACCCCGTGAGTAATCAATTGATATTTAATATTCTTAAAAGCTGATAATAATATTATTATTATTTTATTTACTTACCTAAAGACATAAGTATTAAATATCAAATATTGAACTTGTGCCAATGACGGTTCTACAATTTTAATTTTTCGTTGTCTTTCTTAAGGTGAGTACATTTTGTTGTTAAATTACCTACCTATTACGACAAACTTGTGACATTTTCCGTGTTTATTTTATATTCCTTGATAGGTTCCTGCTTTCCTGACTAGCTCATGGACAGGCCATATTGGCTGGTCCTTCGAGTCGACTCGGATACCTCTGTTTTTTTGCCATTACCATACAATGACTTTGTCAGGGTTGAAGTGCTAAAGTTGATCTTTTTTGTGTTCAGTTAGTTTAATTGGAATGCCTATAATGTAAACATGGATAATGGAAGTAGAAAGAACTCCATAAATGAAACCTGCGTATTGTCATCGGTAATGTTTATATGCGGAATTTCAGAAAAATGAGATATTATATATGTTACAGGCAAAACCCTTAACTAGTCAATAACGTTATTGACTGGAAAAACCAGTCAATTACGATATTGCCTAAGGGCTTCAGTCAAAACCCTTATTGACTGGTTTTATCTTCTAAAAGCAGTCAATAACGATATTGACTGACGTGCCCAGTCAAAACCCTTAATAGGTTAAAGCAGTGCGGTGCGGAGAGTTTCGGTGTGCGATGCGGCGGGTAGCACTGAATTGCGGTGAGTTTATGTGCTATGCGGCGGAAAGCAGTGCGGTGCGGGGAGTTTCGGTGTGCGATGCGGCGGGTAGCACTGAATTGCGGTGAGTTTATGTGCTATGCGGCGGAAAGCAGAGCGGTGCGGGGAGTTTCGATGTGTGATGCGGCGAGTAGTACTGAATTGCGGTGAGTTTATGTGCTATGCGGCGGAAAGCAGTGCGGTGCGGGGAGTTTCAGTGTGTGATGCGGCAAGTAGCACTAAATTGCGGTGAGTTTATGTGCTATGCGGCGGAAAGCAGAGCGGTGCGGGGAGTTTCGATGTGTGATGCGGCGAGTAGTACTGAATTGCGGTGAGTTTACGTGCTATGCGGCGGAAAGCAGTGCGGTGCGGGGAGTTTCGGTGTGTAATGCGGCGAGTAGCACTAAATTGCGGTGAGTTTATGAGCTATGCGGCGGAAAGCAGAGCGGCGCGGGGAGTTTCGGTGTGAGATGCGGCGAGTAGCACTGAATTGCGGTGAGTTTATGTGCTATGCGGCGGAAAGCAGTGCGGTGCGGGGAGATTCGTTGTGTGATGCGGCGAGTAGCACTGAATTGCGATGAGATTATGAGCGATGCGGCGGGTAGCACTGAGTTGCGGTGAGATTATGAGCGATGCGGCAGGTAGCACTGCGTTGCAGTGAGATTATGAGCAATGCGGCGGGTAGCACTGCGGTGCGGCGAGATTATGAGCGATGCGGTGGGTAACAGTGCGTTGCAGTGAGTTTAGATGCGATGCGGCGGGTAGCAGTACGGTGCGGTAAGCTACGGTGCGATGCGGCGGGTAGGAGAGGTTACTGCATAGAAACCGTCAGGATCGTTTTTTTTTTAAAAAAGATTGAAGGAAAAGGAGGTGGAATGGGGATAATCAGGTCGTGGGGCGATTGCGCACGCTCACTGAAATGCATCTTATAGAAGATAGAAGATGGAGGCAGTCAAGGTGAAAGTCTACTGTTTCGCTCGCCGGTGGCAATGAGCCCGAGTCCTCGAGTAACCACCGGGGGGTCTATGACTTCTGGGAGGGGAGGCCACGTATCTGCTGAGGTCAACATAAGTGAAGAGCCGTCTACGACTTGGGCATGTCCTTATGGAATAACAACCGGCGAGCGAGACAGTAGACTTCCACTCTGGCTGTGACCATCTAACGGTCCTGATGGTGTTCTAAGACCAGCCAGGATATACCTATTAAGGGTTTTGACTAGGCACGTCAGTCAATATCGTTATTGACTAATTTTATTAGATAAAATCAGTCAATAAGGGTTTTGACTGAGTACCTTAGGCAATAACGTTATTGACTGGTTTTGCCAGTCATTAACGTTATTGACTGGTTAAGGGTTTTGACTGTAACATATATATGACAACTTGAGTAAAATATATCTGATGTCATATAAGTAGGTAGGTAACTCAAATTGCTTTTAAACTATGCGAACAAACGATACCCTTCTGTTTGTAAATCTCTGGGTGAAACAAAGGTACCTTGTCTGAGACAATACTGAGTCTGCCTTCGTCTGTCGTAATCGTAATAGGTGTTTTCCTTAGGTGACATTTAAATCGTTTCACTAAATGCTAAGTTACATAAACATTGTCTTTACTTCAGCCAAAAAACTACTGTTGTCATTTCAGCTAAAAAACTGCTGCGGATAAAAAATGGACTTACCTATATTTTAGAAATCTTTGAAAAATCCCTAGCCCTAGACTAACTTATCTGCTACACTTACGTAGTATGTACTTACGCTACGCCAATTCCTGGCGTAGTACGTCTACATTGTCATAATACTTCATTAGTATGCGGTGGCAGCGGTTAATCAAGCCGTTTTTTCTAGAAATTTCCACTAAAGGTTCGCAAAATAAGAATACCAACCGAAAAAGAAACAGTCCTGCAAAACAGTTTCCAAATAAGAGTTTAAGAACTATTAATTACATACTTAGATAATGTAAGGTTGCTTGTTTTAAACAAAAGTTAGTTAATTACTTACACAAGCACGCTATGAACTGCACAACTGCGCTATGCTATCAATGTAAATGTAGGTAAGTAATTAATTTAATTGGATTTTACCAGTGAGTAGGTATAACACCTACATGCCTTAATGGCGCAAGAAAGATTAATTGAAGTATTGGAGCAAAACGTGAATTATCCTGTCTGGTGATTACTGGATTGAGATTGAACGGTGTGCGAGAAAAAGCTCAGAATAAATCTAAAAATGTTTATCTAAGGTCCTTTCAAAGTATTTGCGTTGACAAAAACCGGTAGGTATGTGCTAGGTACCTAAAATCAGCAGTATATCATTTGAGAGGTCAACTTTTATTGAAAAAACTATATAGTAGGTACCTATCTAAATCCATATGATGCCGGTTTAGAATCACTTTCCTCAATTTATTTCCTGTGTCACGAGTAAGGCGCTGTCTTCACACAAGAGACGTGAGACTCAAAAGTATGATGACATCTGTCAGACAAGTGATCGTCGGCCGTAGACGATGAGACGCGCTTCTCACGGGTGTCGAGACGGTGCCTCTTGTTTCGTACATTTCTTATGGTAACGATTTCGAACAACAGTGGAGATGGGTCCTAGAGGACTTTGAAGTTTCCAGTGTATCACAATATTAGGCGACATGATGACAACATAGCCTTAAGAGCTACGTGATTTTTCTGAAACGACCCTCAAATTCTTGTCAGATGTGGCGATAGTGCCAGTATTTTTACGGCCGTTGCCGCTCAGTTTACCCCTCAAGTTATAAAAGCATGATATTATGTGTGTATATGTACCTACTTAAATTTTCTTAAATGTGTGGCTCGAAAAGCTGCTGATGATTCGTATGTGGAACTTCCTACCAAATGCCATCTGTTTCCGTCTAAGCCGTTCAAAGGATTTTCCCAGCCGGCAGTCATTTCTAATTCCCCCATTCTTCGACCCTTTTTATCTCGCAGCGCAGTAAAGACCCTTGCACACCAAAAGCTCTATTATTTTTGTTCGTTCTAGCTCGACGTCAAGATAGCGCAACACGCTCTGACACGGGTCTTTCGTTATTTTAAGGAAATTCTTTAGCAATATTATCAGTGTTTTTGCTTTCGTTAGATAAACATAGGCTAAGTACCAGTTGGACCCCGTTTTTTTGCGTTTGGTTGTTTCAACGTCGGTTTATAGTATGGGTAATTCGAAATTTCAGACTCATGCATTAAAGCTGCGCTAAAAATGGGCAGCAGCGGACGTTCCGTGTGGTCCCGACCTTTCTGGGACTTCTATAGAATATCCCGCTGTAACCTCACTATGAGACCACTGATTGCAATATTCAAGCCGCAGCGCTTTGAAATTCAATTCATTACCTGAGTTTGTTCGTAATAGATCGATACCTTTCACTTTCTAGCATTAGAGCCTTTTATGTATTTTTCTGCTAACAAAGAGGTGTCACTGAGACTACAGCCTAACTTTCCATGGAAATGCAAACAAAAGACCAAAATTATCTGCTTTTATGCCTGAGCAAAAATAATGTCCTTGTATAAAGGATTCGAGTAAAATTTAATGAGGACTCAGCCGACTCCTTTTTTTACTTATCTAACCTTTCATTTTACCTCCCAGGGTTCAGAACTAGATAAAATTTGTTGATGTAATGCATGGCTAAGCTCTTTACACTCAATCATCTAGTTTCAGAGTTACGTTAAATGAAACGTCAGTTTTTTTTATTACTCATTGCACTAATCAGGAAAATCCATGATGGCTAAAGATACTGCATAACCTTCACGCCATGTTACATTCTCTCGTGAGCGAAAGATTTTTACTTTTCACAGGTTATTGAAGCAATAATTAGGTAAAATGGCTGGCGGCGGCGGCTTTTCAGCCTGGTAGATGGTAGAACCTACCAGGGAAAGAAGTTAAATAAAACAAACCAGTATAAAAAAAGATATATTGACTTTATTACTTGATTTGTGCATCATTAAAGTGAACACTAACAATTCAGATCCATTTGGTTCAGAACAAAGTGATGTGCCCCTTTTAGTTTTGGTAAAATGAACACATGACTTTCCAATTGATTTTTAAAACATTTTTTGAAAAGTATGATAAAATATACAACAATCCAAGATCCGTTTTGTCAATTATACATAATTCATTATTTATTTGGCTTAAAAATCACAAATTACATTAAAATTTACTGATACTTTCTCTTAGTAACAAATATAAGAATACTTCATTACATTCCTACCTACCGAACTTAACATAATCAGGGACTAACATTACTAGACTGTAAAAATTACCATTAGGTGGAATATAAATGCAAAATTTCAAATTATGCGTTTAAATTCGTTCAATATTAAGTAAATATTAGAATTTTTAAAATCACACTTTGGACCCTAGACGTAAAAGTAACAAATTTATTTGTTAACATTGATTTGGTTAGAAAATCTACTTTAAAAAATACATCTATAGATACGAGATAAGTGAACACTAGTTTTTGCGTCATGGCTCAAAAGACGCAAAGACTAGTAAACGTAAACATTTAGGTATTATTAACTAGATAGGTACACGACATTGATCTCTATACTATAGGTAGGTACACTTATATAACTTAACTTAATGAGTATAATTATTATTATGTACAGGTACTCGATGATAAGGATGAGTTCCAGAACTAGAGAGCAGAAATCTGTAAAACAAAAATTTCACATTTAATAAAGAAGTTCAGTGTTTTAGGTATCTGTCTATATTAAACATCTGTCTAAATAATGTAGTTAAGATAATTTGATTCTTATTTACATTTTATTTTATACTAAATTCGTACACCACTAATAGTTTCATTCACTCCATATTTATACCCTAACCTAACATACGAATGTTTTGCGAAAGATAATTCCTTAACAATACTACTTAGGTGTTATTTACATACGTATGTAATGTAGTAAGGCGACTGCCTGTCTGTACAACCTCGCATGTTTAGTATAATAGAAAACAGAGTATTGTGTGTTTGAAGAAAGTACCTACTTTATAGCCAGAGAGCATGCATGGATAAATAAATGTCTGTAGCTAATGAAATAAGATTGGAATGTCTCGCAGACTTTAGATCACTTGCAGTTACCATCGGAAAAGATACACGACACGTACGTATAGCTCAGTTACAAAAATCAGATTGTTTGAATATGGCAATAAAGATTTTTCGTGTAAATTTTCGCCATAATGTCTGAAATATACACTGGGGAAATTCGGTTCGGCCCTTATCATTATACATATTTATTATTTACCTCTGAAGACAACCAAACAATTTATTTCTGGTAAAATTACTTAAGGTTTTTGGGCTGTGTGGGTTTGTTAGGAATAATATTTTGCGGTCTTATTGACTAATTATACCAATCTATCTACTTATATAACAAGTTAGAATAAGGTTGTTTAATAATAGTCGTTTATTTTTTTTGTAAACAGCCATCTTATTATTCATTCAATTAACTCTTTTTCATTTTACTTTTGCACACAACTTTACTCGTAAGTAGCTCTCCGCATGTATTCAACAAACTCTTTCATTTGAATTCCAAGAGAGGTTCATTAACTGGGAATACTGGGCTTTAGTTGCTCTAGGACTATAATGACACAACTTTACTCGTAACTAGCTCTCCGCATGTATTCAATAAACTCTTCCATTTGAATTCCAAGAGAGGTTCATTAATTGGGAGTACAGGGCTTTAGTTGCTCTAGGACTATAATGACACAACTTTACTTGTAACTAGCTCTCCGCATGTATTCAATAAACTCTTTCATTTAAATTCCAAGAGAGGTTCATTAACTTGGAGTACCAGGGCTTTAGTTGCTCTAGGACTAAAATGACACAACTTTACTCGTAACTAGTTTTCCGCATGTATTCAATAAACTCTTTCATTTGAATTCCAAGAGAGGTTCATTAACTGGGAGTACAGGGCTTTAGTTGCTCTAGGACTATAATGACACAACTTTACTCGTAACTTGCTCTCCGCATGTATTCAATAAACTCTTTCATTTGAATTCCAAGATGGGTTCATTAATTGGGAGTACAGGGCTTTAGTTGCTCTAGAACTAAAATGACACAACTTTACTTGTAACTTGCTCTCCGGGTTCTATATAACAAATTCCGCGTGCCTGTGGAGCAGCAAGAAATATTTCCTCTTTTTTCCTGCATGTAACCTTATTCATATGCTGAAACAGTGCTGTCGCATTTACTAGCTCACTTACGTTCCATCTTTCTGTAAGAATAGGTGCCCAAGGACCTTTATGTATTTTCTTTCTACGAATGTATGAAATGAACTTTCAATAGGCACATCTAAGTTAGTTACATTTTTTTACTACTAATTGAATCTTTGAATGCTCCTATTCTAAGATGAGAACTTTGTGCGTAGACTTCACAATTAAGCACCTATTTCGATTGTCTGTATCGAGTGACATATTGCCAATAGTTATAAAGCTCTTTAGAACACTGAAGACTTTACTGATACAAAAAAGATGGCTCGGTACTTGTTCCACGCAAGCTGTTCATAAATGTATCCTTTGTGCAGGGGTAGTAGCTACTTACTTAATTCTCCTTAAACAATTCTCTGCTTGAAAACACAGGATCGTGTTTCAACGTTGATTAATTAAATACTAAAGCAATTTCGAGTGAAATTTATATACTTCTACTAGAGTAGGAGCAGACCGGGCTGCATTAGCATTCGAGAAATGAATTTGGCGTGTAATTTTATTCATTTTGGATTTAATCACGGTACGAATATTAAAAAGTGCTTTAAATATTCAATAGAAAAAATTCAATTTTCTGAGATTTTGTTTCGAGCGTTATATTTTCCGTGTTATTAGGTAAATTTTTAACCCAGTCTTACTGCTAGGGTAAAGTATTTCCTTCTTTCACGCCTACGACTAAATAATATTATTGCGAAGATAATCCATTGAACTTTAGCAAGCGGAAAACTATTTGAAATTCATTTTTTCCATAAACTGTTTATTTTGCGTAACAGCTGATTTCAATGTCAGACAGCATGAAAAGCCTGGAGTCAAAAGATATGCTACCAAAAAAAGGCCGCGTTTTTGAAGCTATTAATGGTTTGTTTTAGAAGCCTATGAAAGGCTCTAATTAGCCTTTAAAAGTCTTTTATTTTTTGAGTTTGCGCTTTTCCGCCAGACGTATGAAAATAGGGTAGGTATATTCTGTCGAGGTTCAAAAACTTAGTTCAGAAATCATAGCAGAAGGAATAGACAGGAAACAGGTTTTTGTAGATGGTTTGTAGGGAGGAATCACTTAGAAGGTGAATGATACCATTTGAAAAAAACAGTTATAAATTATTTGTACTAAGTACTATAAGTATAACCTGTTCTTCTAACATACACATTTTCTTGGCTACACACGATCGACAACGTTTGAAAAATTTTGACATATTTTACTAATAAACAAATGTTATGAATGATACGAAAGCTTTTAAAAAAAAATTCAAATATTCGGTTATCAAATATTTTTGACGTTTATCTACTCGTTTACGATGTCAATGAGACGGTTTGTAAAAGAATCAAGTTCAGTTCGTAGAGCAAATACATTTTCCGCCGATCCGCAGATCCTTTTAACCTATATAACTTACTAAAACCAAAATGCCCCAAATTGATCCACATGGGCAACTCGAGGGATGGTAGTTCTCAACTGCTGGTAGTTCCAATTTATGTTCTAGATTAAAGAAGGGTTACATACCGTAGCTTCTATAATATGATGCTCTCCTCCACCACCCTGATCAGGGCGGGGATCGGTCGCTATAGCGGCCCGGTGACCTGAGGACGACATTACAACTCATTACTCAACCAATCAATCGATAACTGATCTTCTGATACAAGCAGGTTTGATTAATGGTCATTTTGTGCTACTAACGTAATGTACCTACAAAAATCAATAGAACTTTAAAAATAATGTTTGTGTTCTTTTATGCGATCATCATATATTTCATAAAAAGTTTATCGTAGGAACGAACTAGACGTATGTAAAAAAGCATAGAACATAAATATGCACCCTTCAACACCAGTTGTCTTACCTCGAGATAATCTATACGAGAAAACTGCATACATAAGCAGTCATAAATCTTGGTTTGCACAAGATTTTTCTGCTTTTGCTTACGTTTTTATTATTAAAGTCATGAAATGTACCTACAGCAGTAGCAGTAACTCAAATCAGTAAACGTAGATTGCGGTTTATATTTGAACCAAGTTAAATTGAAATTGTAATTGCGTACACCATTTGACAGGAAGAGGAACAACGCTTCCCATTTAAATTTTTCATTTACATTTTATGTGTAGGTACTTACTATGCTCCAAAATATTCAAAGACACAGCCAGCGGAGTTTATTTAGGAGGAAGATTTGGGCGCAAGTCGTAAATACGCTTTTTACCGGATAAAATCTTGCTCATTTTAGGTAATACATGATGATTGATTCCAGTTTAAATACGATTTTTCAGTCTTATGAAGTCTTTCAGATTAGCTTCTTGTGTTGTGATTTTAAAACTTTAAATTTAAATGTCAACCAAAGTGGCTTTGCGGAAGTTAAGCAAACTTTGAGAGAAAAGCTCTAGGGGTTTATTTCTGTCATAACAAATCTCCCGCTGCAATGTAAAATATTTGTGATGTGTTGTTTGTAGCTACTTATGTACCTAACTACACAAAATGTTCTCGTAGGCATGTAACTGCGTAAAATTACTTAGGCACGTATATCCTATCAGCTCACTTTCATGCCTTAGCCGAATACTACTACAATACCTAGTTACAATGTAAAAAAAACTGGTTTGATTTACCCTTTAAGTCGCTTTTTACGACCCCTCAGGTAGAATTGGAGTGACACTACTTAGCCTACAAGCAATCAAAAGATACCTGCGTGGTGGGTTCGTGTTTGTTGTTTCCTTTGACAGGCTCTTCTGCGGCGTACAGCAGGCGGCGCGCCAGCCGTGCAAACGTACATCGAAACTGCCGCGACATGCTGCAGTACAGCACGAAGTTCACTGACGACGTGAACAGCGCCAGCACGTCCATTAGGTCACCTGAGGATGAAAGAGATAAAGTAAGTGTAGGCTTAAAAAAAATGGGTTTGTATGGGGAACCAGAAAGACCGAGCGTCGGCGTCGATGCGGCGCGCCACGACGCCGTCACGTTGACAGCGCGCTGAGAAGCTTAGAGTTTGTATGGAAAGCGGTCGGGTTTTTCTACAAGACCGCAGCGACAACAACGCCGTCAAAATTTGACGACGTTGATGCGCGTCGATGTCGCGACGCTTGGAAAATAAGGGTACCATTCGTCTCTCCGTGACCTGATACCTCCGTCACTATGCCATCTCCGGTGCACGAGACGCCGGTTGGGATTCCACCCTTATATCGTAGACATCCCGCAAATTAGCACAAAGCGCTTCGCTTCTACATTTCTAATGCGAACTGCTAAAGAGTGGAACTCCCTGCCTGCGGATCTGTTACCGGAACGTTATAACCTGGACCTTTTCAAGAAGAGAGTGAATAGGCTGGGCATTATCTGAGCATGTTCTATCATCGTCAGTATCGTCACATATCTGAGATTGCGTACAAATGCTTACCTATGTTTCATAAAAAAAAATGAGTAAAGCTGAAAAATTAATTGTCTTAGGACTGTCGAGGTACGCGGATTGTCCGGAGAGACCGTTCGCATGCGAACTTCACCTTACTTCAAGCGGTGCAGACGAAGTGAATGAACTTCTCGCGAGCGCTCATTTTGCGGGTCCGTACGGACAATCCAGATGGCACAGCGTTCGCGTTTAAACTTTCGTAGTCTCACTACTGTCTCAAAATAGCAACAACGGCGTTCTTAGTACAATACAATATCATTACTATATGAATTGAACGACACGAAAAGAAGAAGAATTGTCCGATATTACGGCCCACATTCATGAACTGAAAAAAATTGCGGTCAATTTAATCTACCTTAACGAGTACACTTTGAAAAAAGTCATTAAATAACAGCTCGTTCGTAGTTAAACGTAAATCGTTATCGATTTAAAGACTCTGATTATATCCGTCTGCTGCCGTCGGTCGCTCGTGGCAAGTTTATAAGAAAGAAATAAAATAAGCCAAGTGCGAGTTGGACTAGCCCACCGAGGGTTCCGTTCTAAGGTTTGTAGGTTGGTAAACCTATATTCCAAGATACTCCACTTGGACAACTAGCCAATTTTTTTTTATATTTCTTTTTTTCGGCTCATATGTGAATGCCATAAATTAATGAAAATTTAAAAAAAATGTGTTTGAATTGGTACTTCAATACGAAGCTAATAGCCAAATGTCATTCATTGTTCTAGGTCTACAGGAATTCCCTCTGAATTTACACGCGTTTTTACAGCATAAACGACTATATCTTTTTTAACTTGAAGTTAGGAGCTTGATTGTTTTACTATACACTTTTGTATATGATTTTAATTTCAACTCGATATCTTTACGCGTACCTGAGATAAAGGGTCTTGACCGACCGACAGACAGAGAGACGGACAACAAGGTGAACCTATAAGGGTTCCGTTTTTACGCAAGCGCAAGACGGGATCTTTTTTGTTTCAGGGGATTCGCGAATGTTACCTTATGAAAAAGTTAATCCGCTACATGTCGGTCAGACTTAATAAATGATCATAATCATGTCAGTCGTGGTTTCATTTACGTGCTTACTTACCTATTAAAGAGGCAGTTTTGAAAATCTTGAATCACTGTTGAAAAATCACCACCCCATCCATTTTCGTTAAAATTGTAGTGGTTGACTCAGAAACCAGAGACCGTATATCAATATATCACTTCAACGTAGACTATGACAACCTATCATCACTACGCTATCATCATTCTAGATCTTATTATTCTAGAGGAGCTAATTTGTCAGATGATTCAGAAACAGATTTTTAAGGGAAAATTCTCAAAACTGAAAGTTTTTAAAAGCTTGCATTTTCCACCGCAGACAGGATACCTATATGCACCTGCTAATTTTGGGATCTGTAATGGCAGTGTCTTTAAACATTTGGTAGATATTTTAATTTATCAGGATTTTTCACTTTAGCTACATTCAATCTGTAGAAAATTAATTAGTCGCTGGGAATTACTTGCCAAACTATCCCGGTAGGTAATTGGCGGCCTGCCTACCACACCTTAGTGACCAAGATACAATTGCTTAAATTCGCAGATTAAGACTGAGCTGCGGTAGCCCATTTGGCAGCGGCATCGGCAGTACAACATCACATGTTGGTATACAGAAGAAAGTTTGCTCTAAAGCAACGTTGCTAGGATTTATAGCAGAGCAGTAACAACTGAAGTAGCCATACAAAGAAAAGGTTCTAAAACGGTGCTTTTATGCACCGGAAACGTCTACGGCGCGCACTGAAATGGCTTGCCGGTACGGGGAAAAGTGTTGTACCTACTGTTAACCCAGTTACGAATTAAGTACAGGCAGACTATAAAATGCCGAGCGTGTGTATCGGAAATAGCAAGCAGAAAACTGAGTAGATTGTAGCTGTATTTTTTCCTAGAACGGTATTTTCAATATTTAATTGAAAGTATTCTTCATGATCCGATTCCATTCACCATGCAAAAATGTGTCTTAAGGTTGAAACTCAGATATTCTTTACTCTGAAAACCATTTATGAACTTATTTTTACTAGCAGTTTCATAGCATCAACTCGTGCTGCAATCTTTTTCCATTTGATCATTGTCAAAATTACAAAAGTTTTGGGTAAGGAAACCGGAAAAACAGAACCCAATTTTAACAATCATAAATAAGGGGAGCCCGTACTTATTTTACATCATCAGTTTCAATATTCCGTAACATTTTTACGATGTTTGAATCAAATATGCCTCCGAAGTGCGAATATAGGTTTAGGTCCTAAATCTACATTTGGGAGCAAATATAGGCCCGCTCTGTCATAAACAATACGAATAAGTGAAAGGCATACGCTACATATGGGAGGAAAAATCCTCCGAAAAGCAAATAAAAATCCCTTACCCGGCTCACATATTAGCCGGAAGAGCATCAAAACGTCATCTGCAAACGCTACCAGTAAGTAAAAGTTACATATGATATTCGAACGAAACGGGAGATTTGTTCTTTGCTGTATCACAGGTGCTGGGTGCTTAAATAAAACACGCCTAAAAACTTGACGAAAATATTTGAATTTCTCAAGTAAAAAAGTATCTATGTCAAAATGATGATAGGTAGGAAAAAAGTAATAGGAAATGAATCAGTCGGCAAGCATTTTGTATTTTATGGGTGAAAAAGCCAACATTTGTATCCATTTTCTTTATGTTCTTTTGGAAAAACTGTTCTATTTCATCAGCTGGTTCGCAATTTAAAATATTTTCAGTATTTATTTTCATCAAAGTATCCCAAAACATGTAATTATACTAACCTACATGAAGGTATTGTGGGGTACAAAGCAAATTTTGAGGCAGCCGCCGTAGATTTGAGTTATTTTAGTAGATGAACCCTTCCCTACTTAGGTACCCTTGTTATGGCTATAGAGAATAGTGTTGTTAATTTACTGCTGATAAAACCTATTACGCGTTAGGTATTATGTAAGAACATCCCATGAAATTACCAGATTAATTGGTTTAGAAGACGCGATAGACTTGAGTGCTAGCCTTTCAAGTCTGATAAATTAGGTCATGTTCTTGACATGCCTTTGTTGCAGCTCCCTGATGAATAAATGAAATGATTATGTAAGTAATAGACTTTTTGGGAAAATAGAAAGATGGTTGCGTAAATATATTTGGAATAGCTTAGACGTTATGAAGGTAAATAGTTAAAAAAAAAGATACTTTTCATGTAAAAAACATTTCTTTTTACTTTAAATAATATTGCACTTCAAATGTATCGAGCTGTTTTGATGTTTTTTAATTTTTTATTTTAGTCTGGAGTGTTGTTTTCCCTCTGAAGATGCTTATTTAAGCGAAACCGGTTGGGATCAAAATAAAAACTACCTAAGTGAAACGAGTACAAGTGTTTGAATCAAAAATCATAACAGTGGAGTTTCACCAAGCGCCGACAATTGCAAGTATAAACTATAGATAGACTGGGTGTATTTGCAAAGTATCATGTTAAACCCACCGGATCGAGTTATTTTTCACTCGGATCAGTCATAGCATAGTAGATATCAATATTTTACATGTCATATAAATACGCGAGTAATAGTATACCGGGAGTAACAGAAAGGGTATAACAAGCCGAAAGGAGGTCAAAGTACTCATGAAACTGAACAACTTTCCCTATTGAACATGGGTCGAAATATGAAAAAAAAATTTGGACCTCTCATACAAAATTGCCGATCAACTGACTGATTTACTATGGGAGGGCCAAAATTTTTTTTCATGTTTCGACCCATGTTCCATAGCGAAAGTTGTTCAGTTTCATGAGTACCTTGACCTCCTTTCGGCTTGTTATACCCTTTCTGTTACTCCCTGTATAAGTGGAATAACTGATCAGCAATTATTTAGGCATTGTAATTATACCTATAAGTAGATAATGGATGCCTATCAACGCATTCGAGTAATTATTATTAGATAATTAAGTATAACTTATGTAACTAAATAATAAATTACAAGGTTCTTTACAGTAGGTAAAATTATACTTTATTGTTGTCATCGTCTTGTGAAAGGTCACGTGGCTAATAAATTTTCCGTTAGCTCAAAATGCTCAAAATCCAACGTTTTATCCAGAAATATTAAGGATGGAACAAAAAAACACTGAAGACCTCTCATAAAAGTAAGTGGCTCGATCAAGGAAACTTTTCATGACAAAAAGGGTTAAGATAGTTTTAAGAGTCATAATGTGAGGCGATTTAAATTCCGACAGTTTGTTGCTGTAAGCTGTGGAAAGCGTAGGAGATAAGAATATCATTTATCATCAAAAAAGCAATTTTCATCGAAATCTGTTTTAATTACGTTATCAAATAATGCTAAAACTAACATGACCCATTAAAAAAAAACCGGCCAAGAGGGTGTCAGACACGCCCACAAATAGGGTTTCGTAGTCAACGTTTAAATATCAGGTTTTAGCGTTACAAAGTTAATTTTGTTGCTGGTATGTTCGCAGCTGTACGATTACCAACCGCAATAGAAAAACTTTTATTTTTCTGAAATTTCTCGTGGTACAGTACATATCCGTTATAGTTTTCATGGTAACTTCAAATTGAGAAGTATATTCCATACTTTTTTTTCAAATTTTTATCGTTTATACTTTAGGAGTTACAGCTGAAACAAATTATGGTTCATAAACGCCCCTTTTAAAAGCAAATATCTCGCAGAAACATTTTAGTGACTTTGTTTTAAAGAAATCTCCCCTTAGTTTTAAAAGACCTATTTAACAATACCCTACTCAATATTACAGAAGAAAAAAAAATCTTTTGCTCCCCTTTCACTTGTATGGGAGGGGAGGAGGGTCCAAAAAGCTTTTAAAATATTTTTTTCTCAACATTTCTAAACTTGGGTCAACACGATCTATCTTCACACCAAATTTGATGTCGATAGCTCTAAAACTGACGGAGTTATAAGGGCGCGGCATACAGACAGACAGACAGACAGACAGACTTAGGTACCGAAACTATAAGGGTTTCTAGTAGACTACGAAACCCTAAAAGTTTAGAGTAGGTACATAAACCAGACAAAATTATGCAAAGTGATACAATTTTGAGCTGTATATTTTATAGGGTAGGTAACTAAGGGTGGGTCTCTCACTCACAGGCTGATAACCCGCCACTACTGCCATACATCATACATAATTATTTAAAACTACCCTCAAATATTTATGGGACGTAGCGATAACACCCGTTTTGTTACGGCTGTAACAAATGATTAATAATTGTGCATATATGTGTGTGATTTAAAGAAAATTTTGACACCAGGGTTTATAGTTATACGCCACTACTAGTCTACTAGAAGTCCCACAAGAAGAAAGGGACCGAATTTAAATTGAACCAATCCATCGACTTTCCTGATCGTTATGCGTTCCTATTTGGAACGAAAAATTTACGATCACTGCTAATACCTACTTGTTTACGTACCTACCTATAATTTTTTGGAGATATAATGACGATATAAAGGAGCTGATGACTTGTCGACCCAAAATGAATAAGTTGAAAAACATAATGGCACAAGCTTCTCATAATAATTGGATTTTTCTGCACAAAAAAAGATTTTACTTGCAGTGGTATATAACTTTGATTCAGTTTTAAATCGTAAAATCTGCAAAATAATGATTGCGTCTTTGCCGAGATCTGGAAAATACGGCGTAGCAAAAAATTACTAGGTACCTGCCAAGAGTTTAAATTTGATAATCCACTACTTAGCTCCCAGCTCAGGTCAAAAACCTACCTTTTAAAACGTTTGTTTCAAAATATCGATATATGACGTCCTATTTCAATATGTTGGAGGGTGTCAAATCTCTAACTTTTGTATTCTTTTTCAGATTAATAATTCAAAAATTTTACATAAAACAATCACTGAAGTTTTTGGTATATTTGGACAACTGTTTAGGCTGCTATTATAATAATAATAAATTCGTTTTAAACATACAACTTTATTACGTATTTTATTACAAATAAAAACCCAGTGAAGTAAGACCGAATTTTCCATTCCCTTTGCGTTGCTACTCTCCATTTCTCTTGTGTTGTTAGAAACTTTGTGCAACAGCTTTGGAAATAGAATATGGGCCATGCGAGACGACAAACAAATCGTGATTGATCACCAGACTTTTAATGTCGAGTTAAAATGAGTTTTCTGAACTTTGGCTCAAATCACATCGGTGGCAAATAGGGTTGCGTGTTCTGTTTGTATAATGATTGATTTTTATTACTTCCATATAGTTTGTTCTGTTTGAAACCGGAAATATTTTCTATTAAAATGCATGTTTCGTGAAAATTAAAGAAATATTCAGTCTATAATGATTTAAGGATTAAATCAATCTCCATTTTGTGTCTGATAAGTTATGATAAATTAAAACTAACCAAATTGTCATAGATATAATAGAACTGGTACTGAATTTCGAAAGATAAATGTCTGAAGAATTGTGAAATCCTGTTTAGAAATACCTCTCACTAAATCAAACAACCATGGTCTGAACTGTATGACTGCTAAGCTAAATGACTTATTCAATTATAAATTTTGTAAGACCGAAGAACTTTTGTCTGAAAACGAGGTCCGGAACCACGTTAATTTGCACCAATGCTGTGTCTGGCAACCCTCACGTTCAAGGTCAGCTTTGATACCGATATCGCAGAGTTTGCCCTTGCTTTGCTATCATTATTAAATTTTGAAACCGCAAATCTCTAATTAAATTAATATAAAATTTCGTTTTTATCTGGTCAGTTTCCATTTTCATGATAAATTATGGTTGGTACTAATAATTTACGCTGGTTGCTAATAATCTCTTGTATCTGAGTTTATCTAATTTATAACAAAAATAATACAGTTTAAAGTTATAGCCGTTGTTTCCAACACTTAATTATTATCAAGAACGGAATTTTCACCGCGGTTATGGTGTTAGTTTACCTCGTTATAGGGTGAATATTTTCATTCAGTACACAAATTTCGTGTAGGGGGACTTTAGGTACTTCCGATTACTAACAATTTTAGGCGGGAATCCATGTAGTGTAGCGCATGCGCATTATATTCATACAAATGCGGTTTATATCAAATGTTTTGACAGACGAATCCGCTAGAACTGCGTAGCGCATACCTAACGCTGCGTTGACGGATGTGTCTGACGGATACAACCACTGCGCTGCGTATCGCATAACGCTGCGTTGACGGATGCATCTGTCAAACCGTTCCCATAAATATGAATATAGGGTGGAAATTCGATTTTTTCGTTACGTATGCGTTACGCAGTGCTAAAATAGTGCAGCAACGGGCAGGCGTTACGTTACGTGTGATCCCGCCTTACCAAGAGCCATATCCAAACTCGTGAAGAAGGACCAGCTACATTCCATACATTTTGTCAGGTAGAAGTAACTACCCTTTTCAATTTCTATGGAACGAAAACTTGTTTTTTTCGGGGATGGCTCCGATTCCGAAAAGTTATCCAAAACCATGGGTAAGATTATCCTGCACGTACTGCCTAAAAATAACCCTGCATATTACAGTCTGGAATACACCTACGAAAGGTACTTCTAAGTATAAAATTCCTCTCATAACGTTTCGCGCACGTAGTTCCTACGTACGTAATAAGTCCTACTAGGAACTTATCCTACCAGCTTGATAGGATATTCCAACCCTTATAGCAAATATAAATATCTATAAAATAAAAAACCGGCCAAGAGCGTGTCAGACACGCCCACAAATAGGGTTTCGTAGTCAACGTTTAAATATCAGGTATTTCAGCATTACAAACTTAATTTGTTGCTGGTTTGTTAGCAGCAGTATGATGACCAACCGCAAATAGAAAAACTCATTTTTTTCTGAAACCTTTAAGGGTACAATATCCGTTATAGTTTTCATTGTAATTTTAGATTGTAAGCTATATTCCATATTTATTTCAAATTTTTAGCTTTTATACTTTAGAAGTTACAGCTGGAACAAATTATGGGTCAAAAACGCCCTTTTTAAAAGTAAATATCTCGTGACAGAAACATTTTAGTGACTTTGTTTTAAAGAAACCTCATCTTAGTTTTAAAAGACCTATTCAACGATATCCTACTCAATATTACAGAAGAAAAAAAAATTTTTTGCCCCCCTTGCACTTGTATGGGAGGGGGTCCAAAAAACATTTAAAATAATTTTTTCTTAACATTTCTATATTTGGGTCAACACGATCTATCTTCTCACCAAATTTCATGTCGATAGCTCTAAAACTGACGAAGATATGAGGGCGCGGCATACAGACAGACAGACAGACAGACAGACATACAGACAGACAGACAGGCAGACAGACAGACAGACATGACGAAACTATAAGGGTTTCTAGTAGACTACGAAACCCTAAAAACGATGCTCCTTTTCTTATATTATAAGCAAACCTGGCTCGAATATGCCCCGTTTTCACTGAGTTCGTGATGTGGATAAATAATATGACAATGCGGCATACATTCCTAATAATATAATTCACACATACTTCACGCCTTTACCCGTTACAGAGTAGACAGAACTTCGACAGCCATAAAATGAGATTGGAGGGCTGTTTCAGAATTATTGTGTGAATAAGTTAGACCGGGCTAGAGCTGAGATAGAAGACCGAGGTGTCCTATAAGAGTGGGGTTCGAAGGGTTCTTTTTCTTCTTTTCTTTGAGTGGGACACCAAGTCGTCTAACGACCCGATGAACATACGAAACCTAAAACTGCTAAGTAGATTTGTTAACTCAGACTTCCACAAATCCACAGGTATCTAAACCTGTTACCGTTACCTAACTAGGTTGGGCCACCTAGGAGATAGATCTCAATCCACACACATCTCATAGGTACGCATGTAAATAATGAATTTCCGTAACCATCTCGCTCTATATGTCAAAGAAATAAAGCAAAACATTGTATACTTTTGGGACTTAAATAGGTACAGATATACAGAGGTAGACTACACAAAAACTGTAGAGTAGGTAAATACAGGCTGGTCCAAATAGTGACGTCCAAAGACAATATAAATCATACCGAGAGGTATCCGAATCACCCCCATGTATGTATCGCGATTTTTTGTAGTTTCCGAGTTATTCAACTTTTGAAAAAGTTCTTTGCGCAATCAATCTATCTACCAGTCGAATTTTGCGAATACAACTTGGGACGACTTGGTGTCCCACTCGAAGAAGAAGAAGAAATCACTCGAAAACTACAAAAAATCGCGTAACATACGGATGGTGATTTATTTATTTTTAATTATTTAACCGTTTATTGTACACAATAAAATACAAAGAACATAACATATAGAACAATATACAACAGGTCAGCTTATTTCTAAAAAGAAATCTCTTACAGAAGACCTAGGGTGTACAACTTACTATGATTATAAATTTAGGAATAAAAAATAAAGTAGTACCTATTTACTTAAATAAATTAGTATACACTTACATAATATTACCTATAATACAAACTAATACCTATGCATATACATAAATAAATAAAAAATATTATAAATATATACCTATACAAAATAATACGAATTGATTTGAAAGAGAAAGATAATGCTCTTTTACTCGTTTCTTAAAGATAGTAAGAGAAGGCCGCATGCACAGTAAATGAATAACTGTAGAAGTCGGAGTGGTGTATGGGTATCGAAAGAATTGTCCTTACATGGGAGCGACAAGGTTTGTCCGGGGGACGAGAAAAGATGGGTTGTAGAGAACATTGTAGAGACAAGAAAGAACATGGGCATTCCTTCGATACCGGATTGGAAGCCACTTGAGTTGTGAGCGAAACTGTGATACGTGGTCGTATTTGCGTAAGCCAAAAATGAATCGGATGCATAGGTTTTGGAGACGCTCAAGTTTGCTCAACAACTCCTCAGTGGCATCCAAGTAGCAGGTGTCAGCGTAGTCGAAGAGGCGAAAAAGAAGTGTCTGGGCAAGATTAATTTTAGTTTTCAAAGGCAAAAAGTTCTGGAGCGTTTTAGCGAATGGAAAGTAAAGAATACTTTACTGCTAACAGCGTTGACCTGCGCAGTCCAACTGAGATGCGAATCAAGTAAAATACCAAGATTTTTGGCAGTTGCTGTGTAAAGCTATAGACGTGCCGTTATAGATAACAGGTGGGATACTAGGATAGTCTATTTGCCTACACATATAAGAACTACCCAAAAGCATGGCCTGAGATTTTATTGGGTTGACCACGAGACCGAAAGATTCAGCCCATTCTGCAATTTTGCTGAGGTCATTGTTGATGGCCGCAGTCGCACCATTGATATCATCATAGGTGAAATGACGATCGATCTGCAAATCGTCTGCATAAAGATGGAAGCTAGAAGAAATAACAGAAGTTACAGTGTTAATGAAAACCGAGAAGAGAAGAGGGGAAAGGACTTTCGGAAAGGTGATTCGGATACTTCGGTATGAGAAATTTATATTTTGTCTTTGGAGATCTCTATTTAGGCCACCCTGTAAACAAGCAAAAGAGTGTTCTACAAGTACGAGACTATTTTAGAATTAGAAGCGAGAATCACGATTTGACCGCAGCGCAGAGAGGAAAATAATAATTCAAGCTTTTTATCTGTATCGTTTGGGTGTCTGCCATCACTAGACTTTTAAAACCATATTTTTAGTTCATCGAATTTTGTCTGTCGTTATTCTATTCTTGTCTGAATCGAGTGGATTTAATACAACGGATCTTTCGCAAATGTGAAAACCCATACAAAACCAATGCAAAGAATTTAAGGCTAAAAATATAAAAGCCCACCTAAATTATTCACGAAATACTGACTGATTGATATTTTTATACGTGGGTTTCTTAGATTTAGATTTTCTTTCACCGACAGTGGAAATACTTGAATACCTATCTAAAAATATTTCGTTACCTGGGCGTCAAATCTGCGACCGTATTGTCAAACCAATAAAGCAGTTCTGGCTTCGGTTACATTTTGGCCCGTATTGGGAAAAGTCCATTACGGCTTTTGTTAGCACATTCATACTCGTTATGCTTAGAGCCAGCAATGAAAGGCTATATTGCTTTCGATAGAAAGCAATTTAGCCTCTCATTGCCGCTCATACACGCGTTTAAAAACCGTTGACAACCTAATGTCAGTGGTTAGCAATATGGTTAGCCATCCCGTCCTATTCTGGCTTATTTACAAAATTTCTTGGCCAACATTATTTACACTATCCCTTTCAGTTTGTATGGCAACAGTAGAAACATAAAACATCTTATTCGAAACACTCTTTTGTTACGAATAAGGTTTCGAACTTTTCAAATATCATTCATTCTTTTCTTAGTTCCAGTCATTCAATTGGGCTTTCAAAATCAAAACAAACAATAGTAAGATACACCAATGGTCCGAAAAATTATAAAAATACAAGTTATTGGCATCAGCCAATAAGTTTTTTTAGTAGGATATTAAGCAGCAGCCTTTGCTGATGCAAAAAAGCTATCCTCAAGCTTTGGGATTGCTAAGGTTTAGTAAATGAAGATTAAAATCACAGTGCAAATACTTTTGTATAAGGTAAAATGTTGTTTACACTATATTCAGTCTCCATCTTCACATCTGCTAGGCTTGTGCATTCATTGTAGTCCTCAGTACTGCCTGTTTTGTACCGTAATGCCTATAATTACATGCTGGAAATATCTACTTTGGCTATTGACTATTGATAGTAGGCAGATGCAAGTTCTACCTACTATTTGGTTGTATATCCTCACGCATTCTCGTATTATTTATTTCAGACAAAGTTTAAAATGCTATCGAAAGCAGAATTATATGCAGCAGACGAAAATCATTGTCATGGATTTTACGAAATAAAACGATGAACCTTATTAGTATGTTGATACATTTTCAAACTATACTAGAGAACATAGCCGTACGTTTGTTAAAAATAATACAGTTAGTATATTTAGATTGAAGCTATCGCCTACAAGGCTTCTAAAATGACAGGATACTGCTTCTGTTACAGCAATAAAACTGGTTACATGTATATTACAGTTCTGGAGTGCAGAGCCAATACTTACTTTGTGGTGCAGGTGTCGGTTTTTGTAAATTGAGTAACTACCTTATGTTTCAGAAATGAATACTCGAGGATGAAACACAGCACAGTGCCATTGCGCTCCAAACTCAGCAATGATAACTAGATGCCTATTACTTTTGGTACTACTACTGCTATAACTAGGTACCGTTACTACAGAAAAAATAGGCCTTAGTTTACATAATGGTTATTCTAAGTAAATAAATACTAATCGTACATAGAAAACCACCCAAGTTCAACACAAACAGGTACTAATTTGAGAAGATCCATGCAGATTTCAGTCTGAGATATAAAATAATACTATCTTACTTTGAACATGTTGCTCGTTGTAAAACTGAAAGCATGGAGAAGCTGATGATCACTTGTAAGGTAAAAGGCAAACGATCACGCCGTTGGTCTCCAAAATGCTGGTCAGATCAACTAAAATATCTTATGGCCTATCAACACAGCCTTAAAACATGCCGAAGATAGACAAACATGCAGGAATTCTAAAAAATCTGGAAAAAGAGTCTATGCAAACACGACCTTCAGTAATGAAGAAACGACTTAAAAATGAGAAGATCAAGTCAAAATTTGATTAATGGTCATACATACACACATACTAACAGTATAAGGTAACCAAACTTATTTACTTAATCTACCTATCACGAGATAAATACAAATAAAATAGAATATTTATACAGACAGATATTTGTTTAATTTTAACCACCAAAACATAAATGTGAAAATCGGGAGCCAAGTTCAAGGTAAGTATAAAAAGTTTTGATTATGTAAGTAGGTGCAAAGCCCTGAAATTTAATTATTTATAAAGTCGCTTAACATGGTATAGTCAAATGGAACAGAAAACTATAAATCTAGATCATCTCAAAGTTAAACATGGCAAGTTTTCATGTCATGCTTTGTAAGTAAACAATTTATCATCTTTATTTTATTCTCAGTTTGCAAGTTATTGTACAATATCTTCTCTCAATATTTGAAGACCTTGTGAAAATTAGCCAAGCCAAACCTAGACTTTCGTTAGACTCTACCATGTTAAACGAATCTATAAATAAATAAATTTCGGAACTGTCGATAGAACTTGGCACCCACTCACATATCAACACTCTCTTTCTTAAACCTTGAATTTTGCTACCAATTATTAGATATATTATGTTTTTTCATAATCGTTTGATCTGTGTTAATAAAAAGTACTTGTTTATAATTATGGTAGGTCGCAACGGATGAACTAAATTTGTTGTATCTAGCTTAAAAATATTCTGCATTATTAAGGGGTGAAAAATGCAGTGCGACCCGTCAGTGCTTTGCTTTGCTTGAACTTGGCTGGGCACGCTATCGCGTGTCAAGATTTCTAGATCATTTTCGAGCACCACTAAGGTGAAAGCGATGAAGGTAAAACAACCTGGATCTTAGACATATAGGTACAATAGATGAGCGTTGAGCACCAAAGCACTGATGGCGAAAGATCCAGATTGTCTTACCTAAATTTGGAATGAAAGTATCTTTAACACCTTTAGCAACTTTTAGAAATTCATTAATTTAGGATATTTTCATTCTTTACTGTATTATTATTCTACAAGGTTATCATTATGTATCTACTCTTCCATATCTGATGATGATGGCTGCAATGATGGTGAAACAACCTGAACCTTTCGCTATCGGTTCTACTTCGGTTCTGAATTCTAACTTAGAGGACTAAACAAGTAAAAACTTTTCAACTATTGCTGACAATTTATTTGTATAAACAAATTAAACTTTGTCACCAATTTTCTTAACTATTAACCTTTGCGGTCTAGAAGTCATCTTGGTATTCTTGTACTTATTATAGGGTAAATAGGCAGCAGGCATAACTATTCTAAATAAAATCACAATAAAAACTAAAACCTATCCTAACGGTGGTGGAGACGTGAGTGGTAGCTTCCCTCGGAAGCGACGGAACACGACTCCCTGCGGCCAAAACACCGGCGAAGTGAAGACGCTCAGTGTAGTCTGTCGGGACTCGCACCACGGACATGTTGAATCCCAACCAATGGCATGACTCCAGCGGCTCCACGTATACTCCGAGTCTCGGCGTAACCTTGAAGACACCTGCCTTTTGCCTCGCGAAGATGTAATCCAACACATCTTGCTTAATAGTAGTGTCGTGCAGGCGTGAAGGCGCGCAGCGGGAGATTAGCCTCTACCGGTGAAGTCGCGAATGTCGTCGCCTTCGAGTAATTTTAACAGTATCAGCCTTTTCGGGTGCGTTGCCTGCCTCTCTTGCAGGGCCTTTGTTTGCTTTCAGTTTTTGCTATGGTGCGTTTGCAGTCGGTCATTTTTTTATATCTCTAATATTATTAGCGAAGCAACGATCATAAATTAAAAAATCGTTTATCTCAGCAAATATGAATCTAATATAAACAACAATGATAAACAAAGAGTATTTTTATATGCATCTAGAATTTGGGTGCGCACTTTGTGCAACAAAATTGTGCGACAAAATACGCGTCATGTTTTGTGCAGTAAATAATTGACGACATTGACAAGAATGCTCGGGGTGCACAAATTTTAACGCGAATTCCTGTGTTGCACTTTTCTGTTTTGCATGTGGTTTACGCGATGTTTATTATGCAGGAAGTAATAGGCGACAAATCAAATGCATCCGAGAATTGAAGTCAAAGTTACTGCTGACATGAAATATTTGTTGCACGTTTTGTACTACTCAATCTTCATGCGCACCGAAATTGTGCAACCTGAGAATTCATGCTAGCTGTCATTCTTTTTTTAATTTATTAGAGACTAGCAGCCCGCCCAGCGGTTTCACCAGCTGCTACTTACCTGTTTTCCGTAGAAATTGGATCTTTGCCCGTAGTAAAAGTCCATTACTCCGATCCAGCAGAGGTAAATGTGCGAGCAAAGCGGCCCGTCATGCTGAATAACTTTTACTTTGAAGCCATTACCGTATCTCTTATTGTTTATATGGGATGCTGGTGGTCTTCATCAGGTACTCAGACCCTCGTGACCATGTGCCAGCAGAAGCGGCCCGTCATGCTGAATAACTTTTACTTTGAGGCTTTTACCGTATCTCTTATAGTTTGTATGGAATGCTGGTGGTCTATATCAGGTACTCCAGACCCTCGTGACCATTTGCCAGCAGAAGCGGCCCGTCATGCTGAAAAACTTTTACTATGAAGCCATTACCGTATCTCTTATAGTTTAGATGGGATGCTGGTGGTCTACATCGGGTACTCCAGAACTCGATGACCATGAGCCAGCAGAAGCGGCTTGCCATGCTGAGTAACTTTACTTAAAACCATTACCGTATCTCTTATAGTTTAGATGGGATGCTGGTGATGTTCATCAGGTACTCAGATCCTCGATGACCATGTGCCAGCAGAAGCGGCCCGTCATGGTGAACAACTTTTTCTATGAAGCCATGACCGTATCTTTTATAGTTTAGATGGGATGCTGGTGGTCTTCATCAGGTACTCGTACTCCAGATCCTCGAGGGCTGACAAAAGTAGTCCATGTCCATCTTTACTATGCTAGTAATATCAGTGCCAAATTTTGCGAAGATCGGTAAAGCGGTTTGGCTTATTTGGGTAATATCCGCTGTATTTCCCGCTTTTCCTGCTGCTAACCGTTTTCCCGTGGAAATGCGGAATTTTCCCGTGGTAAAAAGTAGCTTATGTTACTCAGGAATGTTGTAGCTTTCTAATGGTGAAAGAATTTTCGAAATCGGTCCAGTAGTTTCGGAGTTTATCGATTACATACATACAAAAAAACAAACAAACAAAAAAACAAACAAAGTTGTCGTGTTACCCAGGTTCCTAGAGGCACCGGCACTCAGGGAACCGAGGTAACCGCAGGTGTAACTTAGTAGCTAGGTAGGGTAGAGTGATCTCGCTAGCACGAGTGCCTGTGACCCCGGAAGGCGTGGTGAGTAGGTGTGGGTAGAGTGTCCTGTGTGTAGGCGCCTAACAAGCCTGGTGCCCTCGCGCGTAGTGAGGGCCGCGGCAGGAAAAGATAGGTAATAAAGGAATATTACTTTTATTAACCACGTATACAAATAACCTCCTGGTACGAGAAACCACAAGACGCGCGGACCACGCAGCGTAGAATCACCCTCCGGCAGGAACTTGGGTTCTTCGGGCTTGACGACGACTTGGCAACTCGTCGTGGACGCTTACGGACGGCAAGACTTCCTTGGCTTTTGGACTTGAGGCTCCAGAGTTCTTGAGGCTTCAGAACTTCTTCACTTACTTCACTTTTCTTTGTTGCTTCACTTTAGACTTTTTACTTCTTTTATTATTTCTTAGACAATTATTGTAAGTAGAGTAAAGACTGGTAAAGACTCATCTTTTGACAGCTTGACACGCCTTATATATGCTTGCCAGGCGTTCGAGAATGTTCTAGTCTTCTTTCTGATTTCGAATTTCAAAGACCTTGAGGTTTGTCAGTGGCCAGTTTTCTTGCAAGTTGCCAGTGTTGATGGTGGAGGTTTGTCGCCTGATGATGTAGTGGTTTGTCCAGGCGACGAGGCAGTCCTGTGGCTTCGGAGGCTCGGAGGTCTCGTTTCCAGGAGGAGTGAAAGAGTACCAGCGCAAGATAAATTTAGAATCAAGTACCAGGAGGTCAGAAATTGGAAAGAGGTAGTGGACTATAGTACAATAACTTTTTAGCAGAGAACTACGCGGCTCTATGAGATAGCCGTCAAAGGTGAGACGTTGACATTTTGTCAATAGTACTTCGTAAATAATAAATATGTCAAACACATAAATTATTTACAGATTTGAAGAAAAATTAAAGTGAAGAATAGCAAACGCTATAAAGTTTTTCTCTTTATTATATTAGTGTAGATGAACCAATGAACCATCATTGTTAATCATACACATCGATAATCATATTTTAAATGTTTCTGGCACATCGCCGGCAGCTGCGCTCGCTCCGCTCGCTCGGCTCGTGCGTTTTGGTCAAAGTTCTAACCTAACCTAACCTAACCTGGCGCTTTCCGCGCCAGGTTTGGTTAGCCTATACCTAACGGACCTATAAACTTGAAACCGCAACTAACGATTTCTCGAACACTAGCATTTTTCGGGTACACTTCTAGTAAAGTTCAATGACATGACACCAAATCTCGGGTTGCATTTTTGTGCTGCATTGTTCTGAAGCGCTTCGAGAATTGGTGTTTCTTCAAAACATGGACTTTACTGCATTTTCCGTGACGCGTTTAATTTCCTGCATGAATTTTGACATCAATTTACCGAGCGCTTCAAGAAAATGCAGAAAATAATTGGCGTCAAAAATATACAACCGAAACTTCACGACACGATTACGTGAAATTCGGTGCTGCATAATATTTGACGCGAAATATTAGTGCACACTGTCTGTCGCGCATTGTGGCAGCCTAGAATTTATTATATACGTACTCTTTGCGCATGCTACACCGAAGAGTATAATTATTATTATGTGGGTAAAGAGGGCCCTCTCGCAAGCTTTCCTACCAACCTGTTTTAAAGCGCCATCTTCAAATTGAAACTGTAAACTAGCCTAAGACACTATTATGGGCGGAAAAAGAGAACAAATTAGTAAGTAAAATTTATATGCAATAGCCGAATTTACAAGAGCGATTACAAGTGACAGCTGACCACAGATTATCAAATCGCTTAGGTTACAACGTTCCATTATATCAACAGTAAATTAACTCACTCATATTAAAAAGTAACATTTTCAAAAAAAAATTAACAATGCCCGAGACGGGTTACTTGCCCATCACTAAAGTGGCCCCTCCCAACCCTCATTTGCAAAGAATCATACCACCTCCTAACAGATCTCCCCGGCGATGCTTTGGTTTCCGCCCCGGTCTCTCAACAGACTCTGCAATAAACTAATCAGCCTAAAACACACAGTTAACTACTACGTTAGTAGGGAAACAAGTATGTACGCATGTTTCCTCGATCTTAGTTGCGCGTTTGGCCTAGTGAGTCAGTTCGGGTTGTGCAGCAGTTCAAATTCCTAGGACACTTCCTGACGCACGACTTGAAGGATGACTGTGAGATTGAACTGGAAAAGCCGTTGCAGTAAGCTCGCGCGTAGAACCTCCAAGTGCAGCACGGATATAAAATACTTAATTTTAAGGCACATGTCAGTGTTTTTACACCTGTCAGCTGTAGGTCAATTTTAAACGCAGTTCGATGTGCACTACCAGGAATTTTACCGTCCGGCGTTCCGATTTTTTACGGTCCGGTGTTTCACGGAAAACCTAATGAATTAGCTTATGTAAATGCCGGACACTAAAATTACATATAGTGCACAAGCTAGTATTACGATTAATTGGCGTGCCATTCCGGACCGTTAAAAATTGGATTGCCGGACGGTAAAATTCCTAGTAGTGCACAAACGCCCCAAAGGTGCAGTACAAGCCTATCGGGAAAAGACTCATCCCACCCAAAACATAAATGTGAAAGGCTGCCAAGTTCGATAATATTGGAATGTTTCGCCTATAAAAGAAGTGAGATCTAAATAAGTACCAAGTTCCATACACAGACCTCAGTTAAAAATAGTTACAGGAATGCACACTTGATTTTCGCAGTTTGGAAACAAGAATCTACTTTCCAAACTGCGGAAAATCAGTGTGCATTCCTGTAACTATTTTTACTGAGGTCTGTGTATGGAAACTTATTTAGATCTCACTTTATAGGCGAAACATTCCAATATTATCGAACTTGCACACTGGATGAGATAGGCTTGTACTGCACCTTTAGGCGTTTGTGCACTACTAGAATTTTACCGTCCGGCAATCCAATTTTAACGGTCCGGAATGGCACGCCAATTAATCGTAATACTAGCTTGTGCACTATATGTAATTTTAGTGTCCGGCATTTACATAATTCATTAGGTTTTCCGTACCTCGGAACGCCGGACGGTAAAAACATCGAACTGCGTTTAAAATTGACCTACAGCTGACCACTGACATGTTTAAAATTAAGTATTTTATATCCGTGCTGCACTTGGAGGTTCTACGCGCGAGCTTACTGCAACGGCTTTTCCAGTTCAATCTCACAGTCATCCTTCAAGTCGTGCGTCAGGAAGTGTCCTAGGAATTTGAACTGCTGCACAACCCGAACTGACTCACTAGGCCAAACGCGCAACTAAGATCGAGGAAACATGCGTACATACTTGTTTCCCTACTAACGTAGTAGTTAACTGTGTGTTTTAGGCTGATTAGTTTATTGCAGAGTCTGTTGAGAGACCGGGGCGGAAACCAAAGCATCGCCGGGGAGATCTGTTAGGAGGTGGTATGATTCTTTGCAAATGAGGGTTGGGAGGGGCCACTTTAGTGATGGGCAAGTAACCCGTCTCGGGCATTGTTAATTTTTTTTTGAAAATGTTACTTTTTAATATGAGTGAGTTAATTTACTGTTGGATATAATGGAACGTTGTAACCCTAAGCGATTTGATAATCTGTGGTCAGCTGTCACTTGTAATCGCTCTTGTAAATTCGGCTATTGCATATAAATTTTACTTACTAATTTGTTCTCTTTTTCCGCCCATAATAGTGTCTTAGGCTAGTTTACAGTTTCAATTTGAAGATGGCGCTTTAAAACAGGTTGGTAGGAAAGCTTGCGAGAGGGCCCTCTTTACCCACATAATAATAATTATACTCTTCGGTGTAGCATGCGCAAAGAGTACGTATATAATAAATTCTAGGGCTGCCACAATGCGCGACAGACAGTGTGCACTAAATATTTCGCGTCAAATATTATGCAGCACCGAATTTCACGTAATCGTGTCGTGAAGTTTCGGGTTGCATATTTTTTGACGCCAATTATTTTCTGCATTTTCTTGAAGCGCTCGGTAAATTGATGTCAAAATTCATGCAGGAAATTAAACGCGTCACGGAAAATGCAGTAAAAGTCCATGTTTTGAAGAAACACCAATTCTCGAAGCGCTTCAGAACAATGCAGCACAAAAAATGCAACCCGAGATTTGGTGTCATGTCATTGAACTTTACTAGAAGTGTACCCGAAAAATGCTAGTGTTCGAGAAATCGTTAGTTGCGGTTTCAAGTTTATAGGTCCGTTAGGTATAGGCTAACCAAACCTGGCGCGGAAAGCGCCAGGTTAGGTTAGGTTAGGTTAGAACTTTGACCAAAACGCACGAGCCGAGCGAGCGGAGCGAGCGTGCCGCGGCAGCTGCCGGCGATGTGCCAGAAACATTTAAAATATGATTATCGATGTGTATGATTAACAATGATGGTTCATTGGTTCATCTACACTAATATAATAAAGAGAAAAACTTTATAGCGTTTGCTATTCTTCACTTTAATTTTTCTTCAAATCTGTAAATAATTTATGTGTTTGACATATTTATTATTTACGAAGTACTATTGACAAAATGTCAACGTCTCACCTTTGACGGCTATCTCATAGAGCCGCGTAGTTCTCTGCTAAAAAGTTATTGTACTATAGTCCACTACCTCTTTCCAATTTCTGACCTCCTGGTACTTGATTCTAAATTTATCTTGCGCTGGTACTCTTTCACTCCTCCTGGAAACGAGACCTCCGAGCCCTCCGAAGCCACAGGACTGCCCTCGTCGCCTGGACAAACCACTACATCATCAGGGCGACAAACCTCCACCATCAACACTGGCAACTTGCAAGAAAACTGGCCACTGACAAACCTCAAGGTCTTTGAAATTCGAAATCAGAAAGAAGACTAGAACATTCTCGAACGCCTGGCAAGCATATATAAGGCGTGTCAAGCTGTCAAAAGATGAGTCTTTACCAGTCTTTACTCTACTTACAATAATTGTCTAAGAAATAATAAAAGAAGTAAAAAGTCTAAAGTGAAGCAACAAAGAAAAGTGAAGTAAGTGAAGAAGTTCTGAAGCCTCAAGAACTCTGGAGCCTCAAGTCCAAAAGCCAAGGAAGTCTTGCCGTCCGTAAGCGTCCACGACGAGTTGCCAAGTCGTCGTCAAGCCCGAAGAACCCAAGTTCCTGCCGGAGGGTGATTCTACGCTGCGTGGGTCCGCGCGTCTTGTGGTTTCTCTCGTACCAGGAGGTTATTTGTATACGTGGTTAATAAAAGTAATATTCCTTTATTACCTATCTTTTCCTGCCGCGGCCCCTCACTACGCGCGAGGGCACCAGGCTTGTTAGGGCGCCTACACACAGGACACTCTACCCACACCTACTCACTCACGCCTTCCGGGGTCACAGGCACTCGTGCTAGCGAGATCACTCTACCCTACCTAGCTACTAAGTTACACCTGCGGTTACCTCGGTTCCCTGAGTGCCGGTGCCTCTAGGAACCTGGGTAACACGACAACTTTGTTTGTTTTTTTGTTTGTTTGTTTTTTTGTATGTATGTAATCGATAAACTCCGAAACTACTGGACCGATTTCGAAAATTCTTTCACCATTAGAAAGCTACAACATTCCTGAGTAACATAGGCTACTTTTTACCACGGGAAAATTCCGCATTTCCACGGGAAAACGGTTAGCAGCAGGAAAAGCGGGAAATACAGCGGATATTACCCAAATAAGCCAAACCGCTTTACCGATCTTCGCAAAATTTGGCACTGATATTACTAGCATAGTAAAGATGGACATGGACTACTTTTTGTCAGCCCTCGAGGATCTGGAGTACGAGTACCTGATGAAGACCACCAGCATCCCATCTAAACTATAAAAGATACGGTCATGGCTTCATAGAAAAAGTTGTTCACCATGACGGGCCGCTTCTGCTGGCACATGGTCATCGAGGATCTGGAGTACCTGATGAACATCACCAGCATCCCATCTAAACTATAAGAGATACGGTAATGGTTTTTAAGTAAAAGTTACTCAGCATGGCAAGCCGCTTCTGCTGGCACATGGTCATCGAGGATCTGGAGTACCCGATGTAGACCACCAGCATCCCATATAAACTAGAAGAGGTACGATAATGACTTCAAAGTAAAAGTTATTCAGCATGACGGGCCGCTTCTGCTGGCAAATGGTCACGAGGGTCTGGAGTACCTGATATAGACCACCAGCATTCCATACAAACTATAAGAGATACGGTAAAAGCCTCAAAGTAAAAGTTATTCAGCATGACGGGCCGCTTCTGCTGGCACATGGTCACGAGGGTCTGGAGTACCTGATGTAGACCACCAGCATCCCATATAAACAATAAGAGATACGGTAATGGCTTCAAAGTAAAAGTTATTCAGCATGACGGGCCGCTTTTGCTCGCACATTTACCTCTGCTGGATCGGAGTAATGGACTTTTTACTACGGGCAAAGATCCAATTTCTACGGGAAAACAGGTAAGTAGCAGCTGGTGAAACCGCTGGGCGGGCTGCTAGTCTCTAATAAATTAAAAAAAAAAGAATGACAGCTAGCATGAATTCTCAGGTTGCACAATTTCGGTGCGCATGAAGATTGAGCAGTACAAAACGTGCAACAAATATTTCATGTCAGCAGTAACTTTTGACTTCAATTCTCGGGATGCATTTGATTTGTCGCCTATTACTTCCTGCATAATAAACATCGCGTAAACCACATGCAAAACAGAAAAGTGCAACACAGGAATTCGCGTTAAAATTTGTGCACCCCGAGCATTCTTGTCAATGTCGTCAATTATTTACTGCACAAAACATGACGCGTATTTTTTGTCGCACAATTTTTGTTGCACAAAGTGCGCACCCAAATTCTAGATGCATATAAAAATGTACTCTTTGTTTATCATTGTTGTTTATATTAGATTCATATTTGCTGAGATAAACGATTTTTTAATTTATGATCGTTGCTTCGCTAATAATATTAGAGATATAAAAAAATGACCGACTGCAAACGCACCATAGCAAAAACTGAAAGCAAACAAAGGCCCTGCAAGAGAGGCAGGCAACGCACCCGAAAAGGCTGATACTGTTAAAATTACTCGAAGGCGACGACATTCGCGACTTCACCGGTAGAGGCTAATCTCCCGCTGCGCGCCTTCACGCCTGCACGACACTACTATTAAGCAAGATGTGTTGGATTACATCTTCGCGAGGCAAAAGGCAGGTGTCTTCAAGGTTACGCCGAGACTCGGAGTATACGTGGAGCCGCTGGAGTCATGCCATTGGTTGGGATTCAACATGTCCGTGGTGCGAGTCCCGACAGACTACACTGAGCGTCTTCACTTCGCCGGTGTTTTGGCCGCAGGGAGTCGTGTTCCGTCGCTTCCGAGGGAAGCTACCACTCACGTCTCCACCACCGTTAGGATAGGTTTTAGTTTTTATTGTGATTTTATTTAGAATAGTTATGCCTGCTGCCTATTTACCCTATAATAAGTACAAGAATACCAAGATGACTTCTAGACCGCAAAGGTTAATAGTTAAGAAAAATTGGTGACAAAGTTTAATTTGTTTATACAAATAAATTGTCAGCAATAGTTGAAAAGTTTTTACTTGTTTAGTCCTCTAAGTTAGAATTCAGAACCGAAGTAGAACCGATAGCGAAAGGTTCAGGTTGTTTCACCATCATTGCAGCCATCATCATCAGATATGGAAGAGTAGATACATAATGATAACCTTGTAGAATAATAATACAGTAAAGAATGAAAATATCCTAAATTAATGAATTTCTAAAAGTTGCTAAAGGTGTTAAAGATACTTTCATTCCAAATTAAGGTAAGACAATCTGGATCTTTCGCCATCAGTGCTTTGGTGCTCAACGCTCATCTATTGTACCTATATGTCTAAGATCCAGGTTGTTTTACCTTCATCGCTTTCACCTTAGTGGTGCTCGAAAATGATCTAGAAATCTTGACACGCGATAGCGTGCCCAGCCAAGTTCAAGCAAAGCAAAGCACTGACGGGTCGCACTGCATTTTTCACCCCTTAATAATGCAGAATATTTTAAGCTAGATACAACAAATTTAGTTCATCCGTTGCGACCTACCATAATTATAAACAAGTACTTTTATTAACACAGATCAAACGATTATGAAAAACATAATATATCTAATAATTGGTAGCAAAATTCAAGGTTTAAGAAAGAGAGTGTTGATATGTGAGTGGGTGCCAAGTTCTATCGACAGTTCCGAAATTTATTTATTTATAGATTCGTTTAACATGGTAGAGTCTAACGAAAGTCTAGGTTTGGCTTGGCTAATTTTCACAAGGTCTTCAAATATTGAGAGAAGATATTGTACAATAACTTGCAAACTGAGAATAAAATAAAGATGATAAATTGTTTACTTACAAAGCATGACATGAAAACTTGCCATGTTTAACTTTGAGATGATCTAGATTTATAGTTTTCTGTTCCATTTGACTATACCATGTTAAGCGACTTTATAAATAATTAAATTTCAGGGCTTTGCACCTACTTACATAATCAAAACTTTTTATACTTACCTTGAACTTGGCTCCCGATTTTCACATTTATGTTTTGGTGGTTAAAATTAAACAAATATCTGTCTGTATAAATATTCTATTTTATTTGTATTTATCTCGTGATAGGTAGATTAAGTAAATAAGTTTGGTTACCTTATACTGTTAGTATGTGTGTATGTATGACCATTAATCAAATTTTGACTTGATCTTCTCATTTTTAAGTCGTTTCTTCATTACTGAAGGTCGTGTTTGCATAGACTCTTTTCTTCCAGATTTTTTAGAATTCCTGCATGTTTGTCTATCTTCGGCATGTTTTAAGGCTGTGTTGATAGGCCATAAGATATTTTAGTTGATCTGACCAGCATTTTGGAGACCAACGGCGTGATCGTTTGCCTTTTACCTTACAAGTGATCATCAGCTTCTCCATGCTTTCAGTTTTACAACGAGCAACATGTTCAAAGTAAGATAGTATTATTTTATATCTCAGACTGAAATCTGCATGGATCTTCTCAAATTAGTACCTGTTTGTGTTGAACTTGGGTGGTTTTCTATGTACGATTAGTATTTATTTACTTAGAATAACCATTATGTAAACTAAGGCCTATTTTTCTGTAGTAACGGTACCTAGTTATAGCAGTAGTAGTACCAAAAGTAATAGGCATCTAGTTATCATTGCTGAGTTTGGAGCGCAATGGCACTGTGCTGTGTTTCATCCTCGAGTATTCATTTCTGAAACATAAGGTAGTTACTCAATTTACAAAAACCGACACCTGCACAACAAAGTAAGTATTGGCTCTGCACTCCAGAACTGTAATATACATGTAACCAGTTTTATTGCTGTAACAGAAGCAGTATCCTGTCATTTTAGAAGCCTTGTAGGCGATAGCTTCAATCTAAATATACTAACTGTATTATTTTTAACAAACGTACGGCTATGTTCTCTAGTATAGTTTGAAAATGTATCAACATACTAATAAGGTTCATCGTTTTATTTCGTAAAATCCATGACAATGATTTTCGTCTGCTGCATATAATTCTGCTTTCGATAGCATTTTAAACTTTGTCTGAAATAAATAATACGAGAATGCGTGAGGATATACAACCAAATAGTAGGTAGAACTTGCATCTGCCTACTATCAATAGTCAATAGCCAAAGTAGATATTTCCAGCATGTAATTATAGGCATTACGGTACAAAACAGGCAGTACTGAGGACTACAATGAATGCACAAGCCTAGCAGATGTGAAGATGGAGACTGAATATAGTGTAAACAACATTTTACCTTATACAAAAGTATTTGCACTGTGATTTTAATCTTCATTTACTAAACCTTAGCAATCCCAAAGCTTGAGGATAGCTTTTTTGCATCAGCAAAGGCTGCTGCTTAATATCCTACTAAAAAAACTTATTGGCTGATGCCAATAACTTGTATTTTTATAATTTTTCGGACCATTGGTGTATCTTACTATTGTTTGTTTTGATTTTGAAAGCCCAATTGAATGACTGGAACTAAGAAAAGAATGAATGATATTTGAAAAGTTCGAAACCTTATTCGTAACGAAAGAGTGTTTCGAATAAGATGTTTTATGTTTCTACTGTTGCCATACAAACTGAAAGGGATAGTGTAAATAATGTTGGCCAAGAAATTTTGTAAATAAGCCAGAATAGGACGGGATGGCTAACCATATTGCTAACCACTGACATTAGGTTGTCAACGGTTTTTAAACGCGTGTATGAGCGGCAATGAGAGGCTAAATTGCTTTCTATCGAAAGCAATATAGCCTTTCATTGCTGGCTCTAAGCATAACGAGTATGAATGTGCTAACAAAAGCCGTAATGGACTTTTCCCAATACGGGCCAAAATGTAACCGAAGCCAGAACTGCTTTATTGGTTTGACAATACGGTCGCAGATTTGACGCCCTGGGGCACTTCCGTGGAGAGGAACAGACCGCAATAATCAAGCCTGTTGATAAAATGCAAATAGGAGCTCACCGAACATCCCGTAGCAGTTCTTGAAGAAGTCCGGTGCCACGGCGCTGACGAGGCACAGCAGGGCCTGGGGCACCTCCGTGGATAGGAACAGACCGATCACCGAAGTAAACATGCCTGTTGATAAAATGCAAATAGAAATGACTGGAGCTCACCGAACATCCCGTAGCAGTTCTTGAAGAAGTCCGGTGCCACGGCGCTGACGAGGCCCAGCAGGCCCTGGGGGTCCTCTGTGGAGAGGAACAGACCGCAATAAACATGCCTGTTGATAAAATGCTAATAGAAATCACTGGAGCTCACCGAACATCCCGTAGCAGTTCTTGAAGAAGTCCGGCGCAACGGCGCTGACGAGGCCCAGCAGGCTCTGGGGAACCTCCGTGGAGAGGAACAGACTGATCACCGAAGTAAACATGCCTGTTGATAAAATGCAAATAGAAATGACTGGAGCTCACCGAACATCCCGTAGCAGTTCTTGAAGAAGTCCGGCGCCACGGCGCTGACGAGGCCCAGCAGGCCCTGGGGCACCTCCGTGGAGAGGAACAGCCCGAGGACCGCAAGAAGCATGCGCGTGGTGCGGTCCGTGCGGCTCGACCGCCGCGCGCACGACTCGTCGGCTAGGCACTGCTTCTCAGGCTGGAAAAATATAAATTTTGTTATAGATAGGAAAATCATCTTTCTGTCCTCATCAAATATCGTTTCGGGATTTGTTAAAACACTAAATCATGTTAACAAAAGGATTTGGAAATGTTTTATGACCGACTGCATGCCTGACGTTAACTCTCTTTGAGAATGCTATTGTAATTGGATCATAGCCACCATGCGGTTGACCATTGTCGACAGATATTCAGCTGAAAGCAAGAACTTTACGTCGCCTTTTACGAAACACCCTGAGTAGACTAGGGGTTACAGTATTCATAGCCGCTACCACACAGTTAAATTAATTACCTAAAGTGTAGTAAGTGAAAAAAATAACAGCAAATATTTCTAGCGGTCAATCAGTCCACGAAACTAAATAACTTTACCGAGGAACTGAGGGAAAAAATCTGAAAAGATTTATAAAAGGATAAAATCTCAAAAAGAAACAATATAATATGCCTTTTAGTTTGGCCTTCATTTCTTGAGAAGTCGTCCAGTTTCATGGATAGGATTACCCTTTGGAAATATATGTGTTATTTTATGTAGGTATTGTTCAATTTGAATTTTTCTGGAACAAATCGTAAGATGAAATCGGTAAACGGAAATTTCGGAAAAACTTCACGACAATGCTCACGATACGGAAATGAAAAAATAACTTTCTTATGAAATAAATATAGAGTCGAGCTATATGAAAAGCATATTTAAGTACTAAGATTGTAGGTATGTTGTTAAGCATTTATATTAGGAAGGCAGGGTTCTACATTAGTATCAATAAAGTTAAATCTAACATCTCAGAGTGAATTATAATCTACTAGCTGCCCGTCAGCGGTTTCACCCGCTGCAACCCATCTTTAACCCCTTTAGGGGTTAAAAATCGAAAATCACTGAAACACGTACTCAATTTTTTAGCAGTTTGATCTAATTGCTAGTTTTGAAAGAGATCGCATTTAAAAATCATGATTTTTCCATACAAACTTTTAATCCCTTTTTTACCCCTTTAGAGGTCGAAAACCGAAAATCCCTGAAACATGTATTTCTTTTTTTAGCTTTTTCATCTATTCACAAATTTTGAAACAGATCGCATTAAAAAAAATGATTTTCCATACAAACTTTTATTCCCATTTTTACCCCTTTAGGAGTTAAAATTTGAGGTAAAGAATATTTAAAAATCTGCCCCTTAACTTACACTATATACTAAAAAAAACCGCTTCAAAATCCATTGATGGCTTTAAAAGATATAAGAAAACATACATACAGACACGGGAAGGGACTTTACTTTATACTATGTATTGATCTACATGGTAACTACTTAATTGCCAAACAACATATTCAAGTAATTTGCGAACACTTAGTAAACAACGGCTTGTTAATGAGATTTCCTTTGCGACATCGCTGGGAGCACGTAAACCTATACTTTGAATAGCAATCGAAAATCTAATTTGAGGTCGTCGCTTCTCAAGCAGAAAGTTGATATCAAGTCATGTTGACGGAATTCTAACAATCATTAAATTACATGTTTTTAACGTTCCAAAATAATGTTGTTGATGTATGATCCAATTACTAAGACGTAAACAAAGATCTAAAATGAATGTCGCATATTTTTGACGTATAAGTTAAGTTCTCATTTTCGCATCTCATCCACGGAAATATCAGTCACGGAATTACCTACCTATGTACATCCCGTAAGATATATCGAACAATTTTCCGCGTCAGTCATATTTATCCAACAAATCGGGAAATCGTGGTTTACTATAATAATATGAAATGCCTCGGTATGTGGTTGTGGATCTTATAAGTCGCGGAAGCCTGCCACAAGGCGCAGCAGCGAACGAATAATACTCTATCTAAATGTTAAAATAGAAATCTACGTAGATAGTACCGTAAAAGAAAATCTAAGTGTAGGTTCTCAATTTGCCGAGATCCCGTAGCATACCTAGTAGGTATGCTACGGGATCTCGGCAAATTGAGATACCTATGATACATTATAAGTAAATATGAAAGTTGCTTACCTAGGTTTAACTGTACAAAAGAACAAGCAGAAATGGCTAATAAAATTGCAACAAAACAGATAGGTTAAAAATATCAATCACCACTATGCATCCCTAAATCTAATTTTATTTCAATAATTTATTCAAAGTGGCAATGTAAGACGACAAAGATGTTACGTGATTGTAATACTCTTTGAGCTAGCGAGCGACCCACGAACGCCAAGAAAAGTTTTCGGGAAAATTGTTATAGGTATTTAATAGAAGCTCTCGTACCAGAAAAGGCATTTAGCTGAATGGAGTGTGACTACAATGGGGTAATTCTCAGAAAAAGTAGGAGTAAGACTTCTCAAAAGTCTCATTTAGGAAAGAGGCTTTAGTACTATCGCCAGTAAATTCATCTACCCTTTTAAGAGGCTAACTTATACTGGATTTTCATACAAATACTATATTTTATAGAAACAACAACAGAATAAGTTGATCCGTTAAATATGTAGGTGGATGTGCTGGAGACAGTTCATACATACTTCAGTTGTATAACCATCGCGTAGGAAGATCATGTGTTCAAAACTTACAATACAATAGTACCTAATTGTACATATTATACTTTGTGCTTAGTTATTTTTACGTCAAATACAGTGCAAACTGTGCAACACAGTCTGGAATAGAGGTGCGACAAAAAGTTTAAAAAATTACTAAGTATCAATTAATAAGCTATAATTTGAGTAGGTATAAATATTAAAAGAAGCAAGGTATCTTCTTGCTTCTTAGTTATGGCGGGAAATTATTTACCTATACAATAAATTATAACTTGCTCAGCACATGTGTATGTGTTGTAGAGTTGACACGTGTCTTGTGAATATGGTTCAATAGAATAAGTTTCTTATGTTTACTTGTTTCTTTTGTGGTGGCAGCATGTTTGGTTTTATTTATCCATAGTTATGAGAAAGCTGTGACATGTGTTATCTTACCTTTCAATATGGCTGCGCAAATAAATTATGAAATTATTTTCAAGAGCTTCGGTTTAATGTAATAGTTACGGAATTCAATATTGTAAACCCAAAACGAACAACTGGTAGATATATCAATGTCTTTGTATCAACTCATACAAACAAAATGACACGAACTTTCTGATCCTATCTAAAGCATGAAAAACCTGGGTCTATTTACTTTATCCTCAGTGGAACATAACTGACAAACATAAACTAATCTCAAGAACAGCCTATTTTCATAATACCTAAGTATAATTTTATTTTCTATACTTTTTGAGGATTTACTTTTGAAACGTGTTTTATTTTACGACAGCTATTGTTTGGGTTTCCCAACTTTGACATAATAACGATGAAGATGTTCAGCAAAGTTTGGATAATTTATTTCAAAGTTCTTATTTTTTCTCCTTGCCTCAAGGTATTTTTATTGGAGTAAAATTTACGACCCTATTTCTATACTTAAACGTTATATGTATAGTAAGGAAATGAAACGCATATACCTAATACATAATAGACCAAGGTACCTTTTGACTGGTCATTGGTTGTGTACTTTTTATTTTCAGGAACTCGCAAGCTACTGATTCAGTAACTGATGTTGTGAGGTTTCGACAGCCTGTCAATGGAGTATTCATCTACACGACGTGAGGTGACTTTTCCAATTTTCCTCTTTCGTAATATTTTCACATTTTCAGGCATGAAGGTCATCTCTATTGTGTATCTTCTATCTCTTATTTCTGTTAGCCTAGCACCTATTTATTGACATAGCTACATCCAACTTAATTTTTTCTGTATCTTAAGTTTCGAGGACAAAAGTTCTGTATTTATTTACCTATTGGGCATTAATGTTTTGATTAGCCAAGTAAACAAACATTGTTGTTGTAGGCTTTCACAGGTCAGAGTACAACAACAATGTTTAGAGCTAAAGTAAAGCAAGATGCTAAAGGGTAGATACTTATAATCCTCATGAAACACCTGTGAAATCGTAGGCCGCTCTCATAGTTACAAGTGTTTGAGGATTCGAATATAATAGAATAGGTATTCTGAACACCTATTTGATCCCATACTTAAGGTGGTCGTCAGACGCACCGCACTGCATAATTTTACGGCATTTTGCCGGTCCGGTTTTATAGCGAGCATAATCTTATTAAAACGCCGCAAGTCATGGAACACAATCGTAATGCGATGGTATTTGCTTGTTTATCTTAAGGCGCCGTGAGGGACACATCTAAATAACCCCGAATGTTTAGTTTTCGTATAAAATGGGCGCGCGGTGCTGGCAACACTGCTCTGTCATCTTGTCACGTGCTCTGCCGTCGCCCGCATCGTGGATGCGAAGTTTAATTATAAATAAGTAATTTAGTGTGCTTTCGGTTTTCTCGTGTGGTTTTCCCTGTTCGGTGGGGAAGTGAACCAAGTGATTTTTGGTTCCGGCTTTTTGATTGAGGCCAACGTGGTCGCCGGTTACATAACCTCACTTTGAGTCGTCGCTCGCGTCGCGGCTGCCGATAGCCATATATTTTTTGATTGTTTTCTTGATTGGGGGCCAACGGGGCCGATTCCTCATTCGGAGAGGAATCTTTAGTTGTTTTTGTGTTGAAAACATTGTTGATGTCGAACTGTGAACTGGTGAATGGTGGAGTGATGAACTGAGGTGAAGCCAAAACTGTCGGAGGGACGGAGTGCCACACGAGCTGGTGCCCGGTGCAGTAAGTCTAGTACCTAAGTCCCAATCCAAAAGTCTTCCTCAAACCTGATACCTATTTTTCCTGTCAAAAACTAGACTTACAAGGAAACGACGGCGTCATCGTTCGCTCGGTAAGCAATTCGTTGCTGGGCCCTGTTTAAGTAGATTTTGGAAACAAGAATTTCTCGGCCGGAAACTTTCCGGAGCAGAATTCTCTCATTAAATTTATTTTATTTAGCTATAGTAAAGAGCACTACGAATCGTAGTCAAATGTTGTTCCGAGGCTGATCGACCATTTAGTTTTAGATTTTAAGATAACTTTAATTTGCTTCCACTGCGCTAAGATCAGCTTCGGAATCAAACATTTTTGGTAGCAGAGCGTGGTTGCTTTATTGCAACATAGTTAGCCGTAATTTAGTATTAAGCGTGTTTTTATATTACCCACATATTTTATTAATTTTGGAAAATATTGTTTCGGTTTTTTGTGACTGTATTGTTTGCCTAGTGAACGGTACCTTATCGGTAAGGTCTAGGCCAGTCAACTAACATTTATTTTGTGGTATTTGTTTATTGGTTTTCGTTTTTATTAAGTCCCTCGATCGCCAGGTATAAGGCTGCTATAAAGACAGAATTAAGGTGGTTTACTACCACAGCGGCAATGATTGGCCGCGAGGACCGGGAGGACGCGCTCTTGAAAAGTGCACTACAGGCAGATGAACGGGTTCGGGTTGTGTCGGAACACCTCACAGAGTGCCTCATGCTCCTTGAGGAAGCTCCTAACCCTGAAGATAAGGAGCTGGTTGAGGGCGATGTAAGCCAGTGCTTGGAGCTGGCACAGGACATTGCGCAGGCAGCTGCGGACATATCTAGGCGACGTGACGGAAAGGAAAAGCCATTCCGTGGTAAAGTGGGACAAGGATTACAGGTGCCTCTTCCGCCTGTTACGGTTCCAGTCTTTGCAGGCGATTACGCCGACTGGCCGGCGTTTGAGGACCTGTATAGCAGTGTGGTCCACACACGGACGGACATAACGCCGGCGTACAAGATGGCTCAGCTGATGTCCAGGCTACATGGAGAGCCTCATGAATTGCTGACGCATTTGGCTGTCTCGGATAGCAATTATGAGGTGGCGTGGAAGATCCTTACCGACCGGTATCGAAACAAGCGCCTGATTGTAGACAGGCTGTTAGACCAGTGGCTGTCAATACCAACCATAACGCGAGGTACGGACCTCCGCGAGAAAATCTTCCACCCAGTCAGTGTCGCGGTCAGCGCACTAGAGCGACAGGGTTTGCCAGTGGCGGGCTACGGTTATATCTTGGTCCACACAGTGCTTCGCCGCCTGCCGAGCGAAATGGTCGCTCGATTCGAGCAGCTACATGGGGCAAGTCCTCGGACCACCTCCCGACCTACGAGGATCTGAAGTCGTTCCTCGAGGCCGAAAGCAGGCGAGTGGACGTCCAGGCTGGTGAAGCCCTCGCAAGGAGACCTCTGCCCTCGCCACCCGGAACGGCCGGGTGCACCGGCGCGAGGAGGCAACAGTGGGCAACCCAGGCGGTATAACACCGCATTGGAATCAGGGTGTGCCTACTGCAGGGAGACAGGCCACGGGGTGGCAGCGTGTCAGGAGTTTGCTGCGCAGCGGGTTCAGAGGAGACGGGGTGTAGCACAGCAGAGGCGTTGGTGTTTTCGGTGCCTGGGGCCGCATCAGGTGCGAGAGTGCCCTTCAAGCACCAACTGTAGGTACTGCCAGGGTGCACACCATCCGCTGCTCTGCATGAATCGCTCCGGAGGCGCCGGGGGCCGCGCTGGATCGGATCAGCGAAGGAGCCTGCCCACCAAGGGAGGAGCAACGCTCCCACCCTCCAAGGAGGAGCCCACCTCCGCATCGGTCACAGGGACAGGCAGGGGGACGTCAACAGACGGAGCCCACTTACCCAAGGACGTGGGGACGATCCCCACCACGGCAGCAGGTGCCGGATTGGGGAAGAGCGGCACAGGAACGTGGCCAAGGACACCCATCCCAGGTACGGGATTCAACGGGCGGGTGTCAGGGGAGCACTAGGCAGCCACCAGGGTACATGCAGTATTCTGCGGGCTTGAGCCGCCTGGTTGGGTCTCAAGACCCACGCATGCCCCCGCCTATGCCTGAGTACCCGCGGCTACAGGCGCAACCTCGGTACGGACGTTTGCCGTCGGGGTACTATAGAACTCCAGCCATGGCCTTTATGGGCAGACCTCCTACCAGCAGGAGTGGGACCCATACACAGGTTTGGGTAGTGAGGATACCCCGCGGGACGCGGCCTCACCGCGTTTAGATTCCCGCTAGGTAATCGCCGCCTACTCATCAGCTTCGGCTCCCCGTCCAATCACGGTACTTTTGCCAACGGCTAAGATTTGGGTATGGGGATACGGTGGCCGGACCATTCAAGTAAGAGCCCTACTGGATACAGGGGCTCAGGGATGTATTGTATCGAGTAAGCTGGTGAGTAGGCTAGGCCTAAATGTACGGCCAAGTGAGGATGAAGCTGTAGGCATCGGGGGCCTAAATGTGCCTGACATTCGGGGTCAGACGAACTTTGAGTTCGCATTAGGTAGCACATGTACAGGGTCAGCTATCAAGTCTCAGCCGTGGTGCTGGATGAAGTGGTTGGGAAACTCCTCAGGTTAGGTTACCACCAACGGTACGAGGGTTAACCACAGGGTTGGAGTTAGCTGATCCTGATTTTGATACTCCTGGTACGGTGGACGTACTTCTCGGGTCAGACGTCCTCGGGAGATTATGGTGCGGTAGGAAGAAGGTACTCCAGGAAACTGGTTTGGTGGCCGTAGATACCACAGGGGTATGTTGTTTTCGGCCCAGTTTGGAGACCTCAGGACCTACCAGAAGGGGATCCGGTCCTCTATGGTAGTGTGCTGTCAGAGGTGCTGCAGAGGTTTTGGGAGTCTGAAGAGCCGCCCACGGCGGACAGACGGAAGCCAGAGGATGACGAGTGCGAGTTGTTCTATCAATACAACACTGCGAGATGCCCGTCAGGCAGATTCGTGACCAGGCTACCTTTTCTCCCAAACCGCCCCGCTTTAGGTAGTTCGCGACAGCTCGCGGAACGGAGACTACTCGGAATGGAGCGGAAGATGAGGCGAGACCCAGCACTTCGGCAGAAGTATATAGAATTCATGCGGGAATATATTCAATTGGGCCACATGTCGGTGTCCAGCCTGGATTGGAGGTGTGTCGAGCATTATTACATTCCACACCTGGCTGTCTTGAAGTCACCTGAGGCGAAAATACGGGTGGTGTTTGACGGTTCTGCTCCTACCTCGAATGGTGTGTCTGTGAACCAATGTTTGCACGCGGGTCCTAAATTGAACCGGGACATTGTGGACATTCTCACAGACTTTCGGTTACACCAGGTAGCGTTCGTCGCAGACGTCAAAATGATGTTTCGCCAAACCATGATACATCCGGATGACCGTCGGTATCAGCTGATTTTGTGGCGTGAGAGCCCAGATGAGCCGATGGTCACATACGAACTTAACACGGTGACGTATGGACTTAAGCCAAGTCCGTATTTGGCAGTACGTACGCTGCGAGAGTTGGCCGCACAGGAAAGGGTAAGATATCCTCGAGCCGCAGCAGTACTGGATCGCGACGTCTACGTGGACGATATCTGCACGGGTGCTGATAGCGTGGAGCAGGCGCTAATTCTACGAGACGAGTTGATCGCGATCATGGGTTCAGGAGGTTACGAGTTGCGGAAATGGTTGTCCAGTTGCCCAGAGCTCCTGGCCGGTTTGCCAGGCGAGTTCCATCAGGACCCGCACCTCTTTGAGAACCCGGACAATCCAAACACGTTGGGCATCCTCGGGGTGCAATATAGGCCAACGCATGACGTATTCACGTACAAGATCGAGCCCGACCTTTGGAGAAAACTTGGACTAAGCGGTCGGTACTGTCGACAATCGCTAGAACGTTCGATCCTAGCGGATGGATCGCCCCGGTTACGTTCATGGCGAAGTGCTTTTACAAAGGTTGTGGCTAGCCAACTTAGGATGGGACGACCAACTCTCCGGAGAGTTGTTGAAGGATTGGCTCAAGTTTGTGACCACCTTACCAGGGATTGTGCACATCGCGATACCCCGCAAGTTAGTCCCATCGGTGGGATGTAAGGCTACCCTACATGGGTTTTGTGACGCCTCGGAGCGAGGGTACGCGGCAGCTGTATACCTTCGGACAGCAAGTTCAACGGGAACTGTGCACGTGCGTCTGGTTATGGCCAAAAGTAAGGTGGCACCAGTCAGAACTAGATGGACCATCCCCAAATTGGAATTGGCAGGGGCAGCTCTTCTAGCGCGCTTGCTAAATCATGTAACCTGCAATCTGCGTGGTACCATCAACTTGGATGAAACGGTGTACGCGTGGACTGACAGTCGGATAGTTCTGTGCTGGTTGCAGACGTCGGTACATACACTTGAGGTTTTCGTGGCAAATCGGGTGTCACAGATTACGGGGTCGGAAACTCCGTTAGTGTGGAGGCACGTACCGGGAGAATGGAACCCAGCGGACTGCGCTTCGCGCGGGTGCAGGGCACCTGATTTGGTGAGTCACCCACTGTGGTGGGGACCTCAATGGCTGACTGAGTCGCCGCAGGAATGGCCATTCAACGAGTGCAGGGCGCCGCTTGGGCCACCTGATCGAGGTTTGCGAGTGAACGTGGGGCAACTCGTACCGAAGCCTAACCCAGCTTTCTTGCTGGAACGGTATAGCTCCTCGACAAACTTCTTGGGGTGACAGGTTGGATCAAGCGGTTCGTGAACAACTGCAGGAAGCCTCAAGCAGAACGGAACTTTACACCTGTCCTCTCGCCTGCGGAGCGGAATGCGGCTCTATGCTCATTGGTTAGAGTCGTCCAGGCGGAACATTTTGAAGAGGAGGTCAGGCTGCTCAGGGATGGACGTGGAAAGCTGAAGGGAGGAATTGTGCGCCTCAACCCATTCCTGGATGAGCAAGGTATGCTCAGGGTTGGAGGCAGACTTCGGAACGCTAGCCTGCCCTTTTCAGCTCGGCATCCACTGTTACTTCCAAAAAGGGGACCCTTAGTTGAGCTCTTAGTCAGGGATCGTCATGAGAAAAACTCGCACGCGGGCTGTAATGCGCTATTGGCCATCCTACAGCGCGAGTTCTGGATCTTATCGGGACGACGAACGGTACGTAGCGTTGTGTTTAGGTGCCTGCCTTGTTACCGCTTGAAGGCAGCCACAATGCAGCCACAGATGGGAGATCTCCCACCGGACCGGGTGACGGAGGCCTGGACGTTTGCAGGTGTGGGAACGGATTTTGCAGGCCCTTTCATGGTAAAGGCATCACGCCTACGGAACGCAAAGTCTATCAAGGCGTACTTGTGCGTGTTCGTGTGCCTAGCCACCAAGGCCGTCCACTTGGAGCTCGTGGCCGACCTATCTACGGAGGCCTTGTTGGCAGCGCTGGAGAGATTTACGTCGCGACGAGGGCGACCAGCGCTGATCAGGTCGGATTGTGGTACCAACTTTAAGGGTGCTGATCGGTGTATGAAAGAAATTGTAACGTTCTTACGGGAGAACGAAGAAGCCATCAGCACGGGCCTCTCCCGTCAGGGCATTACCTGGGTGTTCGATCCACCAGCGTGCCCTCACTGGGGTGGTATTTTTGAAGCGGTTGTAAAGTCCGCTAAGACGCATTTGTTGCGCGTTGTAGGGTTAACAATTTTGACTTTCGAGGAGCTGGCGACCGTGTTTTGTAAAATTGAGGCTGTACTCAATTCGCGTCCTTTGTGTCCGCTCAGCTCAGACCCAAATGATTTAGAGGCCCTGACGCCAGGGCATTTCTTAATTGGCCGCCCACTTAACGCCTTGCCGGAATATCCCTATACGGAGGTGAATAGCAATCGTTTGTCGCGTTATCAGTTGTTGCAGCAAATGACTCAAAACTTTTGGAAGCGTTGGTCGCTTGAGTACTTGCACATTCTGCAGCAACGCCTTAAGTGGACGGACAGGACTGAACCCCTGCATTGGGGATCTCGTTCTGGTTAAGGATGCCAACCTACCGCCACTGCGTTGGCGCCGGGGGCGCATTCTCAACCTGTTTCCGGGTAGTGATGGCACTCCTCGAGTTGCAGAAGTTCAGGTGGGGGATTCAGTTCTTAAGCGAGCAGTAGCTACATTATCACGCCTGCCATGCATAGAGCGGACCGATGGGTCGGTCCGGGGCGGGTGAATGTTTAGTTTTCGTATAAAATGGGCGCGCGGTGCTGGCAACACTGCTCTGTCATCTTGTCACGTGCTCTGCCGTCGCCCGCATCGTGGATGCGAAGTTTAATTATAAATAAGTAATTTAGTGTGCTTTCGGTTTTCTCGTGTGGTTTTCCTGTTCGGTGGGGAAGTGAACCAAGTGATTTTGGTTCCGGCTTTTGATTGAGGCCAACGTGGTCGCCGGTTACATAACCTCACTTTGAGTCGTCGCTCGCGTCGCGGCTGCCGATAGCCATATATTTTTTGATTGTTTTCTTGATTGGGGGCCAACGGGGCCGATTCCTCATTCGGAGAGCTAAAAAAGCTAAACTTGTGCTCAAGAGTGTAACCAGGGTAGTTGAGGTATGCCACGTCCAACGGTGTTGCTATCTGCGTCTCCGTTAAGAAGAATAAGTGCGGCTTCTCGGTCTCCAGGTGGTGATGGACCGGGTCGTGTGTAGACCTCGGATGTTCGTGAGGTGCACTTGAGTGGGAGGAAGTGTTGCCGTTGGTCAAACTTTCTTCTTTTTAGCTTTTTCATGTTTTTAAAAGAGTTTTGTGGGGAAAGAAGATAGTCGAGGCGCTGCTTAGAAACCCTACTCGTACCTTTCGGTTCAACTGATCAGAGGGAACTCGCTTGGAGACTGCGGGGACGCCGAGCCCCCGATAACACTCCACCGGGTCCTCCCATCCAGCCGCCAACTGGCACGGTGGAGTATACCGATTTTTCACAGTTGGCGGGGCAGCCTTTGCGCGTGGCTAGCGCGCAAGTCGGGCCCTACTGACTGCGGTCGGCCAACGGCTAAGACCGTGCCTCGGATCCCGCTACCCTCCAAAACGAGTTACCGGATACAGCATCACCTAAAGACAAAGACCGGTTCCGGCAGCGCAACTGACTACAATGGCACTGGCAGTCCGCACACCGACGGAACACAGCAAGGCTGTTTGGCGCCGGACTCCGGCGGGATGGTGGTCGCGAGCCAGGCGGCCCCTTTCATGGCCTACCACCGCTTTTGGGATCTTCAGCCGCCAACACGTATTGTGAGGACGTTGCCCGGGGTGGACCGCTAGGAGGTAGACCCCACCCACCCCAAAAGCTGGTGAAACCTGGTGAAGCCAAAACTGTCGGAGGGACGGAGTGCCACACGAGCTGGTGCCCGGGTGCAGTAAGTCTAGTACCTAAGTCCCAATCCAAAAGTCTTCCTCAAACCTGATACCTATTTTTCCTGTCAAAAACTAGACTTACAAGGAAACGACGGCGTCATCGTTCGCTCGGTAAGCAATTCGTTGCTGGGCCCTGTTTAAGTAGATTTTGGAAACAAGAATTTCTCGGCCGGAAACTTTCCGGAGCAGAATTCTCTCATTAAATTTATTTTATTTAGCTATAGTAAAGAGCACTACGAATCGTAGTCAAATGTTGTTCCGAGGCTGATCGACCATTTAGTTTTAGATTTTAAGATAACTTTAATTTGCTTCCACTGCGCTAAGATCAGCTTCGGAATCAAACACCGAATAATAATATCATGAGAATATTTTATTTCTTAATTTGTTGATTATGTTATGAGACTTATGAGAAATCACATGTAGATACATGAGGTAGTCTAGTCCCCGAGCGCGCATTAGCAGTCGTTGTATAAACGAAATAAAGGGCCTCTAACATAAACCATTCCCTTTTCATAACCATATATTTTTTAGCCCTAATAGGACCTCAGCACTCCCTCATCGCTAGCTGGGAATACTGTGTTATTAGGGTTTTCACACACGCATTCCAAAAATACCTATTATAAAACTTGTTAGTCACATATATAGTCATAACAGATATGTCATTGTAAGGGCATGGAATTGAACTAAAATATGTGCGATAATTAATTTTCTTAAGTACAAAATGACCTGCCATGTAACAACATGTTTGACATTCAAAAATATAAAATATTATCCAATAAAAAATAAAATATTATAATATCATTATGAAGTGTGATTGATGTCTATTGATTTCAAATTTTAGGTACGTATTTTCCTTAGATTTACTCATATACAAATAGTATAATATAAAAATCATAATCGGTGTTGCAGCCCTAAGTTTTGTCTCTCTCAATGCGTGGGTTATGCATGGTTATTATTTTTCCCACTTTGTCGCTAGGTTTTTCGCCCGTGAATTTTGGCGCTGAAAATATTCTTTATAGTTATGGTAGGTATGGTACGACGAGGAAAAACAAAGTAATCTTTATTTGTATAGAACATGCTTTTCGAATTAAACTAAACCGTAGTAGCTGAGTAACCAAAGTTGGCAAGTGGGTTACTAATCAAGCAGTAGATTAAATTTATTTTAGATTTAGTTGATTAAGAGTTGAAAAACTATCAAATTCAGCAATCTGAGCACGATTTACGTAATTGCTGAGATGAAATCCTGAATGTTTAAGTAGGCACTTAGATAATTTGTTTACAAGTCTTTGAGAATGGTTCATCTTGTCATCCAAAAGCATTTTCTATAATAAAGGTCTTTATGTGTTTTGAGGGTAGTTTAGGTACCGACAAACCAAAATACCCAGTGAACAAGAACCCACACAAAACAATGTTCTCATATCGTACATGTTTGTGGGCTAGTTTTGAGTTTGGATAGGTTCGGACAAACGGTAGAACAGTTACTTACCTAGCAATATAATCTGGGAACTATGTGCTCGGTCTGACCGTTGGGAAATACAGGATGAGCTACATGAGTTTTCTGTTTTAGGTGACTTATAAAACCTTCACAAGTGCAAACGCAAATGCGGCTCCAGAATAGGTCTCTTTAGCCACGAGTGGCGATGCCACTCACACAGCAACGCTGTTTAGATCATCTGTCAAGATGTTTAAGGCCTAATGATGATGATGATAAAACCTTCTTAATTATATGATGATGGAGCACCTCATTTAAAGAAAATACTGTATCACAAACTACTGTAGAAACCTATCACAAAATTCTGATAATATTTTGGTCTTACATTTATTATTTCCGAATACAAAAAAATGTGAGAGGCGTTGGTATGAAAAAGACGAATACGACCCGAGGAATAACAAAGAGAGTACTCCGTGGTATTTTATATTTCTGAAAAATATTAACGCTTTTCATAATTTCTAAAACTCCGTTCTTTTTTGTCATATCGGTTTTTGCAATAATCTAGCACTTTCGGCTGAAAAATGTAGTTTTATTAAGGAAGTTTTACCTTGAGATTGTATATCTGACTGTATATCCAATTTGAAAGTTTTACTAGCACTCTATTTATTGAGGTGAATCGCATACACAGCTCTCCTTTTTTTCTCTTATAAATGTGCCTAAGTCGCGCGAGATTAAAATGAAAGCCGCGTTGACATAACACTATCAAAGTAGGTACTTCTAGTCCACTTTGAGTGAACGGTCATCCAAGTGCGCTTTGACATGTGTTGCCATGATCAAAGTAGGCCGTCAAAAACTCGGTCCAAGTATACTTTGATAGTGTCAACCCGGCTTAAGAGCACGCTGAACACGGATATAGATGGGTATCCAATGACTTGCAAACGTTTGCATAGATTATGCAGCGTGTAACGTGGGGCATAACGACTGGGCTTCAGCTAGGGGCTGTGAGACTGTTCTGTGCATAATCAAACTCAAACATAGTTCTAGGTTCTTAGATACAGATGTCTACTACTAGTAAACCAGTATGCGAAGGCACAGGCAACCGAAATGTTTCGTTTCCGCTTCTTTCTAAAACTTCTCTTAAATATATACTATAATGGCTTCCGTGTAGGTATATGTTTTCTGTCTGTAACTTGTAAGGATTTTATAATAGAGAAAACAACTCCCACCCTATGTACCTTTTTTGTACCCGTTTTTTGTACCAAGTGTCTTGGGTACCCATATGTACTAACATAATTGTGTGTGTATTCAAACATACAGGCATGCCATGAACTTTCATACTACCTACTCAACGTAATGTTGATTGTTAGTTTAGGACTTCTTGTAGTTTTGCATTGTTTACGTGTTTATATTACCTAATAAAAAATATTTGCGTCTGTGTGCAAACTCAAATTATAACTTTTTACTCAAATTCTAACAATTTTAACAGGGTCTTGCGTTCACTAACACTACTTTTAGTTATTCAACTCTCTAACTAACCTCCGGAATATTTAACTAAAATATGGTAGCGCTAAAAGCTTAAAACTTTTCGATGTTTAGATATATAAATTGCGTGGCTGAAAAACCATTTAACATTTTTTTATACGTGCCTGTATCGTAGACAAGATTGATTAAAAAAAATAACTTAGATGCATGGGATTTATTAGGAAAAAACTGTGTAAATTAAGTACCTACATAAACGACGACAATAAAATAACTAAATGAGAAAATAAAAATAAAATAGGTGCAATATCAATAATTCTGCGGTGGAAAATATTGCAAGTATTAAAAAAAAAACGAGTAGTTATGATTAATAATTGCAATGCTAATGCTGCGATTGAAATAACAATTGATATTTATTATGACGACGTAAATTTGTCGGTAGCTATAGTGGATTCCTTTGATTACATTACGGCTTATGCTAGAGGATTACAAGTACCTAATCAAAACCTAGGTAGAGTAGGACTACACTTGACATCGGATAAGCCCACTCAAGCTTTTTACCGTAATATATTTTCCCCAGTTCAATTTGAAAACATTCAAGCGAGATTCGTCGTTCATTGAGCGTTTTCACATTTGCACATAAATAACGTTGTTTAAATGGAAATGTTCGTTCTCGGTAGGCTAGTAATAAATTATTGCAAAAAAAACCTAATTGATTTCTATTACAGCACAGTTATGTAACTTCCAAAATCCAACCAAGTAGGTATCTACAAATTATCCCTTCCACTAATGACAGGGTCGGCCAAACGTGCTAGAAACTTTGCGCATCAAATTCCTATATTTTATCAGTGCTTATGGCGGAAAACATACGTAACTAACGTCCGTTTGTGCGTTATTTTTTCGCAACACTATCGCATATGTTAGGAAAATGGAGTTTTCCACCATTTTTACTCACGGTTTTTGACAAACGGTTTCACAGACGCAACCGCTAGCGCTGCGCGTCGACGAATGCGCCTGTCAAACCGTATCGTATGAAAATAAGGGCAATGTTCGTATTTTCCTAACGTATAGCGCAAAAATAACTCACAAACGTACTTAACGTGTGTTTCTCGTTTATGCCCCACGAGAACCCATGTAATGACACATCCTAGTAATGGCTGAAATCATAATTTAATTGGACAAATTGCGAGAAACCACGCCTTGTATGCAAATCGTTTTATACTCGCTTAATGAAATTGAATATCGATTAGCTATTCAAACGGAGGTGTAGGTACAATGCAATACCTACAACACAATAGAAGTAAGAGGTTTTAGGTGAAAAACATAGGTAACGTCCCTTTGTGTGTTATTTTTGCGCAGCGCTATCGCATATGTTTTTCCACATTTTTTTTACGAATACGGTTTATGTCAAAAGGTTGAAGAAACGCATCAGTCAACACAGCGTTGTGTGAAGCAAGCGGATTCGCCTGTCAAACCGTTTGACTTAGACCGTATTTGAATGAAAATGAAGTGGAAAATCGAGTTTTCCAACACATGCTATAGCGCTGCGCAAAAATAACGCACAAACGGACGTTACGTGTTTTTCTCGCCTAAATACTTGCGATGTGACCTAGATACTAGAAAGTTCTTTTAGGTAAAAGATAAAAACCAGCATGTTGAAATTATCGCGTTTTTCAAGGTTAATGTCAGTCGTTTACATCACGGTCAACATGTTTAATGTGTGCAATTAAACTAAGAGGTTCCTTGTTTTCTATTTTTAATGTTGTATTAAGATAATAATATGGAACCACGTGTAACTCTATTTTGTGCTATATCAAATGATGTGTAGGTATGTCTTGCTTTCGTTATAAACTCGAGAAAGGAAAACTTTGACATGATAAATCATTCATTAACAGTCGAACGAAGATGCTTTACACTCAATAACAATTTATCATTTACGTGACAAGTAAATCTCAGACTGAACGGCCTCATCTTGCTTGCTGAAGAGCAATAAGTCAACGTCGCATTTTTTCCAAAGAGTGACGTCATCACGATCTGTTTGCAAAAAATGCCGCCCTTGTCGACTGGAGCTAACCCGCAGCCATATTGACTTTAAGTGTTTTTTGCACGATGGATCACACACACACACAGCCCAATGGCATTTTTGATTTGGCCTAGCTAGACAACGGTGTTGAATTCGTGTCCTAACAGTTTGTAGAAATGCGTTGTATTAGATTTTGGACAATACAAAAATGCCGTTTGCCGAGTGGGGCTCACACAGTAAAATAGGCATTCCGTAGAATTTGTACCTAAGTACTTATATTTAACTGAAAGCTATTTGCTAACTAAACCACAGAAACCGCAAATTGAAGCGAGCCGTTACAGGATTTTCCACTAAATTTATTAAATGCCTGTCGGATTATGTGGACGGCTGCTCTAGCTGTAGTAGTAGTAGGAGTACTAGTAGTCTAATTATGGAAAACAAATAAAAACTGGTTTGGAACTCACCTCATTAGGTCCGACTGTTGACCTTTTGAGAAGTTTCTGTCTTCTCCTCTCAGTCGTAGTCAACTTAGATATTAAACACGTACTTAATATGGATAGCGCTATACACGGAACTAGTTTTAATATGACACTGTAAATCCACAATATTGCTGTCACTAATTCCACATTTTTGGACATTTCTAAAACGTACACGGTCCGATTTTGAGGCAGGGCGAGATCCTCCGCAAACTCAGAATTGTTTTGGGATGTCACTTCACTTGGGACTATATTCATCGCGAAATATATAGGAAGACACAAAAACGGACAGATCACATACGCACTCACTATCGCAAGAGTAGTGTTTTTCTTACTGCACCAAGTTCGATTTTTTTGGGGTATTGCGATGGCGACATATCGCCAAACGGCCAATGTGACAGCCAGCCAAATGGATATCGTGTGGAAAGTCTGGCTGAAGATTGAATGAAAATATACGAACACCGCCCAGCCGTAGGTGTTTTTGTTGACTTGCGGTCCTATCTTGATGTTCATGTGGAGGGCATAGGGTATGTATTCTAGCATAACGAGGAGGTCAGCGAAGGCGAGGCCGGTGAGGATGGAGTTGGTGGTGCTGGTCATCTCGCGGCGGCTGAGGACGGCGATGTTGATGGAGTTGGTGGCGGAGCCGACGACGCAGATGACGAGCGCGATGTACCCGTGCAGCCGGCTGTAGGCGCGGTTGAAGTCGCTGGCGCCGGGCACGCAGTACGCGTCCGTCACATTCGCCATGATGGTGCACGCGCGCACCGCCCGGACCGCTCATCAGCGCAGCAGTCACGCTACACTTGTTTCACTCGTTGATGCGACGTCCCATTGTCTCCTGCAACAAATAGAACAACCCAATTAAAATGTTAGTTTTATATCCGCGTGCGCTCATATTTCTATCTTGGCACAACTCACTTTTACAGCTGAAGTGCGAATGAGCTCTTTTATTTAATGTCTGTCGCATTTTCTTTAAAACTTTCGGTCAGTGTGTTTGTAAATATCTTATTAATAGCATCAAGGCCATCGAGCAGGAGAGAGACACTATTGAACGCATTTGATGATTTATTGTAATCAAGTGCCATGCGACACATGTGCGTAAATCCGTAATTTGTGTAAATATTATGATTGAGAGCCTTATAACACCAGCGGTTCGGGAGCAGATGCGAAGCACAGCAGATGCGCGTGGTGAGTATGGCAATACCCCCCGATAGGGGGAGGCCCATGTCCAGCAGTGGACTGTTGTGGCTATTACGATATTGTTATGGTGGTTGCGAATCCGCCGCGTGTCCACAACGAAACAGCTACGTGTCCGCTCCGCTCCGCATCGGCACCCAAACCGCTAGTGTAATAATACCTACTCTAATTAATCTGTTTGTCTGTATTGTTCTTCGATTTACCGATGAATTTGAAGATAGGTAGGTATGTGCATACCTATTGTGCACTATAGCTACTTTCAATTGCATTGCATTACTGCAAACAAGTCGAATCCCTAAGCGAATAGTGATAAAACTGTTTTATTAATTAAAAAGCCATTGGTTAATGAGTTTGTTCAGGCGTGGGTTCAAGTAACTCTTTGTAAATACCTCGTAAAGGTCGGTAATCTCATAAAACTGAGCACTGTCAAAGTCAAATGAACATAATTAGCGTATTTTTTACTTTAGGTGCCGTAAATTAACAGACTACTTTTACAAACAGGTAATTTCATAAATACTTCACGCTAAAACCATATCTTGCGCATTTACATAAATAATGCAGTATCACAAGCGACTTATCACTTTAGTATCCGTCAGGCGGCTCTTAGGAACCAAACTTTCAGAACGACAAATTTTTACCACCCTCGTAAAGGAAGAGAGCCACTTGAGAAATATCATTGAAGATAAGGCTATTATGATAGAGGGATAACAAGAAAACGCCGCAGCCTCGAGGCCTACTTAGGCATTAGTATTAACGAAGTGAAAATGATTTCTTATTGTAACGGATTACATCGTCAATTTGCGCTTGAGCTGGTCTTATACCTATCTACCCACGTAGGTATATTATATCAAATTAGAAGACCTTCAGATTAAGATAATTGTGTTTATTGCCTAGATCTACCTGTATTTTTATTTTAGGTTCTGCTATAATAATCTGCCTAGCGGCAAAAAGTTTATTAGGTATTTACCTATTTTATATTTTAGTGCTAGTAGTTGGTGGGTATAAAAAAGCAATCAGATTTGGCTCTACATTGTATCTCACTTTTTAAACATGAATGTTACAGATGATGTATTTTAGTTATTTGGTTGGATCAATGTTAGTTATAACGTTAAGTTAACAAGTTGTCTGGAGAAAATAAACAGTTAACAATAGAAGGGCTGAAAATCAAAGAAACGTGGTGGAAACCCTTATTTCATTGTTTACTAGTAAAAGAAATAGGGAAGACAATCATTATTGTTGACCCAACCAAAGAACACGACTTGCCACGCCATAAAAAAAACAATAAAAGAAACTGCATCGACAAAGTTTTTGTATCGTATCAAAAACAAAGTTATTCCTCAGAGTAAAGCGCGTGAAACAAATAATGGGCAACATGAAACTACCAAATAACAGACACATTATACGCGTGAACTGAAATACTAAAATATAAGTTACAGACACGTAAGTATTTTCGTTTTAGTAAAGGGATAAAGAGACATATTTTTGAAACTATTCTCCTTACGAAAATCTGCAACGAGTCGAGTCAAGTGGTCTATTGTATTGAGTGGTCACTTTCTACGTTTTTTTTTACATGCCAAGTATAAATGTAGTAGAGTAGATATGCGGGAAATTATTTCTGTAGTAGAACGTGTTGGCAGTGATACGATCCGAGGCAGGCTTTCGCATGCGAATCAGTTTTAATAATACGCCTTCTGCCCTGCTCAACACTCAATACTCAAATGTTTATTGCATACCATGTGTTACATTTAGGTGGTAGAAAATACAGTTTGTAAGGCACTTATTACATGGACCCTGTTGGGCACAACAATATTGGGAGAGAGGAAGACTTTTTCATCATGCAATTAAAAAAGTAATTTAGCTTGTATCTTAATCTACCTAATACCTATAATACACCTAATCCTAATACATATTTTGAAGTTAATTATTTTATTTGTCATTTAAGAATTATTAATATTAAATTAAAAATCCATCAGTCCGTAAGCTTATTCCGTCATATTCGTGTGTTCGCGTCGTTATTAGAGCCCGTGTTTACCTGTCACCCTTCAAATAACACCAAACTCGACTACATGTCGCGAAATTGCCTTCCTTAGCGCACCCCTTAGCCAAGCTAAGCTGAATTTGCGAGGACTGATGACTTGTTCATTTTCTTTGATGGCATCACGTCGTGATAACACACGAATGTCAAATTATGTGTTATTTTTCGTAGGTGTAGAGTGACAGCTCGCATCGTTTGAGTGCGATGTGGTGTATAATTTTGACATGTAGTTTTGTAACTAGTGCGGTATTTCTAACCTTGGAATATCTTACATGAATTCTAACGTCCCTAGGTACTACCTACTTACATTCTTTGTACCTAGATATATATGTACCTAGATTTCTCAGTACCGAGTAGTTTGAGTTAATAATTGTCTCTGATTTTTGAAAGCTTTGCTTTTTTATATTTCTACACAGCGTAGGTATTAATTTATTCCACGAAATATGTTTTCTGCAGCTTTATATTATTATTAGATATTTTAATAATATTGTACTTTTTCATAACGTTTTTCTATTTGTAATTTTCTATCGCTATTATTCAATTTATTGGCTTGGTACTATTAAATTGTAATATAATACAATTTGAATACAAATAATTCAATAAGACGACAGAGAGCAGAATAATAGGTACAAAGATACCTTTAACAGTTTTATTATCTCGTATATTTTAATAAATTTGAATTGACGCACAACGCGGAGTGTAATTTGAGAACGTAGATTGAACAAAGTAATTTCGATTAGAATTTTGTGTAGCCTTTGACAAAGAAGAACCAGTTCTGTCGGGTTAAAATGAGCACGCACTGTAAAGTCATTATTATCCATGTCAAATTGTATACATTTTACCGTGTGCAAAGTGCATTATAAAACTTGTGCGTCTGTTTTATACAGGGTGGACCATAGAGTGACGTCAATAAAAATAAATTAGATTCCTCACATCTTCAGGCATACGAAAATACCCCATGTATGTTTCGCGATTATTTTTAGTTTCCGAGTTTTTCAACTTTTAAAGTTGTGTGTATGGGAAAAACTTGAATGGCAGACATTTTTTCTTTTTTTGTACGCTAAAAAGTACAAATCATAAAGATTGTGCTATGAAATCAACCGCGCGAAAAATCCTTATACGGAAGTAAAAAATGAAAAGGAAAAATTACTGTCACTCGAGATTTTCCCAACTTTAAAAGTTGACTTGGAAACTAAAAATAATCGCTGAACATACATGGGATATTTTCAAATACCCCAAGATGAGAGGAATTTAATTTCTTTTTATTGACGTCACTCTATGGTCCACCCTGTATTTATACTTTACGCAAGTGCTGTTGTGTCATTTTGACTTTCAAATGATTCTTTCTGACGGCCATGTGTAGAAAATCATCATCATATTCTATGTACCTATTCCATTCCACCTATAACGAGGTCTCCCATGAGAAACAGGCTAAATCAATAAACGTTTGATGATAACCATGTTTGTTGATTTTGTCTGTTTGTTTGCTTTAGTTTCTCATCATCGTATAACTAAACCAAGCAAGACGATTGCCGATGATTGCGTTGATCTAAGGACAATTTGTTTTAAGGTCAGATTAGATCTAATTAGATCTTAAGCCACAATAACTAAATTACGTTTTTATTTCATATTTTTAAGTGGCCTCTGTCTACAAAGGACAATTCCGCCTATGTCAGGGTTGGAGAATACTTACAGTTTGCAAGACTTCGTTTTTATAACGCTAACATAAAATATTTCAGGTGACTTAGGAGAGCGACTACTTATATCTATATTTAGTTTTGTGTGTTGTGATAAAAAATAACAGAATCATTTATTTAGCTACATTTTTAAACCATAATCACAAGATAAAATTATTGTGCGACTGATTTAGGTGTCACTGAATCATACGTAGCACCCAGATGAAATCAAACCAATGTCTAGAATTTCTACATATCTTATTCTTTATTCTTAGTATGAAGAGTGGTCAATCATAAGTGGCCTGTATCTAGAATTTCTAAATATCTTATTCTTTATTCTTAGTATGAAGACTGGCCAATCATAAATGGTCTGTATAGACAGGCTATCACTTACCTACCTATTCCTTGGTAATAGGTACAAGTTTCAATCACATCTGACGTCTCATTCCACGCCCGACACCGGACTTAATGTGACTAACACATTTACCGGAATATATTGCGGTTTGTGACAGATAAGAACCTGTGGCAGCCGCAATTTGATGCGGCTACTCACTCATGCCATGCCCTGATATCCATTTTTGTATAGGTACGTAGGACTTTGTGAACTTACATAGGTACATATCTACAAACATAACTTACCTATATCACGCCTATCCCTTGCGGAGTAGGAAGAGCTTAAACAGCTGTAAAAAACGTCCAATTACACCACGTTCGTCAAGTTTGTGAGTCTTACAGAACACTGCGTATCACCATAGTGACAATTGTCAGCCTGTCGTCTAATTTTTTCAATACAAATCAACTCACCGACACCCACGGAAAATATATAAGGGGTGATGCTATTCTAAGCCAGCACTACATGGAAAAACATCGTACTTTCGTCAAAAAACTGTATACTACGATACGTGTGAGAACCATCCTACGTTTGGGTAATGGTGCGTTGATAAGATGATGATAGGCATTAGTTCGAATAAAGCGGTGAAAGACTGGTAGCCGCACGAAAACGACGACTTCCGGGCGGCAGTATACCTTTGTTATTAAATTGATCTCTTTTGTCGGCACTTTGTGATGTAGATATTTAGACGAGAGTATCTATATCTACACACTAAGGTCCTATTAAATTCAATGCAAATATTTTCAGGGTGTCCCACTCGTGAAACTAAAGAAATTTTCTGTACTGAATTTTTTTTAGAAATTTATTTATGTATCAAAAGGATTTTTTTTTTCATGTTAACCATACATTAGGGGCCTATATAAGACGCCTCACACAAGAGTAGCTATATAGGTACAGGGTATATGAAACAGCTTCCTGAATATTTGGGTGCAATCAGATCATCGAAAACGTTATTTTTCTTTTTACTTCGCATGGTAAAGGCAGTCAGCTGATCTTTATTTTTGTATGCAAAGTTGATTGTATTTTGTCATCATGATATGACATGTGACATGTGTTCATATTTTGCTCCAAATTAATATACCCTTTTGTAAAAATGTATATGTCAAAATTGTAATTGGCTTGGCTATATCTTTATTTTTTTAGTTGGTTTGTAAGAGCAGTTTATGTGTTCTGAAATATACCTACTATCAAATAAAAAAAATGCGGAAGAGATTCAGTTACACGGTCTGCTTACACCCTATCAGTACTTAGAGAGGTGCTGTCTATCTATCTACCTAAACTAACCTACGCTCGAGGTAAATGACTGAATGAAATCAACTGTTTTTATTTAGGTATCACGTTATCTTTACAATAACCGCAATAACTGACGATAACAAATCGCATGTCTATGTTTTATTGCATTTATTACTCCATGTTATTTATTTGCATTGGTCTACGTACGTGTATCTGTATTACCTATGGTACTTAACTCGTTCAATTACTGAAATGAAAAAATTCAATCACTTGAGATAAATAGAGATAGGTAATTCTATAAATCCCTTATTTTTTCAAATAACTATGCAATCATATACTTACCTAGGTATGTTTTTATCTCATTGCATTGTCATAACTGGAATGCAAATGAGAAAGAATATTCTAGATTCTTGTAATTCCAACCGAAATAAAACCTACAGTAAATATGTACAAACTGACAAGGATGTTTCGAATTTACGCAACATGATAATGTATAATGACAATGAAATTAATCAGAAAAACCATTTAAGCCTTCTTTTGAGTATGGTGCACCTTCTTACCCGACTGCTTCAGAAGCAGGGTTATGATTTTCGAGATGAATGTAGGTATATATGTTTGTATGTATGTGGGTACGTATGCAGACAAGAAATTCGCTATCACGAGCTACAGCCCAAACGGCTTGACGGATCTTGATATATGTGGTGTCGTTAGATTTGATTCAGCATCGTAAATATTACTGGCTACATTAAAAAATCATAAATTATAGATGGCGGTTTTTTTTCGCAATACTCAAGTTTGAAATTACTTCAGTCGGGTTTTGTTTTTATACATCTACTTCTTACATCACGAAACGTGAGTTTCCGTTCAAATAGGTAACCTAACTCTTTCGGAATTAGCAAGTGCAGTAAAAGACGTTTACTTATATACATGAAACGTTGGTACTTACTTGTTATTGTCCATGAAAGAGCTCTACGTTTTCACTATACAGGCTTATACCTAAGAGCATTCTCATTATTTCAATACTGCTTCCCGCAGGCTATGAGCAATATTATATATGTCGCAGTACGATGGCAGAATCAGGTTTTTGGCCAAAAACCTAGGTTTTTGGCCAAAAGCCGGCATATGGCAAAATCGTAGACTTCGTTCGGCCATCGTCCTAAGCTGATCCAGGTTTTTGGCCAAAAACCTAGGATTTTGGCCAAAAAACTAGGATTTTGGCCGAAATCCTAGATTTGTTTAGTATTATGGCTTTATTTGCATTTCGGGTGAACTTCTTCGTCTTCAAATGGTACACCAAGTCGCCCAACGACCCTATGAACCCTGGTGTTAGAGTTTTTAAACCGCCTACTGCAAGGAGCAGGCATCTGACAAGTTTGTGTAACGACCGCCGTCTAAGTGATCATAAAGAGCAATCGGGACCGACGGCTTAACGTGCCCGTGTAGTTCGGGCATACACCTCGAAAGGTAGGAGGTAGCAATGGACGTTCTAGAGGGTGGGAGGTAGCGTCCGACGCTCTGGAGGGCGGGTAGCGTTAGACACTCTGGAGGATGTAAGATGACGGGCGTTGGATTTTCTGGGGGTCCGACGCTATCTCCTGTTCTCCAGGGCGTCCAACGCTACCACCAATCCTCTAGAGCGTTCAGTGGTACGTCCTGCTCTTATGGTGTCTGATGCTCCCCCCTACCCTTCAGGGAATCCGAGGCAATCCTGTGCCCAATTTTACGAAACTACAGGCTACAACTCTACAGGCGAAATTCGATGTACTTTTCGTAGCGGGTTTGGTAATGGGATAATAATGGCTAACCGACTATGAAATGAAAAAATGAAAAAGCATTTATTAAGAAAAAACAATTTTAAAAGGTAGTACAAACCTGCCAAACTGCATAGCAGTTTGTTGGCGGGAGAAAACTACGCAATGTACATCGAATTTCATCTGTAGAAGCCTGTAGTTTCGTTGCATAGGCCACTGCTGTTCAAACTGTCTGATGTTACCCCCGTCCTTCAGGGTGTCCATTTACGGTGTCCAAGTCTACCCTCAAAAGATTAGAGGGAGGTGCATAAAGTACCTCCCCACTCCTCGTTCCTCCGAACCACGCGGGCACGGTAAGCCGTCGGTCCCGATTGCTCTCTATGATCACTTACACGGTAGTCGTTACACAACCATGTTAGAGGCCTGCTACTTGCAGTAGGCGGTTAAAAACTCTGCTACCAGGGTCCAACGGCTCGATGGGCGACTTGGTGTACCACTCGAAGAAGAAGAAGTTCACCCGAAATGCAAAAAAGCCATAATACTGAGCCAAAAACCTGGATCAGCTTAGGATGATGGCCGAAGGAAGTCTACGATTCTGCCATATGCCGGCTTTTGGCCAAAAACCTAGGTTTTTGGCCAAAAACCTAATTCTGCCATCGTACTGCGACATATATACAGGGTGGTACTGAACGACGAACAATAATAAGCTCTACAAGAAAACCGAATAACTTTCCTCAATAGCCAAATTATTATTAAAAAATTGGACACCCATACAAAAAATCTAAAGACCGAACAATATAAAGTTGTTCAGTTTGACCTGCAGAGCTAAGAGTTTCCGGAAAATTTGTTGTTTGGCAACACCTGTATACAGGGTATACCTGTTTAAGTGCACCAAAGAAAAAAATCTAGATTCTTGACATCCTTTAGGAGATACAGAATCTAGACTTTTTCTTTGGACCACTTAAACAGGGACACCCTGTATATTTATTTACCGTTATTTTTATACAAGGTATATGCTCGTTAACGTGATGAAGAACTCATAAACAATAATAATGGCGTAGTTTCTTTTTTGTTGTTCTTTGATATTATGTGTTAAGATTTTGATGTGGTACATCGTTATTAAATTTTAACAGCGTGCGTAGTTTTTAAAATCTGCTGTATTTTGTAGCGCTATCAAGTACTGAAAAGCCGGTTTCGCATCGACATATCAAAATTATTAGATGAATTACTTACATTCGTGATATACCTAATATGATTTAAATTTTAGAAACTCTTCATGTCATCAGTTTTGTAGTCGCATTCTACAGCGCTACTTTAGTTTATTATTGAATTCTTGCGCTGAAAAGTCAAAGGGATATGGGTACTTAGGTAGGTATAGGTAGTATATATTAAAACAATGATGTAAGCACAAATAACTCGTTACTTTAATACTGCCTTATAAAGTAACCTTTTTACATATAAAATCTCTAGACCAATAATAAATGTTCAACTCAAAATATCGAACATTATGTACACCTAGTCGTTTCCCAAAGGATTTTTAATCTTCCGGTGAGCTGAACGAATTGTTCTCTAGAGGATTTTACGTTTAAGTTTTCGTGATCAAAGCAGAAAAGGCAGAGAGCGTGACGTTCAAGCAAAGTAAACCCAGAAATTACATCAAGTAAATATGGAAAATCTTAAAGTGAGTATTCATATTGTTGAAATCAGTTCGCTGTAAAAGCACTTAGGTATTGTAAAGCTCAGTTTTTTTTTTAATTGAGAACCCTTTTAAAAAATGAGAATATAATCTAGCCTATTCAAATCTGTATTTGTAAGGGTATTAAAGGACATCTATAACAGCCAGTTTGGATTATAAGATTGGGGGAAGAATAGACTTGTGCCATTTTAACGATTCCAGATTCTGTTTTGCTAGTGGTCATCTGGCACGGAGTCATGTTCTATTATTATTTAATCATTGTTAAGGAAGATAAAATATTAATCTGAAAAAATATCAATATATAGGTAATTGTTTTTTATTTACCTAGATTTATTCATTGCAAAAAACATTATACGTACAGTACCTATTTGTAGCTAATGCAAATGCTTAACTATGTCTACGTACTTAATATTATTAAATAATTCATAAATTTGTATATTTTTTGTAATCATTAGCGTTAGAATTTAGAAATCTTTCTGTGTAATGCAATAATATAGTATTCAGGTTAGACTCTTTCTGTATTTGAATTCTTTTGTCTTTGTATTGAGTGTATCCTTCACGCCTCGCTTAGGCGGATACGAGCATTTCATCTCAGTTGCTCTACAAACTACTATCGAAATGAAATTGGAGGTAGAGTCATTAATCTTACTCTACAGTTGTCGAGTCCACTCTTGAGTGTGTCCATATCCTTATGCTGGTTCAAGTTCAAATCTGCAACATTGTTTATTGTTTGTATCAAACGTGATTCTGCACTAAGAACGTTTCTACCACTTAGCTTTAAAATTATATGTTGTATCAAATGATCAATAAAGGCGATCGCATTTTTAGCCGCACAACCAAGCCGCATCGGCCGGAATGTGGATTGTGTGATAATTTTTAAAGGATTTTTTAAATCAAATTCTAGCAGAGTTTTCAATTGTAGCTTGCTTATTGGTTAAAATCTGTCCGAGTTAGATAATTGTTGCTTTTAAATTTTCTTTATGTCCGTATTAAAAACAAAACCTTCAAAAATGGTCACACCGTCAGCATTCCGGTCGATGCGGCTCGGCTGTTCGGTTAAAAGTACGATTACCTTAAAAGCATTGTGTCTTTTGGTATCTATGATATGAAACTTAGGTTTGCAATAAGAAGATTCTATTAATTTTATTTTGACTCCTGATCGAAATTCCTATTTATATTTTTATGTTATGTAAATTGTAGCTCTTTGCAAAGTATCTAATGTATAGGTAGGTATACCTAGTTTGTAGAAATACGATACAATACCATTATCAAGATGAAACAAACTAAGTACATATTACAGTCACAGGGAATCACTGAGGCATTAAGGAGGGATAATCCTTATTATCGGTAAAGTGCTGGCTGCTATCTCAACAGTAGATAAGTGTATGTAGAGTAGGTATACAAGATGTGAAGTGACAGCTATCAATTTTTTAAAGACGATGAAGTACGACGGACGTTTTTCGGAATTGTAATCGTTTAGATAAACGGTACCGCAATTTCGTAAACGATTTGAAGATTCTTTCCAATTTGTAATTATATCTGTAATACTGTGCAACTAAAGTCTTTGCAGTGCACTTCGTATAACAAAAAAAGCATTCCATCCAGACTACAAAGAATTATGAAATTGATAAAACATTCATTATTTTCCTATTGAAAGCCTCGTTATCGTTTTATTCTTTTATTAATTTATTAACGTTGAAGTGTTTTGATATCCTATTTGTTATCGTTCTGGAGTGACAGCCACGCATTGGAAAGTGCAATGAGAGACGGTCGGTGGACCTATGACCTTAAAAAGACCTTGGAGTACCTAAGCAAAAAAACGTGATCTACCTATCGAGGCGCATAGAGCGTACTAGGCATCCAGCGGGTTGACGTCCCACAGATTCGGATGATGATGAAATTTTAGAAAAATATGTGGTATTCTTGAGACACGAACGAAGAAGAAATAATTAAAAAGACACGCGCCTTTGATCCAGAAGGGCCTCCCAGGCCGTCGCGAAGTATTGAAGTGCAGAGTACCCTCTTATCACGAAAGCAATCGCTAGATGTCCTTGCTTGGAGAGCCAAATTGATTATCTTACTTTTTTTCAATAATGTATTTTTCATAAAAACAGGCCGACATTTATTGAAAACACTTTAGTTAGTTAAGTATACCTGTTGTGTTGTTTTTCTTGATGTTTTTGTCCTTCGTTGTACCTAACCTACCTATACAGTTAACTATTAAGTAAGTAAAGTAGCAACTATTAACTAAGGGTACGATTCGGGTGGGGCTCTTTGACTAATTTTGTTTAGTTGTTAAGGTTCTTTTAGTTGACATTTAATTTGTATGTATATTTTTTTTAATTTAAATAAAGTATGTAGGTAAATAAAATTGTTTTGATGTCACAGTTTTTAGTATGAATCTACTTACTTACAAAAGTAATTTTTATATCTTATTAATTAATGCTCCTTTACATTTGGAAGGCCGAGTTAAAAAACAACGGTTTATTTGCTGTAGGTACTCTACCCCCTAAAAGGTAAAGACTTGATATGTGCCTAGATGAAAGGATTTCTGGGATATTTTCATACATAGGTTTTCTAGATATCAGCCAATAGTATAAATACCTGCTTAAATACATAGGATACCTAAAATCGATATAGAAGAAATGCCATTAGCGGTTTCCCTCCTACGCATTCTTTCCATTATTAAAACGTAAAATTTCATTCCTAATACATGGTCCTGGATGTGGACAAAAGGTCTTTGTGTATAGGTATCGACAAAGCTTTTGTCACAGGCGTCTTCGTACAATGGTATTGGTTTCAAAAAGGTTTAATTTTCTTTTGTGAGAGTAAGTGATGAGCGTGACATTGCTATACATAGTAAAATGTCTATTTTGATTTCTGTGGAAATTAAAATACGAAACTATGAAATGAAAACAGATACAAAAAGAATATGTATATGCTACTTCAATGAAAAACTGCTACTTTTTTCAATCCTAGTTGTCTCAGAATCATTTTTCCTTTGATTTTTACTTTTAACAGACAAAATGACGACCAAGTACGTTGCTTGTAAAGTAGGTACCCAGACTTACTTGATCTACTTAAAACTTACATCCATTAGTACCTAAGTCGCTAATGAGTGAGATTGACCTTAGTCTTATGTGTCAGGTAATTTTAAGCTCTCTCTTTACCTGTCGAAAACTGCCTAGGTCCATGAAATATTTAAAAAAGAATAAAAATGGAATGCGACGTGATTGATGCAAAAACTTATTCCTATTTGAGAAGAAGGCCAGAGTCGTAGGTAGTATACCTATATTAAAAATTAGTGTTGCAAACACATGTGAATTCTAAGCCCACTTTTTCGTTTCTTCTTCATTATCTTTCGATATTTCTTCACGTGTTTTAAAAAAAAAACGATATACTGAGAATGATATACTGAGAATTATCGGAAAATTATTACCGCGGGAAAATATTCCTTTCCCAGCGTCATAAGTAGGTACGCGTAACAGCCGGCTAGGCTCGCTTATTCATTTTGTAATATATGTAATAATGCTAAGTAGGAAAACGACTTGGTAAAGTTAAGTAAAAAAATATTTTAGGCAGATGCTATGTACAAATAAGATAAAAAACTATTAAGCCTTCCTCTAAACTGTTCGCTGACACACCAAACAAGTTTATCCACTTAGTTTCACTTGACACATAAGATAAGGATCACCGAAAACAATCGTAAAGTTTTTTTAGCTTCCTACGCATTACTTAAACTAATATTATTATTTAGGTATGCCAACAGTTTATTTGTTTTAGTAGCACGTTGAGCTAGTTCCTTACATAATTAATATGCAAAACTAATTTGATTATCTCCGTGGGTGTTTATTATGATAATAGGCTCGACTCACTATGTTTTAGAAGATAAGTATTTGAAATGTCTTTTATGCTCGTGCTTAGGATGCGCAAAGCAGTCACTGTTTATGATGAAGCGAGATCACACATTCAATACAATAGATACATTCCTTTAGGTGCAGAATTTCATTCCTCGTCGTCATTTTCCCAACCACACGCGATATTTCAAACGAACAAAGGAATTCATTTTTATGACGGAGGAATAATATTTCCGTCTGTCTAGCAGGCTTCACAAATTACGTAGGTACGGCGTGGCGTGCAGCGGTGCAGGCATCTCCCGCTATAAGCTATGCATCACAGCGTTTTCGTCGCGTCATTATAAGCCAAGATGAGATCTGGCTATAGGTACTATTAATCGTAAGCATAGCTAGACTGATAGTAGTTGATAAAAACCCGTATTTTTAAGCGCGCTTCTGAATCAAGGTGACCGACCACGTCTTCGTGTAGGTAACACAAAGCTTCATTCCTAATGCATGGTCCTTGATGTGGACAAAAGGTAGGTAGGTCTTAAATACATAACTAAATAAATAGTGGCCAAAGTTGTCAAGTTATAACTCGGACATGTCCTTGTCTGGTTATGGTTTTCCAAATGCCAAGGCTTGGTAAATATTTGTGAATATTAACTTCAAAAAGAAGTAGGTGAAAACTTCTCTGTCGCACCTATAATTTTCTGTATAAGTTTCAGTGTAATTATTGGGTTCTAAGACGTGTTAGTTGCTTGGAATATGCTGTATGAGTATTAATCTAACAAGGTAGGTATAATAAATAAACAAAGTGTCAATCGAAATGCGTGCCATAGTTTAAGCTTATGATTATGATGATCAGTTTCGATAAAGAAACCGGTAAAAAAAAAAACTAAATTTTGAAAAGTTTATGTTTTTAGGAAAAATATTTTTTTTTCGTGTATACAAACGCTTATTAGGTATTACTTTTTGTCTCTGTCAATTAAAACTTGCGGAGGCTAGATAAGACTGAAAACAGGAAACTTTCAAAATTTTACTTTGGTAAAAAAGGTTTTTTTAATGTAGGATTTTTTGTCATTTTTATCAATACTAAATGTACCTCTACTCTTGCTATGGGACGCACTTCTATTAGCACCCAGTATAGGTACTACGCCTCTCTCGCCTCTGACATCAAGCGCCTAGCATAAGCAGATACTTCACTCAAATGAATCAATTTTGGATTATTAATCGTATCATTACTCAGTCACGTGCCAATATTAGCATCTTGACATTTGATATTGGAACTCTGGTAGTTAAGTTGCTTGCTATAATGAAAGGTATCCTTCCTACTATCCTACTAATCCTATCCTACTAATATTATAAAGGCGGATGTTTGTGTGTGTGTTTGTTACGACATCACTCAAAAACGGCTGATTAGATTGACATGAAACTTTGCAGAAATATAAAAGGGCATCTGGAATAACACATAGGATACTTTTTACCACGGAAAAATGTCTCATTCCCACGGGATCACGCATTTTCCAATATTTTTGAAATAGGTGGCGTGACTGAGCCGATTCGCGTTTTAACGTTTTCGCCGAAAACTAACAGCGACATCTCTTGGCGAATAATGCTACTTTCCCGCGGAATAATAGGTTGCAGCGGGTGAAACCGCTGACGGGCAGCTAGTAATATTATAAAGGCGGATGTTTGTGTGTGTGTTTGTTACGACATCACGCTAAAACGGCTTATTAGATTGACATGAAATTTTTCACAAATATAGTGGAGTATCTAGAATAACACATAGGCTACTTTTTACCACGGGAAAATGTCTTATTCCTACGGGATCACGCATATTCCAATATTTTTGCAAAGGTGGCGTGACTAAGCCGATTCGCGTTTTTAACGTTTTCGCCGAAAACTAACAGCGACATCTCTTGGCGAGTAATGTTTTTTTCCCGCGGAATAATAGGTTGCAGCCTCGGGTTGCAGCGGGTGAAACCGCTGACGGGCAGCTATCCTACTAATATTATAAAGGCGGATGTTTGTGTGTGTGTTTGTTACGACATCACGCTAAAACGGCTTATTAGATTGACATGAAATTTTTCACAAATATAGAGGAGGATCTAGAATAACACATAGGCTACTTTTTACCACGGGAAAATGTCTTATTCCTACGGGATCACGCATATTCCAATATTTTTGCAAAGGTGGCGTGACTGAGCCGATTCGCGTTTTTAACGTTTTCGCCGAAAACTAACAGCGACATCTCTTGGCGAGTAATGTTTTTTTCCCGCGGAATAATAGGTTGCAGCCTCGGGTTGCAGCGGGTGAAACCGCTGACGGGCAGCTATCCTACTAATATTATAAAGGCGGATGTTTGTGTGTGTGTTTGTTACGACATCACGCTAAAAGGGCTTATTAGATTGACATGAAATTTTTCACAAATATAGAGGAGTATCTAGAATAACACATAGGCTACTTTTTACCACGGGAAAATGTCTTATTCCTACGGGATCACGCATATTCCAATATTTTTGCAAAGGTGGCGTGACTGAGCCGATTCGCGTTTTTAACGTTTTCGCCGAAAACTAACAGCGACATCTCTTGGCGAGTAATGCTTTTTTCCCGCGGAATTATAGGTTGCAGCCTCGGGTTGCAGCGGGTGAAACCGCTGACGGGCAGCTAGTTATTCATAATTTTGAGGTACTTGTAGGGTTTCGTCCGGGTGTATCTACAGAGGATGCTGTAATAGATCTAACACAAGATATAGCTAAAACACTGGATGGTAAAAGTAAATGCCTGGGTATTTTCTTGGACCTATCAAAAGCTTTTGATACGGTCTCTGTCCCCATCTTGATTCACAAATTAGAACAAATTGGAATACGCGGCACTGCTCTTGGCATTTACAAAGACTACCTTATAAACAGAAAACAACAAGTAAAAATAGATTGCTGGCTTAGTGAGACAAAAACACTGACTTACGGTGTCCCACAAGGGAGTATTCTAGGGCCAACACTCTTTCTTGTTTATATTAACGAACTGTGCAGAATGTCACTAAACCAGTGTACCATATACACCTACGCAGACGACACTGCGATTCTTGCTCATGGTCGTAGTTGGAATGAAGCCAAAGTCAGTGCTGAAAGGGCTCTTAAGCAAGTAATGACCTGGTTAAATAGAAACCTCCTTACTTTAAATCTGGACAAAACTAAGTATGTCACCTTCTCAATCCGGAGTAATACGCAACCACCAGAGAATTTTTACATTCAGGCCCACACATGCAGTGACTCAGAACAAAACTGTGACTGCTTTACCCTTGAAAAAACTGAGTCAATAAAATACCTGGGAATTCAAATCGATAGCAGTCTAGATTGGGGTAAACAAATTGATGTTCTCTCGACAAGGTTGGTGCGTCTTATATACATTCTAAAAACACTTAGACAATCGGCCTCACTTGATATTCTGAAAATGACGTACTATGCGCTATACCAGTCAGCGCTGACCTACTGCATCTGCGTTTGGGGTGGAACGTGTGAGAAGCGTTTTCTCAAGGTTGAGAGGGCACAAAGAGCTGTGTTAAAAGTAATGCTACAAAAGCCACTTCGCTACCCAACTATTGACTTATATACAGACTGCAAAGTTCTCACTGTCAGGCAGCTCTTTGTGCTTCAATCTGCCTTGAGACAACATCGAACTGTACAGCCCCCTCGCAGTGACAAACGCAGAATAGACAAAATCACCGTTCCACATAGTACGTCCTTTGCAGAACACCAATTTTACGTTCTAAGTCCTTACGTCTATTCAAAACTCCACAAAAAACTAAACTTAGCAAAATTGAATAGGCATGAAATGAAATACAAATTAATGCAATGGCTACTAAATCAAGACGGTTACACTACAGAAGAATTAATCGCTTTCGTTTCGTAGCTGTCCCTCTTTAGTTGACATAATAACTGCCTACCCATATAGAACCATGCTGGCACGCGTAACGTTACTTAACTTAATCTACACACACGCAAACACACACATTTAACATACACAAGCACACGTACACACGGCGACTCGCATTATACTCACTTTACATCTTTTGTTTATTTCGTTTTTAATTTTATGTTAAGTTTTAGAGTATTCATACTCTGTTTAAATTGAATAATGTACATAGGCCTAAATCACAACTTACGCACTTTAATGTAGTTATATATTTGTACCTACCTACGTAACATCCATGGAACACTGTCTCCCAAGACACAGGTTTTTACTTAGTTTGGGAGTCAGGGATTCACCAATTGTTAATTACAGTCAAATGATTGCTAAAGACTAGTTTGTAACATGTATACCCTTTTTGCGTGAATAAAGTTATTTTATTATTATTTATTCGGATGTCTATTTTTACTCCTTTTTACAGGGATCTAAACCCAGTGACACGGGCTTTTCAGCCAAGAGTCATTGGGGTTGCGTCTATATGTGTATTATTAATTTCAGTATCGCTATTTTCAGAACTCAAAAACTTTCGTACAATACGACAAGTATTATTATTATTATTATTATTTCTCAATGATTTCGCTTCAATTTGATCAACGTCTGGACCCCATTAAGAGAATTCGGATGTAAATCGCTTTCAAAATTCCTGGTAAGCGTTTTTCCAACCCCGCTTGATTTTGTACAAAAATAACAGATTTAGAAGTAGGTAATAAGAGTGCGCTTCTAATTTTGTTTTTTCGTGTACAGTACCTACGCGTTGATAGATTCTTTTCCATCCCCACCTTAATAATTTCTCAAACAGGTAAATCTCTTAAAAAGTGATCGTTCCTGAGTTTTTTTCCTTTGTAGACGAAATTCTTGTCACGTACTCTATACTAAACATGTTAACAGAGGTCAGTTAGTTCCGGCCAATAACAAAAAAATCTTACCTACTCATAGATACAATAGCAAAATTTTATTAGCTTGTTATAATAACATTCAGCGGTGACAGGTGGGCTTAAAAACCAAGCGACAGCGACAACGACGCGCGTCGTTGCCGCCGTCAAATGACTGGTTTGTATGGGTTTGTATGGGGAACCAGAAAAACCGAGCGTCGGCGTTCTTGCGGCGCGCCACGACGCCGTCACGTTGACAGCGCGCTGAGAAGCTTAGAGTTTGTATGGGATGCGGTCGGGTTTTTCTACAACACCGCAGCGACAACGACGCCGTCAAAATTTGACGGCGACAACGACGCGCGTCGTTGTCGCGTCGCTTGGTTTTTAAGCCTATCTTATCAGTCCTCTTAATCAATAAACTTGACCAAATATCAAAACAATGCTAGAATAGACTCTTAAATAATAATGTATAATAATATAGGTAGGTATGTAAGTACGATAAATTGTGCTGGTGTGATGTGATGATAATGTGATGACACTCATCTTCCTGCCCTTATCCCAATAACTTGGGGTCGGCGCAACGTGTTTTGTTGAACACAAAATCGTGTTGCAAAGGATTTGGCTTAATTTTACGACCGGTCGCCTACCAGACGTCAACCCTCTTTGAGAATGCTTTGGTGGTGGATTAACTGCAACTATACGGTTGGCCCTGGCTGTTTGGGCCAGGTTTATCCCTCGGTCGCCTCTTACCCCCACGGGAAGAGAGGGGGTGGTGCCATTCTACTCTGCCGGCACCACACGGCTACTATTCTACACTGCCGGCACCACGGAGTCACTGACTCATCTTTTATGTCAGTGATAAAGATGAGTCACTGACATCATGAATTGAATCCAATTTCTGCTTGATCTAAATCCAATCCGTTTAAAATAGTCTAAGACCAAAATAAGATTTCGATTTTCCTTGTCTAGAAGCAGGTCAAGAGTCCGTTTGCGAAATTAAGCTATTCAGAGGATTTAGGACTTGAAAAAAAATACAATTAATTAATAAACATGCTTAAAGTAAGACAAACGAAAAGAGATAAACAATGTAAGCAAACTAGATAGAGACAACTTACACTATACCATACGAAATATAAGGAAAGACAATTATAGTGTCTTATGGATGGTGTTACTTTTAAATAATGTTTTATCCAGAAAATAGTACTCATATCAATTTGATTAATATTTCATATAAATTAGTAACTAATTACAAAATTCAGTAAAACATATCAATAAAAGATAAAAAATGTTAGTTGTCTATCAGACAAAGTCCATTGCGTAGCTAGTTTACAGATAGACAGCCAGACAGAGAAACGCAAAAAGCTTTTGGAACTTTGTATTTTATTTTATTTTGAAATTTATATTATCATTATTTGAAACTTAAATTAAAATATATTGCAATGTATACCTAACTTTTGTATCTAATGACATGAAATATTTAAGAACACCTATTTTTGACTACGGGTAAGCTTAAAACCAGCAATTTTCTGTGCGTACACCCATTTCTGCTCATGTGACTTATTTGGCCTGAATTCATGACATGTTTGTGATGTGTGATGCGAAATAAATGTATTTGTATTTTGTAAGCGACTTCATTTTATACTATTTTATTTGATGCACAAAAAAGTTTATACTAAGCATCCGAAGAGCGCTATTTAGGTTTTCTTTATAATTACGTCACCGACAGTAGGTACCCCCTTATCTTTGCACGAATCTTTATAAAATTAACTTTCACCAACAATCTTTGTAAAAGTTGCAAGGTTTTCCACTTTCTTTCTTCGAGTGGGACACCAAGTCGTCCAACGACCCGATGAACTCTGGTGTCAGAGTTTGACAACTGCCAACTGCAAGTAGCATGCCTCTGACATGGTTGTATGACGACTGCCATCATAGACAGCAACCGGGAACGACGGCTTAACGTGCCCATCCGAAGTACGGAACCATCTTGTTTTTCGCACAATCAAGTGGTTCAGCCTGCAATGTCCTAACCAGACTGGATAAAATATCACAAGTCATAAACATCAACCCCACCGGGAATTGAACCCGGAACCTTCTGCGTGGCAGTCTTACTAACCTCTGCGCCACATCGGCTGTCGAACTGCAAGCTGGATTTAATCAAGTCAAATCAATCAATCAAAATCCTTTATTAAATAAACATAATTGCAAATAGGTAAAACTATTCGATTTGAAGCAACCTTCGCCATTTGTACTGGCGACGACGCCTCTACCATCTAGGCTACAGCGGCTCACTCCAAACCTGCGAATTTAGCAAGTGTATCTTGACCAGTGTGCCGCTGTAGCCCAGATGGTAGAGGCGTCGCCAATACAGATGGCGATGGTCGCTGGTTCAAATTTTGGAAGTTTTCCAAAAATTTAATAGGTATACAATTTTTAAGGAACATGGGAAGTATTTTGGGTATTCAATTTTACCTACAATCTTTAATCTTCTTGAATAAATATGACATCAATAAATGACGTACATATTTGTATTTGGAAAAGTTATTTCAAGAGTTTATAGCGTTTTTGTACCAATGACAGGATAGGTATTATAAAAGGATGTCAATGACGCCTTGAATGTTTTTCAAATATGGTTTCCGTAAAATAAAAACAAACATCCTTCGTATACATTTTCGTAACACTTAATGAACGCTTGATTTTAAACTTACACGCTTATCATGAATAAATGCAACGTTCTGATGGGTTTTGCTCGCGGCTCGTTTATATTTAGGTAAAGAAAGATCTTTCAATGGTATTGAAATAAACTACCTAAAAACCCATAAGCTGTAGGTATCAACGTAAAAACCTCATAGCATCTACTAGATTCCCTAGCAACATTTTGTTAAATATTAAAGCACCTACCTTATTAACACTCATTCAATCTTTCGTAAATTTTATTTAAGGCGTTCCGTTTTCCATACAAAAGTTCAATGGAGTTATGTATGTAAAGGAGACAAGAGTCGGTTTAAAAAACTTGATGGGGAGTACCGTGGGTATATAAGATTGTCGCAAAACACTAAAAAGAATTTTTAAATCATCAGATTTCCCCGTAAAAAGCGAGTCGCCACTTTACGAAAATAGATGGAGCTACTGCTGCAATAAATACGTTTAATTTTATTGTGCAGAAAATACTGATTATCTTTTAACTATAAGTAGTTTTGCGACAAATTTACGTGTGCCTTCATCATTCAGAATAAAGTTTCTTTAAAAAGAAACTCTACAGCTCATGTGTAACCCGACTGAAGTGCAGTTTTTCGTTTGTATGACGTAACGAACCACCTTAAAGGACTTTTTTTTATACCTAACTAGCGTTACCCGTTAGCGGTTTCACACGCTGCAATTCATTTTCCCGGAATGTGTTATACATATAAACCTCCCCTTTGAACCCTATTACAAAAAACCGCAACAAAATCCGATGCGTGTTACGCCATGACAGACAGAGAAAAAGAAAACTTCATTTTATACCCACTACCTAGGTATATTGAATTGATACAGTTTTATCAATGTTTATAAAGAGTTATTTGTAATTAATTATTATGTAATGATGAATGACTTTGATTGCCGTTCGATTAACATCACCCCATACCTATCTTTACCGTGGGTGTCGTAAGAAATGACTTGAGGGTTGATGAGTATTGCATTTTTAGGCGACATGCTGACAACCTGTCACTATGGTGATACACAGTCTTGTAAATGAATCTCAAACTTCTGTCAGACGTGGCGTAAATAACCATTATTTACAGACGCTTACGCTCTGCCTACTCCGCAAGGGATATAGCCGTGATATTTGTATGAATGTATGATGATGACGACTGATGTACTTGATGTTTTATTTACAGGTCTTTTTAGGGTTTCGTAGTCTACTAGAAATCTTTATAGTTTCGTCAAGTCTGTCTGTCTGTCTGTCTGTATGCCGCGCCCTCATAACTCCGTCAGTTTTAGAGCTATCGACATCAAATTTGGTGTGAAAATAGATCGTCTTGACCTTGAAATTTAGAAATGTTGAGAAAAAATTATTTAAATTTTTTTTGAACCCGCTCGTATACAAGTGAAAGGGGGGCAAAAAAAATTGTTTTCTCCTGTAATATTGAGTAGGGTATTGTTGAATAGGTCTTTTAAAACTAAGAGGAGGTTTCTTTGAAACAAAGTCACTAAAATGTTTCTGTCTCGACATGTTTGCTTTTAAAAGGGGCGTTTTTGAGGCATAATTTGTTCCAGCTGTAACTCCTAAAGTATAAACGCTAAAAATTTGAAATAATATGGAAAATACTTCTCAATCTGAAGTTACCATGAAAACTATAACGAATACTGTACCACCAAAGATTTCAGAATAATAAAAAAAAAACTATTTGCTTTTGGTAATCATACAGCTGCAACGAAACCAGCAACAAAATTTAAACTTTGTTACGCTGATAACCTGATATTTAAACGTTGACTACGGAACCCTATTTGTGGGCGTGTCTGACACGCTCTTGACCGGTTTCTTGAACTAAAAATTTTGATTTAATAAAAGTCCTTACAAATCCCAAAATGTGGATATGTGATTTGATTAGGTATAAAACAAAAAAAAAACTTTTATTAAATGCTGACTTCAAATCGATGATTATCCTTATCCAATTAGTTTCGAACATAAAAACTCAAAAGTCTTATTACTTCGTAAAAATTATCATCCTATTCATAAAATAATGTGAATGACCGCCTTTTTATTGTGACCTTTTTTACCCCTCCAAATCTTCAATCTTCATAGCAATGCAATGGCAAAAAAAATATTAATCCGCTTAGATTTTAAAATAATTAATTGAAAGTTCGAAATTAAGTAAACAGTTTTAAAATTGATTATAATAAAACTTTTAAATACTTTTAAAAATATTACCGGTTCCAAATCGGCCCCCAGAATCCATCAGATCCATTGTCGTTGATAGAATCGGCACTGGTGTAATATCCAAAATTAATTTAGAACTGATTAACTCCGAGTCGCTGAAACGCTGAAACACGAGCGAGTGCGACAGTTGTGTTGTCTCGTTCTGACGCGTGCCGCCCGGTCGGCTGGCAGACTCGCACTGGCTTGGCTGTTCGCTCTTGGCTTGCTCACCCATAGCAGCCGGCACCAGACCAATGACGATTCCTCGACTCCTCGTTCATTTCAGTTCCGTATCAATCGAGACACAATCAAAGAGATCACGGAACCGTACCGGTATGCTGGACTCTTCCAACTACGTGTAGCATTTTTTGTAAGTTTTGTAGAGCACGTGCAGATTCGGCCTCTGACTAATTAAAACGGGCTAGGTTTTATTCTACGTCAGCATACCTATATGTAGGTTTTGTAGGTTTAGAGGCATTTTTTAAATGCAATTTATCTATTTTGTGAAAAAAACATAGGTGATGAAATAACATAGAAAACCGTGAACTGAAATAAAAAGTAATTACTTGCTTAATGGCTTAATTACATAATGTCTCTTTTTGCATTCATTTGACTGACTTTAGCACCGCCGTAAACTATATTGCAGTTTTTGAATTATCCGTTAATTAAGTACCTATTTATTGCATCTTTGAAAGTATTAAATACCTACCAACGTAAACTTTGCGTGCTGATTGCGAATTACTAAAAAACACATTAGATGAGATTACAGCAAAGAAAAACAACCATATTTTTTGCAAATATCAATGCCTTTGTATTGTTTAGAAGCCTTGTCAAACACGCCAATCAACATTTACTTTGAGCATAGCATACATACTATTGAAGCCGATTTAGAGTGTACTATCTTTTCTGTACCTATTGAAATAGCATACCTACATTCAAAATTAAAATAGAACCTACATGTTTTTACACTCTTTAATATCACTGTTTCAATCTAGTGATAGTCTATGATATGATCTCCGTGCAGTGCAGGCTTAGAATAATAGGATAGGATTTAAGAGTTGATGTGTATTGCAATTTTTATTCAAAAGGTTCACAACCTCTAGCGTGTAAAGCAAAAACACTGTAAGTGCCACATACAGTGTTTTAACTCTATAAGGTTAATTACATTATTTAGACTCTAATAAGGTACATCGGGGGTGTAAGGCCCCCAGTCTTCGAAGGCCCAAACTCAGAAAACCGTTTAAAATACGTTCGGTTGGCGCCAAATTCATAGCAAGCGTAAAATGAACCAATAGGAACGCAGGGACGCGAGAGCGGGCTGCGTGCGGCCGCTATTTTGCCAGTGACGGCTGGTTGTTCGGTGACCTCGGGCACGGCCAGTGTTTTTGCTATTTTGCGCTCCCACTAAACAGTAGTTTTCAATAACTTAATACTGCAATTTATTAGTAGATTATTGTTGAATGTGTTTATTTATTTATCATTCCATTAATATTCGTGTAGGTATGTCTGGTTTTAACGCTATTTTATTCATAAATTGTGGAAACGGGTTGCAAGGCCCCGATCGGTTAGGAAGGCCCCACAGGGTTGTTGCTTGGGCCTTACAAACCCTGTTGGGGCCTTACTATCCTGCTGTTGTCTTATAAGGCCCATAAATTTTTGGAATTTAAATTAACCTTACATCCACTTATGTTATTAATAAAAATAAATTTTGACACCACATTTTTATTTTGGGCCTTGCAACCCGCAATCGGGGCTATCCAAACCAAATACCGGTAATAAGGCCCAATGTATGAAAAATTAAAATCAAGTAATTTTAAAAATTTATACCTTTTTCTAAGCTAAACAAAAATACTGTTGGGATTAATGGCAATTTTTTTGCACTTAGCTCCTGAAATTTCGACTGCCAGGCTGTTTTCTTCCTCACTGAGAAAGTGAAGTCTTTTTGGAAAATATTGATGATTTCACAACTTTTTGCTTTTATTTAGGTTCAATAATATGTAAACATTCATATAAGTGTACCTTTATTTTGTAATTACCGCTTACTTTAACTCCAAACGTAATAAAATTGGCAGGGGCCTTATAACACATGCCTAGTTTAGGAAGGCCAAAAATCGATGTTTTGAAAAATGATCAAAATTGTAACTTTTTATTGTCAAAATCATAAAAAAATCATATAGGTCAATTAATAGTAAATTTTGCTATACGTTGCAAACGTTGTTTTACCTGAGGGTGATAAAATAAAGGTTTTATTTCGGTTCGTTGTTAGGTGGGCCTTATTACCCGGGTCTACCTTACATACCCTGAACTTAATATTTTATCATAAAAGTGAATACAATTGAAGTTATAGACAAACAAAAAAATACTGTATGTGCATAATACCATGTTTTGTAAAGCCATAACACTGTAAACGCACTTACAGTGTTTCTCCTTTACAATATTGCGCGTGCCCCGAACGCGAAATCTCGAATGATTCTATTTATAAGTAACTTTACTTAATGGCCAGGTTCTGTGGAAACGTATTTTAGGCCTCTGCCATCACGCCAGAGGCCTCTGTAACCATATCAGAGGACTCTGCAACCATGTCAGGGGACTCTGCAACCATGTCAGAGGACTCTGCATTCATGTCAGAGGCATCTGCAACTATGTCAGAGGACTCGGCAACCATGTCAGAGGTCATTGTAAACATTTCAAAGGACTCTGCAACCATGTCAGAGGCCTCTGCAACCATGTCAGAGGACTCTGCATTCGTGTCAGAGGCCTCTACAACTACGCCAGAGGCCTCTGCAACCATGTCAGAGGTCATTGTAACTATGTCAGAGGTCATTGCAACCATGTCAGAGGTCATTGCAACCATGTCAGAGGTCTCTGCAGCCATGTCAGTGGCCTCTGCAACCATGTCAGAGGACTCTGCATTCATATCAGAGGCCTCTGCAACTATGTCAGGGGACTCTGCCACCACTTTAAAGGCCTCTGCAACTATGTCAGAGGTCGATGTAACCATGTCAGAGGTCATTGCAACCATGTCAGTGGTCTCTACAACCATATCAGAGGACTCTGCAAGCAAGTCAGAGGCCACTAGAACCATGTCAGAGGCCTCTGCAACCATGTCAGAGGACTCTGCAACCATGTCAGAGGCTTTTGCAACTATGTCAGTGGTTTCTTCAACCAAGTCTAGGACTCTGGATCCATGTCAAAGTCCTCTGCAACCATGTCAAAGGACTCTGCAACCATGTCAAAGGACTCTGCAACCATGTCAGAGGACTCTGAATTCATGTCAGAGGCCTCTACAACTATGTCAGAGGCCTCTGCAACCATGTCAGAGGACTCTGCATTCACAACAGAGGCCTCTGCAACTATGTCAGAGGACTTTGCAACAATGTCAGAGGTCATTGTCACCATGTCTGATGTCATTGCAATCATGTCAGAGGTCTCTGCAACCACGTCAGAGGACTCTGCAACCATGTCAGAGGTCATTACAACCATGTTAGAGGACTCTGCAACCATGTCAGAGGACGCTGCAACCATGTCAGAGGACTCTGCAACCACGTCAGAGGTCATTGCAACCATATCAGAGGACTCTGCTGCTGATAGGCTAACTCCATCCCTACTTTGCGCAACAGGAATATTGTAAAAGAAATACACTGTATGAACCAATACAGTGTTTTTGCTTTACAAAGCCACAATATTTATGCGGTATGTTCATCACGCAGAAGCAGATTACTGTATTTGCATTATATTTCTGTTTGTTTAATGTTTTTATGTGTAAAATTAGAATGGCTAGTAAGGTATTACCACTATTCATTAGTTCAAGTCATAAAAAAGTTCAAATGTTTTAAGTTATTCATAAAAAAAGCAAAGGAAATAATCAAATCTAGGCCCCCCTCTAAGTAACGGCTAAGAATCTCATGAAATGTAAAAAAGATGATACGTTTTTTGGATCAAAATCTTATATAAATCATCTTCAGGCGAAACGGGAATCACAATTTATGTTAAAAAGTATATTTTTGTGTTTTATTCCGGTAAAATTCTGGTTCCTTGATTCTGCTGACATCT